>JASEVX010000012.1:37199567-37314567 GCA_031761405.1 Serripes groenlandicus
ATAGATACGACAGTATGACTTATCTTCCAGTGACATGATGAAAGTTCTTGTAACGTTCTTCGGTCTTTGTTATTAATTACTACACACCTGAACTCTAAATCGTGATATAAGATCGGTATATCACTATAAAGTGTTATATATTTCCTAATGTTATTACATCGAGGCTGGTATAATGGAATAAAGATACCTGAATAGCCGGAACAGTTAAGTCGGTAGCCATCGTTCTCTCCACCAAGGTCAACCCGACTGTACGCAGCATATGATGTTTGCCCTTGCCAATCCCCGAGATCTATACGTATCTCAAACCGTGAGGGAGAGTTCTTCAAAATGGCATGTAGATTATCCAGTCCTGAGGACACACAGATAGTGTTGCAGTTTCATTATTATCTCTTATTAATATATATTATTGATAGCAAGTCTGATCGAATAAACACATGTGTCGTCTGCTAAAAAGTCATCAACTGAAAGCGTAAAGGACACACGAGGAATATGTTTACATAATTTTGCTATAATGTACTATGAAATTATATCATACCTTTTATTGCAATGACAGACAGTGATTGTGAGTTAATCGGCAGACATGTACCGATTTTCGACTATAGTTTAGGGTTCGTCCGGTCTGTCAATGAATAAGGCAAATCAGTTCTCCAGCTGCATTCACATGACATACTACGATACCCTTTGCTATGACTTGACGATATATCTTTTTTATATTATCTCCATACGAGATCAATAATTCAGATTAACTTCACAGAAAAGCCGTTGATAACAGAAACCACCGATCAACTTACAGCTTTTGACTAGCACTCACCGAGTACTCGGTGCAATCTGAATATAGCACAGGTGTCATTTCAAGCTTTTTATTCGTAAATCAACTCCTTCTCGCTTACAATTAATTGAAGCAGACAATTGTCTCTTCTAGGCGAAACGATGGACAATCTCTATAAATGGGAGTATTATCATTCTGAGTGAATTCTAATTGTTTCCACAATGTTTTCAAACGACACCTGCTACAAATACGCCGAAATGCGTCTACATGTGTGGAATATATTTAAGTAGTTTACCAAACCAGAACTCGTCATCCATATCTCCAAACCCTGTTTTGTACTCCGTCCAGTTTCGATAAAAATCTACCGATCCATCTCTACGTCTTTGAAACACCTATGATAGGCAAATTTCTTAGAAAGCATACCAAACAGCATTTCGTTATAAACACATTGACACAATTAAGAAAGTAAAAGAAATAGAAATACGCGACGTTCCGCGGACATTCTACTAACTGTGGATTAGTTCATCCAGAGGGCTCATATAGGTGTTTTAGAAATTATATATATATACAAACGGCATAGCTTATAAAATTAATCAGATGATTGAGTTGGATGCTCTGACAATGAGATGTCTACAACTTTCAAATAAAAAAATGCCATGAACCAAACACGTGCTTCTGACATTTTACTATATACGGTTCGTTCCTTTACATGGCGCATCTAAAAATGGTTGAACAAATAAATACACAAACGACATAGACTTTATCTAATGAGTTAGCTGGATGCTCTATTTGACAAATACTTTGATACGAAAAAGTTTGCCACTATTTAGTATCAAAATACTGATTTACTGGGGGCGGGGGGGGTGTAGAGGTATAGAGTAATGATTCCTGAAACAGAAAATCCACAGGAGGCGAAGAGTGTCTGTCCGGGTTAGCCTGCGCGGTATGCTTAGGCTGATCCGGGTCGATACTTTACGCTGTGTCCACAATATTGGTTTTCTCGTGGAACGGCTCATATAACGGTGGCCAGTGCATCTGTCTTTGTGTTGCCTGACTTTCTAACAACATGTAACTCTGTAATAGCATGACCAAGGATTGGAGAGGAAACGATTCGTCTTCAAACAAAGGCCATAAATGTATGTGTAAAGATTCCACCATGGTACACTTTAAAGTGAAGATTTAAATAGCATCATAACACATTTATAAAGACAATCGGTTCCGGATCCTTCACTGACGGGAACGTCAACTATTTTAGTATAAGCATCGATCAATATCTTGCTCTAACTTCGATGCAAAGTGATTTCGTAATAGAATGCAAACTACAGATGTGTTCAGTAGTACATCTCTGTTGAATCACGGCGGACAATTCACCAACCCATATGATTCCGGACTTTAAGGCAATATGAACTCCGCAACATTATTCTCATTAAAATGACTATTTTCCCATACATTGATATTTTAAACCAGTTGTTGAAGGCAAATAGTGCTTGTCACAATGACCTTTATCAATCCCCGCAAAGACTGTTGGCCAAGCCGGGAATAGAACAAATAATGACGTCCGAATCGATAGACCCTTGTTAACAATTGTGCTGCAATGACTACGTTTCAACAAAGACAATACGGTATAATAATGGTAAAACCTAAAATATCTCGATTGTAAGTTCTCTATGTGTGCTAAACACTTGCCTATGTAAGGTTGCTTCTGTAAAAGAAATCGAAAAGCTAAATGTACAGACGAGTCACTTACAAGCCAGTCTCCTCCCTCGTTATCAAAGTCACAATAAATCGTCATATTCAGTGGATTTGTGTACACGCCTGTTCGAACATTGGCCGACCGTAGTCTAACATCAAGGCACGTCAACCGATCTGAAGAAGTAAGCACGGGATCGGAAATGGTTTACGTTTTGAACGGAAAATTGAATTTAACCAAGCAATTTGATTTGTTACTAAACAGTGACCAACTTAATATGGGTTCTGTCAAAAAGAGAAGTAAAAGTTAACATGAAAGATGATTATATACCATCAAAACAAATTGTGTCAATTATTTCCCGTATAGAGCCCCATCGAATGACCGACAGTAAGAAAGTGAGGGTTGCTTTCTTTCCAAGGGATAACATATTTAGCATAGGCTAGTCAACCATATGGCCGAATCTTAAAAACGTACATGATAATAAACAACATATAATGATGATGATAATGATTATATACAGATTCAAAACATATGATTTGTTTTTTATAATACATTTAACAAATGCATGTTGATGAGTAAGTGACCGTAATGTACCATATCTGAATATGCATGGTAAGCTACGCATAAAAAGGGCCCTTTACGATGAAATTGCTCATTTTCATTTTCATCCATCGATAATTTTCAATATAATTTCTCCTGGGGTATTTTATAGTTATAGCTCACATACTTTTCGAGATAAATAGACCTTGATTTTTGAAAGTGTTTCATGAAAAAGACAAGCATTTTTTATGGATAATTTGGAACAGTGAGCATTTATTTATGACTTATTAAATAAATGGTAAACAGAGGGTTTATATATTTGAATATCGCTATTCTCTGCATTTACTACAAACATACTTTAAGTAACGGTTACCATGGCGAGCGATTCGACTTCTTCTATTTTCAGTACAGTATGATGTGTGCCAAGTATCAATGCATATACTTTTAAAAAGACACTACAGTATAGTAAAATTGTATGTGCCATAATGTATACGTTTTGATTAAGTAGCTCCTGTTGTTGAGGATTTCGTTTTATAACTTGTGAAAATCATCGGTTATTCCTCAATCAATCAATGGTACTAATGTCCTTTTTACGGCCTTTTTCTTTAAGGGAATCTCAATTTTAGATTCACGAACCTACTTTGTTAATTGTACTTATAAGTGTACTTGTTTGTAGGATTAGCATTGTTTTTAGTTATTGTTAACACTAACGGGACAGTCATGTTTAGATAAACAGTAGTTAATCTATGTCAATTAAACGTTATACATTCAATGTAACAGTTATACAGTCAATGTAACAGTTATACAATCAATGCAATAGTTATAAATGCACTGTTCCGCTCTCTGTTGAGCCTACATATTTGTTTTCTAACATAGTTTGCTTTTTCTCTAGCTTATTATGATTTGGTTAGTCTAGTAGAGCTGAAACAAAAACTTATTTACATGTCATATATATATATGTTTCTATTCTGGGAATGAAGGCCTATGGAACTCATTCATGATAGTTTAAGACTGCAAGGACCATTCGCGGAATATTATCAACATGATATTAACCATGGTATATCAGTTTGAGTAAATTATTGTTTGAATGGAGAAGAACTTGTTTAAGATTTAAGTAACACATTTTCTTATTCATGCTGATAAATAAATCAATAGTGTGTATAAGATAATGTTCAAACTTAAATCATTGTGAATAAAATAGTGTTTACACTAAATTCACTGTAAGTTTAAGATATTGTTAATAATTGAAAAATGTCTAAAGATTTGAGAATCATCAAAGAAATAACTATCCTTGTACGAAGGTCAGAGTCAGGTTAATGTTGTCGAGTAATAGATTGTTCGAACATGCAAGCATTTGGCTCACATTTACACACACGATTACCTGAATATTGCGACACCCAATCCCCGCTGTCTGTGCACGTTATTGGTACTAGCACTTGAAAACCTTCATAAGTAAGTTTGCTTCCAACTTCAAAACGATTCCCCTTGATATTTCGTCCAAATGATTTATAACCACATTCTAGAATGAAACATTTATGCCAGCTAAATTGTCTTTTATTTTTGATATTTCCAAAGAGAAATACCTTAAATGTATTTGGTCTACGTCACGCGAAAATCGACCTTTGGTACTTTGCCATAATTAATCATTCAAAGCCGCTTCCATAAAGTCTGGTCACTAAGTACCTTGTTAGCAATCTTATCGTACACGCATCAGCGAAGTTACTTGCGCAGAATCGTACCAATGCGTATGCAATTTGATCGTAATTTTCATGCATTTCAAAGCATCCGAATGTGAGTATCATTTATCACTTATCATTTGATAAAATTGATATATTTCATTATTGTTGATAAAAACAAATTTTTGCTTGGTAAATCTGCATGCACTGAGGCCCCATTTCCACGAAACAATTAAAGTAGGTACTTAAAGGAGCATGTGAATGATTTATTGCACTCGGGTCTAGAATAGTTTACACAACAATGTTCAAGGAGAATATAAATGACACAGCTAAAATCTCGAAACGGAATTCATTAACGTCGTAGGTTTAACTCTATAAGGTATCAAGTCTAACGATATAGATGAACCATCCATTACTGTTTTAAATACTAATGGCCGTCTCGATGCGGTGTTTGGCACAAGAAAATGAAGTTACGTAACATTAATCCGATACATATAACTGATACCTGGTTTTAGGCTTCTTGTTCTTTGCGGACGTTCGTCAATCTTGTTTATGTAAATAGTTTTAAAATGCAAAGAAGGTGGATATGTTCTAGGCCAGCCAAGTCACACATCGTCCTTAAGTATGCCTAAAATAAGTTTAAACATTGTTTTATTGAATCTTGCACCATGTGTCTAAGAAGTATAACTCTGGCAATAGGCGCGCATTTATTAAATATGTGCATCCGTTTGGCGCGTACAAATCGTAGTCGTTGAATTCCGATTACCTCAAATACTGATATGTTCTCAGTAATTTGGTTTGTCGCAGAGCAATCGTCACACTAGCACAACTTTATTATCACAATAGTTATATTCCACATTTAAAAGATCACTAAAAGATTTGTTATACAGAGATCTAAGTTTTGAAAAGCGGAACATATGTATATTATTCTGTTATATCCTTAAACGAAGTTAATTGATGTATTCTCATCTGAAAACAATGCATGTCAGGCTTGCTCAAACCTGACAGCTCTAAGCCAAAGGTGTCCATATCACTTGGGATGCAACGGGCATTGAATGGTGTGATCAACTCATGTCCAACAACAATTCCACTTGATCAGTTCATAGCTCTTAGCTTGTCATATCTTCCAAATTCCATATCAAATACAATGAAACATTGTACTGTAGAATTTGCTGGGATGAAGTTTAAAGTTGGATATATAAAGTCTGATCAGGAATACCTTCGAGTTGTTTAAAAAATGTTGAATGGATTGGCAAATAATTCAAGTGTCTCAAAACTCATTATTTGTGAGGAACAGTACAGTTTCACACCCGATAATTTTAAAGCTACAACGCAAGACAAAGTTAGACAAAGATGTAAGGCATCTTAAAACGGATGATCACATTCTAAGTGACATTGTTTACGACACGACAAAGATGTAATCACTAAAACCGCCGCTGGAAAACAATTAATAAGCACCAACCTTGCAAGAAACATTAAGAATTTAAATATGAACAGATCTGTGGAAATGATTGTGGACAGTGAACTGGTCCTTAACAAGACATGTTCCTGTATGCAAAATTGTGAGTGTGCTCATCAGTATAGCACTCCCTACTTTGCAAGTTTGATGCTGAAAGAAATGACCATCACATTTCTGTTATGGCCGAAATTAAACAATACAAAGGCGAAGCAGAAATGTCCGATTTCGATTGGCTAATTCATTTGCAAAATGATCTGAAGGCATGTGACACTGCAGTGTGCTATATTACATCAGCAGATATCGATGCGGTGTACTTGCACTTATTCGCTGTTAGCAAATACTGGCAAAGACACGACGATGGATCTTATAAAAACGACATGCATGTTGTATTACAAAAAGCCGGTGGGAAAAGAGATGTATACAACATAACTGCCATGTTGTCTTTGTTTGAACGCACGTTCATGGATACAGACATTGGTATGAAGATTGCATTCACATTAGTGGAAATGACTTTATACCAAAATGTCATGTTATATCACATGAAAGTGTATTGACATATTGTATTCACAATGCACACTTGAGGTTACACAATGGTCGATGGAAAGTTATATGTGAATAAAGTCCTTTTCGTCAATTTGATAAAAGATCTGTTCACCCCAAAAAGACTCCAACATACAAATATTTCCTTTCATGACATTCGGGCTATCACTATATGCAAAAACGAAGATGCCAGTCAAAAGGGGGGCTTCAAAACCGCAGATCCAAAGAAATGGCTACCACCTCATTCAATTATCGAGATACTATGTGACATATTTCAACTTCAAATAGATTACATAGAAACTGTCGGGAATCATGACAGTATGCTACCAAACTTTGTTGGTAGCATCGGAGAACGGAATTCTCAAACGAAATAGTGGTGGTGAAATCGAATATGACTTTGGCCCTGACGCGCACTTTGGGTCATTAGGTGATCTTCCAGAATGTCGTCAAAGAAAAAAAGAACGAATGCTTGATGATACACCACAGCATGGAGCTCGTCAGAAGAGACTGCTTACATTAACTCCTAAATCAAAATCAAGTGACAACTGACTAATACAAGCTTACTACAAAATGGTCTAAATGTTAAGATCAATGTTTAACTCTTCCCATATTTGACGCCTCAACAGCAGACGACTTTTGGAAACATTGTGGCAAAAGGAGAAATTGCTTAATCAAGATCTCCTTTTGGCCCAATAATTTCAAATATATTCAATTATTATATTCTCGTTTATAGAGAATTGTCAACTATTATGAGAAATGTTTTCGACATGGTCTGAGAAAGATTTTCTGTATCTGGGAAAGGGTTAAAGCAGTTTTTTAGCTCTATAATAAGTCTTCAACTTAAGTCTAATATTTACTGTCATTTGGGTGCTGGATAAAATTATATCTCCAGTATGTACATGAGATTGTACATGTATGAATTTTAACAAATGGGGAATATTGTCATATTGCCTGGTCATACAAGAATAGTATCTACAGCCGATTGAAATGTCTTGTTATTTTACCAGAGGCTACCTTTCACAATTAATGAATGCAGTGGTTATACAGTAGCAATAATTATTGAATATATTGACCAATCAATATTCATTTTTTGTATAAATTAAGTCAAAGCATTTGTTTAACAATCTGTATACAATTGGCTCAAGACATAATTAAACACTGACTGTATGACATTCAGTAAAATATATATGATCATGTATATAAACAAGTATTTAGAGGCAAGAATATTTACTGCATGTAATTTAAAACAACCGTTTCAAACATTAAAAAAATCTGCAGCAGACGACTTTGAAAACAATTATCCAAAAACATGGAAACTCTCAACAAATGAAAGAAAACATTTTGAATACAGATGAAAACATTGTGGCAAAAGGAGAAATTGCTTATTTCGAGCAGTATCTTTTTTTGCTACAATGTTTTCAAAGATTGTCTGCTGCAGCCCCAAAGAAAGGGTTTTTATGAGAGAAATGGATAAGTTACCATGATAAAATTATTCTTTTTGATAAATTATTCTGTTTATTGATCATAATATTCTCGTGTCGAATGAATAATTAATATTATATTTAAATTAATAATTAATATTATATTTAAATTAATAATTAATATTATATTTAAATTAATAATTAATATTATATTTAAATTAATAATTAATATTATATTTAAATTAATAATTAATATTATATTTAAATTAATAATTAATATTATATTTAAATTAATACAACTATTTGAATTTATAATATTTCCACTATCTCTATCAAGGTAGATTGAGAACTCTCTTGTCTAGGCTTCATAACGGTTTATTATCTGATAAGGCGATATCAGTCAACACGCCATGAAGAATTTAAGGGCCATTACTGGTCACACCAGGTTGATAATTACAGACCCTGCTGAGATAAACAGATAGCCAATTTCTAGGAATTCTTTGGAAATGTGGGGCTAAGTTACAGACTGTAAAGGAATAAGTCGAACCCCGTTAGATATGGATAACGATGAGGGCTAGTAATTAATGGTCGAGTTCGAAGCGCCGCTCGTCCATTCATCCGGTAACTGACACACATGATTGCGATTAGCTTCAGTTGTCCTGCACCAATTGGTTAAATAGTTTATATGGGAAGAGAGCCACATGCCGGAGAAGACTTCCGTGTGTAGTACTTGTGCGATCACAGGCGTCCGAATTTCTATTACACCAAAAATGCGAAAAATCACACAATACCACGTTAAAATACTCAAAAAGTCTCTCTATATTGTCTATAAGCTTTGATAAAAATGATCGTAATGGTAATTTGGGGAATCCCACACGTGTTACTATAAATAGCCCCTATAAACGTCCATATAGTGTAATAATAATGACAAGGTGTGCAACGGTATTTTACCCCCACGCTCGATTCGGGCTATAACTTCCGCAGAAAAACGTCGAAAACGACCTAGAACCAGGTAGAGACAGGTTCATAAATGATTTTTCTCGTGATCCACCACATCAATATTTACGATCATTTTTATCAAAGCGTATAGTTAATATAGAGACTTTTTGAGTATTTTAACGAGGAATTGTGAGATTTTCCGCATTTTTTGCTGTAATAGAAATTCGGACGCCTGTGGTGCGATAAAGCCACGAAACACACGTAATAAATAAAATACAGTTGAAAACGCCATTGACCTCCGATCAATCTAATAGGCATAAAACGATGTGGTGGTTTGGATTTTTGTTTGCTTTTGTCTTATGTCGAAATCGATGGTAGAAATATTATCGTAGGTAGACAGACGACAGTCACTTTCATTTAAAGTGCACAATAATTGTTCTCTAAAAGCTTTTTTGGTATAATCTTTTAGAACGATGTTAACTGACAATACATAATTTATGGATGATTTTAAAAACGTTTCCTTTTTGGGCGAATGATTTGCATAGCTCTCTCGGTCAGATATTTGGATTGAACATGGACTCCTGTGGGGTTCTTACCGGTTTATATAACCTGACACCAGTGGGATTATATAGTATCTCGCTAATGCTGCATTAGATTTGTGAGGAGCGTTTAAAACAGGTCATCTTTACCCACTAATAATAGTGTATATGTTGTATGTCATGCAATGCTTCAGATTGATTGCGCGCTCGTGCCATTCCTTTATTATGATTTCATTCCCTTATACTGATTATGAAAGACCCGTGAGTTTTCAAGCCTATTAGTATATCCTGGCGTGTGCTTTAACGAGGACAAGACTTGTTGAATTTATGTTTTTGTGGACTTGACTGGCAAAGATTGACAGAAGACTAGCACTAGAACTGCAATCTTAGGTTGGTCGTGGTTTCGTTATATTAAAAATGCTAAATAAACAAGTTACAAATACTACAACAGAAAAAAGAAAAGATCCTTTTTAATAATTGCTTTTACCTCTATTCTCATCTACGGTTTTGTTAATTTATTCATGGCGTCAAACAACAGACACTAAAAACATGCAATCATAGGAGCGCTTGGGCGTTGTTCCCGTTCTATTTTATGTCGAGAAAGATCACTTACTTTTTGGAGTTAATTAATTCCAAAAATGCTTCTTCTACTTATAGTATATATACAGATGTCTGTGACAACGTCAAAAGTAATTGCTAGGCATCATGTATTAACTTTATCATAGATCATCTAGGATACAGTCAATTCAGATATCACTTTAATGCCAACACCTTTCACAAAATGAAACGTTTGATTTGTTGGTTTTTAAGCCGCTATCAACATATTTGCAGTCATATGACGGTGATTCCTGTGTAAGTTACCAGTTCCACTGGTCCATTTATCATGGATACCAACCAGTCAGCCGTAATGTAAACCCAGCATCTCTGAGCGCCAAGGAGAGCAGCCATTTCTACCATTTTTAAAGTCTTTGGTATGACCCGGCCCGGAGTCGAATCTGCGTCCTCCCGCACGCGAGACGGACGTTCACCACAGAGGCGGTTCAGTATAAAACGAACCATACGAGATCAATTCATACAGAAAGTGAGTACTTATATAAATTCGTTTCATAAACTTGATTATCTTGTTAATTTCAAGAAAGTTTTAACTTTGAAAATTATTAGTGTAATAACGGATGACAACTTGAGAAAACACACGACTCGTTTGCCATAATTTAGAAATTGAGAAGGGCAAATGTAAAAATATAAACAGAGAAAGCAGAATATGCTAATTATGTAATCAAATGTAGTAGAATAAGATTTTTATTTTATTTTTGTATGTACAGAATATAGTTCACTTAGAACTAAGTATTTTGGAAATGCTATATTACAATGCAAAAGCTCATAGCAATTATGTCTTTAACAGTCATGAAGAAACGATACAATCTTGCTAAATATATCAAGGTAGCTATGTCAATTGCCAAAAATACCCTTGATGATATTGGTGTTGTATTTTACCATTGAATTGTTTTTAATTTTATGTATTCATGTCTTACGTCTGATTTGCCATAAAATTGCTTCGTAAATGGCTAAAGGCAGTCTTATTTCTGATTGTCAATAAATTTGAAATATCTTTTTTCTATGTTTAGAGCTGAATTAAATGCACATAATTCAGTTTTCTTACCATTGAATATGTTACTGAAGTGTACTAGGCCATAGTCCTATTAGTTACTGTCTCTCAATAATTAAAGTTTGTTTTAGTTCATCATTGCAATTTGAATTGGCGCTTTTTTCTGTAAGGATCATTTTTACTCTTCGTAAACAGATAAATAAAATTTCTTTTATAAATTTGATTAACGTAGTGGCATTGGCAAGAAGAGAGGATGTTAATGTTTCGATTTGATTTATTGATTATTCAAAAAATGAGATTATGCTTACAGTGGTGCATTTTAGATCTACAACTTCACGGGTCGTTTCTAGTATTTAGATTAAGTTTAAGTTTAAACATATTTTATTCGATATAGTAAGGCACAAAAACAACAATACAAACGATAAGTGCGAAAAAGATTGGAACGAAAACTAAAAGCTTATATAGTTCCTCTCCATCAGGTGATTGAATAGTTGTTTACAAAGTGTAATATAAATATACAAAGTGTATTGAGTAACTAGCCAATCTAGTATTTAGATCAGTATCTAAACGTAATGGCAAGTGTTCCATTAAACAAATAAAATGTCCAAATAGCCCAACATAAAGGGCATGTATGATTTTCATGTTTCATTATTTGTTTCCTGACAAATTACGACGTTTCTCTCATGACGTTTAAACGTAATGTTCAACTGCAATTAAATGATTTCCATAAGTAAATGTGTTAGAGTATAGGATGAAATGTCCGCATGCCCCCAAATCGCACGATCATTGTCAATCATCTCTTCAATGAATATCTTCTTTTTTATAGTAAGACAATACTTTACGGAGGCACGTTTAATCGTTTATAATCATTCATGCCTTGTTTTAAATGAATGTCTACGTACAAACATGTCTGACAGCAAAACGAACATATGCCGCGTCCGGTTTCTTATTCGGTGGCGACGCGGGCTGTAACCTGCTACCTGCTTTGATAACTGACTGACAATGTCGTTTACATCCAGTCATAAGTATAAACAAACAAAACAGAATTATACAAAATACTAACAGAGCATACCTTTCACGGAACATGTGTTGCTTGTGGCTTCACATACCTCACGTGAACTGCATGTTTTGTCCCCACACACTATCTGTATAATAAATAAGATCAAGAAAACATGTAGTCAAGACACATCGGCTTTATACACAATTACGAAATAGTGTTGGCGGTCACTTCTATTAAGCAGGTTAAATTTCGAAGATTAAAGAAATATATATTTGACTTGTAATAAGCAGCCATCTGTCTTCAGTCCCCAAATTTTGACTTTCCCTTTGCGGGCAGTTTTTAATAGTACATATAAACTAGACCGTTGATACTTACTGTCCATCTTTAATAGTTTAGTACGATGTCTAATATCCAACACAGTAGTAGGGACAGGGTCAAGTTTCGATAATCAGTGAATTATAACTACTATTAAGACTATTCAGATAGCTTAGTGAACTGGGCCCGATGATATAACTTAAAACTGTTGAAAACTACGTTAGATCCAACCAATCGAAGGGTTTGGGGTGCTTTTACGAGTAAAAGAAAAAGAGATGACGCCAACCATATGTTTCTAGTTATACTCTTGAGTAACTGTTTGATCGACTGGGACACGATGAACATTTAGTATTCTATGATTAAAATATGATAAAAATCATCATCATCATCGTCATCTAAGTTCAATTTCATCATTTTTAACATGCTTCATTAAAATATCTTGAAAACCAAACATGTGTTAGCAATACAAGGTTTGTTTGCCATAATGCATACATTTATTAACTAACAACTAGCAAACCAACCACCAAACCGACAGAGGGATACCTGGTCATCACCAACACATCCCGTTTCCGGAGGGAGTTGATGATAATAGCCTTAACCTGACCTTAATGCAAATATATATATTAGTCAACCTGTGGTCATATTCTTGTCACATTTGTGATGAAACAGACGTTAGTTAGTATTATCATTAAAATATTTTACCGTTTCATCACCGAACCCAGTAACAGTTATAAAGCCTGGAGATGTGTCAGCTGCTGGGATAGCCGACCGTAAACTGCAGTTCTTTGCCAAGTACTTATATTCTACAGATTTGCAAGTCTGTCTTGCATCGCACTCCCTTATGCATTGGTCAATGGATAAATCAGCGAAACTCTTCAACACAAGTTTTGTCGCAATGTCGCTGCTGTTATACCGCGTATTTCGATGTATCTTTATATATGGTGCCTTTAAATCTAATGCAAGAAACTCTACGAATAAATTCAACAGAAAACACGAACTTATTTGTAGATGCATAGTTTTACAGTCCTTCTTTTGCTGAGATAGTCATCGATGTCAAAAGGAAATTTCAGCACTAAAATAGTTTACATTCTGTCAACACATGTAGTCCTTCGTCATGTTATCATTTACTTCACATAAACGTCCAACACCTTCACACCTTCACGGGGGTTTCACTTCTAGATATGTAATATGGGGGGGGGGGGGAGATAATTATGTCAATCCGGCCGATAAGATGGATTACCCAGACACAAACGTTTCCATGTGGAGGTACAGACATTTAGCATTCTGTTAAATCGCATTGTTATATCAAAGACATATTGCTAATAGGAAATATGCATTATGTATAGACCATTGTCATGGTTGGTTTGGTACCTGGTTAAAAGGGGTTATATAGAAATGAAATGTCCTGATTTGCTAACCGCCATGTCTTTTACACAGCGCTTGATCACCATTCTACTAATGAATCCCGTGTGATCTCGAGCCTCTCATTTTTGCGACCATTTTTGTGGCCTTGATTTCCTTTAAGAAACTTTTTACAATTAATTCTATTGTTAAAACGACATGTTTTAAAACGATAAAAACAAACATGAAAAACCGCGGTGAAGCAAAGTTTGTTTTGTTGATGCCACTCGGTATACTCGGCTGTTTTGCCATTTACCTTTGTCGAGATGCTGCGACAAGAGTATAGTCAAATAGCGCATTTTTCGGACAAGACTGACGTGACCAGATTAAATAAAGCAACGAACCAAAGTTATAGTCGAATTTCCATTTTTCTTCATCGCATTTATGCAAGACGCAAAATTACGATCTCTCAAAGGTAATGTCGTTATCGAAAGTGTTTTACTCCATAACGGGTTCCCAACGGAACATGCGTCCATATTCACTGAACCTTCATTAATCCTGTCCAACATGTAGCTATTTCGCATCTGCAGCAGATGACTTTTGCTCACGTTGTTTCAAAATGAGAATTTGCTTTTAATGAAACCCCCTTTTTTTGACGTTTTGAACTTATTTTAATGATTTCTCTTTCGTTTACATAGATTTTCCCTACTTTTGTCAAGATGTATTTGGGTCGTCAGCTGCAAAGAGTTGACCCCATACGAATTGCAATAGAAATGATGCTGCTATTAATAATATCTACCGCATCACTTGCAAAGATTGAAAAAAACATTTATTTGCAACACAGTTGTTAGTATCTATACCAAATATTCATTGAATATCGGACCAACTTTGAGAATGTATTATAACATGGACATAGAACAGAAAAAAAGAATCTTTGATTTTGTTTAATTGTTTTAATTTATTAGGCCTACTTTTTTAAGGAAAGAAAGAAATATGAATGCTCGCCATAAGTATATACACCAGAAGAGGAATAAACAGGCACTTACACATCAAATGGAATTATTTAATTAAATACGTCAATGAACACAGTTTGTATTCGTGTATATAAATAATGTAAATTATTGTATTTTACGTTATTGAGCCATATTCTTTACGTGTATATACTTGTAAATGGCCAATGGTACTTAAATGAGTTGATTGAGTTGATAAATTGACCCTCACGAAGTTACGGTATTGATCAAAAGGACAAAATACACAGAAATGATACAACGATATACTGGCAAATGTTACAGCGATATACGAGGGGTGGTCCATAGGTAATATAACTTTTGTTATAATTTTCACACAGATCAAGCTTGTAGAAAAAATAACAAAAATATATCAATATTCCGAATTCCTCTTACACTACAATACAATTCTTTATTGCCTCCATGTTTGGAGATATCGAAGGATAAAGTTTACACTACACAAATAAATTATACAATTTCAATAGAAGAAAAAGTACAAATATATTAACATACACACAACAAAGAAAAGACAATTACTGACTACTAGGGTTATATATACAAGTTCGATACTAATTTACATTAGTATTGAACTATCAATGCTTAACATCAATCTCAAACATAGTGCGTTTAGGCCTGATATTAAACAATACTGGTTTTCGTTCAGAACTCTGACACAGTTACATTGGCGAATACAGCTCGACACAGCGACTCACAAAAGTGAACGTGAGCTGTAGAAACATTCTATTGATCAACACTAGTTTTGCATTACTTGAAACTTCCCCTGTGGCCATTGATAAAATACAGCCCATAACCACTGTTCACCGAAATGCGTAACATAAGAAGTGTAACATGACAAGTATTATGGTGAAAAACGACACTAGCACTGTTCAACGTCCGAACTGGCTCTCTTGCAAGTGATATTAGTTTCCCACTGATTTCTCTCCTCCAACCATGGACACAATTGTATTTATACATCGCTAGTGACTGCTGATTCCTGGTGAACTCCACTCAATTATCATTTCCCAGGATTCTACGTTGTGATAAGATTTTATTCTATAGCAATTATTCAATTTTTCAATTGACGTCATTTTTTACGTGACGTTCATTCACGTCGCTAAGCAACTTTACTTTTATGATGGTTATCATGAAACAACAAACTTTTGTAACAAGATCAACATAAAAACAAATTTAGTCAGGAAATTTGTCTTTATCTTCTGTCGGTGTATACTTGAAATAGACTAAATTTCATTGTCAAATCTAGAATCTTATTTTACTGAAATCATAATTGCTCGCATGCATATTTCCGCATATTTAACGGTACATGGTGGTTTATCAAGCGTGTTAATTACAAAGAATAAACTAATTTTTAAATTGCTGAATTTTTATCAATAATCTATTTTTAACATATTTGGTTATAATATTTTATGAAGATATAAAAGTTCATTAGTGAACGTAGTTCTAAAAAAAGATAATTCAGTTCTAAGATGGAATATTGACATTTATTTATTGTTTGAATTCGAGCAAACCAAATGTAAGCGTCTGAACGATAGGATTATCTATTTCGTTATCATACTCCATCGTAACCTTAACACGTTAAAACTTGTCGAGAGTCAAAGGCCTTCGATGTCAAATGGAGTCGGGATGGGGAGTCGAGAAGTGCATGTACATTCCCTGCTTGGGAATCCTATTAGATGAATGGATAAGGAGAAGTAAAAGAAAATATGTAAATAAGCAGACCCTATAAAAGCCAGTTGCAACCAAAATGTAGCTAAATAGATTAAAAGACTGGAAAACTGAACATAATTATTTCGAAACATTCATTTCACCTCTTACGATAGTGTCTCATTCTGCATGTTTACAGTAAGCTAAATTCAGTTATCTTTTTCAACAATTTTGCCTATTCCCAATACAGAAACTATTGGCATGTACTTTAAATGCTAATTCCTATTACATTTAATGCATTTTTCTAAAATGTTGCCCATTGTCACTTGCAGACGACTTTCAAAAATATTGCGGCAAAAGGAGAAATTGCCGATTCAATATTTACATACTTCTGGCTTGATAGTTTTAAAGTTAGATGAGCAATACAGATGTGTTGTATGCAGCAAAGGGTTAATAAACAACAGTTAATTTAAAAAAAAAATAGATCTGATCTAATTTCTTCTAGCTCTGATCTGGGACTACTTATACGTCCTAGTTCTGATACAAATACTTTTTTTCTGGCTGCAATCAATTTTTAAACCTTTACCAATTGACAACAATTCTGCAACTGACTACTTTGACAACATTTGAAAAAATAGAGTTGAAAACATTGTGGCAAGTTGGCAACATATGAATCAAAGTCTATCTGTCTTTAATGTCAAACTCCTAGTGGGGACCTAGACATGTGCGCGTCAAACTGCAGCAATGTAAGTAAGAGTTGTGAAAAGAGATAAAGAAAGCTAATAAAAGCAAAAGTTAAAACAAGAAGGTGCCGGTTATGTTAAAAGTAAAAGAAGTCTGATATTTCCCTATTGAGAGACATGTGCAAACACTGGCAGACTGCCTGTGTTTGCATTTAAAAAATGATTTAGAAGAAAGTGTTGATTAATTTAATCATATAGACGCTTTCTGACGCCTCTGCAGCAGACGCCTTTTTGAAAATATAGTGACAAAAGAAGAAATTGCTCAAAACGAGCAATTTCTCCTTTTGCCACAATGTTTTCCACTTATTCATAGGTTATCTATTCAATTATAGAGATTTTCTATTTGTTGACAAAATTGCAGTATGAGGAAAAGGGTTAAACCACTCAATATAAAACCTATCAATAGAGATGTTTACAATTAGTTAGCTGACATGTAAGAACTAGAACTGGCTGATCAAGGTTTTCTCTTAAAAAGTCTCAGTTCCCAATGGTTGGTTTCCCATAAGAACACTTACTTAAAACGCATAAACTCACTGTATAATTGACGCAACATGACATTATAACCTGATAAACTCACTGTTTAATCGACGCTACATGTCATTATAACCTGATAAACTCACTGTTAAATCGAAACTACATGTCATTATAACCTGATTAACTCACTGTTAAATCGCAGCTACATGTCATTATAACCTGATACTCACTGTTAAATCGAAGCTACATGTCATTATAACATTATAAACTCACTGTTAAATCGAATGCATAACGATATTTAATTATAATTGAAAAAATTGTTGACGAAATTTAAAGAAGAAAAAGCTATTTCAGAAAGAATAAAACAAACATAGATTCATCAGAAGACAAATAAATAAACAAATAACAAAACGGAACATTAGGACACAATAAGAAAAAAAACATTCTCGTGTAAATAATCTCTTTGAAGTAAAAGGGGGGGGGGGGGGGGGGGGGGATTTGTAAATAAAAGTATCGCGCAGGAAGATACGAGCATGTGGCGAAAACCAGGTTTTCAATTACTACAAAAACATACAGGACATCACATAATGTACCATTAAATATAGAATCTCAATACAAGCTATCGCCTGAAGTGTTGTCACAAAATATCAGGTTCCTAACTCAGGTTAGTTTGCGAACATGAATATATCTACATGTTCTTCAATTAACAGTAACTTTAACCCCGTTACATTACTAAATAAAGGAAAATTAAAAATAATCAGGGATGTAAAAGGATGAATGTCTTCTGTAAATAATTCCAAACAATTGTTACGGAAAAGATACACAGGATGATTAAGGTGTAGTGCTGGCATATGGACAGATTCTAAAGACATCATGTGGCAATCCAACGACTTTCGGAAACGATTATTTTGTCACAAAAATAAATGTTATGCCACTGTGGGATGATATGAACTTAATTTGCCAAATCACCTTGATTTTTTTTGACGCACTGAGCGATATGAGTATGTTGTCAGGCCTTTCGCAATGTGAAGTTTATTTTCAATTTTTGAAACACACTTTACAACTTTTTCCGTTATTCTTCGATAATGGCCAGCGTTCGGCAACTTGATTTTCAGAAATGTTTGTATTCCATACTCGTAACAAAAAGGTACAAGGCATGCGTCTACTGTTGGTTGCCAAGTATCAATGCATATACTCTAAAAAAGACACTACAGTATAGTAAAATTGTATGTGCCATAATGTATACGTTTTAATTAAGTAGTGCCTGTTGTTGAGGATTTTTCGTTTTATAACATGTGAAATTCTTCGGATATTCCTCAATCAATCAATGGCAGTAATGTATTTTTTACGGCCTTTTCTCTTTAAGGGAATCTCAATTTTAGATTCACGAATCTACTTTGTTAATTGTACTTATAAGTGTACTTGTAGGATTAGCATTGTTTTAAAATATTGTTAACAATAACGGGACAGTCATGTTCAGATAAATTGACACACACGATTACCTGAATATTGCGACACCCAATCCCCGCTCCGCTGTCTGTGCACGTAATTGGTACTACCACTTGGAAACCTTCATAAGTAAGTTTGCTTCCAACTTCAAAACGATTCCCCTTGATATTTCGTCCAAATGATTATTATTTATTTATTCATCCTCCTCGTGGGAGATTTGTTAACATCAAAAGAAAATATAATATATACATACACAATATGAAAGAAGAAAAGAAAATATAGTTACATCCAGCGTCTAATGCTTATAGCGACATGCCGAGTCTGATATTCAATATATAAATATACTGGTTATGATGTGATGATATTATAGCAGAGCTTTATATATCAACAATAACTTGCTGCAAATCATATTCAGATACTGTGGTTCTCACAAATGTGAATACACATTTGTAAAAATCATAGTTCTGCTGGATGGAAATATTTTCCTGCCTTGCGCCTAGTAATGCACAAGCAAAATCTACTTTTCCTAGCCTAGTTAAGTGCATCGCATTTTCCCTTCCAAATGTTCGAGATATATCGTTAATTAACGTCTCTCTTGCTTGTTTAAAATTTAAACATTCTGATCATGAAAATATGCACATATTTGTTTACATAAACATTTTTACAGAATTTACACACTGCATTGCTTCTAACAGCTTTTTGAACCCAAATAGTTGAAATGAATATTGAGAGACTATTGTTTTTTTCTCTTTTTAAAAAGGACCAAACAACTGCCGGACTTATAGATGTATGTATTCGCCTAAATAGAGTAAAGTCGAAATCGCTATTAATACGCTGTTCCCATAATCTTTGTTCACGTTCCGCTATTTCATGACGAACGCGCCGTTTCCATGCATATTTAGACAGAGTTTCCGCGTTTTCTGTAAAGCAATATAAAATGTCAGTCATTATATATTTTTCAGTAATCTGGTACATATCCGGTATAAAACCTTTCATCGTTGTTGGATCTTTTATGTAAGTAAGTAGTCTTCGTGTAAATATTTGCCTAGTAATAGAATTTGTGTTAAGAGTCGATATTTTGTGCACAAAACGTAGTTTCCTATCCTCTACCTGACTTGACAGTCGATTTAAACCTAGCATTGACTCGCTCATGTCGGAACGGGTTAATTTTGGAAATTGCTGTATTGACTTAACTATATAATGCTGTGTCCTATTTATCTGATCTACGTCCGTAGTTTTAAGATCGTTCCATAACTCGCTGCCGTATAATATGGTTGGTTTTATTACCTTATTATATATGTTACACATGGTTAACGGATTTAGGGTTTTAGGCTGGATTCCATACCCAAGCATAGCATGATAGACATTTTTACCCTTTTTACACCGATCTATTATTTTAAATTTACAGTTTTTACCATAACCAGCGTCCAATATCATACCTAAATGGGTAGAAGACTCTGTTCTTTTCAGTTCCTCTTCCTTATATTTAACTGTGTACGGTAACTGCATCATCCTACGATAGGAAAATGCAAAGGTACACGATTTATCAGTGTTTATTTCAAATTTAAACTTTTCTGCGTATTGTTGTACAATATTTAATTGGTTTTGTAATGCTAACGGACTGGTAGTTACGATACTTATATCGTCTGCTAGAGTAGGATTTCCCGCTGGAACGCTTCCAACCGTTGCACCATACCCTGACCTTTCAAGGTCATCAAGGAGGTCATTAATAAACAAGGTGTAGTAGAATCCTGATAAAACTCCTCCCTGACGGACGCTACGGTTTACGTTAATAGGCACTGACGTCCCATGTGACGTTTTAACATACGTTTTAAGGTTCCGATAACTATCATTTAGTGTCTTCCATACTTTGTTATCAATTCCTAAATCTAACAATTTCGCAAAAAGAGCATCGTGCCAGACCGAATCGAACGCGCCTTTAATGTCTAACTGGGCTACATACACATTGCTTTTTAGTTCTAGATTATGATATATCGTTTCTTGGAGATTAAAGCCCGCCGTAATACAGCTTAATCCTTTTTGAAAACCTCGTTGTTGTTTATTTGGGAAGGAAGGAAAACGAATTTGATTAAGTATGTTAACGATAACTCTTTCAAAAACTTTGCATACAGCGGACATGAGAGACACCGGCCGATAACTTTTCGGGTCAGTTTTGCTCTTTCCATTACCCTTATATATCGGGATTATGTAACTCTCTCTCTAAAGGTTGCCTTTTTCTGTTTGTATTGCATATATGAAGGATGTTCGCGGTTTCTAGGTTTACCCACATCTACCCACGCACTTCTAGCGCGTTTAGCAATTGAGTGATTTTCTTTAACTTTTGCGTTCCAATAAGGTTTTGTATGTTTGTTACACTTGACTACCGGTAAGCAATTAATTGCGCATGTTTTAATTATTAAGTCTATCTTTTTATATAGTTCATCGGTGTTCTTGATTTTGCCGATTTCGTTTAACCTAAATTGATTGTCAAGTTCGTACTGGTATGTATTTATATGATCAAATTCCGCCTTTTCCCATGCAATATTTGGTTTATTTTGTGGCGTAGATGATTTTCTTGATGTACAATTATCGATAGTAACTGAGTACGGTAGATGGTCCGATGTCGTAACAAGGTGTTCATCCATGATATCAAAATGAGACACGTATTCCAGCGTGTCACATGTGACTAATGCGTGATCTATCATTGTTTTGTTAGGACAGAAACTATAACCAGCAGTATTCCATCGTGTTTGCATATTTAATGGAACAAGGCTATATCGGTGTACAAAATCATATAGAGCAATAGATTTGAAGTGTCTGCTCATTGAATCTAACTTAGCGTTAAAGTCCCCACCTATTAGTACACGACCATAGTCACTGTAAAATGCAACCATAGCTTCAAGCTCGTGTAATGTATCCATGTAAAGTATACGATCACCATCGGCTGGTAGGTATACACCAAACACATATAGTGTTTCACAGTTAGGCTTTTTAAGCTGCAACCCAATTATTCTATTACTGTAGCTTGTTTCAATCTTGGAAACATACTTTTCTATTGTTTTATTGACTAACAAGGCAATACCAGCCCGACCATATACTGGATTTCCGTTTAAGAGTTTTGGCTCACTACACATCGCATAGTATGTGTATCGGGAATTAATGCTTTCTAAAAATGACACAGAAATTGGTAATAACCTATGTTCGGATATAATCGCGATATCCATTCGTTTACTATCAAGTATGTTTGACAATGCAACGGAAGAAGACATGATACCCCTAACATTCCATATGAGAATATTTGTTGTCATGGTTACTAAATAAAATAACAGAATATTTGCTTTATGTTCATTATTCATTTTAGCCATGTTCATTAACGCGATTGATGCCAGCTATCTATATCATCATTCCAACTATCATGCGTTGAACCCCACGCAGTTTGATCATTTCTGTTATCACAATCATAGTAACTATCTGCCTGGTAGTTATCTGAGTGCGTGTAGTTGTCGGTGTAGTTTCTTCGGTAACGCGCATGGTGTTTCGGTCTATTGCTTCGCGAAGACGCTTTAAAGTTTGAGGGGTCCAGTCCCTCGCTATTATTAGCATGCCGTTTTTCAACATTATGCCCCCTTCCTCTAAATTTCATTCTTTTCTCATCTTCCCAATCTGCTTTACTTTTCCAGCGCCTAAATCGCAACTCATCTGGCCAGAACCCTTCCCTTTCAACTATGTTTTCTTGATCGGTAGGTAAATAGAACTCTACCGACGCGCTGCTTTCGCCATAGTATATGTTTATACCTGATGCTTTAAGTCTTTTATGTGCCATAAAATTAACAACGTCATTGTACGTAACGTTTGGATCAATATTACCTACATAAAAAGATGATTTCTTTTTGCGCCTATATGCAACAAACCCGTTATAATTATACCGATAACGTGAATGCAATTTGATTGTATGTATCGTGCATTCCAAATACATGAATAAGAAAGAAATACAGATTTGAACAACATTGTGGGTAAAGAGAAAATGATCGTTTGGAGCAATTTCTTCTTCTCCCATAATTAACCAAAGCCGTCTGAAGGCATCATGAGTGTTTTTAGAAATAAAACAGAGTAAACATTAGGAGATTGTAAGCCGAATAAACATATCAAATTACAGCTTCAAGCTAGTAACATTCTAGCTTTTTTCTGCTGGATAAATCTGAATATCCAGAGGCCCTACAATATCAAATGAACATGTTAATTATTTAATGTACTCAGGTCTAGAATATGTTTAGCAACAATGTTCAATGAGAATGTACACAACACGTAAAAGGTCGTACCAGATATCTGTATTAGATCCATTGGTCATTAACATCGTATGTATACCTCTATTGGGAATCGATTCTAATTTTGGATATATCATCTATATTTAATTTTCTAATACACATCGCCGTCGATTATATGTATTGTGAAGTTTGGTTGATATCGGTCAAAGGGTTTAGGAGGAGATGTCATTTGAAGCTAAAAGTTCATTTACCCCCTTTTTTGATGCCACATAGTGGCTATCTAATTTAACCGAAAAAAATATGTTAAAGGTCAGTAAAGGAACATTTCTGTTAAATTATCTTGAAATCTGGAAAGAACTTTTTGAAATCTGGAAAGAACTTTAATAAAAATTGAATTATAAAGTTTTATCAATGTGCCCCATTTCTGAATTCGCCTTGCTGCCCTGTTTTTCAACGAATCAATATGGCTTTAAAATGTGTTGAAGAGGGTCTCTCCATGAACATTTCCACCAAATGATCTGGGAATCGGACAAGCGGATTCTGGAGGAGAATAATTTTAGATGTTGGGCTTTTTTCTCACTCTCCGATGCTGCAACACAGAATGTAAGTCTTTGAACAATTTTGAAAGAGGACCAACACAGTAACATTCCTGTGAAATTTACTAGAAATTAGTCCAGTGGAATGGTAGTAATTGTCATTTGTAGCGTAAAGTTCGATTTACCCCTTCTATGATGGGGCCTGGTTGCTATGATTGTGTATCCAATCAATATGACTTGAACAAAATAAGAAGAGGATCACTGTAGTAAGATTTCTAGGCAATGTTCTTAAAATCAGACAAGCACTTTCGTAATAATCGAATTTAAAAAGAAAACCTCCTGGCTGTCATGCTTGTTCAACCAACCAATATGACTTGAACAATTTGTGTAGAAGGTCAACCAAGGATCAATTTTACCAAATGCTATTGGAATCGGACGAGCATATTTAGAGAAGAAGAATTTTTAAAGATTGGCACTTTTCCCCACTTTCTTATAACGCAGCAACCAAAGCTCTCTGTATAATTTAAATATTTGAACAATCCTGAAAGAGGACCACCAATTGAACATCAATCAATTAAAAATGTCCGAATGCTCTAAAATCGCCTAGTGCATATCGTGTTTTTAAGTACGACAGGTTTTAGCGGAGAGAAGTCACATGCATTGTCGTATTCTCTCAACGTATACGCCTACTTACAACCGATTTTAACTGATTGTCTAGGTGCATACCTGTCTAACAGCAAAATGAGTATATGTGGAGTCATTTTCCTCATTCGGTTGTGAAGCGGTCTACATCTGTCCCTCAGCCTGTTTTGATAAGATGACTGGCAATGTCGTTTTCATCCAGTCTTTAGTAAATACAAAATAAAGAATGAGAGAGTATAACTTTCACTACCAGTACCACTTATGGCTTCGCACGCATACATCGCTTGAACTGCACACAATATCTGTATAATTAATAAGAAACAGAAAAGAATAATTGTAGTTCAGGCCACTCTGGAATTATTCTTTTAGCGGGGAAGCGGGAGTGTGCGTGTGGTGTGTGTGTGTGTGGGGGGGTATCAGTCGAAGGTTAAATATATATACATGTAGAGCAAGAGAGAGAGAAAGAGACAGACATACATAGAAACAGACAGAGACTGAAATACACAGAGAGAGAATGATAAATAGAGAGTCAGAGCGACATATAGAGACAACGAGACAGAGACACAGAGACAGACAAGAAAGTGAATGAGCTATAAGCATTACTTCGATATAACACATACATATGAAGAAAACATGGACATTTGCAAGTGTAAATTATATATTTCACCAATGTCTATGGTGCAAAAAGTCAACTGTATACTTCATCAATATATATGGTACAATGCAATGTCAAAAGTTCGATCATGGTTAATGGCAGTTTAATTTCTATGAATAAAAGTCAAACATAGAATAGATGCTTCTCGGATATATTTAGCAAAATTCATAAATTTTCTTGTTATCACATTTTAACAGTTGAACAAATGTATAGACACATTGTTTGGTTGTGTAGTAAGCTTTTAAATATATCGTAAGCCGGACAGATTACAACAATATGATATTCGTCTTCTATATCATTTTTTATCACAAAAAGTACACCCTCGATGGTTATACTCAACATATTGACCTGCATAACGTCCGGACTCTTTAAATGGTGTGATGAAAGTCCTAACTTTGCCAGATGCACATACAGGTATAAGTGACTAGATAATACCTCAATATATATTTATTTAACAAATGTATCTTTACAATGAGCCCGTGTATTTAGAGACCGACTATTTTTTAATATCAACAGACAGACCTTGAATGAATATATCTATTAATCTTTGCACTTGTGTCAAAGGGAATATTTTGCTATTGATATTCGGTTCATTTTACCAAACGAGAAACCAGATATATCTAAAATGAACTTCACTTGTTTGGCCCAATTGCTCAAACCTTTTTACACAATCTTCAAGCATACTACGCTATAAGCGTTTTATAATTAAAGTGTCCTAGTGAATAAGTTTACACCAATATTTGCTATACCTAGTTACATGTATATACAACGGATATCTACCTAACTCCCCATACGTACCCATATTACTTGTAGATTTCTCTACGCGTAAACTATGTTTTAGGAATTTAAGATTTGATTTCCTTTGACTTTGAGAATCCATTAATTTCGCATGCATAGAGCAGTGTTAATCCAACAAGGAAATCAAACAGTTGACAAAGGGTTTTAACATTAAGGTTGTATTTTCTAATAGTGACTAACAATGCGTTTAATGCTTTTACTCCTTTTCCCACAATAACAAGCAAAGATGGTCCAGCTCAACATGAGTCTGCCCTGTTACATGTATATCAATGCTGTCGTTCAAACACATGTATGATGTATTGATTGATTGAAATACAACACCTTTGTCAATCCCAGGAATGTGACTTCGAACCTCAGCTCGGCCACCTTTCTTTCCGACGTTTGGGAAAAGCCAATGCGACACGCGTCATTCTGCTTCCACCAATTTGTCGACAGTCTACGAGAAAATGTTTACAGTTGCTTGGAAATACTTGTGTGTGTAGTACTGGTATAAGACAACCCTACTGCTACTGGTCAGTTTATCCTGACACAAACCAGTCAGTCGTAATACTAACCCCGCAACGCTGAGCGCCAAGTAGCCCAGCCATTACATTTCAAAGTCATTGGTATAACCCGGCCGGGGATTAAACTCCTGGCTTCCGCACCAGAGGCGCGAGTCGGATGCCCTACCACTACACTACCGAGGCGGTGTAAAAGAAAACATACCCGTCCCACTGTACACGTACTATACGGTAAGACAGTGAGTTTGATAGATGGATTGAAGCTCAACGTCGTTTACAACGTTCTTTATAACACGAAGACCAGTTCATCTAACCTGTGTATCCTTGCATTCTTGCATCTGTACTCCAAACAACTTTTGTAGACTTGATGGTCATTTCCGGAAGGGCAAGATACACGGCCGATCTCTAACGTCTAACGTCCTAACACGGAAATCGCCGAGACCATTAGAAGTGACATTAAACTGACAAATTAATTTCAAATAAGATGAATGCATCAACCGAAGGTGTTAAACCTTGATTGATTGGGATTTTACGAGGTTTTCAACAATATTTCAGTTATATCACGGCAACCAGTTCACCTATACATATGTCTCCTGGCTTTCTCATATCAGTACTTTATACATAGACTGTTAGCCCATGTGTGGAAGACGAGTGCCGCTTGTCGCAATGACTTTTGTCAAACGACGGAAAGTGTGTTGGCCGAGCTGGGGTTCGAACTCACAACCCCTTGATTGACAGCCCTCGTCAGTACTGACTGATATCGGGCTCGTGTTCAACCATAACCCTTTGAAATCTACCTCGCTCAACATGGTAGTTATACCATAAACCACACATATATTACAATGTAGAGGAAAAGAACTACAAACTAGTAAGTGTTTTTACAACTCTCAAAGAGACGATTCCTTTGAGTACCTACGACATATGACACTAAAGAAATGAAATAAACACCGATTCTTCTCTTTATAAGCCGCAGCGTATATTAGTATGGGAGATCGCTCGTTCTAAGCCGATTGCAACTGTTATCAAAAGTGTCACAATATGTGATAAAGACATGGTCATAAGTCAATTACCATGCAATTTGTCAGTGGTAATATTATCTTCGTCGAACATTAAAACTAGAATGGAGTGCTCCCTGGAGCACGTGTGTCACCTGCCGGCGCCTTGTCAGAACATTTTAATTTTTGACAGAAAAGGGGCAATAACTCTGATATAAAAACATATTTGGATTATCCCCCTTTTGTGAACCCATCACAAAGATTGATATAAACATTTATCAGAAGTTTCAATCCAATCCTTTGAGTAGAAAAAAAGTTATTTGAAAACGTGACGAAAAAGTGTGACGACAGACAGACGGCGGACAGACGGATAGACAGACAGACAGACGCCGGACAAAACAAAGTAATCCCTAAGTGCCTACCATGCTACGCAGGTGACACAATAAAAACCGAATCGTCTCTTTATAAGACACAGCTGATGTGTATTGGCGAACCCTCGTTCTAAGCCGATTGCAAATGCTATCAAAAGTGTCACACAATATGATAAAGACCTGCAGTCATAGGTCAATTACCATGCATAACATTAAAATAAAAACCGACTCTTCTCTTTATAAGACACAGCTTATGTGTAATGGAGATCTCTCGTTCTTAACTGATTGCAAATGCTATCAAACGTGTCCTACGATATGATAAAGACCTGCAGTCATAAGTCAATTACCATACGTTTTGTCATTCGTAATATTATTTTCGTACATTATCAAAATAACCAAAACTGTTATTTCAACTACTCGGTGTACGGAACATCCGGGGTTAAAAGAAATTACGTTCACATTGTAGTCTTAACACTACTAAACGCAAACAAACACCTTTTGCATGGGCAAGACAGCGATTTAATTGCAGTTGATTAAAAGACGAGTATTGTACATTGAAGTATTTTGTAAAGCATTCAATCATTTAACATAAACATGTAATATGGCACTGTACACAGCAATCATTCAATTGACCCAGGGGTAAAAACCAGAGATAAAAACATTTTTAAATGAGAAACTCTGGGAAACCTGCGCAATTGAAAGACCGTACATAGACACGTATCTCATAAATTTATATACAAGTTATATACCGTCTTATAAGTAATGCTGTATTCTTATACTAACTATATATTGAATTCGGATATCGCAAAGTCAACTGCTAGAAGTCTGGCGTCGAACTAACGAGAACTTCTTCTTCTTATGTGGTTGTTTACCCTCGCCTATCGGCATAAAGCCATTTGGCGAGCAGCTATTATTCTCTCTCCAATTTTTTTTTATTAATGGGGGTAGACTATATATGTGTTTTTTTCAATGTTTTTATTATAATATATTTGACTTTTGACACTGACTGCTTATATTTCATTGTTGCATATCCCGCTTTCTGTTTATAGGTTCATTATTGTATGTGGGTATATAGGTGTGTGTGTTTATAAGATATTATTTTAAACAATTGATAAGAAAATAAATGTAAAAGAAAAAGTGCAAAAAAAAGCACTACCTAACAGACCTCCACAACGGCGCCCCTGATTGGCCGAATTTCAATCCGCTTTTCCGGTCAAGCTCGACTTTCACACACAAATATATGGTGAAAGGCGACTTGACCAGATTTAGCGTCCAGCCAATCACAGGCCCCGTTGTGCAGGTAACTGTTTTACCCTTTAGCCGATGTAGATGGGCAAAGGGCGAATATATATATTTTTTTTTAAAATTACACAAAAGGATAAAAATTTTAAAGGGAAAAATAATTTTGTTATTATTATTTAGAACTAGAGTTTTTTAATGAAAAATATAAAACAAAAAATATGTAGAAAAACAAAAAAAAATATGTGCCAAAAAGGCACTCCCGAACCCTCCTCCACAACGGTGTCCCTGATTGGCCGAATTTCAATCCGCTTTTCTGGCCGAGCTCGACCTTCACTCATAATTCTATGTTGAAGGACGAGTCGACCAGACCTAGCGCGCAGCCAATCACCGGCCCCGTTGTGGGCAAAGGGCGAACTTGTTAAAATAAATAATCACTAAAAAAAAGAAGAACTAAGAATGATTTCTTTTTCTTTTCTCTTTTAAGACAAAATATAAATGAAAAATAACATAGAACAAATGCTACAGCGTAGTGGCACAGTGTGGTTAAAACATATGGCTTAAAAAATACCTCGCGCACCAACCAGCAAAAACGACCCTTGAGGACCCATTAAAACTAGTGCTATATACATAAATCACACACTGTGCCAGCCCTGTAGAATAAAATATTTACGTAATTTAAAAAATTATGACTTGATTGCAACACTGGTGCTTATTGATGAGTGGGCTCCCTTGTCATATCTAGTCCCACCAACCAGCCGCCTGATGGATTTCGCAGCTATGTTCCCTGTACACTTGCTCATGCGAGCCCCCGACCTCGCGCGCACCCCCAACAAAAGCTGACGGGGAGGACATCTTTCGTAAATGACCCAGACATCGCCATCCCCCCGTCACGCAAATGAAGGGTGCCGCACACGCGCAGACGGGTACCCCCATGTAGCAAGCTCCATCCACCAGACAGCTCAGTCCGCGAGACCATTGCAACAGCACACGGAAAAAGCGTGTGCCATTGCCGACTTATGACTCAGGAGCCCATTTTATTTATGCTATATCCCATGTAGTACCGGCCAGGGCAGAAAACAGTGCAATTTCAAGGTAAAAAATTAGCAAAGACTTGGAAGAAAACCTACATCTCAGCGTAAATTTGTTTTCAATGGTTTGATGCTTTGGGCTTTTTGTCCGCTCTGTCAAATTTCATTAAATAGTTATCTATGTAAAGTATTAAAAAATAAGTATTGTAAGGGTATGTAGATAGTATCCCTTTGATGAATATAAAATATTAGTGTAAACAATGTGAAAAAGGATAAGATGAGACAGAGTGCGGACGCGATCTAAAGCCCCAGTCTTGGGTAATTTAGAGATGTAGGTCAGTAATTAAGAAAGTGGGTCATACTTCAACCAATGTAGGTCAAGGACGAGATAAGTCAATCCTTAAATATTTAAGGGCGCGGACGCGATGGAACGCACCCCCAAACAGACAAACATTGGCGAAAAGGAAGTAAAGTAAATTTCAAGATTGCACTGAATTCGGAAAAAAAATAAAAAACGACTAGAAAATGATATGCAGATGACACCTATATCTTGTCTGTCATCTGACAATCCAAGATATAGCTCTCCAATGCCATAAACGTAGAAGTCCGGAGGGCCTTGGAAGGACTAACGAGAACCCGCGAAAAACATCCTTTTTATACCCCCACTGCACGGTTAACACGTGCAACAACTACCAGCTTGTGATTATTACATGTTACGACATACGTTCTCTTCTATACTACCGTAACGCAGATAACTTTAAAGTCCTAACACTACTAAACGCAAACAAACACCTTTTGCATGGCCAAGACAGCGATAGAACTTGAACACATGTTAGAGAGAAAAGCTATCCGAATTCAATCTACAATTTTAGTTGCTTTGTTATGTAAAGTTTCTTTTCTAAAGAATCGTCTATGTAACCATCTTTTGCCAGATCGGACTTCCATCTACCGTGTCTCTTAAGACATCTATCCGACATGCCTTCAGCGTTGGCCGCGGTGGTAACACCGCTAGCACGCAAAGAATGAGTGCCTAATTTCAAGCGACCTACAATGCATTCTCGTGCTCTAGTATAACTTAACTTCATTCTGCTTCAACAAGAAACATTTAGAGCCTGATCTACATCCTGGCTTAAAAAAGATATGTATGCGTACCTACATGTAGCATCAACTCAGAGCAACTCAAATACCGTTGCAGCATGTAGTAGGGACATGCGCTAGAAACACCTTTGCTGATTAGCACTTGCCTGCATGCTCTATAGACGTCGGTTTTGCTTTTTCTAAGAAACAGAATTAAATGATCAGGACGAAATGTCAGAGCATTTCATTTCACTCAATTCATTAAATCTAAAAAAAAACGAATAACCTAACATCATTGCAAGCAATATACATAACTCAATAAGCTGATCGGGAGTGATAACGTCTTTTTTGGCGATTGGCTTGGAATTTCGACGTTTAGCACATTCAATCAGTCGGCTCACTGTCGATGAAACAGTTGGATCCGTGAAATCATTCACCTGATGCAACCATGTGATGGCATAAACCGCCGAGGAAACGACACCATATGATTTACCAGAATCAATCAGATTCGATATATACCAGGCAACATGAAAACTATGGACAGGCCTCTTTGGTAAATGTTAAGCATCACAGAACTCATCAAACGATTTTATCTGGTAAGAGTACTTTTTCACAGTGGAGTCTGCCCGTGATCCAAAAATCTGATCCGCCATTTTGCAATGCGTGTATTTGCATCTTGTACATTTACGCCGCTCGTCTCTTCGAATTGTCTCTTCAAAGAATGTTTTATCCCAATACCTGTTAACAAAAATACAATCAGTACATTTGATCTTCATTTGCTCCTAGACTGAATGAAAGTCGCATCTTAATGCGACCATTCTAAAAGACATTTTGCTTTTGAAAACATGCCTTTACTCCCTTTGCCACAACATATAGCCGAACTAGGCAAATTGTAATTATCCTTAACGTAATTCTTATACACACCCTTATCATCAATTATATATGGCCAACACGAGGCCGACTCCCACTACGGTATTATCAGAGTACCTACAGCATAATCGCTTTGCAATTTTTTCAGACTTTTTAATACACCACTTGGTGGGGGTACTAACCAGTTGTTGACACCTTGCCAATCTTGATCGAAGCAATTAATAGCTTCTACACCATAACATGTAACTCCTCAATGTTACTACCAGATAACAGAATTGTGCTTACATTCATATTATCAGACATAATTTTAATGTGCTTATTTTTAATGTCAGATAAATTATTTATAATGACCCGCCTGACTGCCTCCATTTCCCTCCATGTAGAACTTTTCTTTGATTCTATACATGACCAAGACCCGTTTATTTCTGATGAATACATAGATATAACTGCGCTTTCACACACGCTCTCTTCCGGTAGCATACCTCTGTTTGTTACTGAAACAGTACGTATATTATTGTTCACTTCCGGGAGCAATTCTAACCTTGAATCCGATACCGTACCCCTGCTCTTTTCCTTGAACATATGCAACATGGAGTCATGCTCCTTATACTTGCTCACTTTCGGGAGCATACCCGATTCCATATTCCTGCTCACTTCCGGGAGCATCTCATATTTCATATTGCTGCTCACTTCCGGGAGCATATCAGATTTCATATTGCTGCTCACTTCCGGGAGCATACTCTGTCCTGCATTCCGATGCGAATCTATTAATTCTATGTAACCACCATATCCTTGGTCGCTAGCGTCTGAAAACACCCACGCTTCTATGTTTCTATCTTGTTTTAACGAAATTCCGAAATTGCTTTGATTGGAACTTGAATCACTTGAATCAACGAATTCCATGTAAATCTACTACATATGGACTTGTACAAATACCTTGTTTTCAGACTTACTATCCTTCCAATTACGCTTTGCAGAGAAGTTATTTGACCAACAACAGATTCGATAAATCTGACCGCTATTACTTGGTCGGCTTTTTCAAGCTGTACTAGTACAGACTTCAAACTAATCTCTAATCTTCGTATGCGATCATCTATAATGAACAATCTGTTAATTCTGAAATTTAAGACATGTCCTAGCCAATAACCTACTTTTAATGGATTCCATTGACATTTATCGACAGCTAAAAGAAAACCCACGTCTACTAAAGACGTTTGAATGAATTGACTAGCCTTTAACGCAGTCATATTTGCTATGACCGCCTATTCCGTCGTCTAAAAACATAATCGATGTGATCGCATTTGACCTCCAATATTTCACCATTACTCTTAAAAGTTTTGTAAAAATATGACCAGCGGAAGAAATGCCAAAAGGTAATGAATTGAAAATATAATATTTCTTAGTGCCGCCCTCATACCAAGCGAATCCAAGATAAGTCCTGTGATCAGGATATATATCTACATGATGATATGTATTTACATTCGACTTGAAAGGTGCATAACTTGATAAATCAAACATTTGCTCAGCTATCCTGATATCCTCGAATGTTACCTTAAACAGATGCAAACACGGGTTTATGTGCCTACAATCTAATACCATTCTAGGTTTACCCGTGTTATTGTATGCAACCGTCAATGGATTAACAACCTCTGGTTTAGTATGAACCAATGTAATAACCCTTTTTTTCAACAATGTTTGAATTTGCTGAGAAACGAAACCCTGGATTGTCTCTAGCAGACCTATTATTTCTCAACTGTACCGAATCAGGCAAAACTTTAAACGGTAACTTGTAACCTTCCTTTACTACCTCTAAAATATACATGTTATCGGATATTTGAACCCATTTATCATAGTTACTCTTTAGACGACCGACGGGAGATAACTCCTGTACATGACTATCTATATCATTGCCATCTTCCACATCCCTGTCTGGACTATCCGAGCCGTAATTTTCATCTGCACAAGAAACTGAATGGTTTCCGACCATTAATGCAGATAAATATAAATCCCCACTTATCGTATTATTTGTTTGAGCTTGAGAGCACTCGTTTTTCCAATGCCCCGGTTTTCCACAAGTGAAGCAAAACTCTGGCTTTCTGCTGCCATTCCCGCCATTTATTGACTGTACAGCAGACGACTCTGTAGAAGACGGTCGTCTGTAAGGGTTGGTCCTGAATCGTTTCTTGCCCCTGTCCATTTTGGCTTTTTTAGATGCCCTGGCTTCCGCACGATACATTCTTTTTTCATCATCGCTGTCACTAGCAATTGGGTTGGACTGATATTCCGCAACAACACGCCAACCTAGCTCAGAGTTATCAGCCAATTGTATGTGCTTCTGCCTTTGCATTACCGTATTCTTGGCTGAAATAATAATATTCAAGCATAAATACACTATGACTTTGACGTGCAGGATGAAAACGGAAAGCAAAGAAAACCCGCGGTAAATCCGCCCTGTAAATAACGGTTCCTTAGTCACGTAAATAGCACGTGCATATCTACAAATGTAATATAGCTATCTAATGAATTTAATACCATAAAAACATGTAGTTAAGTTGTTGCCTGAATTTACCTTCAATTAGTTTAGCTTTTGATTCCTGAATATTTCCTGCGTCTAACAAAGAATGTCTGCTCTATACATGTCTGTTCCTTCATGTTGTACTTGAACTGCTCTTCGTTGCCTTTACGTTTAAATTTTGGCAATTCTAACATAGAAAGACGAGATGAACAAGATTATCTTTTCCACCATTGTGCCTATCTGTTGCAATAATTCATTGTGTCACTGCTTCATGGCTTCCTTAACATGCTCCTCCACAAGATGAGATAATTCGTCACGGTTTTCCATCATGTAAGCGGTACGAAGTCAACTGCTAGAAATCTTGCGTCGAACTGACGAGAACCCTTCTTCTTCATATGGTTTTATTTACCCTCGCCTATCGGCATAAAGCCATTTGGCGAGCAGCCATTGTTTTATCTCTCCAATTTTTTTTTATTAAAGGGGTTGACTATATTTTAAATTTTCTATTATCGCTTTTGACTATATTTTCGTTTTCTATAAGTACATATCCAGCTTTCTGTTTATAGTATAGTGTTGTATGTGTGTATATAAGTGTATGTGAGTAAAACTATATTTATTTATTTGGTTACTAAAAATATAAAAGCAATTTTTGTAAAAAACGCAATTAATAATATTGTGCAAAAAAAGCACTACCCAACAGTCCTCCACAACGGAGCCCCTGATTGACCGAATCTCAATCCGCTTTTACGGCCAAGCTCGACATTTACACATAAATCTATGGTCAATGACGAGTTGGCCAGGTTTAGCGTCCAGCCAATCACAGGCCCCGTTGTACAGGTAGCTGTTTACCCTTTAGCCGCTTTAAAAAGGGCAAAGGGTGTAAAAAAATAAAGCCTAAATAGATGTGTTTTAAAATTCCCAATAAATTGGGAACTATATATTGAATAAAACAATTATTGAAATGAAAAACATAATATAAGAAGGTTAAGATGAAGAAAAAATATAAAATAAAAATTTGTAAGAAAAATCGAAAAGAAAAAGACAGCGTACCACACGGGAACCTGTCGATGTTTTTACAGCAGCGTTTTGCACAGTGTGGTTTAAAAAACATATTAATAAAATGACAATCTAATGTAAGTCTGGGTGCTGGGCTTCCAGCATCCTAAACAACTTCCGGCAAAAACGGCCCTCTCAGATAACCATAAAAAACCAACGGGTGTATATACATATATTCCACACTGTGCCGGTTCCGTGTAGTACAATATTTACGAAGTTTGTTAAAAATAAGATTATTTCATGGTTGTAGCACTGACACATATTTTATGAATGGGCTCCCTTATCAAACCGGCCCCACGAGCCAGCCGACTGAGGGATTTAGCAGCTATGCCTTTATGCTCGCTTGCGCATGTTCACCCCCATCTGCGCACCGCTTACAGAGTATGTCGGGGAGGACATCTTTCGTAAATGACCCAGACATCGCCATCCCCCCGACACACAATATAGGGTATTTTATACGCAGATAGAGATCAACATGCAGCAAGCCTTCACTGCCTCCATCCCCCAGACGGCCCAGCCCGTGGGTCCATCGCGCAAGCACACAGAAAAAGTGTGTGTCGCTACAAAAATTTGACTCGGGAGCCCATGTAATGTTATCGACAATCGGTACTGGCTAGGGCAGAAAACAGTGCAATTTCAAGGTTATCTATAGTCCAATTTAACATATGACCTACATGTTTGAAGATTTTTTATGTTTTCAAATTTTAAATCCTTAAATATTTAAGAGCGCGGACGCGATCGAAAGCACCCGCAAAAAGAAAAACATAGTGGAAAAGGAATTGAAAATTAAAGAGGGAATTGCACTGAGTTCGGAAAAAATGGGAAACAACAGAACCCGCCAAAATCATTCCTTTTTATACCCCCACTGTACGGTTAACACGTGCAACAACTACCAGCTTGTGATTCGTACATGTTACGACATACTTTCTCTTCTATACTGCCGTAACGCAGAGAACTTTAAATTATATACTACATATCTGAGTATACTCTATTGTATTGATACTTACCCTTTCCTACATGTACACGACTGATGATTGCACTTAAAGTATGGTCGCGAGGATGCGGGGCTGTTCAGCCTTACATGGTTATATAAAAAGCTTTTATATATTCTGCTCCGAACGCATATGACCGATTTTTCAAATAATTTTGTAAAAGTACTGCTTATTGACCCTGTACCAGATCTGTTCAAGACATGTTGATTGGCCAATATTGTTGGCCGCCGGGACTGTTTTGCCTTATAGGGCTATAGTAACTATATGTTACTTGGAACGTTCATTTCCCAATGTACCTAGGATTACCTTGTTATGCAAGCCATATGCGACATATTTTGCCTGTTCGCAATGGTAACATGTGTCCATGGTTTAGTTTACACTGATAGGGACGTGTATGCATGGGTTAGTTTACATTAGCTGGGACATGTTTGCATGGTATAGTTTACATTGACGGGGGACATGTTTGCATTACTTAGTTTAAATTGATGGAGACGTGTTTGCATGATTAGGTTTACATTGACGGGGAAAAGTTTGCATGATTTATATTCCATTAACGGGGACATGTCTGCTTGATTTAGTTTACATTGACGGGGAAATGTTTGCATGCTTTAGTTTACATTAACGGGGACGTGTTTGCATGATTTAGTTTACATTGAAGGGACATGTTGGCATGATTTAGTTTACATTGACGGGGAAATGTTTGCATGATTTAGTTTACATTAACGAGGACGTGTTAACATGATTTAGTTTACATTGACGGGGGACATGTTTGCATGATTTAGTCTACATTGATGGAAACATGTTTGCATGATTTAGTCTACATCGACGGGAAAAGTTTGCATGATTTATATTACATTAACGGGGACATGTCTGCTTGATTTAGTTTACATTGACGGGGAAATGTTTGCATGCTTTAGTTTACATTAACGGGGACGTGTTTGCATGATTTAGTTTACATTGAAGGGACGTGTTTGCATGATTTAGTTTACATTGATGGGGACATGTTGGCATGATTTAGTTTACATTGACGGGGAAATGTTTGCATGATTTAGTTTACATTGACGGGGACATGATTGCATGATTAAGTTCACATCAACGTGGACATGTTTGCATGATTAAGTCTACATTGACGAGCACGTGTTGCATGATTTAGTTTTCATTGACGGGAACGTGTGTGCATGGGTTAGTTTACATTGATGGGGGCGTGTTTGCATGGTTTAGTTGACATTGATGGAGACATGTTTGCATGGTTTAGTTGACATTGACGGGGACGTGTTTGCATATTAAAGTTTACATTGATGAGGACATGCTTGCATGGTTTAGTTTAAATTGATTGGGACGTGTTTGCATGGGTTAGTTTACATTGATTGGGACTTGTTTGCATGGGTTAGTTTACATTGACAGGGACTTGTTGGCATGTTTTTACGGGAACATGTCTGCATGAACCAGTCCATCTGTTGATACTCTAGTCAACATTTACATAGTAATGAGCAACTGTTGGGAGAAATGACGTCACCAAACATGACGAAGGGGAATACTTCAACTTACAGCAAGATGGAGATAGGGTTGGTTCAGAGCAGTAATCATCTGTTGGTCATGCATACGAATTTTGAAGTTGATTACTTGAGGGAAAATGGAAAAAATAACCAGACACTAAATCGAGACAAAAGGAACTCGACTCCAAAAACATGCATGCCAGTCCTTATGCCCTTTACATTTGCAAGTCACAAGCTTTCTAAATACCAAAATTGAAGTTGATGCATCGAAAACAAAATCGAAAAATGGACAGTTTTTTGTCGGATTATAAAATACATGTATATCTGCAGCATTACAATGGCCAGAAGACATCTGTGACCATTGTCCAGGTATGTTGCAGTCGGTCATAATCCGTTAATGGTGCGGTCATTCACATATTCAAGTGTTAACTCCCTTTCCTACATACAACAAATGTGCAGCAGACGACTTTGAAAACAGATAGAAACTATTTATAAATGAAAGCACATATATACTATCTATGAATGAAAGCACAATTATTAGATAGATTTGAAAATATTGTGGCAAAAGGTGTGTACAGCATAAGCGTCGGCAATTAGGAAAGGGTTAAATTGTTTCAGCTATGATTCAGGAAAAAAGCAACCTTTAGATATTTGTGACAAGTATAGCTATTTATATCTGTTTTTACACAAATGCTATACAAACAAGTTTAAGATGTATTCAAGACGTTTCTGTGACTAACTGGTGGAACAGAAACAGGTTCAGAGCATACTAGACTCATGCAGAGCTATCAAAGTCCACACCGAGGCTGGGCTGTTTTCTTTTGTCAGGAGCACAGTTCTTATAAAACATTAGGTTGTGTGTATGTACGGTTTGCTTAAAGTGTTGGCATCTGCTGACGAGTGCCAGGCAGGTTGTCAGTACAGAAAGAAGATATATGTTGTTGAGTCGTTGCCTGTTTCACCCTTTCCTATTTGCAGACGCATTTTGACGCAGCTGCAGTAGACAACTTTTAAAACCAATGTAACACAAGGGTAAATTGCTAATATGGAGCAATTTCTCGTTTTGCCACACTATTTTAAAATCGATTCAATTGATCAAACTTTAATCTATAAATATTTTTCGTATTTTATTAGATTTTTTCAGAATCGTCTGCTGCAGATTTGTTGTGTGTGGTAAAAGGGTAAATCCTCCTCTGCTAGGCCTCGATATATATTATAACACACAATTTAAGTTTCCTTTGCCTGGTTCATTTATTAACCACATGCAACAATTATGGAAACATCAAGGGAAAAAAAAAATGTATTATTATTCTGGGTATAATGTGTAATCCATTCAGCTTAGCCCACCCAGTCCCGATAGCTCAGTCAGTAGCGATGTGGGCTATCACTTAACGCGTATGAGTTCAAACCCCAGCTCGGCCATTATTCTGTCCAACTTTTTAATTTGACATAGTGACCTAGTTTTTGACAAATTGAATGACAATGAGAAAATACGTTTCTAGAATGTTAAGAAGGAAATTGTTGCCGAGCGGAGTGACGTACTTTGATCTAAAGTGAGCAGTGTGGTACTCGTCAGGGTTGGTTTTACAGTGTTGCGTCCCTTTACCACATTTGGCGTCCTCTGGGGCGTTTTGTCTACTGGAAGTTGAATCTGTTTTAAGAATCTGTATCGCTCTCTTCTGCACAATCACTCGATTAAACAAGAAGTTCATTGAGTTCTGTATTCAGCTTAATTCTTAGTAGATTATCAGCGAATCGTTATACAAAGGTAACACTTTGTTCGCCCTTGACAGCTTTTTCTGGAACAGCCCTAACAACAACAGGAAAGATTATGTTGCTATCAATAAGGTAGCACCATTAGGTCTCCCGAGATATGAGCTTAACATTTCACAATAAACGCAATATTGACAATACAATAATTAAAACCCTCTTCCATATGAATCATTTATTTATATCCGAACAATACACAGTTTTAGTAATGCATGGTCAAATTTTAAAAAAATATAATCTTAATTATAATAAAAATCTGCCTATTTTTAACATAACAATAACCAAAATGAATCATCTCTAGCAGCATACAACTAGAGGACCATGGTGGTCTTATATCGCTCAAATGAAAAGTATGCAATGCTCTTACTAAAACAAGCAACGTCCCCTGGTGGTTATGTTCATCAACGGATCGTAATAATTGCAACAATCTTGGTAGAAGGAACCAAAGGAACCAAAGGAACATTTGTGCAAAATTATTTAACAGCTAGTATCGCTCCACTGCATTAGGCAAAACAGCCCAGGCCTCTGGTCGCCATGTTTAACGACTAATCAACATGGTTTGAAGGAATCTGAGGGCCATGTTTTTCGACAAATCAATATGGCTTGAAGGAATCTGAAGGTTACTCAAGGAACATTTTTACAAAATTATTTGGAAATCGGCAAGACACTTTCGGAAAAGAAGATTTTTTAAAGTTTTCACTAAAGCTATATAATGCAAAACAGAAAAGCCCACTGGCCGCTACATTTTTTGACCAATCAACATGGCTTGAAGGAATCTAATAGGGGGTCAGCCAAAACATTTCTCCAAAGTTATGTGGATAAAAGCCAGAAGATATTTTTTTTAAAGTTTTCACTTTAGCCACGAGGCAAATTAGCCCGCCCCCTGGCGGCCATGTTTTCAACCAATCAACATCGCTTGAATGAATCTGATAGAGGGTCACTTAAGGAACATTTCTACAAAACTAATAAACAAGAGGGCCATGATGGCCCTGGAATCGCTCACCTGATTTTTTTTTTCACTTTAGCTATATAAGCCCCGCCATCTGGCGGGCATAGTTTCCAACCAATCAACTTGGCTTTAAGGAATCTGATAGAGGGTCACCCTAGGAACATTTCTACAAAATTATTTGAAAATCGGCCCGACACTTTTGAAGGAGAAGATTTTTTAAGTTTTCATTATAGCAATAAAAGGCAAAATAGCCCCGTCCCCTGGCGGCCATGTTTTTTGACCAATCAACATGGCTTGAAGGAATCTGATAGAGGGTCATCCAAGGAACATTTCTACAAAATTATTTGAAAATCGGCCAGACACTTTTGGAGGAGCAGATTTTTTAAGTTTGCACTATAGCTATATAAGGCAAAAAAGCCCCGCCCCCCCTGGCGGCCATGATTTTCGACCAATCAACATGGCTTACAGGAATCTGATAGCGGGTCATCCAAGGAATATTTCTACAAAATTATTTGAAAATCGGCCTGACACTTTTGGAGGAGAAGATTTTTTAAGTTTTCACTATAGCCATATATGGCAAAAAAGCCCCGCCCCCCCTGGCGGCCATGTTTTTCGACCAATCAACATGGCTTCAAGGAATCTGATAGAGAGTCACCCAAGGAACATTTCTACAAAATAAGTTCAAAATCTGCCAACCAGTTAGGGAGAAGTAGAATTTTGAAGTTTTTGTCGTTTCGTTGCCATGGAAACCAGAATTCTGCATGGATCCCAAAAATTTGAAGGAATTCTGGTGAGGTCATTGACAGGATGCTTTCTGTGAAGTTTCATCCCAATTGACCCACCGGTTACTGAGGAGAAGATGTTGAAGATTTTTTAAGTTTGCACTATAACCATAAAAGGCAAAATAGCCCCGCCCCCTGGCGGCCATGTTTTTGACCAATCAACATGGCTTGAAGGAATCTGATAGAGGGTCACCCAAGGAACATTTCTACAAATTTATTTGAAAATCGGCCTGACACTTTTGGAGAAGAAGATTTTTTAAGTTTGCACTATAGCCATATAAGGAAAAATAGCCCCGCCCCCCCTGGCGGCCATGTTTTTCGACCAATCGACATGGCTTGAAGGAATCTGATAGAGGGTCACCCGAGGAACATTTCTACAAAATTATTTGAAAATCGGCCTGACACTTTCGGAGGAGAAGATTTTTTAAGAATTTTGAAGTTTTTTCATTTCGTTGCCATGGAAACCAGAATTCTGCATGGATCCCGAAAATGTTAAGGAATTCTGGTGAGGACATTGAGAGGATGCTTTCTGTGAAGTTTCATCCCAGTTGACCCACCGGTTACAGAGGAGAAAATGTTGACGGACGACGGACGACGGACAACGGACGCCGGACATAGGGCGATCACAATAACTCACCTTGAGCACTTCGTGCACAGGTGAGCTAAAAATCTGCCAACCGTAAGTTTCATCCCAACTGATCCACCGGTTATAGAGGAGCAGATGTTGACGCACGCTATGATGCACGACGGACAATTTGCCAGGACATACGATTGACTGGCTTTCAGCCAGTGGAGCTAACAATTAGGCCTATATGTATGGACAAGAAGATTTTCACTAGATATATATATAAGACAAACAATCCCTGCCCCCTGGTGGCCATGTTTTTCGATAGATAAGAATAATTTAAACAAGCTTATTTAAAGGATCACCCAATGAACCTTTGGAACATATCATTTTTTTTAATCTTGCAAGTGCTTTTGTACAAGATTTTCACTATACACACATATAAGGAAAACATGCCCCGCTCCCTAAAGTCCATTTTTTTCAACGGATCTTAACAATTTGAACAATATTGGTAGAGGGTCATCAAAGGAACATTTATGCCAAATGATTTTCAAATCTGGCCAGTACTTTTAGACTAGAAGATTTTTAAATTTTCACTATACATATATACACATAATGGTCCTATATCGCTCACGTGATTTAATCAAACTTAAAAAGTTTTCAGTGTTCTTTCCCCTATATGAGTCAATGAAAAACAAGTGACACCCGGAGAGGGCTCATTTTTGACCCCAGTGCTATAATTTGAACAATCTTGGTAGAAGTCCACTAGATGATGCTACATACCAAATATTAAAAGCCTGGGCCTTCTACTTTTAGACAAGAAGATTTTTAAAGTTTTTCACCTATCTATGTCAAACAAGTGACCCCCGGGGGTGGGGGTCATTTTTGACGCCCGGGAAGGGGTCATTTTTGACCCCAGGGCTATAATTTGAACAATCTTGGTAGAGGTCTACTAGATGATGCTACATACCAAATTTCAAAGGCCTGGGGCCTCTACCTTTAGACAAGAAGATTTTTTAATTTTTTTCTCTATATGAGTCTATGTAAAACAATAAACCCCAGGGCTATAATTTGAACAATCTTGGTAGAGGTCCACTAGATGATACTACATACCCAATATCAAAGGCCTGGGCCCTCCACATTTAGACAAGAAGATTTTTTAAGTTTTTCCCCTATATGAATCTATGTAAAACAAGTGACCCCCGGGGAGGCGTCATTTTGGACCCCAGGGCTATAATTTGAACAATCTTGGTAGAGGTTCACTAGATAATGCTACATACCAAATATCAAAGGCATGGGCCTTTTACTTTCAGACAAGAAGATTTTTTAAGATTCATTTCCCTTTTTTTGTTGCTATGGCAACCAAACTTCTGCATGGAATAGAATTCTTTGAACAACTTTGAAAGAGATCCACCCAAGGACCATTCCTGTAAAATTATTTTGAATTTGGTTAATTGGTTTAGGAGGAGAAGACGGACGGTGAGCGATCACAAAAGCTCACCTTGCACTTTATGCATAGGTGAGCTAAAAACAAGCCCTGCCATGTTCATCAACGGATTGAAATAATTTGATCATCCAAAAGATCATTTGTGTCATTTCAAATCGGCCTGGACTTATGGACTAGAAGATTGTACAAGTTTTCACTATACACATGTATAAGGAAAACAAGCTCCGCCTGTGACCAAAAGAACATTTGTGCAAAACATTCTTCAAATCAGGTCTGTACTTTTGGACAAGACATTTTTAAAGTTTTGGCATTTTCCACCTTTTCCGAAACCGTAGAAACCAAAGTTCTACATATAATTGAATTCTTTGAACGACTTTGAAAGAAGACCACCCACTTTCCTGTGAAGTTATCTTGAATTTCGTTCATTGGTTTAGGAGATGTCATGTGTATGAAAATGTTACCAGACGGACAGACAAACAACGACGGACGCAGAGTGATCACAATAGCTCACCCCGCACTGCTTGCTCAGTTGAGCTTAAAAAGATCAATAAACAGGAGCACCTTGAGGTCATGGATCGCTCACTTGAGAAAATGCTCTTTTAGTCAAGATCAATATTTACAGGACAATGTATAATTATGAGCAATTACTTTAACCGTCTTTTCCCATTATAATGAATCTTCATTTTAAATGCAACATGTCTTAAACCCTAGGGGTCATGCTCTTTTTTTGTAGAAGTAAATTTAGGAACATTTCTGCCAAACTATCATGAAGTTAAACAAGTGTTCAGAAAGTTTTGTCATTTTACTCCTAGTCTGATGCCGCCAGACGCCTATAGTTTTTATCATATCCAAATGGCTTGGTCTTTTTTTGTAGCCTGTCATCTGAAGAATATTTCTGCAATATCTTTTGTTAGAATCAGACAAGAACTTTCAAAGAATATGATTTTCCAAGTTTGTTATTTTACTCCCTTACTGATGATACCTGGAAGCCATGATTTTAAGAAATCAATTTAAGGAATTTCATACCAGTTATGCCTTGAAATCAGATAAGTCCTTTCAGAGCAGAAGAATTGTTAATACTTTGCCATTTTTCCTATGCTTACAAGTGGTAATTGTTTAACCAACCAATGTGGCGTAGACAATTTTATAAGAGGGTCCTCAAAAGAACATTTCTGCTTATTATTTTGAAATCAGACATGCACATTAGTTGCAGTCGAGTTTTTTAAGTTTCGTCATTTTATCATCCTGTTTTATGCAGCCTGGTAACCATGCTTTTTACCAATCAGTATGACTTGAACTTGTAGAGGCTCACTTAAGGAACAATTCTGGCAAATTATCTTGAAATCAGATAATCAGTTTCAAACTGTTGGTACTTTCACCCTTTCTGGTGCTGCAGCACTCATAATTATGAATTGAATATAATTCTTTGAGGACAACCATACTATCCTGCACAACTTTACTGCAATAGACACAGTGCTTTAAGTGTAGATGTTGTTTCAAGAAAGTGTTGTCGATGCCAGACTCTTTATACAGGGTGATCACAATAGTTCACCTTGAGTACTACAGCTCAGGTGATCTTAAAATTATTTCAAATAATTAAAATGTATAACATTTCACAATTCATAACCAACTATACATGTATTATACATACTTTAAAGAAAATAAATCATAAATCACATCAATGCAGTTTAAACAAATACATTTATTCTTATTAAAAGTCGATTTAACCCTTTCCCACATGCAACAAGTCAGCAGCAGATGCCACAATTCAAAAGTCTTTTGTTGCAGAGGCGTTAACATGCGTCTTCATGTGGGAAAGGGTAAATAACTAAAAATCCTGGTATCTACTACTTTTAACATTTATCTTGCTTAACCCTTTCCCACATACAGATGCTTTCTGACGACTCTGCAGTAGATGGTTTTTGAAAACATTGTTGCAAAATGAGAAATTGCTTATAATGAGCAGTTTTTTACATTTGCCACAATGTTTACAACTTTATTCAGTAATAGTTCTTTCATTTACAGAGATCTTTTATATTTTCGGAAAGATCTTTTAAAACGTCATCTCCTGCAGATATGTTGTATGTTGGGAAAGGTTAATTCCTGCACCTGGCATCACATAATATTACATTTATTTCAAGTGACTTTCCTTTTTTTTGCCAAAATGTTCTTAAGCCATCTGATGCAGATATGTGATATTCTACATACAGCAGACTATTTTGTAAATATCTAGGAAAACCTTTAACGATTTCAAATAAAAGTATTATTGTAGAATAGAGTTGAAAATATTGCGGCAAAAGTAGAAAGTGCTCAATATGAGCAATTTCTTCTTTTGCCACTATATTTTCAAAAGTAGCCTGCTGCAGATACGTCAAAAAGCTTCGCTATGTGAGAAGGGGTTAAACTAGTCTTCATGTGATGCCAGAACTTTAAACATATGAGAAAACACAGACCGAATTTCTTCTAAAATATCTGAATTGATGTCAACAAAGTGCACCTCTTCAACCACGCCTTGTGAATTCTCTTCAAACTTTTCTACCCCCCTGGCATACTGTACAGCGCACACATTCCATGGTACTCCAAATAAACCTAGAAATAAAAGGTAAAAGATCCAGAAATCATAAACATTATCAACTGTCAATGACATGGGAGTCAAAAGATATAATACATATCCAAGAGAATTATGAACTCATGTACAGGTTCTTTAACACTTTTCCACATGCAACACATTTTCAGCAGACATCTAGGCAAAAATATTGAGATTATCTATAATGAAAGTATCATTATTGAATAGAACAAAATATTGTTACAAAAGTCATGAGCAATTTCTCCTTGTGCCTCAATATTTATAACTTGAGCATATAAATTGTAATTATACGTCCTGCTGCAGATTTGGTGTATGTGGGAAAGGGTTAAAGCTTGCATTTGAAATAAAGACAAATATTTGTTTGATTTCCAGAAAGAATGGAATGTAAGATCTTGCATAATCTGTACGGTTTTTAGGGCCTTCAAGGTAAAAGCATTCTGATGCCATAATATCAGGCAAACAGGTGTAAATAGAATGCAAGAAACCAACATACCTGAACTAATTGGCGGAATAGCAACAGACTTCATTTTAAGAACTTCCGCTCGTCTGAGTGTGTTGAAGATCGTCATCATGAGGTCATACTCACAGTCCCCTTTATCCTCATACATTGCCCACTGTGGCCCGACAGCATGAAGAACATGATGATAGGGTAAACGACCAGCCCCAGTGCTGATACACTGACCAACGTCCAGGGAACCGTTATCATTTATATAATCTCTGCTTTCCTTATCGAACTCGCGACCTGCAGCTCTTGAAATGGCTCCAGCCAACCCTACCACTTGGAACAACTGATCATTGGCAGCATTCACGATGCAATCCACATCTAACTTAAGTATGTTTCCATTGTATACCTTTATCACCAGATGTTTTTCTGTACAATAAAAAGCTTCTTTTATCGGCTCTTCGTTAGCATTTGTTTTATCAGTTTGTACATCTAAACGTCGTCCAGAGACAGGCAATGAATATGCCCCTTTTGATGAAAAGGAAGGCGCCTCTGGCCTCAGAGTGGCTTTTCCTCTGAGCCGTCCTGATACCATATCAGACGGCCTATTTCCATGGTTACTATCTCGTTGATTAGTGTTGCTGTATGATGACGTATAACTAAAGATTTCATCAGACATAGCATTGGTATTCCTACTTGGCATACTAGGGCTGGTACTAGTAACTTTATCACCATACTGACTTCCTTGCTCTTTATCAGTTTGTACATCTAAACGTTGGCTTTTTGATGAAAAGCATGATGCCCCTGGTCTCAGAGTGGCACTTCCTCCGAGCCGTCCTGATACCATATCAGACGGCCTATTTTCATGGTTACTATCTCGTTGGTTAGAGTTGTTGTATGACGACGTAATGCTGTTTCTTCTACCTGTCGGTTTGAAAAGGCCGAGCTGGACCAACAATATGTTCTTCATTTCTAGGGCACTATTCTGTTCATTCACATGGTAATGTATGTTTATAGCTTTATTGCCCTTTAACACTTCCATAAGTATGTTTTCAAACCTGGGTTCTCTCATACTATTCAACTCCCTTATCTTATCCCTAACTGACACGCTTGCTTTTGACACATCTATGTTGTCAATCTGGTATTGAAGGAACATTTTACATTTCTCTTTAATAGTTTCATAAACCTCCAATGAGTCTCTAATTTTAATCTCCTGCTCTGCTTCCACATACACATATTTCATTTTGTTGGCAGTTTGACGTTGATATAACTCCAAAAGGTGTAACATTGGAGAAGTAACATCACGGACAAAGTAAACAGTTTTGTCCAGGCTGGATAGTTCATTCTGTAATGCTACTGCAAGGTTCGCTTTTCTGCCATAGGGATCTGGAATTTTGATGGTTTCATTTTTGTATTCAGCATGAATAGTCTTCTTTTCTAAACTGGCCATACATGACTTTAATTTTCTTCTTGAAAGGTGGCGTACAACAGTATTTTTGACTTCAGCAGAAATATGGCAATACATCTGAAACATAATGTAACAATAGAAATATAAACAAATAACTAAAGAATGGAATAAATCGTCAAAAGTGATATACCTTTTCCAACATATAGATACATTTTAATGCATCTGCAGTGGATAACTTTAAAAGAAATTGTGGCAGTAGGAGAAAAGGCTCATATCATATTTTTTTTCTTTTGCAACTTGGTTTTATACACAATTCAATGATTCAATAATTAAACGCACACTTGCCAACAAATAGCTAAAACAATAATAAAACATTTTGAGAAAAAGTATATGAAAATAAGAATGGCAATCAAAAAGCATAATTGATTGATTGATTGATTGATTGGAGTGTAATGCCGTTAATCAACAATGTTTCAGTTATATCATGAGGGCCAATTCACCTTCTTATGTATTTCCTGGCATTCCCATCTAGTACTCCACATAAAAGACAGGCTGCTTTTTCACTTAGACTGTTAGTCCATTCGTGGAAGACTTTTGTCAATCATCGGAGTGAATTTTGGCCGAGCTGAAGATCGAACTCACAACCATTGGATAAAAAAGGCATCAGTCAAATTTGAGCAATGTCGATGAGGAATATTTGTATGAAATTATTTTTAAAATTGGGCCAGCAGTAAAGGAGGAAATGTACTATAAAGCGAAATGTAGACAACAACAGATCAAAGGATCCTAATATATACCATGATCACTTTATGGTCAGGGGATTTATACAAATGAGTGTATAACTATTGAATAGAGTTGAAAACATTGTGGCAATAAGAGAAATTTATCATTTTAAACAGTTTGTCTTAATGCCACAATGTTTTCAAACGTCATTAGCTGCAGAAGGTGTTTTTATGTGGGAACTTTAACTGAATCATCACAATCATCATCTGAGTCTAGATGATGTGAGTGTTTCCCATTCTGGTTGGTAGCTCTCTTCCTTCTGTTTGTTAGCTGTTCCTCAGCTGAGATGTCATTTACTGTTTGCTGAAAGTTGTCAGAAAGCGTTTTTATTTGGGAAAGGATAAGCTTAAGTTTCATTACTTTAACTGAATAATCAAAACCATCGTCTGAATCTAGATTCTGGTGTGTAGCGCTCTTCTTTCTGATCATATCCCTGTTGTTTACCTCTCCTGTATCCAAGATGTCGTCTATTGTTTCCTGAAAAAGGGTTAATAACTAGTATTTTAATCCTTTTCCACCTATATATGCATTTGGATGCATTTGCAGCAGACGACTTTTGTAAACATTGTTACAAAAGGAGAAATTGCTCAAAACAAGCAATTTCTCCTTTTTATACGCCCGTTTTGAAAAAACGGATCGTATTATAGCTTTACCTGCGGCGTACGGGCGGGTTGGCGGATGGCGTCCAGTATGTTGTCAGCTCAATAACTTTCGAAAGGTTTGTCCAATCATCACCAAATTTAGTCAGAATGTGTATTGGGATAATATCTGGGAAAAGTTCGATAACTAGCCATATCGCTTTAGTCAATCAAGAGTTATCGCCCTTTAATTATAGAAATTACCCAAAATTGGTCTTGTCAGCTCAATAACTTTAGGAGCCTTTGTCCAATCATCACCAAATTTTGTCAGAATGTGTATTGGGATAATATCTCGGACAAGTTTGATAACTAGCCATATTGCTTTAGTCAATCTAGAGTTATCGCCCTTCAATTATAGAAATTACCTAAAATTGGTCTTGTCAGCTCAATTACTTTAGGAGCCTTTGTCCAATCATCACCAAATTTAGTCAGAATGTGTATTGGCATAATATCGCGGACAAGTTCGATAACTAGCCATATCGCTTAAGTCAATTGAGAGTTATCCCCCTTTAATTATAGAAATTACCTAAAATTGGTCTTGTCAGCTCAATAACTTTAGAAGCCTTTGACCAATCATCACCAAATTTAGTCAGAATGTGTATTGGCGTAATATCTTGGACAAGTTTGATAACTAGCCATATTGCTCCAGTCGATAGAGAGTTATTGCCCTTTAATTATAGAAATTACCTAAAATTGATCTTGTCAGCTAAATAACTTGTAAAGCCTTTATCCGATCATCACCAAATTTAGACAATATGTTTATGGGCAGAATATCTTGGTTACATTTGATAACTTACAACGTTATCTTAGTCACTACACAATTATGTCCCTCGAAATGGCCAAAACTGTCCTAACAGGCTGACGTACAACCAATTACCACTATACTTGGTCTCAAAAAAACAGGACGGGCATATTTTGTGATATTTGGCGCTCGTGTTGACAAAATGTTTTCATTTTTTTCAGTAATTATACCTACAATTATAGAGATTTCTATATTTTTTAGAAGACATTTTCAAAGTTATCTGCTGCAGGTTTGCTGTATGTGGGAAAGGGTTAAATTGATATATATTTTATTGAAAAAGAAAACACTTTCAATTTCTTGCACATCTTTAATAACACGTGTAAATACAGTCATGAACTGACAAGAATTTTTTGCAAAAAATTATGCCTCCCCTTTTTTTGTGTTTTAAGTCACTGTTTTTGATTGCTTGATTTGGCCTTCACACCACTTTCAACAGCTATGGTCATATCACAGCAGACAGGAAATAGGATATTGGTAACACACTGTCGTATAATAACTCCTAACACACAGTTCATAAGATATTTAATACACAGTCTGACAGCATAGCGAGCCGAAGGCTATTGCCGGTCTGATCCAATAGTGTAACTCCCCTCTTTATATAGAGCCTTCCTAACTATTACATAAACGGTGACCTGTGTATTCTTGACAGGTGGTCACGTACCTCGTAGACAGTCAGTGCATTAAGATGTAACATGTCATTCAGAATACTTTATATATACGTGGACAAACCCCGTTTACATTGAGATAAGACTACATAGATATAAAACAGATACCAACAACCTACTGATACGTGCAAAGCAATATACCCCTCCTTCTTCAATCGGGGGCATCATCATACAATACTAATTGTTATTTACTCAAAAGTTTTCGGAAATATAGGCACCAATGAGAGCCAATATGAAGGAATTGGTTCACGATTTACCTGATATTACATTTTAAGTGTTGTCTGCTTGAAAAACGATTTAACTCTTTCCCACATGTAGACATTATTTGCAGCAGACAAATGTTTTAAAACAATGTGGCAAAAATAGAGATTGCTTATAATGGTTAATTTCTCCTTTTATCAAAATGTTTCAACTCTATTTAATCATTATACTTTCATTTATAGAAAAATTTCTGAAAAAAATCGTCTGCTGCAGATTTGTCATTTGTGGGAAAAACCATTTTGTTCATCTACTGTAAGTGTACCGAAAGTTTGATGCATTTACAAAGATATATCATATGGAATAACATGTATACATACATTTCTGTATTCAGAGAATTTAGATCTAACAGCCTGCACTGCTGTCTGTAATTTCTCTTCATTGTCACTACACATTATCAAATTTGCCCCAGAAGTAAAAGGAACTTTAGACTCCTTCACTTGCCATTCCAATCCATGTGGGCTTCCGGACATCATGTTTGTAACTAAAATATGGGAGAAGAAAGTCTACAATTAACCCTTTCTCAGATACAAATACGTTTAGACACCTCATTCCAATCCAAGTGGGATTCAAGACACCAGAAAGTCTACAATTAACCCTTTCTCACATATAGACACCTCACTACAAGTGGGCTTCAAGACACCATGCTTGTTACTTAAATGTGAGGGAAGAAAGTCTACAATTAACCCTTTCTCACATATAGACGAATTTAGATGCCTCACTCCAATCCAAGTGGGCTTCTAGACATCATGCTCGTTACTTAAATATGAGAGAAGAAAGTCTACAATTAATCCTTTCTCACATATAGACACATTGAGACGTCTCATTCCAATCCAAGTAGGCTTCAATACATCATGTTTGTAACTAAAATATGAGAAGAAAAGTCTTCAATTAACCCTTTCTCAGATACAAATGCATTTAGACACCTGCCATTCCAATCCAAGTAGGCTTCTAGACACCATGCTTGTAACTTAAATATGAGAGGAGAAGAAAGTCTACAATTAACCCTTTCTCACATATAGACACATTTAGATGCCTCTGCAGCCTACATCTTTTTAAAAGGCATCTTGAAATAGAAAAAAATGCTGATGATGAGCAACTTCCACAGTTTTTAACTCTTTTCAATAATTAATATATATTATTAATAGAGTTAGTTATATTTGCTGAGATGATTTCATAGTCATCTGCTACATATTTGGTGTACATTAATGTGGGAAAGGATTAAGATTATGTAACAAAAACAATTATTTGTTATATAGTTTTTTCCAATCAATTTCAACAGTATCTCAGGGCAATGCTATGTTTTGTTTATTGTGTCACAAAACTATAATTCAGCTGCGATAGCTTAGTTGGTTAAAACAATTACTATCAGACAAAAGGTTGTGAGTTTGAAACAAAGCTTGACCAGTCATTTACTTAAGCAAACTACATGTAAATTTAAACTAAAATAATAATGATCTACCCGATTATGCGCTCAGCACATTTTCTGTGGTAGAAAAAAAAAATCCTTCCTTCAGTGCAAAGGTCACAGCAATAAGGAATTAGTCACAAGTTCTAAACAAAACATATGACCTTGAGAATCATCAGGGTCAGTCTGGTTCTCAGCACATCATCTCATGAAGGTAGAAAACAAAATATTTTAAAATCCTTCCTTCAGTTCAAAGGTCAGAGTAGTAAGGAAGTACAGTCCAAAGTCCTAAACAAAACATATGACCTTGAGAATCATCAGGGTCAGTCTGATGCTCTGCACATCATCTCATGAATGTAGAAAACAAAATATTTTAAAATCCTTCACTCAGTTCATAGGTCAGAGCTGTAAGGAAGTACAGTCACAAGTTCTGGAAACCAAACATATGACCTTTAGAATCATCTAGTCATCCTGATGCTCTGCACATCATCTCATGAAGATAGAAAACAAAATATTTTAAAATCCTTTCCAAGGTCAGAGTAGTAAAGAAGTAGTCACAAGTCCTAAACAAAACATATGACCTTGAGGATTATCAGGGTCAGCCTGCTGCTCTGCACATCATCTCATGAAGTTAGAAAACAAAATATTTTAAAATCCTTTCAAAGGTCAGAGTAGTATAGAAGTACAGTCACAAGTCCTAAACAAAACATATGACCTTGAGAATTATCAGGGTCAGCCTGGTGCTCTGCACATCATCTCATGAAGTTAGAAAACAACATATTTTAAAGTCCTTCCTTCAGTTCAAAGGTCAGAGCTGTAGGATTGATTGATTGATTGGGGTTTAACACCGTTTTTAACAATTTCTCAGTTATATCACGGCGGCCAGTTCACTTACTCATGCATTTACAGTTTTTTTCACACCAGTACTATACACAACAATCTTTTTCCAAAGCAACTGGCTGTTTTTCCACATAGACTACGCCCATTGGTGAAAGACGAATGACGCATGTCGCATTGACTTTTGTCAATAGTCGGAAAGACAGTTGGCTGAGCCGGGATTAAAACTCACAATCCCTGGATTGACAGCCTGTGTCGCTACCGACTGAGCTACCTGGCTCTGCAGAGGGCTGTAAGGAAATACAATCACAAGGTCTGGAAACCAAACATATGACATTGAGATCATAAAGGTCATCCTGATGCTCTGAATTTCATTTAATGAAGATTATCACATATTCTTAATATTTTGACATCTCTTCTCACAGCTAAACATTTAAGGAGATGTGACAGACATATGGACAGATGGACATCCAGGGTAAAAGCAATAAAGTATGTCCACACACACCAAAGCAACTGGCTGTTTTTCCACATAGACTACGCCCATTGGTGAAAGACGAATGACGCATGTCGCATTGACTTTTGTCAATAGTCGGAAAGACAGTTGGCTGAGCCGGGATTAAAACTCACAATCCCTGGATTGACAGCCTGTGTCGCTACCGACTGAGCTACCTGGCTCTGCAGAGGGCTGTAAGGAAATACAATCACAAGGTCTGGAAACCAAACATATGACATTGAGATCATAAAGGTCATCCTGATGCTCTGAATTTCATTTAATGAAGATTATCACATATTCTTAATATTTTGACATCTCTTCTCACAGCTAAACATTTAAGGAGATGTGACAGACATATGGACAGACGGACATCCAGGGTAAAAGCAATAAAGTATGTCCACACACACCGACCCTCTACCCACCCCCCCCCCCCCCCCCCCCAAAAAAAAAAAACATTAGAAAGACATAATATTCTATTCTATGCAAATATGTAGGTGCCTAGTTGGGAACTTATTTGATGCATCATTGTCATTTAACATTTTCATTGACACGTCTGCTTTTTTCTACGGCGAAAAAGGGCATAATTGAATAATCACTAAAGTCAGAGTCATGTGACTTGGTATAGATATGCGTAGTGTTCCAAGGAACATGTGTACACAATTTTCATTTGAAAATGTTGAACTTAAGGTTTAAGTTCTATATGACATGGACGACGCCAAGGGTATCATAATACCCGAGGTTTTTTTCTTCAAGGTAAAAATAGTTGAGAATAGTATCTAATTCAAATCAATCAGTTAAGCAAACTACATGTTAAATAAACCCTTTCCCTCATACAACAATTCTGTTTTGAAATAAACGTAAGATAAAAATCATTGATTAACACAGTTTGAACCATTTTTCATCTACCTCTGTGTGTATTGGCTTTCTCACACCAGTTCTTCATGTAACAGTCTATCCAAGCAACTGGCTGTTTTTTTCCATAAACATGTATAGTTTTAGCCCATTGGTGGAAGGGGAATGACACGTGTCACATTGACTATTGTCAAGTGTCAGAAAGAATCTTGGTCAAGCTGGAGTGTGATCTACCAACCTCTGGAGTGTTAGCCTACTTTGCTACAAACTGAGATACCTATTATAAGTCTTGGCTAATAATAGATAAAACAGATGTAACTCTAATTAACCCTTTCCCACATACAATAAATCTACAGCAGATGACTTTTAAAACATTAGGTTAAAAATATTATAAACCCCTATAATTGAAAGTCTAATCATTGAATAGAGTTGAAAACATTGTGGCAAAAGTAGATGCTAATCATCAGCAATTTCTTCCTTTGCCACAATGTTTTCAAAAATCTTCTTCTGCAGATGTGTCAAAATCAGACTGCAGGTGGGAAAGGAAACATAGCAGTGAATACCGTACTATATTTATGGAGTTGATAGGAACATATTTTGTCAAAAAATAGAAAATCTCTATAACTGAATGGATATATAACCTATGACTAAAAGTGGAAAACCTTGTAGCAAAAAGAGAAATTGCTCGTTTTGAGCAATTTCTTCTTTTGTCACTATGTTTTCAAAAAGCTGTCTGCTGCAGAGACGTCAGAAAGCGCCTATATGAGTGAAAGGGTTAAACTAAAATGAGTATGATCTACCAGATTATGCGTTCATGAAGTAGACAACAAACTTTTTTAAAATCCTTTCTTCAGTTCAAAGGTCAGAGCTGTAATGAAGTACAGTCACAAGTCCTGGAAACCAGACATATGACCTTGATAATCATCAAGGTCAGCTGGATGCTCAGCATTTCATTTAATGAAGCAGACAACAAAATGTCAAGGCAAAATTATTAAACAAATTCTGTTAGCAACAGTGTTAATTACTGAAAAAAGCTGATTGCTTGTTATAGGAAATTTCTCCTTTTACCACAATGTTTTCAAAAGTCATTTGCTGCAAAGACGGAAAAATGTGCCTACATGAGGGAAAGAGTTTAGAGAAGGAAGAAACTGCTTCAAACATAGACTCTAGTCAGTTTACCAGATATCAATATGTTTTCCTTAAACAAAGTGATCAGGTAAACAATTGAAAACTATGTGGATATATTAATTTTGGCCAAAAACTACTCTGCAAACTTTTTTTGAGGAAATTGCTGCATTTGGATGTTTTCCTACCTACATTTACTTAAGGTGTTTTCGTAATGTTTCGTTTTGTATTTGAGAAGTAGCAAGTGTACATACGTTTTCCCAGAAAGGATTTATTAGTATTTTCTGTTCTTGACAGACCACCTTTGGTCCTTCCAACACACGACTCTAAACTTTCCGGTGAAACAAGAAAATACAATTTGGTCAGTCTGTTTGGTGTCCTCAGTACAGTGTCCACTTTCCTCAATATGTTCTCTATGATAACTCTTATTCTTTCTGCTCCAACTACAATTGGAAAGGATGAATATCATTATATTGATAATGTAAACATAAATAAGATTTCTCTTGTTCCCAAATGGACAATTGTAAAAGAACCCTTGTCCATCTTGGTATACTAGTAACTATTAATCTTTCTTTTTTAAACTGTGGACTAAGTGGGGTTCCTCTAGAGTGTTTTAAAGGATTTTCTCAAATTTGACAGAAGAGTGAAGTAGTTTTTGACCCCACATGTCTCACTTTCAAACATGAACTAGATTTGATGGAAATGAATGTTCTGATGAACTAATGAGACATCTGGCTTCCAATGTGTTCACAAGGTTTAACTTAAGTCTGACCTAGTGACCTTATGTTGTAACCCACTTAATTCAGTGATGACCTTGAACAAGATTTGATTGTGATGAAAGTGCTGATGGTTTTCATGCAGATTGGATGAAATTGTGCCAAAAATCAACCAAATGTTACCAAGTTTTAAATATCATGGAGTATTGATCGAAATGAATGTTTTGATAAACATTTATGATGATTAAATGTACAAAAGAGCCATGAGTGGCCCTATATCACTCACATTTGAAAACACAAATACATTTTATTATAGACAGACAGACAGAACATTTTATTGTTGAAGTATACGAAGTACATTGTCTAAACAAGAGGGCCAAGATGGCCCTAAATCGATCACCTGAATGATAGTTAATTAGAAGCAAATATTTAACTGCAAATATCTGTGAAAATTTGATCAGGAGTTCAAATGAAACTGCAGGGAGTGGACACTCAGTTAAAGAAAAAGTTTATCAGTAAAAGCCCTTTAATAAGAATGGAATTATAAAGTTTTGTCATTTGCACCTTTCCTGATGCCGCTTTGCTGCCCTGTTTGTCAACGAAATCAATATGGGTTGAACAGCTTTTGTAGAGAGTCACCCAAAGAACATTTCTGCCAAATTATCTTGGAATCTGACAAATGGATTATGGAAATGGAGGTTTTTAAAGTTTGGGTATTTTGCTCAATTTCTGATGCTGCAGCAACAAAAGTTCTACACAGAATGTAAGTCTTTTGAACAATTTTGAAAGATAACCATCAATGGAACATTCCTGTGAAGCAACGTTGAAATTGGTCGAGTGGAATGGTAGGAGTTGTCATTTGTAGCTAAAAGTTCAATTTACCCCTTTTGTGATGACGTGAGGTTGCTATGATTTTGTTACCAACTAATATGGCTTGAACAAATTAAGTAGAGGAGCACTGAAGTAAGATTCCTATTAAATTTTCTTAATATCAGACAAGAACTTAAAGAAATGGAATTTCCAAATTTTGACATTTTGCCCCTTTTCTGATGCCTCCTGAATGCCATGTTTTTTAACCAAACAGTATGCCTTGAACAATCCTTGTAGAGGGTCACCCAAGGAACATTTCTACTAAACTATATTGGAATCTGACAGGCAGATTCAGAGGAGAAGATTTTTAAAGTTTGGACATTTTGCCCCCTTTCTGATGCCCCAGCAACCAAAGTTCTCAATGGAATTTAAATCTTTGAACAATTTTGAAAGAGGGCCACAATAGGAACATTCATGTGCAGTTTGGATGAAATTGGTCCTGAGGTTTAGGAGAAGATAATGTTTAAAGCTAAAAGTTAACGCCAGACGAGTGATCAGAATAGCTAACCTTGAGCCTTTGGCTCTAGGTGATCTAAAAACATACATATACATACAATATACATGACAGGAAATTCAAACAAACATGATTTATTTAGAATTTATAGGATGATTGAATTAAACATGAATTCAGCATGAACATGATATAAACATGAATTTAACACGAGAATGATATATAAATTGTGAGGATGAGCAATGTATAAATATGAGAGTGTTATTTAGAAGCAAAACACATTGAACAATTGTTCCTAAATTTAAATGGCGAAGTGGATAAAGTACAACGGAAGAATCAATCATGAAGTAAATAATGAGCGACGTATGAATAAAGGATTGAATGAGTGTACGAATTTATGATCAATCAAGTTGCAGTTTTCGAAGAAGAAATCATGATACATTTAATGTGTTTCTCAGTAGAGTTGCCTCTTTGATATAAAGAGCAAGACTAAGGATTGTCTTTCTATTACTGTTGGTTAGTAGTTCAGCAAAATAGACGCTTGTATTATAGCATAATCATTTTCACCATATAAGGACAAACTAATCCAACCCCATGGGGCCTCATTTTCTGATGGACAGTCTACATTTTAACTATTTGATCAAGGGTCAAAGGCCAGTCATTTGCAAAAAAATATTTTAAATTCTGACAGCCAGTTTCAGAAGAGAAGATTTTGTTGCCATCCAAGTTTTGCTTCAATCTATTTTGAAAGGGGGACCATGCAAATATGCAAATATGTTTTATGCAAAGTTTATCCTGGAATCGACCCAGTGGTATAGTTGGACATGTTGTTTGAATAATTGTTGATGACTGCAACTCCTGAGAGCCTCATTTTTGAAGGACAGCCTTCATTTTAGCTTGTTTGGTGGAGGGTCACTAGATGATCATTTGTACCAATCAACTTTTAATTCTGAAGGTTGCTTTGATAGGAGAAGATTTTTTATTTTTTTATAAAGCCTATAGAAGGAAAATATACTCAACACCCCTTGTGCCCTCATTGTTTAAAGGACAGTCTTTATTTTAGCAGATCAGTTGCACACAAATGTTTTAAATTCTGACAAACAGTTTCAGAGAAGAACATTTAAATAAAAAAGATCTCTTCATTGCCATGTTAACCAGAGTTCTGCATTGCTGAAATTTATACTGCACATCTGTAGATCACAAGCTAGATCTACAAACCTAGTTTGAAGTTGATACATTGGTAAATATATGAGAAAAGGGGAGAACAAAAATAAATTGAAAATATGCAAGGTAGGATCAAGGTTCTACCAGAGTAAAAGCTATCTACTTACTAAGTTTGAAGTAGATAAATTAATAAATAGGTGAGGAGGTAATCAAACTATTATAATCAAAAAAAAAAATGTACTGCAATGCAAAACACATCAAGACAATTATTCTGAATGCAACATCCAGTGATAACAAGATTTTCCTTCATTTGGCCTAGTGATCTATATTATTTTACCTGATATGACCCATATTCCAACATGGACTAGATATCACCAAACAACATTCTGACAAAGTTTCAACTTGCTCAAAGTAAAAATGCGACTTTCGGAGTTTGAACAATGTTTTCCTTTATTGACCTTGTTTCTGACCCAATATGACCCATATCCGAACTTGACCTAGATATAATTCAGACAAACATTCTGACAAAATTTCAAGCTGCTGAAGCAAAAAATGCAGCATCCAAAGTGTTAACAAGATTTTCCTTCAATTTGGCCTAGTGACCTAGTTTTTGACCCTACATGACCCATATTCGAACTTGGCTTAGATATCACTTAGATAAACAATCTCATTAAATGTCAAGCTTCTGTAGCAAAAATTGCGTCTTCTACAGAGTTAACAAGATTTTCCTTCAATTTGGCCTAGTGACCTAGTTTCTGAACCAATATGACCCATATTCAAACTTGACCTAGATATCTTAAAGAAAACATTCTGATAAAATTTCAAATTTCGGAAGCAAAAAATGCGGCCTCTCAAGTGTTTACAAGATTTTCCTTCAATTTGACCTAGTGACCTATTTTTTGACCCAACATGACCCATAATCGAACTTGACATACATATCATCAAGAAAAACATTCTGATAAAGTTTCCTCATGCTTAAGTTAAAAATGCAGTATCCATAGTGTTAACAAGATTACCCTTCAATTTGGACTAGTGACCTAGTTTTTGACCCGCCATGACCCATATTCGAACTTGAAGCAAAAATTGCGGCCTCTGGAGTGTTAACAAGATTTTCCTTCAATTTGACCTAGTGACCTACTTTTTGACTCAACATAACCCATGTTCGAACTTGACCTACATATATACATGAAGTTTCAACATGCTCAAATTGAAAATGTGGCCTCTACAGTGTTAACAAGATTACCCTTCAATTTGGCCTAGTGACCTAGTTTTTGAACCGATATTCGAACTTGGCCTAGATATCATTCAGCTCAACATTCTGACCAAATTTGCGGCCTCTGGAGTGTTAACAAGATTTTCCTTCAATTTGACCTAGTGACCTAGTTTTTGACCTCATATGGCCCAGTTTCGAACTTGTCCAAGATTTGATGGAGATGAATGTTCTGATAAACTTTTCATGAATATTGGATGCAAAATGTAGCATGTAGTGTTAACAAGCTCAAATGTTGACGACGCACAACGCACGCCGGACAAAATGTGATCATAGGTGCATAGGTGAGCTAAAAAGGAGATAATCCCTTTGATATACAAGCTTCAAATATTATTTGTGTGCACTGCACATCTGCAGATCCCAAGCTTTCAATCAACTTAATCTGAAATTGAATCATTGGTCAAAATGTAGGAAAATAGGCAAACATTTGGAAAGGGAGATAACTCCAAATATGGTTCTTGCAGACTATACACCTGCAGTTTACAAGCTACATGAATAACAGATTAACACATTAGAAAAGTCAGACAAATAACTGAGAAGTGATCCTTAAATGTCTCCCTGCCCTCAGGCAATCATCAGAAAAATACATACATTGTGTTACGTCTATGACGAGGAACTGGGACTGAAGATCTATAACAGCATACTCAAGTGACTTCTGGTATAGAGCTTTTTGATCGAGGTTATCTACAGAAGACAGGTCCAAGAATATCATGGTTCTTACAAGACCTTTAGACAGTGTTTCCAATTTCCTGACACGCATTCTTTCACATGGCACCCAATCTGTTCATATAAGAAAAATGTAAGAAATAGTTCAACAATCTTGGTAAATGGTTGCCAAAGGAACATTTGTATGTGGGAAAGGGTTAATTAGAGTTACATCAGTTTTATCTATTATTAGCCACTGGGTAACTCAGTTGGTAGCAAAGTAGGCTGACAATCCAGAGGTTGTGAGATCGAACCCGAGCTTGACCAAGATTCTTTCTGACATTTGACAATAGTCAATGTGACAGGTGTCATTCGCCTTCCACCAATGGGCTAACAGTATACATGAAAACAAGAGGGCCATGATGGCCCTGGAATCGCTCACCTGATTTTTTTTTTCACTTTAGCTATATAAGCCCCATCCCCTGGCAGCCATAGTTTTCGACCAATCAACTTGGCTTGAAGGAATCTGATAGAGGGTTACCCTAGGAACATTTCTACAAAATTATTTGGAAATCTGCCTGACACTTTCGGAGGAGAAGATTTTTTAAGTTTTCACTATAGCCATATAATGCAATACAGCCCTGCCCACTGGCGGCCATGTTTTTCGACCAATCAACATGGCTTGAAGGAATCGGATAGTGGGTCACTTAAGGAACATTTCTACAAAATTATTTGAAAATCTGCCTGACACTTTTGGAGAAGAAGATTTTTTAAGTTTTCACTATAGCCATATAAGGCAAAATAACCCCGCCCCTCCTGGCGGCCATGTTTTTCGACCATTCAACATGGCTTGAAGGAATCTGATAGTGGGTCATCCAAGGAACATTTCTATAAAATTATTTGAAAATCGGCCTGACACTTTCGGAGAAGAAGATTTTTTAAGTTTTCACTATAGCCATATAAGGCAAAATAGCCCCGCCCCTCCTGGCGGCCATGTTTTTCGACCAATCAACATGGCTTGAAGGAATCTGATAGTGGGTCACTTAAGGAACATTTCTACAAAATTATTTGAAAATCTACCAACCAGTTTGGGAGAAGAAGATTTTTTCAGTTTTCACTATAGCCATATAAGGCAAAATAGCCCCGCCCCCATGGCAGCCATGTTTTTCAACCAATCAACATGGCTTGAAGGAATCTGATAGAGGGTCATCCAAGGAACATTTCTATAAAATTATTTGAAAATCGGCCTGACACTTTCGGAGGAGAAGATTTTTTAAGTTTTCACTATAGCCATATAAGGCAAAATAGCCCCGCCCCCTGGCGGCCATGTTTTTCGACCAATCAATATGGCTTGAAGGAATCTGATAGAGGGTCATTCAAGGAACATTTCTACAAAATTATTTGAAAATCTGCCAACCAGTTCTGGAGAAGAAGATTTTTAAAAAAAAAATCATTTCGTTGCCATGGAAACCAGAATTATGCATGGATCCCAACAATTTGAAGGAATTCTGGTGAGGTCAATGTGGGGATGCTTCCTGTGAAGTTTCATCCCAATTGACCCACTGGTTACTGAGGAGAAAAAGTTGACGGACGACGGACGACGGACAAAAGGCCATCACAATAACTCACCCTGAGCACTTCGTGCACAGGTGAGCTAAAAACAGCCAGTTGCTTGGATAGACTGTTATGTGAAGTACTGGTGTGAGAAAGCCAGTTAACACAGAGGTAGATGAACTGGGCGCCGCCATATTACTGAACAAGAAACTGCTGAAGACGGTAAGGCCGGATTGTTGGCAATTTGACCTTGAAAATCGACAAACCAAGGTCAAGGTCAAAGTAACCATAGAAATCAATAGAACTTGTTACTGGTTACCTTCAGGCAAAGTTTCAAGTTTGTAACCCTTTGCAGTGCTGAGATTTTGCCTCAACCTGAAACTTTAACCAAAATGTTAATGGACAGACAGACAGACATCCGGACATCGCCAATCTATAGACCGGAATAAAGCAATCCGGCCAAAAATGGTTCATATAAAAGAGTATTAATCAATCAATATAAGTATATGAACAGTGTGTTAATCAATGATTTAAATCTTACCATTTATTTCAAAACTACCAGATTCTCTGAGGTAAATGACAGCATCAGCCATCTTTACTTCTGTACTGGTTTCCACAACTTTATTACAGTGTTTCCAATCAGGATTACAGATGTCAACAAAGATGGGCTTCATCATACATGCTGTAAATGAATAAATATGTGTAGTATATATATTATCCATTTTATCTAAGTGACATATACTACTATTTTAATATTCAATAAATACAACAGTATAACATTCACATTTGTAAGCCATAATTTTATATATTGTACATACTAAAAATGGCTTATGAGTCACTAAACATTTATCAACTTAACTTAAGTGAAGTGTTAATAAATGATAGCATGAGATGTTTGCTAAACCTTATGCCCAAGTGTTACATTGTCAGAAACATTTTCAGGGTTACTGTGACCTTGACGTTTGAATGGATGACCTCAAAATCAATACTGGTCATGCCCAACCTCCCTTACAAGTTTGAGTTATGTAGATCCAAGAACTATCCAGTTATCAATTGGACAAGCTTTGGTTTTACGTGAATCACCCGATGGACCGATGAACCGACATGTGACAAGCAATAATCCCCCTCTTCTTCAAAAGGGGGCATAATAAATTGTTTGGTGTTTTAAGCCAATTTAAAAAAAATCAGTTATATCATGGTGTTCCTGCGTAAAATGCCAGTACTGCTGATCCAATTATCCTGACACCAGCCAGTCAGTCGTAACACTGATGGCCAAGGAGGTCAGCCATTACTACAATTGTTAAAGACTTTGGAATGACCCGACCTGGGCTCCCACACCCAAGTCAAACCCTCTACCACAACACCACCGAGGGGGTTTGGCATAATAAATATAAATACATATTTCTATATAGGCACAATCAGGAAACCAAATTGTTCACAGGGATTCTATCACAGATCAATTTTAAGACAGTGACCTTGACCCGAGTGACTTGATGCATAATCCCAAGCCTCTCATCTACCAAAGCATTACCTGTGAAATTTGGTTTGAATTAAGTCAAGGAAGACAAAGAGCCCTAGTGTAGGATAGGGTTAATAAATTGGAGGTACAAACTATCATACACACCTTTATATGTCATATTAACCGTATCTTGATATTCTCTCAAAGTCTTTTCAAAAATCTTCTGTAAAATATCAATGATATAACTAAATACAGAGATATGGGAGATTCGCAACAAAAAGAAATCCCGCTAAAATGATGAGGAGCACGATAACAGGCAAGATGTTTAAGGCACATGACTAGACCCCATATCTCAAACCATTAAGTCCGCCATTTTGCATACCGTACATATATATTTATATATTGAGATTTTGAATGTTTTTTCGTAAATATGTATCATCTAGAGATATTTTGTCATAGTACCGGTAGGTAAAGTGTTTCGTGTTTCCCTATTAATTAGTTATTACAATGAAAACTGGCCGCAGGGGACGTTAGACGGTTGTTATTGTTATTACATTATTGTTATTTGACTGGTAATTGTCTCCGTGATAAGGAGCAAAACTCTCTCAGTAAAAATCTACCTGTAAGATTAAACATTGTATTACGGTGTTGCGAATTTCTATATTTATACATTATTGTATGTATCTGCATATAACCATTTACCAATCTTCACATATAACCTGATATTTATATGATGTCTCTACATGATCTTGCATTCGAAAGAAACAAAATGAAAAGAGGGAAGTGCTAAATTATGAGAAGTTTTTGTCGCTCTACATCATATTTTCAACTCAATGTACTAATTTGAACTTTGTCCTGCCATTTGTTCAGGTTTTTCTAATTTTCCAAAGACATTTGATCACACTCATAATTGAAAGGCAACTAATTCAACCCTTTCCCCCCTTAAGATGAATCTGCAGTAGATAACTTTTGAAAACATTTCGGCAATGTTTTCAATTTGATACATTATTTACACTTTCATTCAAAGATATTTTAATCTTTTTAACCAAGATATTTTCAAGTTTCCTAAGTGACTCTCTAATATTTACTAATATTGTTCAAACAAATCCACTCTTCTTCACAAGATGGCAAGACAGCCACATGCTGGGGCAGGACAGTTAAACAAGACTAGGAATATGTTAATAGGACACTTTAATGTTAACCTTTTCCTACATACAGCAAATATGAAGCAGATGACTTTCAAAACAGCGAGACAAATATATTGAAAATCTCTTAAAGGGAAAGTAATATTATCAAAAATAGTTGGAAGCGTAGTGGTAATAGGGGAAATTGCTTATAATGTCACAATGTTTTCAATTTTATCTGCTGCGGAGGAGTCATAACTGTATGTAGGAAAGGGTTAATAGTACACTTACTTTGTGTTCAGGTGACACCTTATAAACCACAATGTTTACTGTATTTACTCCACTCTGTGCTGCATGCATGTAAATAGATCTCATCATTTCTATGGCAACAAGTTCTGTAGGATAACTGAGGCCACCAGTGCCCAGGCAAGGCAAAGCTAAGGACTTTATACCCAATTTCTTTACAAGTGTGAACATCTGCTCCATTACTTTACCAAGACGCTAAAAATACAACAATAGCTGTACAAATTACATGGTCATATGCCAAAACACTGCTGTTAACATAATTTATTGGATCTAAATAATCTAACACACAGCAAATGTTTAACAGACATACATATATGTCTTTGAGGACATTATGGCAAGTTCTCCAATTCAATCATGTTATCCTGCTCTCCACTCCTGATTACCAAATTAAACTAGAACCTGGTTATTGCCTAACTTATAACGCCTGTTAAATGGCATCAGTAATAACATGGTGACCAATTCACCTACCCATTTTATTCCCTGGCTTTCTCACACTAGTACTCCACACAACAGTCGTTCCAATCATCTTGGTGCTTTTCCACACAGACTGTTAGGTCAATGGTGGAAGACGGATTATGATTGTCCCATTGACTTTTGTCAAACATTAGAGAGAATGTTGACAAAGCTGGGGTTCGAATCATTACCCCTGAATTGACAGCCTGATTTACTAATGACTAAATCAACAGGGCTTGGCTTCATTGATTATAATCATGAGACAAATAATTTTAATTTATATCTAAGTGTCAAACATGTCTAGAGTTTTTAAACCTTCACCAAATCATGTGTAAAGTTACATTTAGTTCATAGAATAAGCTAAGAAGACGAGTTTGTGTTTTTAACACACACTGTTCAGAAGTGCCAGTGTTTACACAGACAGGGATGCACTCAACAGGGGTAAAAAGCGAGCTTACCTTTCTTTTTTAATATTGAAAGCAGTTCTGTTATAAATTACTACACATGCATCTCTTGTGAATCCATTCATTAACACTTTCATGCAGTTTGAACAATCTCAGATGAGGGCTATACCTAGGAACCATTTCTGCTAAACTACTTTAAAATCGGACCAGTAGTTAAATAGAAGATTTGAACAGACTTCAAATACCAAACAATGAGTGATCACCTGTAAACTTTACCCTATGGCAATCTTTAAAGCAGTATAACAGGAATCCTACAAGACTGTACATGTATGATGATAATATAGATAGCAAAGGGTGAAACGGAAAAGCATAAATTGTTGAAAGCAAAAAAATGGCTAATTGCATTCAAATTAATGTTCAAGTTACAAACCATTTCTGGTAATCCATATGCTCCGTCTATGAAATGGGGAAGATTACTATACAAGATGTACTTCATAGGAAGGTAACCAGGACTGGTGTGTTCTACTTCCATTGGTCCAATGGTTCCCTTTGGCCGTTTGGTTTTCAATTCCCTCTGTATAGATCCTCCAGCTGCATTTAGTACTTGAAGGGATACAGCTTCTTGTGTCAAATCTAATTTAGAGTTCACTGGTACTGCAATAGCATCTACCTGAAAAAAAACAATGTCCTGAACACATCTTTACTTCCTGAGCTTTAAGTAGCAATATATTTAACTGGAGTGTGGCTAACCAACCTGTCATATCAGAATGGACCCCACTTACGCCACTGTGATTCGAACCAGCAACCTCCTGCTCCCAAAATGAATGCCTTAACCAATAAGAATTGAGCAAAGTAGTGGAAAATTATCCTTTCTCTTTTCCGGATGCATTTTGATGCATTTGTAGCACAAAACTTTTTAAAAACATTGAGGCAAATGGAGAAATTTCTTATGAGCAATTTCTCATTTTGCCACAATTTCGTCAACAGTTTACAATTATTATAGATTGTACTTTCATTTGCAAAAGATTTTCTATAATGTTGTATAGATATTTTCAAAGCCATCTAAAGTAGGATTGTTGTAAGTGGGAAAGAGTTTACACAAAAGTCAGAGGGGAACTTGATTGACTGATTTAAGTGTTAAAACTGTTAATTCACTTTTTGACAGTAGTTCAATTAAATTATGGAGGCCAATTAATCTAACCGTGTGTTTCCTAGCTTTCTCTTACCAGCACTCTGTTCAACTAATTCAACCAGAGCAACGGGTAGCTACAAAAATAAAGAATTGTTTATTATAATGTCACCCCTATTGAAAGCAAGCCATTTCTGACTTACTAGTTATTACTTTCAGAGTCATATCTTTTTGTCAGGCACAGGGCAGACAGACTTTCGATATCATTATTTAACTAGCTGGATGCTAACCATCTACTCATGTCAGAACAAGCCAAACTGTCGCATCTGGGAATCTAACCTTTGACCTACCACTCACAACATGTACTTTCCCACATAGACTCTCAGTTCATTGGTGGCAGTCTAATGGACACTATAACATTGAAGTTTGTCAAATCATCAGAAACAAGAAGTTTCTGAGCTACAATTTATACGCAAGATCACAGGATCAACAATTCTAGTATTACCCAGATAGCTATCACAGCTTGGCTTTCTAAGGAAACTAGAACTATCACTGAAGATGATAAATACCCCAAAACAGCACCTTGACTCAAAATAGGGCTTCCGACCGACCAACAAAATACACCGCACTTCCTCTCAATGTGTTGTATAATCCTATGAAGTTTTATTAAATTCCAACAATTTGTATTAAAGGACAATAACACTGTATTTAGATAAAATAGAGTTATGGTTCCTGTACACCGCACTTCCTCTCAATGTGTTGTATCATCCTATGAAGTTTTATTAAATTCCAACAATTTGTTTTAAAGTTATGCTCTGGACAAGACTCTACGAATAAGAAAAAGTAACAAAGGGCAATAAATCTGTAATTATGCAAATTAGAGTTATGGTTCTTGTACACTGCACTTCCTCTGATTATGCTCTACCATTGTATGCAGTTTTATTAGATTCCATCTGTTAGTTATTAAGTAATTCTCCGGACAAGAAAAAGTAACAAAGGGCAATAACTCTGTATTTAGATTAAATAGAGTTATGGTTTCTGTACACTGCACTTCCTCTCAATGTGTTGTATCATCCTATGAAGTTTTATTAAATTCCAACAATTTGTTTTAAAGTTATGCTCCGGACAAGACTCTACGAATAAGAAAAAGTAACAAAGGGCAATAACTCTGTAATTATGTAAATTAGAGTTATGGTTCTTGTACACTGCACTTCCTGTCATCATGCTCTACCATTGTATGCAGTTTTATTAGATTCCATCTGTTAGTTATTAAGTAATTCTCCGGACAAGAAAAAGTAACAAAGGGCAATAACACTGTATTTAGATAAAATAGAGTTATGGTTCCTGTACACCGCACTTCCTCTCAATGTGTTGTATCATCCTATGAAGTTTTATTAAATTCCAACAATTTGTTTTAAAGTTATGCTCTGGACAAGACTCTACGAATAAGAAAAAGTAACAAAGGGCAATAACTCTGTAATTATGTAAATTAGAGTTATGGTTCTTGTACACTGCACTTCCTCTGATTATGCTCTACCATTGTATGCAGTTTTATTAGATTCCATCTGTTAGTTATTAAGTAATTCTCCGGACAAGAAAAAGTAACAAAGGGCAATAACTCTGTATTTAGATTAAATAGAGTTATGGTTTCTGTACACTGCACTTCCTCTCAATGTGTTGTATCATCCTATGAAGTTTTATTAAATTCCAACAATTTGTTTTAAAGTTATGCTCCGGACGAGACTCTACGAATAAGAAAAAGTAACAAAGGGCAATAACTCTGTAATTATGTAAATTAGAGTTATGGTTCTTGTACACTGCACTTCCTCTCATCATGCTCTACCATTGTATGCAGTTTTATTAGATTCCATCTGTTAGTTATTAAGTAATTCTCCGGACAAGAAAAAGTAACAAAGGGCAATAACTCTGTATTTAGATTAAATACACTGCACTTCCTCTCAATGTGTTGTATCATCCTATGAAGTTTCGTTCAAATCCTATGTTGCATTGTTAAGATATGGTCCGGACAAAATATGGCTTCCGACCGACCGACCGACCGACACAGTGACTCCTATATACCCCCCCAAAACTTTGTTTTTTGGGGGTATAAAGAGTGTCAAAGTTATCAGTTTAACCCTTTCCCTCATATTACAAACCTGCAGCAGACGACTTTGAAAATGTCTTGGCAAAAAAGTGAAAAATCTAAATAAATGAGAATTATATTATTAAAAGGATTAACGTTCTGATCAATTTCTCCTTTTTCCGCAATGTTTTCAATGTCATCAGCTGTAGGTGCATCAAAATGTGTCTGCAGGGTTAAGCACATAAGGCAAAGAATTCCTGTAGCATTGCTGCTTGAAGTTACAATATTTCATAAATCACCATGGCTTGAATGAATCTTTTAGAGGATCATCCTAAGAACAATTCTATGAAATTATTTTCACCAAAATTAAATTTAACATGGGAATTGTTTTTGAAGTTGACAGATAGCAACTCCTGTTCATTTGTCTGTCTGCTCATGTTAGACTATATTTAATTAAGGATTTATATCTGTTGTTTAAAAATTACCTAAAGAAAGATTATAATTTTTTAGTTCCGACGATCACAAAGATGTTCAGACAATACCAGCAATATTGGACTTCTTATCTGTACAGATAGACAAGCAAACTAAAGCCTCTAGGCTCGAGGAATTCCGAATACAATTAAAAAACTTACCCTCTGGTCAATTAAGGACTCAGTGTTTAGTACAACACGGACTCGGGAAGGGCCTGTAACATAACATATTCAAAAATGAGATTATTCAGAGCTATAAGGGGCGTTTTTACCCTCAGTTCTTGGTACTTTAAAAAGGTTGCCTCACCAAAACAATTATTTTGAGTACCCACTACACAGGGCGTAGTTGAGTGATAAGAGAGATGTTTTTGGGAAAAGACCAGTTTACTCCTCCTTATCTAATCCTCTGTATTTGTTTTATTGGGGCTTTACACCTTTTGCAATATTATTTCAGTTCACTAGTCCTCTGTCATATCCATACTTCGAAGATTTATGTATAGACAAGATACCTCCCAAACAAGTTTGTATATAAGCACATAAGCATACGCGTAAACCATTGCCATTGAAAATATCTTGGGAAAATCTGCAAAATCTCTATGAATGAAAGTATACCTTATGATTAGAGGAGAAAACATTGTGGTAAAAGGAGAAATCACTCATTGTAGTAATATACAAAGTCGTCTTTAGCAGATGCGTAAAAAAATGTCTGCATGTGGGAAAATATAAAAGTTAACAGGAGCCAAAAGTAACCCTTTCCCACAAACCTCAACAAATCATCCTCTGTACTAAGGCTATTCATAAAATATATGATATTTTATAAATTGCCTGGGTTCCGAGGATGCCACAAATGATGGTATAATTACTTAATAGTGTTGACAACATTGTGACAAAAGGTAATTTAAACTGCTCATAATGAGCAATTTCTCCTTTTGCCACAATGTTATCTAATGCCGTCTGTAGAAGAGGCGTCTAAAAGCATCTGAATATTGAAAAGGGTTAAAACAAAACCAAAAACATTAAGTATTCTGACTAAAGGGAAGACTATAAATGTTCAAAGAAACATGATGATGACCATTGTATCAACTACCAATATGTCTGCAATATTGAACATATTTTGTCAAAAAATAGAAAATGACAACATATGACATCACAATATCACTTACTGCATTCAAAGAGTCAATGGTTTGTTTGATTAAATGGCTGTTTTAGATGATTCCAACAGTATTTTAGTCATATCATTGCAACAGGGTACTTATGCATTGTGCTTTTGTGACTAAGAAGTACTGATTTAGGAAAATTTATGCCAAGGAATGCAAACAGGAATGGAACCCTGAACTCCCAGTTTCAAATCCACCAACACTGAGCAAACAGCTGTTATAACAACTTTATAAAGTTGTATGTTGCAGATTTGTAGTATATGGAAAAGGGTTATAGAAATGTCTTCGCTAAAAATGTTGATTCTTATCTAATGGACCGACTGGTCTGAATCTATGCTACACCTTGTCTCTGGCTTTCCTGAAGTATGACTTATTCATTTTACAGCATTGAATATTCCCCAGGCTGCTCAAACAATTAACAAGAGATCAAAGATTGATCTAAATCAGACAAAATACTTTCAGAGCAGAGAATGTTAAATTTGGGGAATTTTCCCCCTAACTGATGCGGCAACAACAGAAATTTCAACACATAATTAAAATATTGCTGTGAAATTATTTGAATATCACACAAGTTGTAACAGAGAAGAATATTTGAACAAATGACTGAGGGTTTTGCTTCCATTAGAATGCATTGAGCCTTTAGTTCAGATGATCTACAATTATAACCTCTGAAAGAGACTGATGAACCTGGTACAGTTAAGAACATCTTGAAATTGACAAATTTACCGTTCACGCTCCACTCCGTTCCTTTCCGTTTCGCTCCACTCACGTTCCATTCTGCTCATAAAGCGTTAACTCAATCATAACATTGTGATTTCTTTTTTCCGTTCCGCTCAGATTGAGCAAAGCATTCATGTGATTAAATTTTTTCGTTCATTATGATTGCTACATTCAGAGCGCAAATTCCGTTCCGCTCATAAAGCGTTCCAACTTCGTTCCAATCACGTTCCACTCAGATTGTCAATTTCATGATGGTCTAAACTGTAAGAACATCTTGCAATTGACAAATTTACCGTTCACGCTCCGCTCCGTTCGGTTCTGCTCTGCTTATGTTCCATTCCGCTCATAAAGCGTTCACTCATTCATAACATTGTGATTGCTTTTTTCCGTTCCGCTCAGATTGAGCGAAGCATTCATGTGATTGGATTTTTTCATTCATTATCTTTTTTCATTCAGAGAGCAAAATTCCGTTCCGCTCATAAATCGTTCCAACTCTGTTCCAATCACGTTCCGCTCAGATTGTCAATTTCATGATGTTCTTAACTGTATGTTTAACCCTTTCTCATATTAAACAAATCAGTAAACTTTGAATTAAGCGTTGAATTAAAAATGTGAAAAATACCTTTCACAAAAAGTCATCTTCTGCGAAAGTGTTACAAGTGTGAAAAGTTTTAACCATATAATGACATCATTACCATAGATTTCTTGCTGTGCAGTCTTTACTTTCTCTGTTGCAGGAAATGTGTCTTGGTTTCCAAGGCGAAATTCTGACTTCAACAGTTCCGTTATCAATGGTAAGTGGGAGTCGTTGACACAGCACAAGTTCACTCTAGTAAGAATAGAGTTAGGGTTGTCAGACACAAACTCTTTTAGACCTTTACAGCAGGCATTGAGCATAACAGTGATGGGAGTTCTCTGCCCAAATTCGAGTGGTATGGTAACAGATTTACCGTGTTTGAAGATCATGTCATGAAACAAATGTTTCATTTTCTTCCGAATGTTTTCTTCTGTAACTGATGTACCCACATACAAATTGTCGACAACCATTGCAAAAACATACTTAACCTGTAACTGACCTGTTTCGTTAAAGTTCAGCATTTGAAAATCAGATATTTTACGACATCTTTCAATTACCTTTTGACAGGCAACTCTTAAAGGTTCACCACCTGAAATTATAAAGTTTCGAAGTTTAATTCAAAGTTTACTTCATACACTCAGCACATGTTAAATTAAAAATTAATTAAAATACATGTATATACATGAATATATAATACCAGGCTGTATGCAGAAATCATATAAAAACAAATATGATAGGGGAAAAAAGACAGAAAAGCAAAACAAAAGACACAAAAATATTTTAAAAACAACTCTGCTCCGGCTGACATTATGCTGCTCAAATATCACTTCTAAGGTTTATATAAGTATCATGTTATGTTCCATAGTCAAGTATTTTCAGAAGCATAGCGAGCACTTTGTGACAGAATGGGTCATGTCAAGGGTCTTGCTGCATCTCTGTTTTGGCATCACATAAACTTAAATCTTTCCAACATACATCTCTGCATCTGATGACTTTGAAATAATATATATATGCAAAAATATTGAAAATCTCTCAAAAATGTATTAAATCATTAAACAAGAGCGCTAAATGTCACAAAATACTCCCGTCCTTTTTTTTTGATAAGTATATTGATAATTGGTTGTACGTCAGGCAAATTTAGAGAGCGGACACTGTTGATATAGTTTTGGCCATTTCAAAGGAAAATAAGTGTGGAGTGACTAAGATAATGTGGTAAGTTATCGAACTTGACCAAGATATTCTGCCCATCAACATATGATATTGTCTAAATTGGTGATGATCAAATACAATGACTCAAGCGATATGGCTAATTATAGCATTCAACCGAGACATCATGCCCATACACATTCTGACTAAATTTGGTGATGATTGGATAAAAGCTTCAAAAGTAATTGATGGGACAAGACCAATAAGAGGTAATTTCTGTAATTAAACGGCAATTACTCTCCAGTGAATAACCGATATGGCTGGTAATCGAACTTGTCCGACATATTTCGCCAATACATATTCTGATCAAATTCGGTGGTAACAAGACAAAGGCTTTTAAAGTAATTGATCGGACAATACCAATTTCAGGTAATTTCTATAATTAAAGGGCAATAACTCTCGATTGACCTGAGCGATATGGCTGGTTATAACACTTGTCCGAGATATTATGCCAATACACATTTTAACTAAATTTGGTGGTGATTGGACAAAGGCTTCTAAAGTTATTGAGCAAACAAGATCAATTTTAGGTAATTTCTATAATTAAAGGGCAATAACTCTAGAGTGACTATAGCTATATGTCTAGCTATCGAACGTGTCTGACATAATATACCAATTCACGTTTTGACAAAAAGTGATGATGATTGGACAAAGGGCGATAAGTCTTGATTGACTAAAGCGATATTATAGGTTATTGACCCTGTACTGTGAAATCATCGTTGGACCGAGTTCTTGGGTTGACGTTGCCGAGCTTGCGAGGCTACGTTCGCCAAAGAACGAGGTCCAACGATGATTTCACAGTACAGGGTCAATAACCTTTTTTTTTATACTTTCATATTGTAAACTATTTTGTTTACACTGTGGATTCTTTTTTATATCTAGAGTTGAAAAATCTGCTTCGAAAATCGAAACGAACTGATTGTTTACATATGTAGTCATTTTGTTCGAAAATGCCGTTTTGAAAAGTTGAATTATAACGGTGACGTAATTTTTTTTAAATGACGTCATGCACGTGCATAACCAACATTTTAGACACGTGTTTTAGACTGTTATCATGTCAAAAACGTACTGTTAGCATGAGACAGTAAGAAATTGTCCATGATCAATATATGAGAATTTAACATTACAAAGTCCCGTGAGGTTTAACGATGATATTTATGTCAGCTATTTTTGTTTACATAACAAAAGTAGTCCCTAGCATGTTAATTATGCAGAATTATCGCACGTCCTTATCTACGGTCATGATCACTCCTTGACAGCGGTCATGATCGAAAAATCATGACCACTTTCTTCAATGCAAAGTGAACGGGACAATATGAAAGTATGCAATAAAGCTAGTTATACGAAAAAAAAACATAAATGATTTTTTTCGCTTATAGTTAACAGGTGTGAGATTTTTTTTTTTTTTTTTTTTTCAATAACCCATGAAGCTTTCTGAAATGAAACTGGAAAAATCCATGGGGGCCGCCATTTTGGATATGTATAAAAAGCAGACGTAAAACACAGATTGAAAATTATTGTCGGCTTTTTAATCATTTTTTTTTAAATCGGTATTTTGGATATGTATAAAATGAACAAAAAAACACGGATTGAAAATTATTGTCGTCTTTTTAATCATTTTTTTTAAAATCGATTTTTGAGTATGTAAAAAATGAGACGAAAAACACGGATTGAACATTATTGTCGTCTTTTTAATCCTTTTTTTTTTTTAAATCGATATTTAAGATCATTTAAGTGCTGTGTTATGTGGGAATTAAAATTTGTACGAAAAGTTAAAAATAAATGGAACTCTGTAAGAAATATGTTTTCCCGTTTGTCAAAAAATCGACAGCATTAACTTTCTACGCCCGAACTTAAATTTTGACTGTATCGTAGCCAAAGAAGGACTTGACGTCATTTCCGTAACACTTCATCTTGGCGTAACGTCAATGGAGCAATGTCGTTTCCCGCAAAAAATGTGGTATCAACATGAAAGACCCAAAATTCCTATGCATGAGCTATTGACTCACTCATTCAAAGTATAATTATTTATCAAACATTGTGGCAAAAGCATAACTTTCTCATAAGGAGCAATTGTTCTTTTGGCGACAATCTTTTCCTAAATCGTCTGTTGCAAAGGCCTCAGAAACCATCTCTAATAGGGAAATGGTTTAGCAGAAATGTGACCATTTACATCATTTGTTCCAGTCATATTGACTGGTTGAAAAAGGTAGTCGCCAAGTGGCATCAGAAAAAGGCTGATCTATTTGCTTCTTTACCATAATGCAGGTGATCGATTTAGGATCATCTTGGCCCTCATGTTTTAACCTCGTTCATTATAAATGTATTCCTTGATTTTCTGAAAGTCTTTTCTTTATTATTTTCTGTTCGTAATAATAGACGACAGCAATATGAATTCCAAATATGTTTTGATAACGCAAGAAACATGACATTAACATTATTATTTTCTAGTCAATTACTCATAAATCCCTTTTTATGGCCAAAGTATGCTCTTTAATTTTTGTTTATAATTATCTTGTGTTTTTTCGTAAATAGGTAGTACCTATAGATATATTAAAACTTGTCCAAGATATTATGCCATTACGCATCCTGTCCAAATTTGGTGACGATGGGACAAAGGCTTCTAAAGTTATTTAGCTGACAAGACCAATTTAAGTTAATTTCTATAGTTAAAGGGTGATAACTCTTAATTGACTTAAGCAACATAGCTATAGTTATCTAACTTGTCTAAGATATTATGCCAATACACATTCTGTTTAAATTTGGTGATGATTAGACAAAGGCTTATAAAGTTATTTAGCTGACAAGACCAATTTTAGGTAATTTCTGTAATTAAAGGGCGATAACTCTTGATTGACTAATGCGATATTGCTAGTTAGCGAACTTATCCAAGATATTATGCCAATACACTTTCTGTCCAAATTTAAGGATGATGGGACGAAGGCTTCTAAAGTTATTTAGCTGACAAGACTAATTTTAGGTAATTTCTATAATTAAAGAGCGATAACTCTTGATTGACTAAAGCGATATAGCTAGTTATCGAACTTGTCCAAGATATTACGCCAATACACATTTAGACCAAATTTGATGATGATGGTCAACGGCTTCTCGAGTTATTTAGCCGACAACATACTGGACACCACCCGCTCGTATGCCGCAGGTAAAACTATAATACGATCCATTTTTTCAAAACGGGTATATATATAACAAGAGCTGTCATGCTCGACTATTCCACTGCTTATTTGATTACTGAGATAATGGTCGCTAATGTAGTTGCATGCTAAACATTAACCACAATGTCTTAAACGGTGATAATTTGCATTATATGCAGGATAGAGTTATTTAACTTGATTATTTTCCATAGGTGTGATGGTTGGGAAGGGTTGTATAAAGTTTCAATGGAATGCATCAAGTAATTACTAAGATATGGACTCTTAATGTAGTTGCATGCAAACCTTTAACCATAGGGCAACAATTTGCACCATATGCAACTAGTTCAAAGTTATTGCCAAAAATCGTGTTTTTTTCGTTAAAGGTCAAAGTGACCTTGACCTTTGACCTTATGATCCCATGACCTGTTTGAGTCAAGTGCTGATCATGACCATTACCCAAACTAAGTTTCAGAGTCATAGGCCTAAGCAATCAGTAGTTTTTAAGCAAGGAATGTTTCTGTATTGAAGGTCACAGTGAACTTGACCTTTGATCTATTGACTCCAAACTCTCTAGGCATCACCAACTTGCTATGATGTATGTCCATACTAATTAGAAGATCATAGGCCTAGGCGTATGTAAGTTATAAGGGTAAATGCTAGCTTTCACAAAAACAATTAAGTTTTTCTTTTCAGAAAGGTCACAGTGACCTTGACCTTTGACCTAGTAACTCCAAACTCTCTAGGCAAAACCAACTTGAAGATCACAGGCCTAAGTGTATGTTAGTATCAGGGAAAGGGAATATTCTATCATTTTGAAGGAAGGAATTATTGTTGTTTTCAATTCTTTCTAACTTACATCAAGTATACAACAAATAACTGAAAACATATACACGTAGGCAAAATTATAGGATCTTTCAATGTAGGTACAATTATTATTAAATTAGAGTTAAAGCATTGTGGCAAAGATGAAATGGCTCATTGTGTAAATTATCCTTTTGCAACTATGTTTGGACAAGTCATCTACTAGGGATGAAGGGAACAAGAAAAATCCAAAATTATTTTTTGTCATTTGAACCCTTTCCTTGATGCAGTAATTCTATAGCAGACAACTTTAAAAAATGCTGCTTCAGCAGCAAAAGTTCAGGCATGAAAAATAATGCCTTTTTTAGACCTGCAAGGTCACAATATATAACGCACTCTGTCAAACGGCGCCTATTCCGATCATGTGATCACAATAAACACTGTTTTCTATTTCAATGAAAAACTTGTAGTAGCATATATGCAGCTCACCAAATCCACTTAAACTCCTTAATAAAAAGAAATTGACCACCATCGTACAACGGGGTGCACTTCCGTGCGTCTCTATTGCAGTATTGGTTTTGTACTGTAATCTGGCTTTTAGAGACCAATTGCTCACAAAAGAAGCTGTGACCAGGCTGATTTACAGCCAATAAGGCCCTAAAAATGTTTGCTTAAAAATAAGAATAAAAGCATTGAATATATGTGATGATGAGTTTAAATTCATTGTCAATATGTACAGGATGCAGATTTGTTATATGGGAAAGGATATAAAGAGGAGATGTCATTTAAATAAATTATTGCAGATCCCAGACATTGCTACACGCTGCCAGACACAGGGTTTTCACAAAAGTTCACCTTGAGCAAAACAAAAATTGCAAAAATTATATTTGAACACAAATTGGTCAAACCATCCATATGGATTGTAGCCAACAGACTTGGTGTCTTTAGATACTTTTTTCTTAGGTATATTTTTAAACCAACTATCTCTGAAATGATCATAATTATCAGCTTAAGATTTCCCTATGAAACAGTTAACCCTTTGCCACAATGTATACATACGCTTTCTGACACCTCTGCAGCAATTTCTTGGTCAACCCAATTCAATAATATAATCTTTCATTTATATAACTTTTCCATATTTTTGCCCAGATGATATCAAAATCGTCTGCTGCAGATATGTTGTACGTTGGTAAGGGTGAAGTCAAAGAGACTATAAATATGCATGATTTATCTTACCTTTTATCATGATATGATGACCTGCAGCAGACATGGGCTTCAAGTTTGCATCAAGTGGACACAAGATGACGTCCGTTTGCTTGCCATCGGCTGCCGATCCATGTACGAGTTGTATCTCAACACCATTATACATAAACACGTTCACTGTCCGTGCTTCATCACAGGGATACAGTTGTACCCTTATCCCATTTCTCTTTAGTTTGTCTTTCAAATCCTTGAAAGTGTCAGTTAGGGTGGCTTTAACCTCATCCTCTACGATATAAGAGGAATCCATGACGACTGATCTTGCCATTTCATGGATTCTATTAATGACTTTCTCCATTGCTGTTCTATCGCATTGACCTGACAATATTATTGTTCCATATTTGTTTTCGATCGAACAGCAATTCCTATTTTCTAATTCAGAAATGAAAGATCCCATATGAGTGAATATGTAGTCAGCCACATCAGCATCCATATTGGTTTTGGCTATTAGGTTTTCATAACTAACTGCCAGGTCATTTTCAAAATGAATTGAATCATGATCTTCTTCTTCAAAAGTTTCCGTCCCTGTCTGCCTTTTCATCATTTCATTGTTGGATTCCTCACTACCTTTAAAGCCTAGCCTCCTACCATGTTCTCCACCTGTTTGTTGTATCATGCTCGCATTGTTGAAATCTTCATGCTCTTTCAAGCCTTTTGTTAAAGCATTTTTATCACTCTTTCCTTCACCTCTCAAAGAAGTATGATTTGTGTCTGATTTCGTCACTCGGACTGATTCTGATGCTTTTCTGTTTCGACGACCATGTGCATCAATATATCTGATACCATCCCTTTCGGCTTCATCTTGCTTCATCTTATCCATGCAGCCAGAAGCATTATGTCCCATAGAGGCCCCTTTTACAGCTGGGTTTACCTGCTTGTTTAGGAATGAAATAATCTCCATTTCTATATCTTTGGTAAATACTAAATATGTCTTATCTTCTTGCACCAAATGAGTCAGTTTCCCAGAATAGTCAATTAAAAGATCTGAGTCATCTTGATTGTCGAGTTGCTTTACTAGGATATTTTCATCAATAAAAGAAGTTATTCTTCCTATTTCTTTGCGATTCCCAGGTAATGTTAATGAACAGATGGTCCGATCATTTTTCATAACATAACCAACAATTCCACTTGCCTTTAGCTGTTTATTTAAAAATTTCCTAGCTTTATCTTCTGTTAGAATTAGCTGTAACTTTCGATTATCAATATCTAGATTCACTATTTTAATCTGTCCTCTATCTTGCATGGCTGATTTATTGTAATGCAGACTAAAACCTTTATCTGAACAGCAAACTTTAACACCAGGACAAAGAGTCTCGATAAATCTCTTACCATCTTCATCAATACAAACATCATAAGTATCTTGGGTAGTTTTATCTTCAGCTTCACGACCTGTTAACCTTTTCCCGATCACTTCATCTACATCTTTACTGATGTCTGCTGTATAAACGAGGATGGAGTCCTCTATACAAATAATTTTTCCAGAGTGTGAGATCATTAAATCATTTATCTTTGAACTCAAATCTTCAGAACAGTTCTCCAAATTCTGTTTGATAATATTCTTTGCAATAAGGTTTGAAACGCTCTTTGCACACTCCTGTTTTTTATGGTGGGGTATGCATGCATACACAACTTCGCTATCTTTCAAAAGATAACAGACCTCAACACCAAGATGTTCATTCAGATATATCAATGGTAAATCCTCTGTTATAATTAATTGTTTACGATAGTGATCAACAAAGATCTTGAGAAAACAGTTTTGTGCCTTTACCACAAGTGTTTTTGAGCCCTTAAGTTCAAGTCTTTGTTTGTTACAGGTAACTTCTATTCCTGGAACACTTCTCTCAAGAAACTGTTTTAATTTCTCATCACCATAAACATTCAAAGGGACTACACATGCATCATCTCTAGCTTCTGCCATGATCTCACTGAAAAAGGATTAAATAAACAAGAGGACCATGATGGTCCTATATCGCTCACCCGATTTAATCAAACTTAAAAAGTTTACAGTGTTCTTTCCTTTATATATATATGAGTCTATGAAAAACAAGTGACCCCCGGGGAGGGGTCATTTTTGACCCCAGTGCTATAATTTGAACAATCTTGGTAGAGGTCCACTAGATGATGCTACATACCAAATATCTTTTAGACAAGAAAATTTTTAATTTTTTTTCCCTATCTATGTAAAACAAGAAAGGGGTAATTTGTTCCCCCATGGCTATATTTTAAACAATGTTGGTAGAGGTCCACTAGATGATGCTACATACCAAATATCAAAGGCCAGGGCCCTCTACTTTTAGACAAGAAGATTTTTAAAGTTTTCCCCTAAATGAGTCTATGTAAAAACAAGGGACCCCCGGGATAGGGGTCATTTTTTACCCTTATGGCTATAATTTGAACAATCTTGGTAGAGGTCCACTAGATGATGCTACATACCAAATATCAAAGGTTGGGTCCTCTTCTTTTAGACAAGAAGATTTTTAAAAAGAATCTATGGAGAACAAGTGACCCCCGGGGAGGGGTCATTTTTGACCCCAGGGCTATAATTTGAACAATCTTGGTAGAGGTCCACAATGATGCTACATAACCAATATCAAAGGCCTGGGCTTTCTACTTTTAGACAAGAAGATTTTTAAAGTTTTTTCCCTATATGAGTCTATGAAAAACAAGTGACCCCCGGAGAGGGGTCATTGTTGACCCAGGGCTTTAATTTGAACAAGCTTGGTAGAGGTCCACTAGATGATGCTACATACCAAATATCTTTTAGACAAGAAGACTTTTCCCCTATCTATGTCAAACAAGTGACCCCCGGGGAGGGGTCATTCTTGACCCCAGGGCTATAATTTGGACAATCTTGGTAGAGGTCTACTAGATGATGCTATATACCAAATATCAAAGGCCTGGGGCCTCTAGTTTTAGACAAGAAGATTTTTTCTCTATATGAATCTATGAAAAACTAGAAAGGTTGTTTTTATGAAAAAACATATGTCTCCCCATTGCAGTTTGTCAATGACTATTAAAATATTGAACAAGGGGAGATAACTTTGCAACGAAGTAGCCCAGAGTTATAATTCTTGCAAGGTGCACAACTTCACATTGCCATCTATCTATATTCCAAGTTTCAATAAATTCCTTTAAGTACTTTCTTAGTTCTGCTCTGGAGAAAGTTTACACTATTAAAATATTGAACAAGGGGAGATAAATCATAATTATTGCAAGGTGCACAACTTCACATTGCCATCTATCTAAATTCCAAGTTTCAATAAATTCCTTCAAGTAGTTCCTGAGTTCTGCTCTGGACAAAGTTTACACTATTAAAATATTGAACAAGGGGGAGATAACTCATAATTATTGCAAGGTGCACAACTTCACATTGCCATCTATCTATGTTTCAAGTTTCAATAAATTCCTTCAAGTAGTTTCTGAGTTCTGCTCTGGACAAAGTTTACACTATTAAAATATTGAACAAGGGGGAGATAACTCATAATTATTGCAAGGTGCACAATTTCACATTGCCATCTATCTATATTCCAAGTTTCAATAAATTCCTTCAAGTAGTTTATGAGTTCTGCTCTGGACAAAGTTTTCACAATTAAAATATTGAACAAGGGGGAGATAACTCATAATTATTGCAAGGTGCACAACTTTACATTGCCATCTATCTATGTTCCAAGTTTCAATAAATTCCTTCAAGTAGTTTCTGAGTTCTGCTTTGGACAAAGTTTACACTATTAAAATATTGAACAAGGGCAGATAACTTTGCAACAAAGTGGCCCAGAGTTATAATTCTTGCAAGGTGCACAACTTCACATTGCCATCTATCTATGTTCCAAGTTTCAATCAATTACTTCAAGTAGTTTCCGAGTTCTGCTCTGGACAAACAAAAGTTAAGAAGAAGAAGAAGAATAATAACTAGAAAGGTTGTTTTTATGAAAAAACATATGTCTCCCCATTGCAGTTTGTCAATGACTATTAAAATATTGAACAAGGGGAGATAACTTTGCAACGAAGTAGCCCAGAGTTATAATTCTTGCAAGGTGCACAACTTCACATTGCCATCTATCTATATTCCAAGTTTCAATAAATTCCTTTAAGTACTTTCTTAGTTCTGCTATGAAGAAATTTTACACTATTAAAATATTGAACAAGGGGAGATAAATCATAATTATTGCAAGGTGCACAACTTCACATTGCCATCTATCTAAATTCCAAGTTTCAATAAATTCCTTCAAGTAGTTTCTGAGTTCTGCTCTGGACAAAGTTTACACTATTAAAATATTGAACAATGGGGAGATAACTCATAATTATTGCAAGGTGCACAACTTCACATTGCCATCTATCTATGTTCCAAGTTTCAATAAATTCCTTCAAGTAGTTTCTGAGTTCTGCTCTGGACAAAGTTTACACTATTAAAATATTGAACAAGGGGGAGATAACTCATAATTATTGCAAGGTGCACAACTTCACATTGCCATCTCTCTATATTCCAAGTTTCAATAAATTCCTTCAAGTAGTTTCTGAGTTCTGCTCTGGACAAAGTTTACACTATTAAAATATTGAACAAGGGGGAGATAACTCATAATTATTGCAAGGTGCACAACTTCACATTGCCATCTATCTATGTTCCAAGTTTTAATAAATTCCTTCAAGTAGTTTCTGAGTTCTGCTCTGGACAAAGTTTACACTATTAAAATATTGAACAAGGGCAGATAACTGTGCAACAAAGTGGCCCAGAGTTATAATTCTTGCAAGGTGCACAACTTCACATTGCTATCTATCTATGTTCCAAGTTTCAATCAATTACTTCAAGTAGTTTCCGAGTTCTGCTCTGGACAAACAAAAGTTAAGAAGAAGAAGAAGAATAATAATAATAAGAACTAGAAAGGTTGTTTTTATGAAAAAACATATGTCTCCCCATTGCAGTTTGTCAATGACTATTAAAATATTGAACAAGGGGAGATAACTTTGCAACGAAGTAGCCCAGAGTTATAATTCTTGCAAGGTGCACAACTTCACATTGCCATCTATCTATATTCCAAGTTTCGATAAATTCCTTTAAGTACTTTCTTAGTTCTGCTATGGAGAAATTTTACACTATTAAAATATTGAACAAGGGGAGATAAATCATAATTATTGCAAGGTGCACAACTTCACATTGCCATCTATCTAAATTCCAAGTTTCAATAAATTCCTTCAAGTAGTTTCTGAGTTCTGCTCTGGACAAAGTTTACACTATTAAAATATTGAACAAGGGGGAGATAACTCATAATTATTGCACGGTGCACAACTTCACATTACCATCTATCTATGTTCCAAGTTTCAATACATTCCTTCAAGTAGTTTCTGAGTTCTGCTCTGGACAAAGTTTACACTATTAAAATATTGAACAAGGGGGAGATAACGCATAATTCTTGCAAGGTGCACAACTTCACACATTGCCATCTAACTATATTCCAAGTTTCAATAAATTCCTTCAAGTAGTTTCTGAGTTCTGCTCTGAACAAAGTTTACACTATTAAAATATTGAACAAGGGGGAGATAACTCATAATTATGGCAAGGTGCACAACTTCACATTGCCATCTATCTATGTTCCAAGTTTCAATAAATTCCTTCAAGTAGTTTCTGAGTTCTGCTCTGGACAAAGTTTACACTATTAAAATATTGAACAAGGGCAGATAACTTTGCAACAAAGTGTCCCAGAGTTATAATTCTTGCAAGGTGCACAACTTCACATTGCCATCTATCTATGTTCCAAGTTTCAATCAATTACTTCAAGTAGTTTCCGAGTTCTGCTCTGGACAAACAAAAGTTAAGAAGAAGAAGAAGAATAACTAGAGATTGTAACTGTAGCAACAGTTACGAACGATTCCCTTGCCATTGTATTGAACAAGGGCAGATAACACAATGGCCCAGAGTATTCGGTAATGCGCTAATACACTTGCGAAAGTACTACTACCTGATTAGGGACACATGTACTAAGTTTCAAGTCTCTATCACTTGTCGTTTTTGAGTTATACAAGTCCGAAAAATCGACCAATCAGAAACGAGTATTCGGTCATGCGCTAATACACATGCAAAAATAGTACTACTTGATAAGAAACACATGTACTAAGTTTCAAGTCTCTATCACTTGTCGTTTTTGAGTTATACAAGTCCGAAAAATCGACCAATCAGAAACGAGTATTCGGTCATGCGCTAATACACATGCAAAAGTAGAACTACTTGATAAGAAACACATGTACTAAGTTTCAAGTCTCTATCACTTGTCGTTTTTGAGTTATACAAGTAAGAAAAATCGACCAATCAGAAACGAGTATTCGGTCATGCGCTAATACACTTGAGAAAGTAGTACTACTTGATTAGAATCACATGTACTAAGTTTCAAGTCTCTATCACTAGTCATTTTCGAGTTATACAAGTCCGAAAAATCGACCAATCAGAAACGAGTATTCGGTCAAGCTCAAATACACATGAGAAAGTAGGTCACTTGATTGGGAACATTTGTACTAAGTTTCAAGTCTCTATCTCTTTTCGTTATCGAGTTATACAAGTTCAAATCACCCAATTATTAAAAAAATGAAAAAGGGGAGATAACTTTGCAAAAAAGTGGCCCAGAGTTATAATTCTTGCATGTTGTACAACTGCACAGTGCCATCTATCTATGTTCCAAGTTTCAATAATATCTGACCATTCGTTCACAAGATATCGCTCTGACAAAAATTGATTAAAATATTGAAAAAGGGGAGATAACTTTGCAAAAAAGTGGCTCAGAGTTATCATTCTTGAAAACTACACAAGTTCACATTGCCATCTATCTATGTTGCAAGTTTCGATCAATTCCATCAAGTAGTTTATGAGTATTGCTCTGGACAAAAATTTGGATAGGAGAAAGAAAATAATAATAATAACTAGAGATTGTAACTGTAGCAACAGTTACGAACGATTCCCTTGCCATTTTATTTAACAATGGGAGATAACAGAAACGAGTATTTGGTCATGCGCTAATACACTTGCAAAAGTAGTACTACTTGATTAGGAACACATGTACTAAGTTTCAAGTCTCTATCACTTGTCGTTTTTGAGTTATACAAGTCCGAAAAATCGACCAATCAGAAGCGAGTAATCGGTCATGTGCAAATACACATGAGAAAGTAATATCACTTGAGTGGGAACACTTGTACTAAGTTTCAAGTCTCTATCACGTGTGCTTTTTGAGTTATACATGTCCGAAAAATCGACCAATCAGAAACGAGTATTCGGTCATGCGCTAATTCACTTGAGAAAGTAGTACTACTTGATTAGAAACACATGTACTAAGTTTCAAGTCTCTATCACTAGTCGTTTTTGAGTTATACAAGTCCGAAAAATCGACCAATCAGAAGAGAGTATTCGGTCATGCTCAAATAAACATGAGAAAGTAGTATCACTTTATTGGGAACATTTGTACTAAATTTCAAGTCTCTATCACTTGTCGTTTTTGAGTTATACAAGCTCAAATCACCCAATTATTAAAAAAATGAAAAGGGGGAGATAACTTTGCAAAAAAGTGGCCCAGAGTTATAATTCTTGCATGTTGTACAACTGCACAGTGCCATCTATGTATGTTCCAAGTTTCAATAATATCTGACCATTCGTTCACAAGATATAGCTCTGACAAAAATTGATTAAAATATTGAAAAAGGGGAGATAACTTTGCAAAAAAGTGGCTCAGAGTTATCATTCTTGAAAACTACACAAGTTCACATTGCCATCTATCTATGTTGCAAGTTTCGATCAATTCCATCAAGTAGTTTATGAGTATTGCTCTGGACAAAAATTTGGATAGCTGAAAGAGAATAATAATAATAATAATAATAAAAAGAAAAAACAATAGAAAAACAATACGATTCCCAACTCTGTTGGGGAATCGTAATAATAATAAGAAGAAGAAGAAGAAGAATAATAATAAAAAACAGTAGAAAAACAATACGATTCCCAACTCTGTTGGGGAATCGTAATAATAAGAATAAGAATAAGAATAACTACAAATACAGCATGTCCCCCCTTTCGGAGAAGGGGAGACATAATAAGAATAACTACAAATACAGCATGTCCCCCCTTTCGGAGAAGGGGAGACATAATAAGAATAAGAATAACTACAAATACAGCATGTCCCCCCTTTCGGAGAAGGGGAGACATAACAAGTGACCCCCGGGGAGGGGTCATTTTTGCCACAGGGCTATAATTTGAATAATCTTGGTAGAGGTCTACTAGATGATGCTACATACCAAATATCAAAAGCCTGGGGGCTCTACTTTTAGACAGGAAGATTTTTAAGTTTTTTCTCTATATGAGTCTATGTAAAACAATAGACCCCAGGGGAGGGGTCATTTTGACCACAGGGCTATAACTTGAACAATCTTGGAAGAGGTCCACCAGATGATGCTACATACCAAATATCAAAGGCCTGGGCCCTCTACTCTTAGACAAGAAGATTTTTAAAGTTTTTTCCCTATATGAGTCTATGAAAAACAAGTGACCCCCGGGCAGGGGTAATTTTTGACCCTAGGGCTATTATTTAAACAATCTTGGTAGAGGTCTACTAGATGATGCTACATACCAAATATCAAAGGCCTGGGGCCTCTACTTTTAGACAAGAATTTTTTTTAAGTTTTTACCCTTTCTATGTTAAACAAGTGACCCCCTGGGAGGGGTCATTTTTTACCCCAGGGCTATAATTTGAACTATCTTGGAAGAGGTCCACTAGATGATGCGACATACCAAATATCAAAGGCCTGGGCCCTCTACTCTTAGACAAGAAGATTTTTAAAGTTTTTTCACTATGTGAGTCTATGAAAAACAAGTGACCCCCGGGCAGGGGTCATTTTTGACCCCAGGGCTATAATTCAAACAATCTTGGTAGAGGTCTACTAGATGATGCTACACACCAAATATCAAAGGCCTAGGGCCTCTACTTTTAGACAAGAAGATTTTTAAAGTTTTTTCCCTATATGAGTTTATGAAAAACAAGTGACCCCCGGGGAGGGGTCATTTTTGACCCTAGGGCTATAATTCGAACAATTTTGGTAGAGGTTCACTAGATGATGCTACATAACAAATATCAAAAGCATGGGCCTTCTACTTTCAAACAAAAAGTTTTTTAAGTTTTGGTTAATTTACCCTTTTTTGTTGCCGTGGCTGCCAAAGTTCTGCATGGAATAAAATTATTTGAACAAGTCTGAAAGAGATCCACCCAAGGAACATTCCTTTAAAATTATTTAGAATTTGGTTAATTGTTTAGGAGGAGAAGTCGTTCGTAGGAAAATGTGAACGGATGGACGACGACGACGATGATGGACGACGGATGGTGTCTGAGCAATCACAAAAGCTCACCTTATATTACACTTTGTGCATAGGTGAGCTAAAAAAAATACATCACACAGTTCTAATTAAATTCCCACTTGAAAACACATTTTGATGCATATGATCTGCAGCGGACAACTTCTGAAACATTATGAGTAAATTCTGCTTTAGCCACATTATTTTTAACTATTAAATAATTAAGCTTTCATTTATATTGATTTTCCATATTTCTGCCTAGATGTTTTCAAAATTGACTGCTACAGCTGTGTCAAATGTGGGACAGGGTTTCACTGTCATCTTGACAGGTATATTTACTCAAAGGAATGTTTTACCTTGAAATGTGACAAGGACTTTAACCCTGAGTTAGATCATACAAAAGCAGAGGGCATGAACAAATCAAGTAAATTGGTCTTTATTTATCTTATAACCACAGGCCAGCCTGTTGAGATGATTGTTTTGAGTACCGCAATAAATGATTGTGATGTCAAATAAAGATTGTTGGACATGAAATGAACACCATTAGATCTAAATTCCCCCTTCCCAGTTAGGAAAAGTTGCTCCATGGCTGTTGATTTCCTGGACAGAAAAAGAGCAAGGTGCACCCATCATACTTATTTCATGCCAAATGAAAATAATACAACATTAACCCTGCAGATTTAACCATTTTCCACATACAGATCTATAAAATGTAATGCATCTGCAGCAGACTTCTTTCAAAAACATTCTAACAAAAGGAGAAATTGCTAATTTTTAGCTATGTCTTCATTTTGCCAAAAAATCATCATCTTTTTTCAATAATTATACTTTTATTTATAGAGTAAATCTGCAGTATATGGCTTTGAATACTTGGAGACAATTGTTTGTACATACCTATAAATGAAAGTGTAATTTTTGAAAAGCATTGTGGCAAAATGTTTTCAAAAGTTGCCTGCATGTGCATGGGAAATGGCTAACCCTTTCCCTCATATAGACGCTTTCTGACGCCTCTGCAGCAGACAGCTTTTTGAAAACATAAAATGTGCAATTTCTCCTTTTGCCACAATGTTTTCCACTTTTTGTCATAGGTTATCCATTCAATTATGGAGATTTTCTATGTTTTGACAAAATACGTTCAAAGTCGTCTGCTACAGAATTGTCGTATGAGGGAAATGGTTAAAGGCAGCATTTGTTAAATTACATGAGACACTAGTCAGTGTGTACTGAATGTTTGTCAACCTTTTTTCCATTAGCCAGTCTTTACTACCATAACCTTCCTACAGTCATATAGACGCATTTCAATGCAAGACTGCAGCAGATAACTTTTGAAAACATTGTGGCAAAAGATTAAAAATTGCTGCTACGATCAGTTTTTTACTTAATTTTAAAATAAGTTGTAATAAGTTTGTTCTATTAGGTAAAGGGGTAATGAATGAATGAATGTATATTGTTTTATGGCGCATCGACAGCTAAGGTCATTTAGCGCGCATTTAAATTTTATTATTCATGTTCCCTGGGTGAACAAACCAGTACTAGGCTAGAAAATGTGCCTTGCTCAGAGGCACTCCACCTTGACCGAATTGCCGCGACTGGGGATCGAACCGGGACACCCGGTTTCGAAATCCCCGACGCTAACCACCCGACCACAGCGGATTCCTAAGTAAAGGGGTAGTATAAATGTGTTTAGGCTCAAGAGACGACTGCATGTTGTGTATAGTCCAACTTTTAAAGAACAGCATTGGGAACAGAACAATCTGGTCTTTGTTCACAGGTAATCTTTAATTAAATTCATGCAGAATATGAGAAATTAAAAGTGTGGTCCCTATAGACAGGGAATTGCTAAACAAAGGTGGTCTTAAGCTCAGGTTTCACTGTAATTTCAAAATTGGGTCTGGAATATCATTTACTCCATCCACTGAGCCAAAGGAAAACAAACTCTTATAAACAGTCCAACCCAGACTTGAGCTTGGGACCTCTTGTCCCAAAGGTAAACACTCTACTATGTTTCAACATGTTTTCTTATTTCTTCATGTGAAACGAAATATTGCGGCTTCTCTTTGATGCTTTGCATCAAGCATCCGTCTTGTTTGAATATGTGGAACGTGTTTCGAGTTATGAGGTTAGGTTAAAGTATTGGTACGACGCAGACAACAAATCTGCCAAGGGTATCACAATAACTGAACTGTCTTTTCTTTGACAAAGAAACAAGCTAAAAAAAACCAGCCTAGACGTAAAGTTTTGAAAAGAACCTCTTGCAATGGCTGTTGATTTCCTTGACAGCAAGAGAGCATTGTTCACTAATCGTACTTATTTCTTGCAATACATCAATAACTCTACCGATTTGACCGCTTCCCTCATACAGATACAATTTAATGCATCTACAGCAGACTTCTTTCGAAAACATTCTGGAACAAAATGTGTTTGTGGAACACTGATGCCCCCGAATGGCAACATCTAGATCAAAGGTCAAGGTCGCCAGGTCAAAAATGTTGGTACTGACAGAAAGGTCATGTCACAAGGAATACACATGTGAAATATGGTAGCCGTACCTGTTATGGTTCAAAAGTAGTCGTCAAGGTTAAAGTTTTTATCGAGAACGGCAACATCTAGGTCAAAGGTCAAGGTCACCAGGTGAACAATTTTGGTACTGACAGAAAGGTCATGTCACAAGGTATACACATGTGAAATATGGTAGCCTTACCTGTTATGGTTCAAAAGAAGTGGTGAGGGTTAAAGTTTTTTTTGAGAATGGCAACATCTAGGTCAAAGGTCAAGGTCGCAAGGTCAAAAATGTTGGTACTGACAGAAAGGTCATGTCACAAGGAATACACATGTGAAATATGGTAGCCGTACCTGTTGTGGTTCAAAAGTAATGGCCAAGGTTAAAGGTTTTTTTGAGAATGGCAACATCTAGGTCAAAGGTCAAAAAAGTTGGTACTGACAGAAAGGTCATGTCACAAGGAATACACATGTGAAATATGGTAGCCGTACCTGTTATGGTTCAAAAGTAATGGCCAAGGTTAAAGTTTTTTTCGAGAATGGCAACATCTAGATCAAAGGACAAGATCGCAAGGTCAAAAATGTTGGTACTGACAGAAAGGTCATGGCACAAGGAATACACATGTGAAATATGGTAGCCGTACCTGTTATGGTTCAAAAGTAATGGCCAAGGTTAAAGTTTTTTTCGAGAATGGCAACATCATGGTCACAGGTCAAGGTCGCAAGGTCAGAAATGTTGGTACTGACAGAAAGTTCATGTCACAAGGAATACACATGTGAAATATGGTAGCTGTACCTGTTATGGTTCAAAAGTAATGGCCAAGGTTAAAGTTTTTTTCGAGAATGGCAACATCTAGGTCACAGGTCAAGGTCGCAAGGTCAAAAATGTTGGTACTGACAGAAAGGTCATGTCACAAAGAATACACATGTGAAATATGGTAGCTGTACCTGTTATGGTTCAAAAGTAGTGGTGAGGGTTAAAGGTTTTTTTGAGAATGGCAACATCTAGGTCAAAGGTCAAGGTCGCAAGGTCAAAAATGTTGGTACTGACAGAAAGGTCATGTCACAAGGAATACACATGTGAAATATGGTAGCCGTACCTGTTATGGTTCAAAAGTAATGGCCAAGGTTAAAGTTTTTTTCGAGAATGGCAACATCTAGGTCAAAGGTCAAAAAAGTTGGTACTGACAGAAAGGTCATGTCACAAGGAATACACATGTGAAATATGGTAGCCGTACCTGTTATGGTTCAAAAGTAATGGCCAAGGTTAAAGTTTGTTTCGAGAATGGCAACATCTAGGTCAAAGGACAAGGTCGCAAGGTCAAAAATGTTGGTACTGACAGAAAGGTCATGTCACAAGGAATACACATGTGAAATATGGTAGCCGTACCTGTTATGGTTCAAAGTAATGGCCAAGGTTAAAGTTTTTTTCGAGAATGGCAACATCTAGGTCACAGGTCAAGGTCGCAAGGTCAGAAATGTTGGTACTGACAGAAAGTTCATGTCACAAGGAATACACATGTGAAATATGGTAGCTGTACCTGTTATGGTTCAAAAGTAATGGCCAAGGTTAAAGTTTTTTTCGAGAATAGCAACATCTAGGTCAAAGGTCAAGGTCGCAAGGTCAAAAATGTTGGTACTGACAGAAAGGTCATGTCACAAGGAATACACATGTGAAATCTGGTAGCCGTACCTGTTATGGTTCAAAAGTAGTCGTCAAGGTTAAAGTTTTTTTCGTGCAGACAGACAGACGTGCAGACAGGCCAAAAACTAGATGCCCACCAAATCGGAGATTCCGGGGGCATAAAAATGATAAATTGCTCATTTTGAGCAAATTCACCATCTGCCACGAATTAATCAAGTTTGTCCAATAATTTTACTTTTACTTATAGAGATTTTCCATTTTTTTGTCCAGATGTTTACAAATCAGTTTTGCTGTATGTTGGAAAAAGTTAAAGGCAGCATTTGTAAAAGTATGACAAATGCAATAAGAGACGGTCGACGCAGCCTGAACTGAAAGTTTGTCAACCTTCTTTTTGTCATCAGTATTTACTACCATCACCCTTTCCCACAAAAAGACACATTTTGATGTATCTGCCGCAGATGACTTTTGAAAACAATGTGGCAAAAGATTTAAATGCTAAGATCAGAAATTTCTTCTTTTGCCACAATTTGTTTTACACAATTTTAAATCTGCACCTCCATTTATAGACAGTTTCAATATTTGTCCCCATGGCATACTATCACCAGACTATTTTGAAGTTGTCAGAAATAAATTTCTTCTTTTTGGTAAAAATCAAAATTGAGTCTGGAATCTCATTTACTCCACTGGGCAAAAGAAAAACTAACTCTTATAAACAGTCCAACTGAAACCTTGTTGGTTTGAACTCTTGTCCCAAAGCCAAACACTCTACCATGCATATTGCTACAAAATGCAGCTAAGTAGCAAGGCAGCATTGGTATTAGGTATCCTCTTGTACAAACACCTAGCTACTCAGCGTCGGACACCCATGGTTGTTGACTCCTCTACGCTCCATACATCACCTGTTTCTCACTGCCATTTTCACAGATAGCCAATATTGTATTCTGATTGGATGCAGTACTATCTCTAACTGCTTCTAACAGCCAATCAGATCCTTCATAATATACATGTAACGATTATTGGTCCACTTTAGCTTAAAAATTGTGTATTCATCTGAAATTGACTCTTATTTGTATGTGAAACGTATAAAATTAAGATCCAGAAAGATACAAGAGCAAAAGAAATCTTTTTTAAATGATGAGTACTAAAAGGAAAATAAAAAGTGAATAAAGCAATTGTTTACATGTGTGTTGCTTAAATAATTTACATTATATCAAACAAGATCCAAATGGAATAAAAAGTATCTATGGCTTGATGTGAGAGAGACAAATACTAAACTAAGATGTATGTACACTGTGCATACAAATTAAAGCAACACTAAACTTAACAAAAGCTGTCCGTAAGACAGCGCACTCGACTATTCCACTGCTTTTTAGTTACTGAGATATGGACTCTATAATGTAGTTCCATGCAAAACTTTAAGCAGAATTTCTTAAAGGGTGATAATTTGCATTTATATATATGCAGGATAGAGTTACCTAACTTGATTGTTTACATAAGTGTGATGGTTGGGAAGGGCTTTATAATATTTCAATGCAATGCAATGAAGTAGTTACTAAGATATGGACTCTTATGTAGTTGCACACAAAACTTTAACCAGAATTTCTAAGTAAAACAAGAGCTGTCCGCAAGACAGCATGCTCGATTATTTGGCCATTTGATACCATAGTCAACAGTTATTACCGAGATGGTGGCTTGGTAGTATAGTACTATAAATCAATTTGGATAAGTCTTGTTTGAATAGCATCTGCTGTTTTTGAGAAAACCCCTTGCATGCAAAACTTAAACCCAAATTTTCTAACTTTAACAAAAGACATAATTTATAATAAATTCAGTTAGGAGTTACATTATCATAACCTGATTGTTTAATACCTTTAAATTGAATATTGAAGTTTAAAATCAATCCCTGAGCGGTTACTTAGATATATGCATGAAAGTACCATGCATGCAAAACTTTAACCAAATTTTCAAAGTCAAAATAGGCCATAATTTGTACTAAATTCATACAAGATTTATTTAACTGTACTGTCTGACACCCCTGAAGACATGGATGAAGTTTCAAGTCAATATCATTAGTGGTTACTGAGATATAACCATGATATAGTACCTTGCATGCAAAACTTTAACCAGAATTTCTAGGTAAAAAAAGGTCCATAATTTGCATTATATGCTAGAAAGATTTATCAAACTTGATTTTTTATATAAGTGTGATGGTCGGAATAGTTGTATAAAGTTTCAATGCAATGCATCAAGTAGTTACTAGGATATGGACTCTTAATGTAGTTAAACTCAATATTTTAACCAGAATTTCTAAGTAATAAAAGGGCAATATATAATGTGCATTATATGCTAGATAGAGATATCATACTTGATTGTTTACATAGGTGTGATGGTTGGAAAGGTTTGTATAAAGTTTCAATGCAGTGCATCAAGTATAGTCACTAAGATATTGGACTCTTATGTAGTTGCACGCAAAACTTTAACCAAAAGTCCAAAAAGGGGCATAATTGGGTCAAAATCTGATATAGAGTTTTGGGACTTGTCCTGCAAGGTCATTTGATGATGTCCAATAAGTGTGGAAAGTGTCAAAGCAATAGCATTTGTTGTTTTTAAGTCAAAAAGGGGCCATAACTTACATTATATGCAGGATACAATTATCTTACATGATAATTGACATAGGTGTGATAGTTGGGAAGGGTTGTATCAAGTTTCCATGCATAGAATCAAGTAACTCTAGAAACTTTAATCAGAACTTCTAAGTAAAAAAGGGCCATAACTTGCATTAAATGCAGTATAGAGGTATCAAACTTAATTGTTTACATAGGTGTGATAGTTAGGAGGCATTGTAAAAAGTTTCAATACAAAACATCAAGTAGTGATTGAGTTTTGGTGAAAAAGAAGTACTTGCATGCGAAACCTTAACCACAGTGTGACATGGACGCTGATGCCAGGGTTAGATGAATAGCTCTCAAATTCTCTGAATAGTCAAGCTAAAAAGTGTCTAGATGAATAAGAGAACTCTAAAAATATAGATTTGCCAAATAGAAGCATTATTAAACCCTTTCCCTCATACGACAATTCTGCAGCAGACGACTTTGAACGTATTTTGTCAAAACATAGAAAATCTCAATAATTGAAAGGATAACCTATGACAAAAAGTGGAAAACATTGTGGCAAAAGGAGAAATTGCATGTTTTGTGCAATTTCTTCTTTTGTCACTATGTTTTCAAAAAGCCGTCTGCTGCAGAAAGCGTCTATATGAGGGAAAGGGTTAAACAACATTGAAATATTGTGAGAAAAGGAGAATTTACTCGTTATGTCTCCCTTTGCCACGATGATTTCAAGTCGTACAAAAAAGCATTTTAAAAAAATGATGGGGTAGAATTATCCATGTTGTCCACTTTTTTATATTCTAGTTCTCAAAGACACTAAACAGAAAGCACTTTTACAATCCATGGGTGCAAGCCAAATTTCTTTGCATCTCAACTAAAGAGAGTATCGGAAATGAAAGCGTCATTTCGATTGGTTTATGTGTATTCTATTCTGTTTTGTCAAAACGGCAGTAATAAATACCATGGATGATGTATGGCGTGTAGCGGAGACAACAACTGAGGGTGTCAGACGAAATTATTTATTCAATCATACATTAATGGAGCAGATTTATAGTCTAATCAGGGTCTTCCAACAATATCTCAATTACTCAATTACCCAGTCGGGGCACTCCGGTCATGGTTGAGTGCCCCTGGGCAAGGCACGCACCCTAGCCTAGTACTGGATTGCTTACCAAGGGATCATGAATAAGTGAACTCTCATTGATATAACTGAAATAATGTTGAAAACAGTATAAAACCCCAACAAAACAAAATTACTCAATTAACCCTTTCCAACTTGTAGTTGCATTTTGAAGCATCTGCAGCACACAACTTTAGAGACTTTGTTCAAAATAAGCTATTTCTCCTTTTGAAACAATGTTAAGTCTATTTACTTTTTATAATTATACTTTCATTAAAAAAGATTTATCATATTTCAACCAACCCAGGAATCCGCTGTGGTCGAGTGGTTAGCGTCGGGGATTTCGAAACCGGGTGTCCCGGGTTCGATTCCCAGTCGCGGCACTACGGCCTAGTTACCTAATTTTTTACCTGACCTGACCTATATTCAAACTTAGCCTGGATATCATGAAGATAAATATTCTGACAAAGTTTTAACATGCTCAAGCCAAAAATGCGACAAAGTTCCAAGCTGCTGAAGCAAATATCGCGGCCTCTAGAGTGTTAACAAGATTGTTCTTCAATTTCGCCGAGTGACCTACTTTTTAACAGACATGACCAATATTCGAACTTGGCCTACATATCATCAAGACAAACATTCTGATAAAGTTACAACATGCTCAAGATAAAAATGCGGCTTCAACAGTGTTAACAAGATTTCCCTTCAATTTGGCCTAGTGGCCTAGTTTCTGACCTAATATGAACCAGTTTCGAACTTGACCTAGATATCATTCAGACAAACATTCTGAAAATATTTCAAGTTGCTGAAGCAAAAAATGTGGCCTCCAGAGTGTTAACAAGATTTTCCTTCAATTTGGCCTATAGACCTAGTTTTTGACCGGTATAACCCATATTCGAACTTGGCCTAGATATCATTAAAATAAATATTCTGACTAAATTTTAAGCTGCTGAAGCAATAAATGCGGCTTTTACAGTGTTAAAAAATGTTCCTTCATTTTGGCATAGTGACCTAGTGTTTGACCCAACATGACCTATATTCGAACTTGGCCTAGATATCACTAAGACAAACATTCTGACAAAGTTTCAACATGCTCAAGTTTAAAGAGCAGCTTCCAGTGTGTTAACAATATTTTCATTTAAATTGATTTAGTGACCTAGTTTGTGACCCCACATGACCCAGTTTCGAACTTGGCCTAGATTTGATGGAGATGTATGTTCTGATAATTTTTCATGATAATTGGATGCAAAATGTTGCCTCTAGAAGATAGTGTTAACAAGCAAATGTTGACAAATAACGACGGACAAAAAGGGTATTCATTGGCAGGGTCAAAAAGGCCAAAAATTAAAAAGGAACGAGCCAAAAAGGTCCAGGTCAAAAAGGCCCACTTTTAGAAAATTATATTATGTTAGATGCACTTTTGTTTTAATATTTATAAAATTCTGGTAAAAAAACGGCCCAATTTTACAATAATTGTTCATGTTTTTGTCGTATTATTTGATTTATTAGTTTAACAAATACATTGCGAGAAAGGAACAAAAATTGATAACATCTAGGTTAAGTACAGAAAATCTCTTTAGTTTTATTAAAGAACAAAATCGAAGACAATGTGACAAAAGGTAAAATTGCTTATCATGACAAATACAATTCAGCAGACAACATTGATTACATCTAGATAAAATAATGGAAAATCTCTATAATTGTATGAAAGAGGAAAATTGACAAAAAGTGTCAAAAGGGGAAATTTCTTATTGTGAGCCATTTCTCCTTGTTCCACAGTGATTTCAAGTATCTAATATTGAAAACATCTATGTTTGAAGGGAGATAACAGACAAAATCTCTTGATGAAAGTCGAAAACAATTATAATCAAATACAAATACACACATTTATGGCTGTATCTCAATATAATAATAACCTACCATTTAAAGTTGATTATTTCATAATATAGTTATAAAAGTTAAAAAAGAAAGAATTAAATATGAAGTTATTAAAATACTGGTTTCACAAAGTGGGCCTTTTTTGACCCGTTCATTTTAGGTTTTTGGCCTTTTTGGTAATTGACCTTTTTAGTTTTGGTCCTTTACTCACAATAACTCACCTTTAGCAACTTCGTGCTCTGGTGAGCTAAAAAACACATGACTTAAGCTGAAGTTGTTACTGTTCTGTCCGCATTCGTCGTAATAATCAATGCATTTTGAAAAGGAAAGTAGAAAATCCTACATACCCCTCCAACACAATAAGTTAACCCCACGTGTTTTCTCGTTTCTATTTTCATTTAAATAGATGTAAATAATTAAATGGTTCCATCGAAAGCAAAACTAAACGATAAACAAAGTATCGGTTTCTTCTTCTGTCAGAAATTAACAAATGAAATATATACTCTATCCGATCTTTGGGGAAATCCGAAATCATTACACTTGAATTGCAAAAGAAAGATGTGTGTAATATGGCAGAGTTTAAATATAAAATATATGTGTCAATACAATACCTGAGAAATGTTTTTCCCCTCGTGCTCTACATTACAGACTCATAATTATTTCATGGAAAACAAATCTGACAGGAAAACCGATAATCGATGAGCGATAATTTGTATTCATCTTCCTTGTTGAAAACGAAAGTTGCAATAGCGCATATCTGGGGAAGGTCTAAAATGCGGACTAACACAATATAGACGGAAAATGCGGACACATGCAATATAGACAGAACATGCGGACGCCATAAAATGTATTTGTATATATATGTAAGAACAAATTGTTTTTTACTGTTTACTTTAGGCTCGCCACACAGCAAGAAAAAGTCATTTAACTCATTTGTTATAAATTAATAATATTGTGTTAAATTATATAATTACTCGAAACACAGTAAAAAGAAGAATAATTCTTTACATGATTCAGACCTGGGACGACTAATTAGGCCTAGTTGTCCCAGTTCAGACTTTTGCCGTATATATAGCGGACATTTGAAAACAAGGGATATGGAGAAATGGCTCATAATGAGCATATTCTCTAAATTCCTACAACGGTTTTTTAATATTGCATTTATTTTAACCCTTTCTCATATCAGGGACATATAAACACACTGTGTGTATATATGTCTCCGCTCATTTGTAGACAGGTGTTGTATGGATAATTTGCCTCGTGGTATGGTGTTGTGCACATGGAATACTGTTGAAAGTTACAAAGTAGAAAATGAAGAAGCCATACAATAACTCGAACACATGACCCCTCACCTGTAACTGATCCGTTCTAAATCTTTTCGAAAGATCTACAGTGGTGTGTTTTAAATGTTGTCATATTGGTTAAAAAAAAAAAATCAAGGGGTTGTGAGTTCGAATCCCAGCTCGGTCAACATTCTTTTTGACATTTGATCAGTGTCGAACCCCGATAGCTCAGTCGGTAGCGACGCGGGCTGTCAATCCAGCGGTTGTGAGTTCGAATCCCGGCTCGGGCAACTTCCTTCCTGACGATTGACAAAAGTCAATGCGACATGCATCATTCGTCTTCCATCAATGGGCTAAGTCTATGTGGAAAAGCGGCCAGTTGCTTGGGAAGATTGTTGTGTGAAGTACTGGTGTGAGAAAACCAGGAAATGAAATGCATGAGTAGGTGAACTGGCTGCCGTGATATAACTGAGAAATGGTTAAAAACGGCGTTAATCCCCAATCAATCAAATTCTGACATTTGATAAAAGTCAATGATACAAAGCGTCATTCGTCCTCAACCAATGGGCAAACAATCTATATGGAAAAGCAGCCAGTTGCTTGGGAAGTTTGTTGTGTCGATAAAAGGTGTGAGCAAGCCAGGAAACACATGAGTAGGTGAACTGACCTCCGTGATATGACTAAACAATTGTTGAAAACTGCGTAAACCCCAATCAATCAAACTACTTATATGATCAAAGTTTAGCAAAAACCGTCTCCGTGAATATTCAAAAACTTGTCAGAATTAAACTAGAACTATCACTAAAGGTGATTAATACCCCCGCCCCAATCCCTGACACATATTATATCTCACAGTATTATCTTTGACTCAGACAATTTGAATATCAGTATCAAAAAGAAATACTAAGATGATATCAAACACAAAACGGCTCCTTTTATCTGGACCGACCGCCCGACCGACCGACAGGCTGATGCCACACAAAACGGCTGCATTTAGCCATGTTTCAAGTAAATCCGGTTGAAATTGAAGGAGGAGTATGTCGCACCAGATTAGATTATAAGAAAAAAAATCCTATTTCAAGGTCAAAGGTGAAGGTCACAGGGACATGAAATTTGCGTCTTGCACCTCTACTACTCCTGATTAACATTTATGCCAAGTATGAAGTAAATCCCGTTGAAACTGAAGGAGGAGTACAACAGATTAGATTTTAACAAAACAAAATCCTAATTCAAGGTCAGAGGTGAAGTTCACAGGGACATGAAATTTGCCTCGTCTTGCACATCTACTACTCCTGATAACATTTATGCCAAGTATCAAGTAAATCAGGTTGAAACTGAAGGAGGAGTACAACAGATTAGATTTAAACAAAACAAATTCCTATTTCAAGGTCAGAGGTCAAGGTCACAGGGACATGACATTTGCGTGTTGCACATCTACTATTCCTGATTAACACTTATGCCAAGTATGAAGTAAATCCGGTTGAAACTGAAGGAGGAGTACAACAGATTAGATTTTAACAAAAAAATATATATTTCAAGGTCAGAGGTCAAGGTCACAGGGACATGAAATTTGCGTGTTGCACATCTACTACTTCTGATTAACATGTATGCCAAGTATGAAGTAAATCAGGTTGAAACTGAAGGAGGAGTACAACAGATTAGATTTTAACAAAGCAAATTCCTATTTCAAGGTCAGAGGTCAAGGTGAAGGTCACAGGGACATGCAATTTGCGTCTTGCACATCTACTACTCCTGATTAACATTTATGCCAAGTATGAATGCCAAGTATGAAGGAAATCAGGTTAAAACTGAAGGAGGAGTACAAGAGATTAGATTTTAACAAAGCAAATTTCTATTTCAAGGTCAGAGGTCAAGGTGAAGGTCACAGGGACATGAAATTTGCGTCTTGCACATCTACTACTCCTGATTAACATTTATGCCAAGTATGAATGCCAAGTATGAAGGAAATCAGGTTAAAACTGAAGGAGGAGTACAAGAGATTAGATTTTAACAACAAAAATCCTATTTCAAGGTCAGAGGTCAAGGTGAAGGTCACAGGGACATGAAATTTACGTCTTGCACATCTACTACTCCTGATTAACATTTATGCCAAGTATGAAGTAAATCAGGTTGAAACTGAAGGAGGAGTACAACAGATTAGATTTTAACAAAAAAAATCCTATTTCAAGGTCAGAGGTCAAGGTGAAGGTCACAGGGACATGAAATTTGCGTCTTGCACATCTACTACTCCTGATTAACACTTATGCCAAATATCAAGTAAATCAGGTAGAAACTGAAGGAGGAGTACAACGGAACAGATTTTGCGGACAGACCGACGGACCGACCGACAGACCAACCGCCCGGCCGACCGACCGACCGACAGGCTGATTCCAGTATACCCCCTTCAAACTACGTTTGCGGGGGTATAATGATGGCGATACAATAAACACAAAATCAGTGGGATAAGGGTTAACTGCGTCAGATCTCGGTGCACCTGCAATTAGTAAGGACTGGGACGAGTCTGTTCATACGCGCATTCAGAAACAGACCCAAAATGATACAAAACTTCCACATGATCTGCGAAGATCAATCGTAAGGCATTAGCGACCAGTGTAGACTCTGATCGACCAGCGAATCTTCACAGCCTGATGTGTCTCTCCACTATTCGCTATTTAGTCTTAGACAGAAGGTTTCAAGAAACCGTCACCTTAGTGTAAAAACTCAATAAGTACGTTTTTGTAATTTTACAGGAGAGCATTTAAACTGATTTTCTTAGAGAAATGACACTTGATTTTAATTTTGTTTAAAGTTTTTATTTAAAAACAAAGAAACAAAATAGTCCAAATAATATTTTCTGAAAAAGATTTGTAATAAAAGAGATATTTGGAAAAATTGCACTTATATGTTTTTATTATATGCCTGTACATTTTCCGGTGGAAATACATGCAGATTGACATGCGCAAATACACCACGACAGATTAAAATTCCGTATCTACATGCGGTGTAAATACAAGATTGTGACGTCAGACAGTGCGCGGAATACTTTCAGCGAGGTATCCCCAATAAACAATGTATTGAATCTGTATATTTAATAGTTTTTTCGCTCTTCATAGATCGTAGGTATATAATAAAAGGAATATTACGTTGCGGGAGCGATAAATGGGTACGTATTGCACGACTCGTAGCGTGGGAAAATCCATATCTTACTCGACCTTCGGTCTCGTAAGATATCGATTTTTCCACGCTACTTGTCGTGCAATACAAACCCTTTTATCGCTCCCGCAACGTAATATTCCGTATATATTTCACTGAACTTGTTTGGTGCAATAAAATTATAAGCGCACCTATCACTTTATTGCACTTGATATTTTGAAGCAAAAACTACATAAGTGCCATTTATCCTTTACTAGATGAGAACAGATAGACAAATATTGATTTATTATATATACTCCAAAATTTATATTAATATTTACTCTGTTCTATGGTAACCTAGAAAATGCTTTGATAAATCTGAAATACAACTGAAGCAAGACTAAAATGCAACCAAATTAAAACAATAAGCTTATTGTAAATTTAGATTTAGAATAAATAAAAGAGTTGCCTCAGTTTAATAATAATAATAAGACTTTATTATATATTCAAGATACAAGCACCATTATGGGAATAATTTATGTAATTAACCGATGACCACCAGCGTGGTACCATGAAAGATATGTTGATTCAAATTTCTTTAATTTTTCGCAGTTCCTGATATGCAGTCGATTTGCATAATTTTGGTCCAGAGTATGTCAAAGAATTTCTGTAGAAATATATTCTTGGTTTAGGAATGCAAAGTGTATGCTGGCGCCAGATCTGGGTGATGGACAGGAGCAAACCTAGTCCCCCAAACAAATCTCCGACCGGTTAGAGACTAATAAGTAATATGTTCCCAATCAGGTAGCCAGGCAGACTAGGTTTTCTCATAACTTGATCGACCATTCAGTTTTATTTTGTCAATGCCATATTTAAATCCTATTATGTATAATTATCTTTCTGCAATGTTTTTGAAAGTTGTTTGCTACAGAGGTGCCATAAGTTGTATATATTATGGAAAGAATGAAGAAACAGAAATTGGTGTTATTTATGCAGCTATTTTGTATACAAATATGGACATATCTTTCTTGCACCAAATAGTTGTTTGAAATATTAAAATGATGTGGTGCAATACATCACTATGTGCACATATTGTTTTTTTGCACAACAAAATAATATCAGCATACTTATCACTTTATGCCTCTTTCTTATAAAAGCATATTTTGAGGTTGAATTTGGTTTTAATACTTTTTGAGGACATGTATCTTTATATCTTAAATCATTTTATGCAAAAAAGTGATGTTGTGAAAAAATGGACTTATTGAGTTTTTGCACTAAGGTGACGAAACGTCTTTAAAGCAGTTTACATTTAAAACCAGACGCGCAGGCAAGTTTATTATGGCACATGTACTAATAACGTTATTGTTGGGTTTCGCAGACCACAGCTCTTATAAAAGAAATCCATTCCTGAGTGACAGACAAGCGCTTTACTTGATACACAAGTACATGTATACAAGTTCAATAAGTGTACAAACAAAATATAATTTCATTTCACATGACAGTTATGGGAATTAAGTACATTGTAATTGGTGATTTAGAGAGGGCATGCTCGTTCGTTTCATCCCAGGCACATTTACATTGCATTATTTGTTATCTGAATTGCCCATCGGATATCAATTTTCATGTCGTTTTAGCGCTCATCTACAAAAACAAACCGTAAGAGTTCGGCGACCATTGTATACACAGATCAGCCAGAGTATATACGCAGTCTGATCTGGCTCTATACTATTTGAGAAATAGTCTTGGAAAGTTTAATTTGGATCCAAAACAAGTCTGTGCATGCATTATGTTATACTTACGTTAAGGTTGCTTTCCCATGAGCACCGATCATAAACAAACGCATTACTGGGTGACAGAAAAACGCTTTATCAAAAATGGCGGGTTATTATTTCCGGAAAACCCCAAGTGAATCCCGAATGAGAGATTTAAATGATGTATTTCGGTGGGTTGTTCCCGGTCTCAGAATAAGGTGGAGGGTTGGCGACAAGATCAGTAGGCGTTTTGATTCATTTATTATAACTTGACAATATCGATTGAGAGAGAGAGAGAGAGAGAGATAGAGAGAGAGAGAGAGAGAGAGAGAGAGAGAGAGAGAGAGAGAGAGAGAGAGAGAGAGAGAGAGAGAGAGAGAGAGAGAGAGAGAGAGAGAGAGAGAGAGAGAGAGAGGAGAGAGAGGAGAGGGAGAGAGAGGGAGAGAGAGAGAGAGAGAGAGAGAGAGAGAGAGAGGAGAGCCAGAAATTGACACATAGAGAGATAGAAAGAGAGAGGCAGAGAGACGGAGAGAGAGAGAGAGGAGAGAGAGAGAGAGAGAGAGAGAGAGAGAGAGAGAGAGAGAGAGGGGGGAGAGAGAGAGAGAGAGAGAGAGAGAAAGAGGGGAGATACATACACACAGAGAGAAAGAGAGAGTGAGAGAGACATACATACATGTACAGACAGACCAGACATACAGAGAAAGGGCTCGACATACCAACACTTCTTATTCCCACTACAGCAATGATAGTTGTCCCCACAGGAGATGGCCGCTACATGACGAACAATACTGGGTACTTTGTAAATTAAACGAAACTTACCTTGGGTAAGTTGAAGTTTGATTTCAATTCTTTGAGTAAAGAATTGAGGGAGGGCTTAACTGAGATCTGGTGCGCATGCGCGGAGCACTTTCTTAAGGTGTTTTTGCTTGCATTCATCAGTCGAAGTTTGAATAGAACTATTCTATTTTCAACACAAATGGGTGGGAGGGTGTGGCAGTTTAAAGAATTTCGTACGGTCTTACCTGAGATTTTAAAGCTGAATGTGACAAAAACACTATTTGCATCGCAAGATGCTTTCTTGGAACTTGTCATTTTTATTTAACACTGGTTTGTCAAGAATAACCGTTACAGGTACTGCTGATGTACTTGCTTTCGATGTCACTGCCGATCTGACACTATGTGAACCGAAATCCTTTATGTTTATTCCAGCTCTACACATTACTGTCTTAATCCATCTTGAAACGGTGTCTCTCAAGACATTAGTTCGTGAGAAATATTCTTTTAAAACAGTATATATGCACAGTCTCCTATCTGGAGGATACGCTTTAAATGAAACACAGGTAACATTATGTCCAGGCCTACTTTGTTTCAGTTGCCCATTAAATTGTAACACATATTCGAACTTTAACTTTGTGTAACCTTTGAAATTCAACAAATGTAACGTATGTACACGTGCAGCTTGAGTCAAGGCCATAAGCATTACTAGCTTCAAAGTGAGATCTTTTAATGATAGATGTTTCACTGGTGAAAGTTTCTTTAAATATAACAACACTATATCTACATCCCAGATGTATGTATATCTTGGTTTAGACGGTCTAGATGCAAAAACTCCTTTCATATATCGAATAATCAGGGGATGATTCCCCACTCTAAAACCATCGAACTGTAAACCAAGTGCCGATAGAGCTCCTCTTGCTGTGTTTAAACTTTCATATCCTAAGCCTTTTGAATACTGATTTGTGAGGAATTCCACTACTGTTTCCAGCGTTGATTGAATTGGAGATGTTTCCCTTTCACAACAGTACTGAAACCACCTTTTGATATGTGTGTCATATTGTTTCTTAGTTCCTGATCTCCAAGATTGCATGAGAATATTTGTAGTTTCCTCTGAAAATCCTCTGTGTCTAAAGTTCTCCCTGATACTTTGCAAACAACTAGACGCAGCTTTTGTTCTAGTGGATGTTGTGCATCTTGATGCGGTAGCTTCAGGAGACCCTTTCTCTTTTTGATAATGCTTGGGACGTCTATCAATATTTCCATGAGCCTTGTGAACCAGGGTTGTGTGGGCCACAGTGGAGCCACAATAATGCCTTTGGCCATGTCTGTCTTTGTTTTCTGCACACATCTTCCTAACAAACTGAAAGGTGGAAATGCATAAAATGTATTATCATTCCATGCGAATGTAAAAGCATCAACACATTCACATTCTGGATCTGGTTTCCAAGAACAATATCTTGGAACTTGTGCATTCAAACGTGAGGCAAAAAGGTCTATTTCGGGTATGCCCCATGTATTACAGATATGTTTAAATATATTTTCATCCAGTTTCCATTCTAAATTATCTTTGAATATTCTTGATTTTCTGTCTGCTTCATAGTTTAATTTTCCTGCTGTATGCGAACATGTTAGCCAAATGTTATGTTGAATACACCATTCCCATATCTTTGAACTGACACTATTAAATTTTTCAGAAACAATACCCCCCATGTTATTGACGTAATTTACAGCAGTTGTATTGTCAGACATAACTTTTATATTTTGACCCTCAAAGAACCGTGTAAATGCTTTCAGTGCATAAAAAATTGCCAGTAATTCTAACACATTTATATGTTCTTGTTTCTCTACTGTTGTCCATCGGCCTCCACTTTTTTGAACATTAAGCTTTGCACCCCAACCTTTCAATGATGCATCCGTTTCTAGAACTATTGTAGGGTTAGGTCTGCATATTTTCCTATACTGTAGCTGTATATTTTGTATCCACCAACTAAGTTCCTGTTTCATAGGTAGGCTAATATACATTATTGCATCGTAATTCCCCTTATGTTTTTTCAGAGCTACAGTTTTTTTCCAACTGTCTATAGTGCATTTTACCCAGTTCAACGGCCGAAAAACTAGCAACCAACATGCCAATAACTTGTGCTACTTTCCTTATTGATGCCCACATTTTGCATGACAAATTTCTACATGCGTCAGTTATCTTTTTCTGTCTATCCATTGGCAAAGTGACAATCATTTTCTCCAAGTCAATTAAATTCCCCAAGTATGGTATCTGTTTACATGGAATGAATATTGATTTATCATTATTAATAATGAATCCAACCTTTGACATGAGGTTAACTGTGGCATCAACATTATTTGAGCATTCGACAATTGTATCTCCCATAAGGATACTGTCATCAATGAAACCCGAGTTAACATAGCCTTCGTTCCTCAATTTTGAGTACACCGGTTTTAACAATTTTGTAAATAAACGAGGTCCTTCAAAAACCCCGTTTGGCATACATGTGTATTGATAAGTTTTCCCTTTCCAAATGAAGCAGAAATATTTTCTTTGCTCTTCAGCAATTTTTACTGAGTAATAGGCATGGCGTAAATCAACAGAAGCCATAAAGCATCCTTCTGTAACAAGTGTTAACGTCTTCTCGAATGTTTCCATTTTGAAATGTTTGTATGGAATGCACTCATTCACTTTCTTTAGATTTATTACTAATATGTATTCACCATTACTTTTTTCCCTAAGAAATATTGGGGATAGTATTTGCCCCTGTTCAGGCTCAACTTTTACAAGGACTTCCATTTCCAGTAATTTTTCTATTTCTTTGTCAATAATGGTCTCTTCAAAGAACTCAAATTTATACTGTACACAATTACTTTTAATGTCTTTACATGTGTCTAAATCTATGTGACAATTTTTTACAATATCAAGAATGAATGGATCAGTTGTTAATTTTTTCCATTCTTGTATAAATTTTGCTATTCTACCTGCTTTGAAAAAAGGGCTCACCTGTTTTATTGTTTGTACGTCTGAGATCCCCTGCCTCGATAGTTATTTGACTCGTACTGTGACGACGTTCCCTGTTCTTGAAACCCACGCCCTCTGCCTCTAAAGCGAGGAGAAAAGTTTCCTCTAAATCTACCTCTCATTGCACCTCTGCGTGTTGGGCCTCTGTACGCTTTGTTTTGAAACATTTTATAACTGATCTTAGAGCAGTCCTCTATTTCCTTTGCAGACTTCGAGACATCATCTCCAAACAGGAATTTTGTGTATGGTCTACTTTGACTACAGAGGTGACCGAATTCCTGCTTCATTTCTGGCCTGAGGAAATCTTTCCTGGTTAGATTTACCTGTCTATTAGCATGGCCCAGCAGGGCCAAAGCATCATTGCAATTATCGATCAATGAGCCAAGATCAGTCTTATTGTCACCATTTTCACTTCTAGCTATAGAATCCACTACTTTGGTCAACAATGTTGCACTTTTTACTATTGAGGCTTCAATATTCTGTAATTTTCTATCATTTGTACGTGCAGCAGGCGAAATAGCATCCCAGATTAACTGGTTCATTCTTACTACTGTCAGCCCTTCACAATTAACGGGTCTGCAGTTATTTTCGTCTTTCACTAATTCTGAATAGCGTTCCTCTTCAATCCCATTTAGGAAAAGGTCATTTATGTTTTCGGCAAATACACTATTAACTTCCTTATCACATTTTTCAATGGCTTTAAATCTTTTTGCCAAGACTTTGAACCTTAAATTGTTTGGATCGGAAGGATCTTCTTCGTCCTTTCGTTTTACTTGATGAGACACTTCAGTGTCTTCGAAGTCGCAATCATATTCCTCTTGCTCGAAATCGTATTCTTCACCGTAATTCTCAATCACGTTAAGTCTTTCCGAAACGGAATTCAGAGCATCAGAATGACTCTTCATTGTATTTTGGATACTATCTAATGCTGAAAGCATTTTTTCTTCGGATGTCGAAAGTTTCGACTGAATATTTTCCGACTGCGTCGCTCTTCTGCTTTCCGAGACCGACTGCGTCGGTCTTTTAACACACCCCTCTTCACGATTTGCTCTCTTAGCAGGAGCTTTTCCTTTTTTGGAAGTTTCGGCCGAACTACGTTCGGTTTTTCCTGTTTCTTTCCCAACTATGGAATACTCTAACTTAATTTATTAATGTCGAAATGCAAGACTTTGAACTACATTTACGTTTGCTGTAATGCAATACTTAAACTACATTTATGTTTTCTGTAATGAAAGCATTTAAACTATATTTAAGTTTGCTATAATGCAATACTTTAAACTACATTTATGTTTGCTGTAATGAAAGCATTTAAACTATATTTAAGTTTGCTGTAATGCAATACTTTAAACTACATTTATGTTTGCTGTAGTGAAAGCCTTTAAACAACATTTACGTTTGCTGTAATGCAATACTTTAAACTACATTTATGTTTGCTGTAATGAAAGCCTTTAAACAACATTTACGTTTGCTGTAATGCAATACTTAAACTACATTTATGTTTACTGTAATGAAAGCATTTAAACTATATTTAAGTTTGCTGTAATGCAATACTTTAAACTACATTTATGTTTGCTGTAATGAAAGCCTTTAAACTACATTTATGTTTGCTGTAATGCAAGACTTTAAACAACATTTATGTTTGCTGTAATGCAATACTTTAAACTACATTTATGTTTGCTGTAATGCAAGACTTTAAACAACATTTATGTTTGCTGTAATGCAATACTTTAAACTACATTTATGTTTGCTGTAATGCAGTACTTTCAATTATATACATGTAGGACGTAATGAAGGGCTTTAAACTTTATAAATGTATACAGTAATGCAATACGTTAAACTACATTTGCGCACAACTCAAACCAAGACGAGCTAGCACAATGTTGCAGTTTAATCTTTGACTACCTTGCTCGCTTATTTAGTTATCTATATTTTATAAAGACTAGTCCATATACAGAGTCAGTGATGATGAAACGAGTTTCAGAAATTAGGTGGTATACGATTTGTATGGGTTGGTTTTCGTGCAACTTGACTCAATGTGTATTTTGAACATCACGAGTTGACGTTTTATGAGTTAAAAATGATTGTTGGAGAAGGTAAGGGTGTATCTAGATAGGTGAAGGTCGAATGTGTAAGAGTCATATGACGAGAAGCTGTCTAAAAATAGAAGTATAGAATAATAGAATTTGAATTGATATTGATTTTACCGTTGAATGCCATAGTTAAGTTGTTTTAATTGATTAAAGGTACACCGCCTAAACTTTAAAATGCATTTGAAATAATACGAGACCGTACTTGGACAAGTTGGATTTCTGAACAGTGTAAATTCAAATCAGACAGTGAATCTGCTCAGTCTAATCACGTTATGCACTATTCACATTTTGCACAAGCTTGTTAGAAAGTACTGCATTCGTTTTACATGTTTGTTTTGCTCTGCAAATATGAGCCGTCCCGCGAAAAACCAACATTATGTCCTCTGCGTAATGCATCGACCCAGATCAGCTTGCGCAGTCCGCGTACACTGATCCGGGCCGACACATTCCGTATCAGGGGGTTAGAGGTATAGAGTAATGATTCCTGAAACAGAAAAGTCACAGGAGGCGAAACGTGTATATCCGGGTAAGCCTGCACGGCGTGCTTAGGCTGATCCGGGTTCACACTGTTGGTTTTCTCCTGCGACGGCTCATATCAAGGGCTTGGTGTGAAACGGTTGTAACTAAAAACCTATTTTGAAAACCCTGGTTTAGGGGCAATTTTTACCCCTTTGTAAATAATGGAAATTTAGGTGCCATTGCTCAGAACGAGCAATGGCACCTAAATTTCCATTGTTTACCAAGAAAAAAGGATTTAACACTTATAAAGACTTTATGGCGAGGTGATTAACCTTGGTAAAAAAGTACCTATTTAAGTTACAACCGTTTCACGCCAAGCCCTCGATATGTGTATATTACAATGACTACACTTGCAGTGATTACTACGGTAAAACAGGGTGTAATCACTGCAGTTTAATTTTCGCTTATATTCGCGAATTCACAACCCTTGAGAATAAAATGGCCGAAATGTTGAGATATCCAAAGCTCTACTTCTTTAGCCGATTTGGTGATTAAAAGTAATACATGTATTAAATTAAGCAATGTTTATATTTATATACGAGCTGTCTCACCTTAAAGCTGCATTGTTTAGCTGTGAGTTATAAAAATATTACAAAAATCCTATAACATGAAAATAGAGTCGTCCGAGTTTGAACATGGAAGGGACGGGACTACTTTAAACAATTCGGCGCTGAAAGGGTTAAGTTTTATAAAAGAGATATATTAATTCCTTTAGGTTACCAGCCAACGAGTATATACACTATTATATATACTGCTGATTAACAGTAACACAATAGAAATAAATACCAAAAATATGCATATGTATTATGTTTACAATACAACACAATTATTATATTGCGTTAAACAAGCAAAAAAAAAAAAATACATGGATTTTTACAAAAGAGCTTAAATTATGCAACAACCTGAAATATATGTGAAAAACTTAACTCAGTATATAAATTTTGAAAATAATTTTAACTAAAGTAATAGACTTATGCTAAATTAATTTTGTGAATTTCGGTATTGATGGCCAAGTAAAGTAATATCATTTAATACATAGTTCTTAGATCAGAATATTCTTAGTAAATTAGCAGGAAATGATATTCGTTTTCAATTTCAAAAGGACACGTTTGTACATTTGCGTAAATGCCAATCTATAATAGCTATGAAAAAGTTGGCTGAATTAACCTACACCGTTTTCCTTAATCGTCAGAAACAAAAGGATAATCCTGCATACAATTCCTATCTACATTATCTTAAAATAGTTTCAAAATGTTTCAGGTTATATCATATATTCAATGCAATTCAATATATAGTAGGTCCGGTCCGCCTGTATGGACTATAAAACAGTTTGACTTGACTTCATATGAGTTAAGTACATCTGTTCCCTTTTGGAATCAATTTGTTACTATTGTTTCTATTTCCAACCTAACGCCGACAAGTGATTCCAGGTAAGTATTGCGAAGTACCCACCAATTGAGACTTCGTTCGACTAGTGTGATGGCGATATTGCGGAGTTTCCGTGATTTATACGCGATTTATAAAAAAACAAAAAAAGGCTGATTTTGGTAAACACAAAATCGCTCAATTTTGACCCCGCGTATCCAGAGTATACGATATTACTAGAATTTCAGTCGAATTCATAAACTGAAGTGTTCTCCCATTGGACAATAATGATATTGTTTAAAGTTGAAAGTGATTTTAATAAAGTTAAAAAATTGTTTGCCTTTAGCTTTATTGACAGCTTAGGAGTCATTGTCAGAACAACATGTATTTTCTGAAATTGAAAGTAAAAAGGTAATAAGGGTGACCTTTGATTTGACTTCATAGCTAAAAAAAAAAAGAAAAAAAGGTAGGATAGCATATGAGTTCTTTGTGCTTTTTTAATAGTTTTGATAATGAACTTTAATTGAATATAGGTTTCTGTGTTATTTCGGCCGTTGGGATAGCCCAAAACGCTATAATGGTCGCCTATGGAAAATGAATTGCTTCCATCTGACGTACCACAGTACCTTTAAGACTGTTATCTGAGACGTTTTCGAATACGTATGTAGTACTGTCAACTGTATTTCATATTATGTTAGAGATATAAAGATGTACTGTACGATACGTTCAACGTGACCTGTTTAATTGTATCCCAGTTTTTCATTCGATTATTTAACCATTTCTTATATATAAACCCTTTCCCACATACAACAAATGTACCACAGACAGATGCATTTGATGGTTGTATAGCATGAATGAAATTAACATATTGGTTAATGAGAGGTGAACTAAAAAATGCTGACAGTTAACCCTTTCCCCACGCACAACACATCTACAACTGAAGCTATTTGAAAATGCCAAGGCAAAAATATTCTAAATCTCTATAAATTGAAGTACAATGTATAATTATTGAAAAGAGTTTAAAAAGAGAGCAAAGCTCTAGATATGGGGCATTTGTCATTTTCTAAAATCCTTATTTAACACTTAAACCCTATGTTGTGGGTACTCTTAAGAATCGTATCACTGAGACGCTACTTTTGAGTATCAACAACATAGGGTTTGGTTGATTAATAAGAAAGATAATGTTGGGAAATGACCAGTGTATTAACCCTTATCTAATAACGGTGAATAGGCATCACATGTCGTTTGCAAGCAGAAAGGGGGTTAACCCTTTCCCACGTACAATAATTCTGCAGCAGACGACTTTAAAAACCTCTTGGTAAAAATATGATAAATCTCCATAACTGAAACTTTAATCAATGAATAGAATTAAAAACAATGTGACAGAAGGAGAAATTGCTCATCATCAGCAATTTCTTCTTTTGTCAAAATGTTTTCATCATTCGCCTGCTGCATAGACGTCAGACAGTGTCTGTATGAGGGATAGGGTTAAATCTGTCTGTCATTGTTGTAATGATTACATTCGATATTGGATCACGAGTTACAAATCAATCGGACGTTCTACCTGCTCGGGGTCTGCTTGTTTTGGAAGGAAGCAAACACCCGTTTTAATTCATCTGTAAGAAAAATATGAATATGTATTTGGGAACTATTATTGCACTGTTTCTGGGCTGTATAGGTAAGCATATTTTCACAATGTTTTCAGACAAATTGTCTGCTGAAAATGAACCTGTAATTTTTTTTATTGAAAATGAAGAAAACATTTATTTATACATTTTGATTTTGGTAAGACAATCGTTTAGCTGTCATAACCATAACGTCACTCTTGTATAACTAATGAATTGTGTAATATGTTGTATTATGTATTTGAATAACCTACTTGGTGTATCATGCTTTAATGTTAATAAGGTTGATGATATGCGTGTCATGTTAACCTTCGTTGTAGAAAAGAATAGTGCTTGATTGATTGTGGTTTAACGCCGTTTTCGTACACAATAATCATGTCTCTGCAATCAGTTCACATATTCTTGTGTTTTCTAGCTTTCTCATACCAGAACTCAGCACAAAAGTATTTCCAAGCCAGGGGCGTAGCTTTGCAATAATCAAAGTGTTAGCCGTCTCGTGAAAAAAAAATCAACATTGTGGACTCTGCGTAAAGTATCGACAAGGATCAGCCTAAGCATGCCACACAAGCCTACCCGGATAGACACTTTTCGCCTCCTGTGGATTTTCTGTTTCAGTAATCACTACTCTATACATTTTTACCCCTAAGACGGAATGTGTCGGCCGGATCAGTCTGCGCGGACAGCGCAGGCTGATCTGGTCGATACATTACGCAGATGTCTATCGCATAAAAGTATTTCCAAGCAACTGAAACAAAATCCCCATAGACTGTCGACACAATGGAGGAAGCAGAATAACGCGTACCACATTGGATTTTGTCAAACGTCGGAAAGAGGTGGCCAAAACCCCGGGATTGACAAAGGTGTTGCATTTTAATCAACAAACAAGACGAATTTTGATGCTAAGCATCAAAGACGCCGCGCATGCTTTTAAGGCATGACTTAAAGGAAAGCAGATGCAGTTCAAAACATTTAAATAACCTGTGCAAACGGACAGGATGTAAAGAAGGCCAAATGTACCTTTATCTTAAACAAGAAGGCCGAGATGTTCCTTATTGCTCACCTGGATACCATAGTCTATAATAAAATGTTATCAATAGCAAAAAGGGTCCATTTTGACGTAGGGAGTGGAGTATATACTTTATATGCTACGATCTATATGATATTCAGCATGTAAAATTTAGTCGTGAATTGACGAGTTAAGTCTTCAAACTATTTGTTTTACCGTTTGCTTAACATTGACTGCAACAAAACAAGCTGAAGTTTCTTAATTTTAAATCTGCTCTAACTAGATCAATTAGACAAACAAAAAACATAGATACTGAAATATTAACAGATATTAACTTAAGTGTTAATGCCTCTAGTTATAAGTTAAGTGTGAC
>JASEVX010000012.1:37319567-37399473 GCA_031761405.1 Serripes groenlandicus
ATACGTATACGTGCCTTATACGTCATGTATATGAGGTACCAGCCGGAGCGGAATCATTCTTTCTAATAATTATTCACATGTATTAATGTTATTTTCCTTTTGTTTTGTTTTCGTTTATTTTCATTGTTAAAGTGTTTTCGCGTTTTGTCAGACCTTGACTTCTAAATTAAACTTGAAACTTGTTAACCCGTCCATGTTAATATTATTGATTTCATGATCAATAACCAGTCCGTTTCCTGTATTTCTGGTTAAATGAAATTAATTAATTTTACATAGACGACCATTATATCATTATGGGTTATGGTTCGTTCCCAACAAGTGAAACTACACAGAAACCTGTCTCAAAAAAATGTTCAATATAAGAACTACTAAAATAGCGAAGAAAACATACAGGTTGACGGACCATTTTTCGTATTATGAGGTCAAATAGAAGGTCACCACTATCCCGCACTGAATTTTACTTTCAATTTCAGAAAATACAGGATGTTCTGAAAAGGCCTACTATAGTGTCAATATAGCTAAAAGCAAACAATATTTTGGTCATAAATCAGTAAGAGGTTATTCAACTGTCAACAAAATCATTATTGTCCAATGGGAGACAACTTCAGTTTTATATATTCATCTGATTCAAGCCGATCCGATTTACATCCCTTTGACCTAAATTCGGTATGAACTGAACTGTCGCATAATGATATTTACATTGAAATTTATATATCAAATGTCATTGTAGTGTATTTGTCATATGACAGTTTAAGTTACAAGTAAAATAACATTACATGAGTAGAGGTAAAATAATGTCGACAGTGAAGGATCTGGCAAGACTGTGCGTCTGTCTACACATGCGCATCTGAATCTCCACGGTGCGCATGTGCAACAAGACCGCTGCTCAAATATTGGCTTAACATTTTCCCACGCATTTAGATTTTTCGCCGAGGCCCGGTAGATCAGTCGGTAGCGACGCGGGCTGTCAATCCAGGGGTTGTGAGTTCGAACCCCAGCTCGGCCAACATTCTTTCCGACGTTTGACAAAAGTCACTGTGACAAGCGTCATTCGTCTTTCACCAATGGGCTAACAGTATATATGTGGAAAAGCAGCCAGTTGCTTGGAAAGTATGCTGTGTGAAGTACTGGTGTGACAAAACCAGGAAACATATGAATAGGTGAACTGGCCGTCGTGATATGACTAAAACATTGTTGAAAACGGCTTTAAAACCCAAATCAACCAACTCAATAGATTTTTTGAAAACATAGTGGCAAAAGGAGAAATTACTCATCATCAACAATCAAACTTTCCCTATTAGTATGTTAACACGAAGTTGCCAAGATGTTTTCAAATTCGTTCTGCTGCTTATTTATTGTATGTGGGAAAAGGTTAAACAAGTAAGCCAAAAAAGCATATATGAGCCAGTAAATGGGGAGATTGTAAGATTGGCTTTTTGGAACAGAACAGAACAATGTAAAATGAAGTTATGTTTTATATGTTTCAATGATGAACTTGCATATTAATTGTATTTAAATTTGATCAAAATAAAGCGTTTTTCTGTCACCCAGTAATATATTGTTGATATGACCGGTGCTATGAGCAAATCAACCTTAATGTAATTATCACACGTTGCATGCGCAGACTTGCATACGATCCAAATGGATCTTTCCAAGGAAAAACTTCCGAACAGTATAGAGTCAGACCAGGCTGCGCGTATGCGCTGGCTGATCTGCATCTAAACAGGTCACATAACCCTTACGGTTTGTTTTCGCAGAGGAGAGCCAAAACGACATAAAACAAATACATCCGATGTGGAATTCGATCAGAAAATGATGCAATGTAAAAGTTGCCAGGAATGATAAAAAACAGCGTGACTTACCCAAACCACCACTGATCAATTGACAAAGTACTAATTCCAATTAATGTCATGTGAATGAAGTTATTAATTGTTTGTAAAATGAATGAACTTGTATACATGTACTTGTGTATCAATAAAGCGTTTGTCTGTCACTCAGGACTGGTTTTTTTTATAAGAGCCTAAGAACGAATACCATTGTATTAATTGGGGTTCACTTAATCTAGCACGCAAGTGAAGTTGCTGAACGCACGTATACACAAACTCGTCCCAGTCCTTACTATTTGCAGGTGCACCGAGATCTGACGCGGTAAACCCTTAACCCGCTGATTTGTTGTTTCTTGTATCGCCATCCTTGAATTTTGACAAGTTCTTGCATATTCACGGAGACTGATTTTGCTAAACTTGTATCACTTTAGTAGCCTAAATAAAGAACGATGTATGCCAAAATAAGACGTATATGCAGACTGTTCTTAATTAACAGTAGTAATAAGAATAGCGGTTTCAGCGCACTTTTCACTTTTTGAATGCGTAAGCTTTGGACAAATTGTCTAAATCTAACATCCATTGTTTGAAAAAATTAACTACAGGACAATTGTCACCCATGTTGATTTAGATCAACAGTTTGATCCAACTCTGCACTATTTGCTGATTAATGACGGGCAGTTTCTAGTACGTTTTTGTAAATTTGAAAAAGTCCAAAAGTCCCGGTTAAGCACACTCCAGTACTGGGTACTTTACTCTTCACCTTCACTTCTCGCTCTTTCTCAAAGGCAGATCATATTTGCATAACTATACCATAGGGCGCGAATTATGTAACGAGGCTTTCGTGTGCTAGACAATGTAGTATCTTTTTAGTTTGGGGTTATTTACCCTCGCATAATCTTTGGCATAAAGCAATGTAGTTGATGATGATGGTTTGGGTTTTTTTACCCTCGCTTTTCGGCATAAAGCCATTTGGCGAACAGCTATTGCTTTCTCTCTCCAATTATTTTTTATTTAGGGGGTAGGCCGTATTTTGTTTGTTTTTTTCATTTTTTTAATATATATTATTGACTTTTGATATTGTTTGATTTATTTTCATTGTTACATATTCCGCTTTCTGTTTACAATAATTAGAATCGTTGAGAAACGTATTGTTTATTTCAACATTATTTCGAATTTGAAAGTTACCCCGATGACATTACAGCATTCACTCAATTTAGAACAGCTTCTCACGATTTGGGACTAGAACGAGGTCGTCATTGAAATTTACAGAGAAATTATAGAATTTCTCCAAATTGTGAAACTATATATTAAATGATTTTTCTTGGCTATCGAAACAAAAAGTTCGCAATATTACTCTCGCATAAATCTATAAACCATAGTTAAAAATATGTTTAAATTAATATTCTATTCTAATTTGGAAGGAGTCAAAAGTAGTTCACGTTCTTTAACCCTTTCCCTCATACGACAATTCTGCAGCAGACGACTTTTGAACATTTTTTGTCAAAAAATAGAAAAATCTCTATAATTGAATGAAATAACCTATGACTAAATTTTGACGAGAGAGGCGTCAGAAAGCGTCTATATGAGGGAAAGGGTTAAACAGTTGACATTTCTTGTGTAAAACTCCATGTTTTCTTTTGATTTTTTTTAGCTATAAACATATTGTTTGTTTAACGTAATGAAATATTTGTATTGTATTGTACACATAATTTATATGTATATTTTTGGTATTTGTTTATATTTTGTAACTGTCAGAAAGCAGTGTATATAATAGTGTATACATTACAATACATTATTCCATACCTAATTTATACGTCCAATCGTAGACGCTCATTCGAATCATGTGACCGTACAATATATTTCCGTATCGGGACGCACGCGCGTACAAAATAACCCGTATTCTTTTCGTATTGTACGATTCACAGGTCCCATGTTAAACCTATGATAAAGACCGAAGCGCGTGAAAAGGTTCCAAATGAAAGTCTGAATCGACAGGCGCTCTAGATAAAGCGTTACGATAAAGCTCCTGTTGTCACCGGATCATTATTGTCGTTTGCAAACAAGGAGTAACACTGAAACTAAAATGTTATCCGATTCTGAAATAGATGACTTTGTAATTGAACAGAAACCAAAAAAACACTGTGAAAAAAACTAAAAGTGATGTAGGAATATTCAAAAGGTGGTTAGCGCAGGCCGTGCCGACAGAAACAAGGGAACTGGAAGAAATAAGTGCTGTTCAACTTAACAGTTATCTCCGGAGTTTTTACTTGACAGTAAATATATATATATACAAAATATATTTTGGGGAAAAAGTCGAGGTATAGAATAAAAAGATCATTTAACAGTGTTCTGTACAATACGGAATATATTTGGACTCGTACACAGCTTGGAAAATCATATTGGACTCGCCTAGCGGCTCGTCCAATATGATTTTCCAAGCTGTGTACTCGTCCAAATATATATCCGTATTGTACAGAACACTGTTAAATAACCTATAAATACAAAAACTCGTGGGCTGGTAACCTTAAGGAATAAACATATTGTTGTTTATAAAACTTAAACTGTATATAAATATAAACATTGCTTAATTTAATAAAACGGCTAAAGTAGCACAGTTTCGGATATCTCGACATTCCGGCCATATATTCGCGAGGGTTATGAATGAGCGAGAAAACCAATTCGCGATTATTAGCGAAACATAATCTAACGTGATTAAAACCTGTCCTACAGAAGTAATCACTGCAAGTATAGTCATTAGAATATACACATATGAGTCGTCCCGCGAGTAAACCAACATTATGGACTCTGCGTAATCTATCAACCAAGATTAGCCTGTGCAGTCCGCGCAGGCTAATCCGGGCCGACATATTCCATCTCAGGGGGATAGAGGTATGGAGTAATGATTCCTGCCACAGAAATCCACAGGAAGCGAAAAGTGTCTTGCCGGATTAGCCTGCGCGGCATGCTTAGGATGATCCGGGTCGATACTTAATGCAGAGTCCATACTGTTGGTTTTCTCGCGGGACGGTTCACATGCGTATATTAGAATGACTAGAATCGGCCCGGCTTTGAAAATCGTGAAAACATTTATATATCTATCAACCTTAAGAGATCCCCGACACGCTTTCTACCTTTTCCGTAATCTCTCTTAATCATTATCCTAACTAATTTAAACACTTTCTTGTAATGTTTAACCAGTAGTCAAATCTCCAACGAAACGAAAATTGGAGCTGTGACGAAGGTTTCAAAGTTTTGTTTTGTTTCACATTTAGATACAATTGCATGCACAATAATTATCGAAAATATAAATGTATTGTCAAACACGAGAAGATGATACGTTTCTCAACGATTCCAATTATTAATAATATTCGATGTTTGATAATTTAATTATTAACTGTCACTTAAAACTGGTTTTGCCGGATACAATAAATAAATAAATATAGGGAATAACGTCGTTGTTCACAGCTCTGAAACGAGAAATGGCATATTGTACCATGTTTGACAACTATTCTTTTTGTTACAATTAAATACGTTTACGACCTCAACCGATTTGTAACGGGTAGACTGTATTTACATTCAGTGTTGACAACTTTAAACAAACCAGTTACGCATTATAGTAGACGGTTTCTCACACCACCGTGGGCATAATTTTTCATTTGATTTAGAATGTTTAAACAATTTAGCAAACGTGTAGCAAACTTGAAACATTTTTTTCTTTATCAAAAATTGGTATTGCATAAGAACCATATATGGTATAGGTTATATCGAACTTCAAAATAGTGACAGTCATTATAAGCAGGAATCTAGAACTAAATAATCTACATTTCTGTTATAAGACTTAAGTGAACATAGATCGAGGGCTTGGCGTGAAACGGTTGTAACTAAAAACCTATTTTGAAAACCCTGGTTTAGGGGCAATTTGGACCCTTTTGTAAACAATGCGAATTTAGGTGCCATTGCTCAGAACGAGCAATGGCACCTAAATTTCCATTGTTTACCAAGAAAAACGAGTTAACGCTTATAAAGACTTTATGGCCTGGTGATTAAACTTGGTAAAAAAATACCGATTTTAGTTACAACTGTTTCACACCAAGCCCTCGAGATGTCCAAGCCATTCATTTAGAAATTAAAGTCGGTCGCCATCACACAACACCACGTACTAGTATAACATGTAAAACATGCACAACAAGAGACCTAACATAACAAGTTAGGTCTCTGGCACAATGAATACATTGGTAAATGAACATAATTTTATGACTTTATTCTAATCTTCCCTATCATCTGGGACACTAATATAATGTATGAGTAGGGGTCCTACTAAATACTGCAAGGACTACAAGGACTACAAGGACTACACAAGGACTACAAGGACTACACAAGGACTACAAGGACTACAAGGACGGCTGTAGTATGACAAGGACAGATTACCCTGTAGAGTGTAGGTACATATCACCCTGTATAGTGTAGGTGGAGATCCTTGTATTTTATTTTCTGCATCTACACTCTACAGGGTGGTCTGTACCTACACTCTACAGGGTGATCTGCACCAACACCATACAGGGTGATCTCCACCTACACCATACAGGGCGATCTGTACCTACACTCTACAGGGTAATCTGTCCTTGTCATACTACAGCCGTCCTTGTAGTCCTTGTAGTCCTTGTGTAGTCTTTGTAGTCCTTGTAGTCCGTGTAGTCCTTGCAGTATTTAGTAGGACCGTATGAGTAGTCCCCGCTATCATCGAGAATTAAGAAATGATATTCTGTATATATACTATTCTGAATGACCAACTAAGGACAAATTGGCAAAGCTTGCATAAAAGCCAATATACAACAGTTATGAACAAGTTGGCTAACTTAAGATACAACGCTTTCATTAATCGTCACAAAGAAAAGGATGATCCTGAATAAAATCCCAATCTACATAATCTTAAAAAAGTTTCAATATATTCTATTTTTCTCATGTCATATAGTATGTCCGCCTGTAACGACTATAAAACATTTGTAATGTTTTACGTCAATAAAATATTTTGACTTGACTTGAATTAAGTACATGTTTACACGTTTGAAATTAATTTGTCGATATTGTCTGTATTTCAAGCCTGACGCCGGCAAGTACATGTAAGAGTTCGTTTGACCAGTGTGATGACGATGATGCGCCGTTTCCGTGTTTTGACGAAGTCGTAGTCGCGAAGTCACGAATACGCGATCCAGAACAAAAGAGAGCTGATTTTGATTATTTTGACCTCGCTAATTCAGATATAGAGGTAGAGCGTCGGCCTCTCGTATCAAAGGTCCCTGGTTCGAGTCCCGTGATGAGCGGGTCCTGACTTTGGGATTTTTCCCACACAAACGGCGCGAGTACTGGTTAAGTCTCCAGGAAGCAGACATCGAGAGTGATTAATCTAAGCCAAAGGCTTGTTTCGCAATCGATGTAAAATAAATAAGTTTAAACTAAACTAAACTAATTCAGATATCATTACCACAGTACCTTTAACAATGTAAACTGCGACGTTTGCATTACGTTGCATTACGTTCAATGTCTAGAGATGTACTGTAAACTGTATGTTATGTTATGTTAGAGATATACAGATGTACTGTACTATCCGTCAAACGTTTACTGTTAGTTTTATCTTAGTGTGTAGCCCTTTCTTATATATAAAGCCTTTTCCACATACAACACATTTATAGCAGAAACGTGTATTTTAAAATATATTGTCATATTGTTTTAATAGATATGAAAACATTGTGAGTATTATTGCCTCAATGTCTTCAGAAGAAGTTAACTTGATACCACATACAACAATTTTGCAGTAGAACACTTAGAAAAAAATAAACAAAACTATGAAAACCCGCTATAAATGAAAGTATTGAATAGAGTTCTGAAAAAAATTGGAAAATGGGAAAATTGCTCATGAGCAATTTCTTCTTTTGCGACAATGCTTTCAACAGCCGTTTGGTGCAGATGCGTCAAAATGCGTCCACAAGTGGGAGATGGTTCACCCTTTCCCTCATATAGACGCTTTCTGACACCTCTGCAGCAGACGGCTTTTTGAAAACATAGTGAACAAATTACTCAAAACGAGCAATTTCTCCTTTTGCCACAATGTTTTCCACTTTTAGTCATAGATTATCCATTCAATTCTAGAGATTTTCATGTTTTTGATAAAATATGTTCAAAGTCGTCTGCTGCAGAATTGTTGTATGAGGGAAAGGGTTAAAATGGGTAAATAATGATTTTATATAAAACGTGCAATGCCTCTTTTTCCATAGGCATTTTATTATCTTTATGCACCAATACATATACTCAGATATTCTACAATGTCTTAGAAAGTTACATACGTAGAAGACGACTCTGAATTGATATCAGGTAAACAATTGACCCTTTCCCACGCACAACAAATATACAGCAGACAACTTCCAAAACGCCAATGCAAAAAAACGCAAATCCTTTTAAATTGAAGTATAATTCTCCACAATGTTTTTTCAAAAGGCGTCTGCATCAGATTTGTCTAAATGGGCTTGCATGGGGAAAATGGATAAACAATTGAAAAATGGGAAACTGTTTGTTTTTAGCACTTTCTTCTGTTCCTGCTTTCTTAAAAAAAAATACTTTAAAAGAAAATAGCCCTAGATATGGGGCATTTTTCATTTTCTAAAATCCTTATTTGACACTTAAGTCCTATGTTGTAGGTACTCAAAAGAAACATGTCATTGAGACGATTCGTTTGAGTATCAACAACATAGGGTTTGGTTGATTAATAAGAAAGAGAGTGTTGGGAAATGACCAGTTTATTAACCCTTATTTAATACACTGTGAAGAGACACCCTTTCCCACATACAACATTTATGCAGCAGACGACTTTAAAACCTCTTGTTAAAAATATGATAAATCTTCAATCATTGAATATAATTAAAAACATTGTGACAACAGGAGACATTGGTAATTATGAGCTATTTCCTCTTTTGTCAAAATGTTTTCATCAGTCGCCTGCTGCAGAAATGTCAGAAAGTGTCTGTATGTGGGAAAGGGTTAAATCTGTCTGTCATTGTTGTAATGATTTTTCGATATTGGATCACGAGTTACAAATCAATCGGACATTCTACCTGCTCGGGGTCTGCTTGTTTTGGAAGGAGGCAAACACCCGTTTTAATTCATCTGTAAGGGAAAACATGAATATGTATTTGGGAACTTTTATTGCACTGTTTCTGGGCTGTATAGGTAAGCACGTTTTCACCATGTTTTCAGACAAATTGCCTGCTGAAAATGAACTGGTTTTTTTTTTATTGAAAACATATATATATATACATTCTTATTTTGATAAGACAATCAATTTTTTTTTTTTTTTTTTTTTGAAGTAATAACAAAATCGTTTAACTGTCATACATGTTACCATAATGTCACTCGTGTATACATTATAAGTTGTGCATATGTTGTATTATGGGTCGATAGCCTCTATATTTGAATTCATACTTGGTATAATGCTTTAATGCTTAAGTTAATGATGTGCGTGTTATTTTGTTTTGTTACACTTTATTTTCCACGTCTATATGTATCATGAAGAGGTCGTGGCCATCCTCCCTCATAGCTTACACCAATTCGAGGGCTTGGCGTGAAACGGTTGTAACTAAAAGCATATTTTGAAAACCCCAGTTTAGGGGCAATTTTCACACTTTTGTCAACAAAGCAAATTTAGGTGCCATTGCTCAGAACGATATAACACCTATATGTTCATTGTCTTCCAAGACAAATGATTTAACGCTTATAAAGATTTCATTGTGGGGTGATTAACCTTGGTAACAAAGATACCAATTTTAGTTACAACCGTTTCACGCCAAGCCCTCGAATTGTTAGTAGATTATTATTAGTAGAATAAGGAAATTGTATGAATAATCTATCAGGAATCTGGGCAGTTTCTATTCATTCTGTAGCGTAACATATTTTGAAAACATTGTGGGGAAAAAGGAGAACATTGACCATTGAGAAAATTCTTCTTTTACCACAATGTTTTATTTTGTAGGTTTGTTTTTGAATTTCATTTACATATTACATATATTGGTTGTCAGTAAGTAAAACAATATGTGTACACACTACAAAGAATTTGCGAAAACATAATTACTGAGAAAATGTAACTGCGCGGTTGCGAAAACCTCAGTCATTGGTGATCACAATGTGTGCAAGTTTATTGTCAATTACAGTAACATTGCACTGTGATAGGAGTCACCATGCGGATACTCTTGTTTGAAACGGCGAAAACAGCAAAAAAAAAGACGAAAAAACAAGTGTTTACCTGGGAATATTCTGTGATTAAAGGAAAGTGTAGGAAAAAATCGTAATGTTGAAACCAAGTCATACAAAGCTCATAAATCTATCAATCAATGTTTTCAAATGTATTATAGAGCGATTCTGCATTCATGTTTCAAATTTTAAGTAATTTTAAAATAAGTTTATCGGTTTTGTTCTCATGTTAGACATGTTTATTTATTTATTTATTGGGGTTTTACGCCGCTTTCAACATTAGTTCAGTTATATCACGGCGACAGTTCACTTATTCATGATCCCTGGGTAAACAAACCAGTACTAGGCTAGAAAATGTGTCTTGCCCAAGGTGTTAGACATGTAGTAGGATTTGTAGACTGTGAATGAAATAATATTCAGTATAAAATTATATTACCATATGCTCTTGCTCCAGGTTTGTAGCATGTTACAAGAGATTTTAAACTAATGACGTTATCATATCCAATTGATGAAAAGAAAAGTGCGCAGTACTGTTGCATTGTAGTAAAAAAGAAAACAAAATCCATTAACCTTTACCTGGGTTATTTTGCCTTTTCCACGTAATATGATTTTTATTTGGATTGATAACTCACCATATATCTGAGAGTCTATGAGTTTTTATACCCCCGATAAACGAAGTTTAGAGGGGGTATATTGGAGTCGCCCTGTGGTTGGTCGGTCGGTCGGTCGGTCGGTCGGTCGGTTGGTCGGTCGGTCGGTTGGTCCGTTGCGATTTTCCTTGTCCGGAGCATAACTTTAAAACTAATTGTTGGAATTTAATAAAACTTCATAGGATGATACAACACATTGAGAGGAAGTGCAGTGTACAGGAACGATAACTCTATTTTACCTAAATACAGAGTTATTGCCCTTTGTTACTTTTTCTTGTCCGGAGGATTTCATAATAACTAACAGATGGAATCTAATAAAACTACATACAATGATAGAGCATAATGAGAGGAAGTGCAGTATACAAGAACCATAACTCTAATTTACATAATTACAGAGTTATTGTTCTTTGTTACTTTTTCTTATTCGTAGAGTCTTGTCCGGAGCATAACTTTAAAACAAATTGTTGGAATTTAATAAAACTTCATAGGATGATACAACACATTGAGAGGAAGTGCGGTGTACAGGAACCATAACTCTATTTTATCTAAATACAGAGTTATTGCCCTTTGTTACTTTTTCTTGTCCGGAAAATTACTTAATAACTAACAGATGGCATCTAATAAGACTGCATACAATGGTAGAGCATAATCAGAGGAAGTGCAGTGTACAAGAACCATAACTCTAATTTACATAATTACAGAGTTATTGCCCTTTGTTTTTTTTTCTTGTCCGGAGCAAAACTTTAAAACTAATTGTTGGAATTTAATAAAACTTCATAGGATGATACAACACATTGAGAGGAAGTGCAGTGTACAAGAACCATAACTCTATTTCACCTAAATACAGAGTTATTGCCCTTTGTTACCTTTTCTTGTCCGGAGAATTACTTAATAACTAACAGATGGAATCTAATAAAACTACATACAATGATAGAGCATAATGAGAAGAAGTGCAGTATACAAGAACCATAACTCTAATTTACATAATTACAGAGTTATTGCCCTTTGTTACTTTTTCTTATTCGTAGAGTCTTGTCCGGAGCATAACTTTAAAACAAATTGTTGGAATTTAATAAAACTTCATAGGATGATACAACACATTGAGAGGAAGTGCAGTGTACAGGAACCATAACTCTATTTTATCTAAAAACAGAGTTATTGCCCTTTGTTACTTTTTCTTGTCCGGAAAATTACTTAATAACTAATAGATGGAATCTAATAAGACTGCATACAATGGTAGAGCATAATCAGAGAAAGTGCAGTGTACAAGAACCATAACTCTAATTTACATAATTACAGAGTTATTGCCCTTTGTTACTTTTTCTTGTTCGTAGAGTCTTGTCCGGAGCAAAACTTTAAAACTAATTGTTGGAATTTAATAAAACTTCATAGGATGATACAACACATTGAGAGGAAGTGTGGTGTACAAGAACCATAACTCTATTTCACCTAAATACAGAGTAATTCCCCTTTGTTACTTTTTCTTGTCCGGAGGATTTCTTAATAACTAACAGATGGAATCTAATAAAACTACATACAATGGTAGAGCATAATGAGAGGAAGTGCAGTATACAAGAACCATAACTCTAATTTACATAATTACAGAGTTATTGCCCTTTGTTACTTTTTCTTATTCGTAGAGTCTTGTCTGGAGCATAACTTTAAAACTAATTGTTGGAATTTAATAAAACTTCATAGGATGATACAACACATTGAGAGGAAGTGCGGTGTACAAGAACCATAACTCTATTTTATCTTAATACAGAGTTATTGCCCTTTGTTACTTTTTCTTGTCCGGAAAATTACTTAATAACTTACAGATTTAATCTAATAAGACTGCATACAATGGTAGAGCATAATCAGAGGAAGTGCAGTGTACAAGAACCATAACTCTAATTTACATAATTACAGAGTTATTGCCCTTTGTTACTTTTTCTTGTTCGTAGAGTCTTGTCCGGAGCAAAACTTTAAAACTAATTGTTGGAATTTAATAAAACTTCATAGGATGATACAACACATTGAGAGGAAGTGTGGTGTACAAGAACCATAACTCTATTTCACCTAAATACAGAGTAATTGCCCTTTGTTACTTTTTCTTGTCCGGAGAATTACTTAATAACTAACAGATGGAATCTAATAAAACTACATACAATGGTAGAGCATAATGAGAGGAAGTGCAGTATACAAGAACCATAACTCTAATTTACATAATTACAGAGTTATTGCCCTTTGTTACTTTTTCTTATTCGTAGAGTCTTGTCTGGAGCATAACTTTAAAACAAATTGTTGGAATTTAATAAAACTTCATAGGATGATACAACACATTGAGAGGAAGTGCGGTGTACAGGAACCATATCTCTATTTTATCTAAATACAGAGTTATTGCCCTTTGTTACTTTTTCTTGTCCGTAAAATTACTTAATAACTAACACATGGAATCTAATAAGACTGCATACAATGGTAGAGCATAATCAGAGGAAGTGCAGTGTACAAGAACCATAACTCTAATTTACATAATTACAGAGTTATTGCCCTTTGTTACTTTTTCTTGTTCGTAGAGTCTTGTCCGGAGCATAACTTTAAAACTAATTGTTGGAATTTAATAAAACATCATAGGATGATACAACACATTGAGAGAAAGTGCGGTGTACAGGAACCATAACTCTATTTTACCTAAATACAGAGTTATTGCCCTTTGTTACTTTTTCTTGTCCGGAAAATTACTTAATAACTAACAGATGGAATCTAATAAAACTACATACAATGGTAGAGCATAATCAGAGGAAGTGCAGTGTACAAGAACCATAACACTACTTTACATAATTACAGAGTTATTGCCCTTTGTTACTTTTTCTTGTTCGTAGAGTCTTGTCCGGAGCATAACTTAAAAACTAATTGTTGGAATTTAATAAAACTTCATAGGATGATACAACACATTGAGAGGAAGTGCGGTGTACAGGAACCATAACTCTATTTTATCTAAATACAGAGTTATTGCCTTTTGTTACTTTTTCTTGTCCGGAGAATTACTTAATAACTAACAGATGGAATCTAATAAAACTACATACAATGTTAGAGCATAATCAGAGGAAGTGCAGTGTACAAAAACCATAACTCTACTTTACATAATTACAGAGTTATTGCCCTTTGTTACTCTTTCTTGTTCGTAGAGTCTTATCCGGAGCATAACTTTAAAACTAATTCTTGAAATTTATTAAAACTACATAGGATGATACAACACATTGAGAGGAAGTGCGGTGTACAGGAACCATAACTCTATTTTACCTAAATACAGAGCTATTGCCCTTTGTTACTTTTTCTTGTCCAGAGAATTACTTTATAACTAACCGGTGGAATCTAATAAAACTGCATACAATGGTAGAGCATAATAAGAGGAAGTGCAGTGCATAAGAACCATAACTCTTATTTACATAATTACAGAGTTATTGCCCTTTGTTACTTTTTCTTGTCCGGAGAATTATTTAATAACTGACAGATGGAATCTAATAAAACTACATACAACGGTAGAGCATAATCAGAGGAAGTGCAGTGTACAAGAACCATAACTCTAATTTACATAATTACAGAGTTATTGCCCTTTGTTATCCAAAAATGAACAAAACAAGAATAACCCGATCCATAACATTATCCTTTTAAGGTGGGGTTTCTAAATATTTCACAACCTTTCCTATCAGGGTGGCGTTCGGGGGTATTAATCACATTCAGTGATAGTTCTAGTTATTTCTGTTTTAAACTTGAAGTTACTCGGTCTCTTCTACATCATTGAAGTCGCCACCAATTATAATTTGTCCGTCTGTATTTTTTTGCATGAGTTCCGACATCGTTTTATAAAATTCATATTCTTTCTGTTTCTTTATTTGACTGGCTATAAGGATTGAACATATTGAACATATTTGCATTAATTGTGCTGTTTAAGATAATATACCAGAAATGTCCTCAAATCTGAGGAAGATAAACAGTTAGCTTTTAGGCTACCAAGCCAGCATCAATTAACCATGGGTCATTAGACCATTTCATGATAGAGCGATTAGGTTGCCAATATGTGTTCTCTGACCGGTATATGACTGTGGACTTATAGGAAACTTCATTCCATAAGTTCCTGTGTTCTCAGAACATGCATTGAATTTGTTTAAGAAAGTTATTAAAACTTTGTGTTATATATTTATTTGTATCATTGCTGTGTAGTTTTGTCCAATATGAAATAAGAACGGCAGCGATGAGTGATAAACACTGGCAAGTTGTATTATTATATGAAACATTGTTTAAATTAATATAAAAAATATTTGACAACTTTTGAAGCATTATTTAAAATAAGAGGGTTATTGCTTATAATAAGCATTTTTTTTTTGCCTCAATATTTTCAATCATATTCAATAATATTTGCATTTTTAATTATATTTTTTAACCCTTTCCCACATATAGATGCATTTTAAAGCATCTGCAGCAGACGACATTTGAAAACATTGTGACAAAGGGAGAAATGTCTTAAAACAATGTTTTTAACTTTTTTATTAATTACACTTACAATTAACCCTTTCCCTCATACATACGCATGTTGATGCACCTGCTGCAGACGACTTTTGGAAACATTGTGACAAGAGGAGAAATTGCTCAAAAAAATGAGCAATATTTCCTTTTGTCGCAATGTTTTCTACTGTATTCAATAATTAAACATGTACTCTCAATAATGGAGATTTTTCATAATTTTGCCTAGATGTTTTTAACCCTTTCCCTCATATAGACGCTTTCTGACGCCTCTGAAGCAGACAGCTTTTTGAAAACATAGTGACAAAAGAAGAAATTGCTCAAAACGAGCAATTTCTCCTTTTGACACAATGTTTTTCACGTTTAGTCATAGGTTATCCATTCAATTACAGAGATTTTCCAGTTTTTGACAAAATGTGATCAAAGTCGTCTGCTGCAGAAATGTCGTATGAGGGAAAGGGTTAGAGTCATCTGAACACTCCGGATTATTAAGAATCTATGAATAATAGCACGGGATCAAAGCGTAATAAGTAAAATATTCTGTTGACTTTTTTAAATTTCACCATTGATTGCTGATGTGTTTATAAAGTGATGGATTCACTGGTCATGTGATAACATTTCAACGGGGCTTTCACTGAAATAGGGGTCAGATAGTTTCTGGGCAGTTCATGACCTCTAAGGAGGTGTTAAAACTGTGTACCATTAACTTTTCTTGGAGATTTTAGGAAATTTTGGCATAATTTTGAAGACTACAATTTAACTTAATTTAAATAAGTATACTGCGCCCGCAACTATGATTTGATCCTAATGCGTGATAAAGGTTATAATTACTAAATTGTTTATCAACATTATCTAGTATGTAAAGTGCGTTTCTTTGAGGTATATAATGTAAGCTTTTTGTTAATTTATCCTTTCTTTAAGTCGTTCTCTTTTTAATCTCTTAATCCATTGGCGTTCAGAGATACAAAATGCAGTAGTTCAAAAGACGATATCATTTTTTTTATTTATACTGAGGAGGGTATGTGGTAAAATTTGTATTTTCCTTTAAAAAATAATATGCGTGTCATGTTAACCTTCCTTGTGAAACCGCATAATGCTTGATTGATTGGGGTTTAACGCCGTTAGTATAAACAATAATATGATTGTCATGTTAACCTTCCTTGTGGAACAGCATAATGCTTGATTGATTGGGGTTTAACGCCGTTACACAACGTACACAATAATCATGTCTCTGCAATCAGTTCACATATACTTGTGTTTTCTAGCTTTCTCATACCAGCACACCGCACATAAGTATTTCCAAGCCAGGGGCGTAGCTTTGCAATAATCAATTTGTAGGCCGTCTCGTGAAAAAATCAACATTGTGGACTCTGCGTAAAGTATCGGCACGGATCAGCCTAAGCATGCCACACAGGCCTACCCGGATATAAACTTTTCGCCTCCTGTGTATTTTCTGTTTCAGTAATCACTACTCTATACATTTATACCCCTAAGACGGAATGTGGTGGCCGGATCCGTCTGCGCGAACAGCGCAGGCTGATCTGGTCGATACATTACGCAGATGTCTATCGCCGCAGCTGCATTTTTGGGCATTATGAGAAAAAATGTGTAGGCACCTGCCTACAGTGCCTAAAGGGAGCAACGCCCCTGCAAGCAACTGAAACAAAATCCCCATAGACTGTCGACACATTAGAGGAAGCAGAATAAGGCGTATCGCATTGGCTTTTGGCAAACGTCGGAAAGAAAGTTTGCCGAGCTGGGGTTCGAACTAAAGTTTTTGGAAGGTGATTATTATGTAATAATCTCCATCGTTTGTCGTTGCCCTGTGACCCTAATGGAATATGCCCTATAACATATATTTCTATAGGATCTTTTTTGTGTCACCTGCGTAACATGGTAGGCACTACTTTTTTTTTTGTCCGTCCTGGTGACCGAGTATTAAAGCCGACCCACCACCCTTATAAGACACTTAGATAAATAGGTTTATTTTATTTTTTATAAAGGGTATCTCATTTTTATATTAATGTTATATATTCCGTAAAAGGGGGTTAATTACGGAATGAAAAGCATACTTGTGGGGTGCAACCCATAAGTTCGAAACAAAAGAAATAACCCCACAAATACACTATATGGGTACATCCTTCTGTCAGTCTGTCTGTCCGTCACACTTTTTCGTCACGTTTTCAAATAACTTTTTTTTTACTCAAAAGATTACATTGAAACTTCTGACAAATGTTTATATCAATGTGTGTGATTGGTTCACAAACGGGGGGTAATCCAAATATTTTTATTTCAGAGTTATTGCCCCTTTTCTGTCAAATAATCAAAATACTTTTTTTCTGCTCAAAGGATTGGATTGAAACTTCTGACAAATGTTTATTTCAATCTTTGTGATGGGTTCACAAAAGGAGGATATGTTTTATATCAGAGTTATTGCCCCTTTTCTGTCAAAAATTAAGACACACGTGCTCCGGGGAACACTCCATTATAGTTATACATACGCTTATCAATATAGTGCGATTGATTCAAACTGAAAATGTACCTGTGTATTTTAAAATGAATTTTATTTTAAGAAATACAAATGTTTCTGCAGTAAACATTATGTTATGTATATTCCTACGCACTACGCTTTCGTAAACAACATCGATACACAGGACACGAACTAGGTCAATTCGAGGACTGACCGTGTCGTACAATTAATACAAGTTCACACAGATCAATCCGCCTTCCCAATGAATGAAATCAAAACGTAATTTTAATTGTGGACTAGATTGTTGTCAATATGCTCAAATACTTTTGATTTTGAACTCTCAGTGTTTAAACCCTTTACATGATAGAATACGACACAAATTAAAGGGATATATTTTGTAAACTTTTCTAGAAAAATATAACAATTTCTCAAAACGACCTATTCCTCCTTTATACACAATGTGTCAACCCTCTACCAAAAGATAATTTCAATATTCTAGATACCACTTTTATACAGCTATTTTCTTATTGCATTTTCCGCACTTTGACTATGAATGTAGATGCGATATTATCTGCGTTCCTGTTTATGAGGATCTTGAGCAGAATACTTTTGAAACCGTTGTAACAACGCTTGCCACTTTATTTCAATACACTTTCAATGACAGAGATTTTCTATAGTTTTGTCTATATATTTCCCAATTTACCGGCCTCTAATGTTGGTCTTTGAGAACAAGGGTAAGTTAAACTGTAAAACTATCAGATCGTATAGACGGTAATGAGGTAATCGTCTCCAATTACTATCTCTATAGTTCAACTGATTCTCACTGAAGTACAGAGAGCGGGGTACTCTGTTCATACAGAGCATGAATAAACTCCTAGCTTCTTCCTTGATTCCTTTCATCTGTGCGTCAACTTAACGAAAAGAAAAAGATACTAAATTTATAAACTAAGATTTAGTTCATGTCTGTCGGATTTGCACACATAAGAATAATAAATGGATCTTTTTACAGTAACATTTTCAACAATATATATATATATATACTCATTCATTCGTTTGTCAATTCGTACCATCAACCCATATACATTCAACTTTTCTTATGTGAAACTTTTATCCAACCTTACTCTAACAAACTTTTTTATCTGCATATTTTGTATATGTCATTTCTCGTCTGTTTTTTTCATCTCTGTTTCCTCCCTGTTTTCAAATCCCCATGCATCCTTAAGTAATCAAGTAAAATGTAGTACATGCATGTGTACAGTCCTATTGTTTCAACAACAATCCATTTATCCATGATAATACCAAGATAGTATTATTGCACTATTTACTGCCAATGGACAGATTATTAAATTATTCATTAGTGCTTCATAGTGTCCATATGAGCGGGGTTGTCCTAAAGACAACGTGAATGCAGTTGCGATTGTAGATAAAGGTCAACTTGAGCATCCGCGTATTCTTTTTAGGGTCTGCACTGCATGCGAATTTGTCATAGAAAGTTTAACGAATTTTCTGTAAAGCAGATTGCATTTGAATCGTTAGTGTTGAGCCACAGACACGTCTTATAATTATAGTAATGCTGGTTTTCACAGTTATTGTGTCAAGATAAATGAAGGTCTTTCGCTCATTGGGGCTATCAGCGCTTTGACTTCCTCATACAGACCTATTAGTTTATCAAACATTATTACAAATGTAAAATTTATTCATTTCTCATACTTTCATTCATAGAGCTTTGTATACGTTTCACGCCTTTTCGACATGAATTTATAGATTTGTCTATATGTGATATCTCGATATCCTTTAAAAGACGTGCTATGCCTTGTCCTTATGCAGACGCATTGAAAGTCGTCTTCGTAATTTTTTAAGAACATAATTCGGATGTGGTTTAGGTCAATATCTATTCACTTTTTGAAAGTTCTTTTAATATATAGTGGCAAACGTAGATTTGTTTCATGACGATCAAATTATCCTATGGTTACAATGTTTTAACTATACAAAAGTTGCCTTTGTAAGATTTTTAAGAACATGATTTCAACCCTTTTCCACAAACAGAGGCTTATGTGTCAAGGCAATTCTGAAATACTGTGGCAAAGGTTTAATTCGCTAATGACGAAAAAATATAATATTGTTACAGTGATCTGTCTTTATATGATGTGGTGATGTGATATATTAACAACATAGGTGACAGTCCACAAACTGACCATCACCCCAAATAAACATATGTCTCCGACAGGACTGTCGGAAGGAAAGCTTTGTTATCACAGTTTGCAAAGGTACTATTTAGTTATGTCGAGATATTATAGACTGTTGAACTGTCATTTATAATTTGCTTTATACAGGCAGTATAGTTGGAGTTTCGACCGCATCGGTGGTGTAGTGGTAGAGCTACCGCCTCGAGTCAAGGAGTTTGCGGGTTAGATCCCTGGCTGGGTAATTCCGAATACTTCAAAAATGGTAGTAATGAATGCCTTCCTTGTCGCTCTGGGATAGCATTACGACTGACAGGCTGGTGTCAGGATAGATAGACTAGTAGTATTGGTAACTTATCCAGGAATTGCCAAGCTATAACTGAAACATTGCTGAAAGCGGCGTAAATCACCAAACAATCAATCATTCATTCAACTAATTGAAGTTCCTATCGAGTTAAATCAACGATAAATACAGATCAAAAAAAGGTCAATAGATGTTGAAGACCTACATTCTATCTGACTGAAATTAAACAGTAACCCAAGGTTAAAAAATCCGGTTAATTACATTTTTGCCTAGTTTAACCAGGGACACTATATTGTAATATAGTGTCCCTGGTTTAATTAACTATTCTAATCTCAAAAATTAAAATTAAAATAAAAAAATCAATATTGATCAATATCTGTCTATTCAGATATCTACATAATTATTATCTTGTTTGTAAACAACATTACAAAGAGGGTTGTTCTATATTCTGTCATGTATATATGTCATTTTGTTTCGCCGTTTGTAATGCTAAATTGTATTTACCTCATGTTTTTGTCCATGTACAAACTGGGAGTATTAAAGAAATTGAAATTGAAAACTATCAGACCTAAAATAGGTTTTTGTCTAGGAAAGTTTTTAATCTAAAATAATTTCTTGAGTATTCAAGGTTTTGCTGAACTTTTAGTAAGGTCAGATTTGTGATACACATTTAGAGACTGACTCATGTGATTTCATATCGGTGAAGTATTTTTCTTAAAGTCTAGTATTTATTATAATGTTATAGTTTGTAACCCAAGGCCAAGAAAAGTTCCATTAATGTCATACCCCTGCCTGCTAGGGACGTATTCATTCATACTAGAAAGTTATTCTAATTCGTAATTTACAATGTCTAGTAAAGTTGTCGCTTTTTTTGTAGTCCTTCTTGCAATTCATGATATTCGTTAAAAGTCATTTAAAGGTTTTAACCAGTGATCATTTTTTTTAAATATCTACATTGGTTTTTTAGCTCTACTGGCCTAAGGCCAGAAGAGTTTATGCCGTGGTGTGGTGTCCGCCGTCCGTCCGTCCGTGCGTGCGTGCGTGCGTGCGTGCGTGCGTGCGTCCGTGCATCCGTAAACAATTGATTGTGAACGCGATACAGTCTTCGGTTTTGATTGTATCTCAATCAAACTTATACAGTAGTTAGATAACCATGAGAGCTCGATTCCTTTCGCTTCCATTTACTATCCGATCTTCAGCAAACTTACACAGTAGTTAGGTATCCATGAGAGCTTGGTTCCTTTTGCAAACCAGATCCAGACATGCAAGACTGGATTATGGCTCTTGCAATTGTCAGAATTGCTATAATAGAACTTGTGAACGCGATAAAGTCTACAGTTTTGATTGTATCTCAATCAAACTTATACAGTAGTTAGATATTCACGAGAGCTCGCTGATGCAAGACTGGATTATGGCCCTTGGAATTGTCGAAATTCTTACAAATTATAATAGAGCTTATGAACACAATAGAGCCTCCATTTACTATCCGATCTTCACCAAACTTAGATAGTAGTTAAATATTTACGAGTGCTCGGTTCACTTCGCAAACCAGCCAGATCCGCTCATGCAAGACTGGATTATGGCCCTTGAAATTGTCAAAATTGCTATAAAACAGCTTGTGGACACAATAGAGACTCCATATACTATCCGTTCTTCACCATACATACATGCTCTGGATTGGAAATGACCAAAGAACCATCCCAGTAGAGCATAGGCCCTCATGGGCCTCTTGTTTTAAATTAAACAAACACATTTTATGTATTGTTGGAATGTGATTAAAACAGAAAGCATTAGCTATTGACAGGCATGACTGAATTCTTTTCAGTGCATTTCTATGTCTATATTTGATAAAATACTTTCTATTTTATATAAAACAATATCTTTTGTTTTCAATGCATTTTATAAATAACATTGTATGGATGCAATACTCCACAGTTCTTGGCAGTTTTTGCTTTCTAATGTAAACATATGTTTTTATGTCTAGTTGTCAATACTTTTTAAGTTTTCTTTTTATTGTATTCTACTGATGAAGGCTTACTTCCGAAAGTATATAGTACATGTATACAAGTATAAATTAAACAACAAGTGTTTTTGTTTTTTATTATATTTGTTTTATTTATTATATTTATTCTTTTTATACAATTACCTATTCTGAAACTGTAGCAATATAAAGAAGTTTTAAAGACTTAAATTCTTTGTTTCATTTAATCTCCAACATATTTGCTCTCCTTTGTTCCTATCCACATATCGTAGCCATGATCTGTTCATACATTGCATACATTTCATTATCCCATCTGCACCTGGCTGACATCATCTTAAATCACCTTCCTGCAATACTTTCAGTACTTTGATTATGTTTACATGTACTTTCAGTCCCGGTGTTAAGTACCCAGTATTGTTCGTCAGTAACGTTGAATGAAGTATTGGCCATCTCCTGTGGGAACAACTATCATTGTTGTACCGGGTATACAAAATGCTGGTATGTCGAACCCTGTCTATCAGTCTCTTTCTCTCTGTCTCTGTCTCTTTCACTGTCACTCTCTCCTTATTTGTATATAAATGTCTCTCTCTGTCTGTGTCTGTGTCTGTGTCTCTGTCTCTGTCTGTGTCTCTGTCTCATATTCTATCTCTCTCTCTCTTCCTCTCTCGCTCTCTCTCTCACTCTCTCTCTCTCTCTCTCTCTCTCTCTCTCTCTCTCTCTCTCTCTCTCTCTCTCTCTTTCTCACTCACTCTCTCTCTCTCTTTTTCTCTGTCTGTCTGTGTATGTGTCTGTGTGTCTCTATCTCTTCCCAAACCCGCTATATATATATAGATTATATATATATATATCTCTCTCCTTCTATCTCTCTCTTCTCAAACATATCTCTCTATCTGTCTGACTGTCTCTCTCTCTCTCTCTCTATCCACCCCCTCTGTCTCTCTCTGTCTCTCTCTCTCTCTCTTTCTCTCTCTCTGTCTCTCTCTCTGTCTCTCTCTGTCTCTCTCTGTCTCTCTCTCTGTCTCTCTGTATGTCTGTCTGTCTGTCTGTCTGTCTGTCTGTCTGTCTCTCTCTATCTGTCTGTCTGTCTGTCTGTCTGTCTGTCTGTCTGTCTGTCTGTCTGTCTGTCTGTCTGTCTGTCTGTCTGTCTGTCTCTCTCTCTCTCTCGCTCTGTCTCTCTCTCTGTCTCCTCTGTATCTCTCTCTCTTTCTCTCTCTCTCTGTCTCTGTCTCTCTCTCTGTCTCTCTCTCTCTGTCTCTGTCTCTGTCTCTCTTTCTCTGTCTCTCTCTCTCTGTCTCTCTCTCTCTCTCTCTCTCTGTCTCTCTCTCATCTCTCTCCTCTCTCTCTCTCTCTCTCTCTCTCTCTCTCTCTCTCTCTCTCTCTATCTCTCTCTCTCTCTCTCTCTCTCTCTCTCTCTCTCTCTCTCTCTCTCTCTCTCTCTCTCTCTCTCTCTCTCTCTCTCTCTCTCTATCTCTCTCTCTCTCTCTCTCTCTCTTTATGTCTGTCTGTCTGTCTCTCACCCTCTGTCTGTCTCTCTGTCTGTCTCTCTCAATTTCTAAATTTCACATTCCGTATTAATGGTTGTCTGTCTGAAGAGTTACAAAAGTTGGCTGCATCAGGTAGGGACAGGGTTGTCTGTGATTGGCTTTATAATTAATTTGTTCTATATATATGCATGGTTTCCCATTTATTTCATTCTGTGCTTTTTTTGCAGTCGTGACGCCCGGCTATCTTACTAATGGGGCTATTGCAGGTATTGTAGTGGGTGGGGCTATAGTTATAGCGGTCATCATCTGTATCACTATGTGTTGCGTTAAGATCCGACAACCCAGACAAAACCCCATAAACAAAGTGGAAGCACATGTAGAGTCTGATGATAGTAAGTAACTAAAAACATGAATGATGATATTTTACTATGATAATTAACTATATCATAATTTGCACTTGCCGAGTCCGGGTACCTCAGTCGGTTTACGTCGCGGTTGTCAATCCAGGGGTTGTGAGTTCGAACCCCAGCTAGGCCAACATTCTTTCCGACGTTTGACCAAAGTGACTGTGACTAGCGTCAGTCGTCTTCCACCAATGGGCTAACAGACTATATGGAAAGGTTGCCAGTTACTTATGAAAACTATTGTGTGGAGTACTGGTGTTCGAAAGCAAGGAAACACATGTGCAGGTGACCTGACCGCCATGATAAGACAGAATCTTTTTTGAAAACGGCATTAAGTCAGATTCAGATCAATATTGTTAAGTTATAATAAATGAATCAAAACGCCCACTTATGTTGTTTTTCTCAGATTCGAGTCCATCAATCGAACATACTGGATACGACCATACCATTGTAGACGAGAAAAATGTCGCCAATCCTACGCCTTATTCTGAGACCGGGACAAGCCATACATCATAACAAGCTCTCATTCGGGACTCACTCGGGTTTTTCAGGAAACATAGGCATACTTCGGAATTAACTTTTAAATTGGATGGCTGACTCACATTTCTTCGGGCTATTTCCGATATAATCCCATGTGTGAATTTGAACTTTTTCGGCGATAGCTGACTAACTTGGGTTTTGACCTATATGTTGAACAAATGATCTAGATTGTAGACCAATCAAATGTTGTATTTAATGAATAATGTCGAAGAGATAAAGGAAATGAAACGTTTTGATTGGTTCATAGTTAAGTTGAGGCACTATAATAAGGTGAAGTTTTAAAATGAAATGTTCTGCATACTAACCTTTAATTGTTTTCCTTAAGAAATAAATTTCATTGAAAAAAATCAGTGAAAAACGTATGAAATATAATATCTAAGAGCAACTTATTAATTATTTTTGAAACATGATAAGTTTTCAGTTATTTATCGTCAATTGAAACTTATACTGTGTTACATAATACACCTCTTGGGAGCCTCGCGTAATCTCCAGTCATGTGGTGAATTCTCGGCCTTGAATGTAATAACGTTATGTCGCGCTAGTGTAATGGATTGTCAAGAGAAAGGTCTGTGGTTCGCTTCCCGACAATAGCAAATGTTTTTTTTCCAAAGTATATATATATATGAACCAAAACATTTATAAACCAAATATTACATATTTAACGTTATTGTTTTCTGTTATTCTAATAAGTAAGACAAAATATCAAATAATATGCGCATGTTCCATTCCTTAGTGTTTTCTCATATTGATCGCCGTTTATCTTTTTTAAAGATAATTCTTTTTTTAAATAGCACCACATCAAATTCGGAAACTTATCGATTCGGTTTCGATATGTTTGGATATAAATTCATGAACAACGTCCGAAGTCAGCTTACGAATTTAGCGGATAGGATCCGACAGATAAAAAGCCCTCACCCAAAATATATTCTTCGATCGTGCCTTATTCTTTCTAATAATTAATCACATGTATAAATGTTATTAGTCGCCGGGCAAAAGCCCGCGACTTATATCTTTAATATATTTTCGGAAATGACATGGGAGGACGAGTTATTATTAGAAAAGAACAAATTTAAATGTCTTGGACATATTACAATTGCGTTTGTTTAAAAACAATAAGTTATGACACATCTAAAATGAAATAAATATTCCGTTGTTTTAAGTATTTGCAGTTTCTTTACTTTGACTCGCATCTATGCCAAAACAGTCCCTATATATTAGACTTGCAGCAGACTGTTATGTGTCAATATCGAGAGAAAAATCACGTCGAATTCTCCTTTTAATAGCAATTTTAACTTACTGAATGTTATGTTCATGTTTAAAGAGATGTCTTGATTTGTGAAGAATGCATTTAATAATGTTTATCTAAACTATGAACTATTTCTAAGCTAAAACTGTTGATCACGTGATTAACGAATACCGACTGCGTAGACCAATCTCCTTTGCAGAGAGCCGTTCTTTACACTCACTTACAAATAGTTAATTATCGGTGATTTAAAATGATTATTTGGTTCGAAACAAATGACGAAAATAACAAACTGAGATTAAACTGGTTCTAATAGAAAAATTACCTTCAATGAACACTCTGCCTATAAAGAGAGTGTAAAGAACGACAACTCTGCGAAGAAGAACGGGTTCAAGAATCGGGTCTTTCGTACAAAATGATTTCGTACTTGACAATTTTAAATGTGTCATTAGATTCCCTACAGGCATTTTGCTTGCGATCTGCATATCGTTATGCATCATTGACATAAGGACGCTCGTCATAATATAATTTTTAAACGTGATACACTCGTATATACTCGTAGTTTGTTATTTTCATTATAAAAAAGGAAGGAAATAATTACAATAAATTAACATGTTGTAGGGCTCAGTTTATGTTCGAAATTAAGTTTGAAATCTAACCGTTTAGCTGATATTATATTTCGAGGGTGGTTTAATTTATAAATATTGGACTACATTTTAACATTTGTCAAAGTATGATATAATTAGGATGCCAAGTTAATATTATTTTGATAAAAAGAGAAAACTCATGTCTTCAGCGATTTAACCCTTTTCTCATTAGTTTAAAAGTAGATTGCTGCAAAGGTGTCTAATGTTGACTTTAATAGGGGAAAGGTAAAATGACGTGCTATTGCATGCAAATCCTAAATTGTCTGTTATGTGGTTTTCTTTATAAATATTAAATTAAAATATTCTGACAAACATCTTGAAAAGTGTATGTGGAATTCACAAATCTTATAATTATTCCTTAATGAAAGCACTATATATATATACATACTAAGACTAATAATTGGTAAGATTACTCATTTCCATTACTGTTTATGATCAATAATTAGTTGGCTGTGTGTATGGTCAACCTACATTATAATGGAATTATATTTCAATGAAGGACATATCCTTCGTTGACACAAACATGCAAGTTAATCAGAGGTGGGGTCAAGGGAAATTGTATCATAAGTTATGATACATTTTCACTTGACCCCACCCCTGATGTTCCAATATGCCCCTCTGAGTTGATGACTGTTTTTTCAACTTCTATAATGTAAAGTTATGCATAACTGCAGTATGGCTTTCCGGCGACATTGATGCGTTGCATCAACTTTCTCTTGTTTTGTTTTTGTTTTGTTTTCGTTTATTTTCATTGTTAATGTGTTATCATGTTTTGTCAGACATTGACTTCTTATTCTATAATAAACTTGAAACTTTCCCGTCCATGTAAATATTATTGATTTCGATAACCAGTCCGTTTTCTGTATGTTTGTATTGTCCTAAATAAATTGAACTGTCGCCTAACGAATGCATAAACAGGTCAATTTACATTGAACTATATAATGTATATCAAATGTTATTGTAGTGTATTCGTCATAGGACAGTTAAATTAACACATAATATATAACGTTACATGAGCAGAGGAAAACATTCGAAGCAGTTAGGGATCTGGCAAGACTGCGCGTCTACACATGCGCAGCCGATTCTCCATTGTGCGCATATGCAACAATACTCCAAATTGCCAGAGGCTGCTCAAACATTGGTTTAACCATTTCCGACGTGTAGACGCATGTAGAGTTTTGAAAACATAGTGGGGAAAGGAGAAATTGCTAATCATGAGCAATTCTTCCCCAGCTTGTCACAATGTTTTCAACTTGTTCGAAACTTAAACTTTCCCTTTAAGTGTGTGTACATGATGTTTCCTAGATGTTTTCATATTCGTTCTGCTGCTTATGTGTTGTATGTGGGAAAATGTTAAACAAGTAAGCTAAATAAGCATATAGTATCAGCCCGTCCAGGGGTAATGCGTAAATTTGGCTTTTGGGAACAGTCTATCATGTGAAATGAAGTTATGTTATAATGCTGAACTTTCAAATAATTTGATTTCAATTTGATCAAAATAAAGCGTTTATATTTCAACCAGCAATATATTGTTTATATTAGCGGTGCTCTGGGAAAACCAACCGTAACGTAAGTATTACACACTGCATGCGTAGACTTGCTTAGGATCTAAATGGAACTTTCAAAGACTAATTTTCGAACAGTATAGCGCCAGATCAGGCTGCGCGTTTATTCTGGCTGATTTCCATCTGCACTTGTCGCAGAACCCCTACGGTTTGTTTTCGCATTGTAGCGCCAAAACGACATAAACAAAGTATATATCCGATGTACGACCACGCACTATTTTCTGAATAATTTAACATTCAATTCATGTTGCCACCAATTAAGTATGTCCTTATACTGTATGTGAAACCATTACTGCGACATTTGAAAACATAAAGTAAAAATATGGAAACTTTCGGTATGTTTATATGTGTAACCATTACTGCGACATTTGAAAACATAGAGTAAAAATATGGAAACTTTCGGTATGTTTATATATATATTGTATGTGTAACCATTACTGCGACATTTGAAAACATAGAGTAAAAAAATGGAAACTTTCGGTATGTTTATATATATATTGTATGTGTAACCATTACTGCGACATTTGAAAACATAAAGTAAAAATATGGAAACTTTCGGTATGTTTATATATATATTGTATGTGTAACCATTACTGCGACATTTGAAAACATAGAGTAAAAATATGGAAACTTTCGGTATGTTTATATATATATTATATGTGTAACCATAACTGCGACATTTGAAAACATAAAGTAAAAATATGGAAACTTTCGGTATGTTTATATATATATTGTATGTGTAACCATAACTGCGACACTTGAAAACATAGAGTAAAAATATGGAAACTTTCGGTATGTTTATATATATATTGTATGTGTAACCATAACTGCGACATTTGAAAACATAAAGTAAAAATATGGAAACTTTCGGTATGTTTATATATATATTATATGTGTAACCATAACTGCGACATTTGAAAACATAGAGTAAAAATATGGAAACTTTCGGTATGTTTATATATATATTGTATGTGTAACCATTACTGCGACATTTGAAAACATAAAGTAAAAATATGGAAACTTTCGGTATGTTTATATATATATATATATATTATATGTGTAACCATAACTGCGACATTTGAAAACATAGAGTAAAAATATGGAAACTTTCGGTATGTTTATATATATTATATGTGTAACCATAACTGCGACATTGAAAACATAAAGTAAAAATATGGAAACTTTCGGTATGTTTATATATCTATATTGTATGTGTAACCATAACTGCGACATTTGAAATGTGTAACCATTCATTTTAAAACATTAAGTAAAAGTATGGGCATTCTCGTAATGTTTATATATATATATTGTATGTGTAACCATTACTGCGACATTTGAAAACATTGCTCAAAAATTATATTGTTTTATTCTGGTGTTAAGAGGAATTTCTGTTTTAATGTGGGAAAAGAAGAAGTCGTTTATCATAAACGACGGCTCCATTTCATACATTATTTTAATTTGTCAGATGTTTTCACGCTTCATCACATTCACTCTTTCATATATTATGAGTGTGTTTTATTCTGGTGTTAAGAGGAATTACTGGTTTAATGTGGGAAAAGAAGAAGTCGTTTATCATAAACGATGGCTCCATTTCTTACATTATTTTAACTTGTCAGATGTTTTCACACTTCATCACATTCACTCTTTCATATATTATGTGTGTGTTTTATTCTAGTCTTAAGAGGAATTACTTAAAGAATGTAGGAAAAGAAGAAGTCGTTTATAATAAACGACGGCTCTATTTCATACATTATTTTAACTTGTCAGATATCTTCACGCTTCATCACTTATTGTTAAATTAAAGTTTTTAATATATATTTAAATTCAAAGTTACTATAATCGATAATTATCCTTACTAAGTATATAGTACTATATAATCATTAGGTCGACGAGTTATCCTAATGGTTACTCTATATTACTAGTACGACGAGTTTGCAGTTCGACGAGTTCTCCTGCATCCCTCCCAAACCACCAATCATCACTTGGTAATCTACTAATTCCCATAACTGTTATTACTTGTTTGTAAAATGAATTAACTTGCATATATGTGTATCAATACAGCGTTTGTCTGTTACTCAGGAATGTATTATTTTTTAAAGCGCGTATAAGAGCTGTGCTATGCGAAACCCAACCTTAACGTAAGTATTACATGTGCGGACGGTGTCACTAAACAGAGTCTGGTCGAGTCTGGTAGAGTCCGGTAGAGTCTGGTGGTCAAATATCCCATTAATCACTGTTTTGTTGTGTTTTTGTATTGAAATGAATGAAATAAAGTGTTATTGTAACATATATATTATAAAAATGTATTTGCCTATTTTAGTTCATTTTCGAGTGAATATAGAAATATTATAGACAATAGACAATAGACAATATTTTATTGGCACAAACGCATTTACAATAAATGGTAATGACCGAATGGTTAAACATGGTTATAAAATGCAAACATTTATGTGAATATAAAATACATGTATAATGAAAATCTATTGCAATAGATTACTTCTCACAATAAAACAATTTGTTACGAAAGAGGAAGATAGTTTAAGTGCCGTGGAAGATTTATTATTAAGTATAAGCCTTATCTTATACATATCGCACATTTAAGTGTTACTTTTTTGAGAAATGTTGGACAATTTGAATTCAAAAGTCTCTCTGATATTGGAGTACCCTCTGCAATGTAGTAGCATGTGCTGTTCATTTTCAATGTCATCACTTTTGCAGATTTCACAAATTCTTTGACCCCTGGGCACTTTAAAATATCTTCCTCTTTCAATGGCAAGGTTATGAGCACTTACTCTTAATTTACATAATGAGGATCGATCTGATTTATTTCTTAAAGCATCAACATAAGCTGCACGTTCGTTCATTATGTAAACATTCTGGAAAAATGTTAATTTTGGAGATGCTGAAATATTTGCATGTTGTTCCTGAAGACCCTGGTCAATTATTCTTTGTTTTATAAAATCAAAAAGTGGTTTAATAGTGGGCTTAACGTTTGACAAATATGATAAACCTAAATTTTGAATGATAATATTTAACTTTTTTACCCATGGGTTGCTCATTTACGTAGCATTATATATTTGGTGAACTACACTTCCTTCTTAAGTGATTGAATGGTCCAAGAATTTAATGCTGGATAACATTATCTTATTTTTTAATGGCAGCCTAGCAAGTTCGGAACGACATGCATCATTCGAGGCTTTACAGTGAACTCCCAAGATTTCTTTAATGAATTTTATATGTAATTTTTCATAGGGATCAGTGTCTTTAAATGTCGCGGTAATACCCCAAATTTCGCTGCAATAAAGGAGAATAGGGGCTACTAAAGAATCAAAAAAAAAAATCCAGAAGTTTACAAGGATTATCTAATCCTATTGTTTTCTTTATTTTAAAATATGCTTTCCTAGCTTTTTCCATAAGAGAAGTGATGGCGACATTAAAGCTACCATTATATCTAATATTAATACCTAAGTAACAATAATTACTGACTGTCTCTAAGGTTTCGTCATTGTAATACAATTTGTTAATAAAGGACTTTCCACTATATGCGTGAACACGAACACTGGTTTATTAAGCAATAAATACAACGTTTTATACGATTTTTAAGTTTTAAAAAGTTTAATTTGATTTATATGTGTCAAAAACACAACAAAACAGTGATATCATGGGATATTTGTATGGAAGCCCTGGAGGGACTTCTTACTTCAATACTTCTAACTTCCATACTTCTAACTTCATTACTTCTAACTTCCAAACTTCTAACGTCATTACTTCTAACTTCATCACTTCTAACTTCATTACTTCTAACTACATTCACTTCTAACTTCTAACTTCATTACTTCTAACTTCCAACTTCCAACTTCATCACATCTATATTCTAACTTCATTACTTCTAACTACATTCACTTCTAACTTCTAACTTCATTACTTCTAACTTCCAACTTCCTTACTTCTAACTTCCTTACTTCTAACTTCATCACTTCTAACTTCTAACTTCATTACTTCTAACTTCCAACTTCCTTACTTCTAACTTCATTAATTCTAACTTCATCACTTCTAACTTCTAACTTCATTACTTCTAACTACATTCACTTCTAACTGCTATATATAAATCCATTACTTCTAACTTCCAACTTCCTTGCTTCTAACTAGTAATGAAGTTAGAAGTTAGAGGTGAATGTATTCAGAAGTAATGAAGTTAGAAGTTAGAAGTGATGAAGTAAGAAGTTTGGAAGTAAGAAGTAATGAAATTAGAAGTATGGAAGTTAGAAGTATTGAAGTTAGAAGTAAGGAAGTTATAAGTTAGAAGTGAATGTAGTTATAAATAATGAAGTTAAAAGTTAGAAGTGATGAAGTTAGAAGTAAGGAAGTTGGAAGTTAGAAGTAATGAAGTTAGAAGTTATAAGTAATGAAGTTAGAAGTTTGGAAGTTAGAAGTAATGAAGTTAGAAGTATGGAAGTTAGAAGTATTGAAGTAAGAAGTCCCTCTAGGGCTTCCATATATTTGACCACCAGACTCTACCGGACTCTTACCATATTTTGTTTAGTTATACCCATGTGCCGACATAGACTTTCCAAATGTAAACTGCTTTAACGACGTTTCTTGAAACCTGTCTCTAAGAATAATTAACGACCAGTGGAGTGGCACATCAGAATGTGTTGTTGCGCTAGTCGATCTCAGTCTACATCAGTCGCTAATGCCTTACGTATATTTGGGTTCGCAAAATCTGGCAGGCAAGTGAAGTTTCTGAATGCACGTATTGATGTGTAAAATGGGTAATTAGGCCTACCTACATTTGTGCGAATATTCGAACACATATAAATGTCATATATAAAAGTAAGTATAACATAAGGAGTTTTAACTTCGTGCTATTAAATAATAAATTATGCATGTGTTTTCTGAATGTTATTTTCCAAAATGACGACATTTAAATAACACACTACGGTAGATATATCGAAAAGGGTTACAGATATGCGCATGCGCAATTGCCACTTTCGTTTCCAACAAGGAAGATGTAAACAATTATCGACAATATCTCAACGGTTTATCTGTCGGATTTGTTTTCAGTGAAATTATTCTGCGTCTATAATGTAGAAAACGAAGGAAAGAAACCATATATCAGGTATGGTTTTGATATAAATATGTGTAGACTTTGCCATATTACGCACATCCATCTTTCGCAATTAAAGTGTACTGATTTCGGATTCACCAAAGCTCGGATAGAGTAAATATTTCATTTGTCAATTTTTGACAGAAGAAGAAACTGACACTTGAATTTGTCTTTAGTTTAAGTTTCGAAGGTACCATTTTATTTTTCACATCCATTGAAGTGAAAATAAAAACAAGAAATAACGTGGGGTTAACTTATTGTGTGGGAGGGGTATGTAGGATTTTCTACTTTCCTTTTCAAAATGCATTGATTATTACAACAAATCAGTGTAAAACAGTAACAACTTCAACTTAAGTCATGCGAATAATCAGTATGATTTAGAATCCAATTTGATGAAATCTTATTCTACATCTAATAGACAATATGTTCAAAAGTTGGCTGATGTTAACACATCAAATTGTGTCTGCAAGTGGGAAAGGGTTAAATTAATTCCTAAATATTGTATTTTAAGTTGCAAATTTGTTTTCTATTGACCCTGTCAGTCAATCCCAAATTCTCAAAAAAGTGTAACAATTTATGACCATGTTGTCAAAATTAACCGATTGACGATCAAGCTAATCAGTTAAAATCGCTCTTTGATAGATGTAAGTTTTGCTCCCCTAGGCCCCCTACCTGGGCTTTGCCCTTTACCTGACACACAGCCTGATCGGTTATTTTTCACATTTGATCTGTTAAAACAAAACATTTAGACAACCCTGCATGAAATCCCCGCCCTAAACATGCGCCGCCCCCTCCATTGTACATATATATGTTCCATTGTTCCTAGTGTCAGGGTCTTTTATGTCATAAAGAATCATTTGTCCCTTTCAAACCATAATTTCAAAAAGTATTGGTCCTAGAATAATCAATGTGATTGTCTATTACCGGTAAGTCTAATAATTATATTTCTCATTAGAACTTAGCCTAGATGCTGGGTTTGATTTGAAATAGAAATAGTAATTTTGTCCTATTATAAAACCTACAGTCACTTTGAATAAGACTAGCTGTATAGTTAATTCTGCAAAGCATGGGTATATAAAAGAAATTAAATAAATATGTTGCAGCATAAATTTCATGTCAAGGTCAAATTATCCCAAATACATCAGCGATCATGTTGATCTACAGCCAAAATTTTAAATAGTCCCTAAAAACAACTTTGTTTGCATAGAAATGACTGTACACCATCCCCAGAATGCATTGCTATATATGACATTGAGTTTAAATTTATTGTAAATGTGTATAGGATGCACTGAAAATTATTGATTTGATAAATTTTAGTATTTTGACCTTCTTTGAAAGTGAAAGCAGGAAATATGAAACACCAGTATTGTCCGGACTCGATTTGATACAAAATGAAGGAAACTATTTTCACCTGACCCTCCCATTTTCTTTGGATTGTTTTAAAGCTTAGAGGTTACTATTTTCAATGATATATATGTTGTTCTGCATGAACAATGCTCAGAAAGTGTGACAATTGAGGGCTGAAACTGGTCGATTTGCATGGAAACAAAGAAGGAATTTATTTGGTGTATTGTGACCTCAAAGCTTTTACAGGACAAATAACTAGATAACAGCTCAATGTAAGGGAACAATGTTTCCTGATTTATGATTTTTTATTTGGATCTCTCTGTGAAAATTATTTTTTGTACTTATAATATATAGGTTTTTAACCCTTTCCCACATCAGAGCTCTAGATAAGCTTTTTGTTCAGGGGGTCCTTCACCCCCTGATTTATGAATTTTTATTTGGATCTCTCTGTGAAAATTATTTTTTGTACTTATAATATAGGTTTTTAACCCTTTCCCACAAAGGCACATACAACAAATCTGCTGTGAACGTCTCTGAAAACCTATTTGCTAAAATATGAAAAATCTTTGTTAATGAAAGTATAATCATTGAATTAAAAAGAATTAAAAAAATGGTGTCAAAAGGACAAATTGCTCATTATGAGCAATTTCTCCTTTCGTCACAATGTCTTACAAAGTTTTGTGCTGCAGATATGTTTGAAATGCGACTTCAAGTGGATAAGAGTTGATTGAGTAATTTTGTTTTGTTGGGGTTTTACGCTGTTTTCAACATTATTTCAATTATATTACGGAGACTGTTCACTTATTCATGATCCCTGGTTAAACAAACCAATACAAGGCTATGGGACATGCCTTGCCCAAGAGCATTCCACCATGACCACAGTGTCCCGATTGGGTAATTGAGATATAGTTGGAAGACCCTGATTGGACTGTAAGTCTGCTCCATTAATGTATAATTGAATAGCTAACTTCGGCTGACATCCACAGTTGTTGTCTCCACTACACGCCATACATCACCTGTGGTATTTTTCACGGCTGTTTTAATAGAATACACTCGAGCCAATCAAAATGACGCCATTTTGAAATTACATTGTATGCGGTCAGATCTTGAGCCTAAATGTATTTGTACCAAAAAGAAGAAATTTATTTCAGACAGCTTCAAAATAGTCTGGTGATAGTCTGGTGAAAAATATGGAAACTGTCTATACATGATGGTATGGTTTTACAATTGAGTAAAACAATTGTGGCAAAAGAAAAAACTTCTGATTTTAGCATTTCAGGGGTTTTTTTCTGAAAAAGGGGAAGGGGCCTGGGGCCTTTGAGAAGGGGAAATTTTCGCGGCGTTTTAGAAAAAAGGGGAAAAATTGTAAACTAGTATAATGTGCATGTTTAACTTTTATCATTACAAGGCCATCTGTCTATTTTTCATGTTCTTGAACTCCTACACTAGATTGTCATAATCCAGTTCACTTAAACTATACCACTGTCAAGGGTCGAAATTAGCAAGATTTTCTACTTGCATTTTTTCGCAAGTGCTATTTTTTGTTACTTGCTAAATGAGAAAACAACTTATTAGAACTTTAACTTTAAGCAACACAATGTGAACTACAATAGTACAATACACTGTTATGGTCAATCATGAATGTAATGTAAACATGGTCCAAAACATGCTGTGAAAAGAAGCTGCTGAGACTGTCAGATATACAACATAGTCTAGAAACTGTGTTTCAATTTCTGGCTCCATATGGCAAAGAATGAGATTTGAGCTATAAATGTTACAAAAATTAAATGTGAAAAAAAAAAAAAAAAAAAAAAAAAAAAAAAAAAATTTCCTAGGGGAATTTATATTTTGAGGGGAAAAACTATGCTTATTTTCCGGGGGGAAGGGGCCGTTAAACGGCCCCTTTTATATAAGGAAAAAAAGCCCTGCATTTAAATCTTTTGCCACAATGTTTTCAAAAGTCATCTCCTGCAGATACATCAAAATGCATCTATATGTGGGAAAGGGTTATGGTAGTAAATACTGATGATGTAAAGAAGGTTCACAAACTTTCAGTACAGGCTGCGTTGACCGTCTCTTATTGCATTCTTCATACATTTACAAATGCCGCTTTACCCTTTTCCCACATAGTATTATTACAGCAAGACTGTAGTACAGACAACTTTGTAAACTTCAAGACAAAAATAATGAAAATTATTGAACAAAGTTGTCAAATGGAGAATTTGTACTATTATAAAATGATCAATTTCTCCTTTTGTCAGAACGTTTTCAAAAGAAGTCTGTTGTACATGCATTAAATTGTGTATAGATCTTCATGTTGAAAGCAGTTAAATTGGCAGGATTAATGATGTATTATTTTCATTTGGCAAACAATAAGTATGATGGGTGAACCATGCTTGGTTTAATTATTTAATAGAGTTGAAAATACTATTGCAAAAGTAGAAATTGCTCATAATGTTTTCAGAAGTGGTCTGCTGCAAATGTATCAAAATGCAAGTGGGAAAGGGTTAATTAGGACTGTTTGATGTATTTATATTTTATTTAAGCCTTTTTCAGTGAGATCATGGCAGAAGCTAAAGATGATACATGTGTAGTCCCTTTGGATGTTTATGGTGATGAGAAATTGAAACAGTTACTTGAGAGAAACATTCCAGGAATAGAAGTCATCTGTTACAAACACACAAGACTTGAACTTAAGGGCTCAAAGAAACATGTGGAAAAGGCTAAAGCTTGTTTTTGTGAGGTCTTGGTTGATCGTTACATAAAACAACTAATTATAACGGAGGATTTACCATTGATATATCTGAATGAACATCTTCGTGATGAGGTCTGTTATCTTGTGAAAAATAGAGAAGTTGTGTATGCATGCATACCCCACCATAAAAGACAGGAGTATGCAGAGAGAGTTTCAAAGCTAATTGAAAGGAATATTATAAAACAGAATTTGGAGAACCGTTCTGAAGACTTGAGTTCAAAGATAAATGATTTAATGATCTCACACTCTGGAAAAATTATTTGTATAGAGGACTCCATCCTCGTTTATACAGCAGACATCAGAAAAGATGTAGATGAAGTGATTGGGAAAAGGTTTACAGGTCGTGAAGCTGAAGATAAAACTACCCAAGATGCTTATGATGTTTGTATTGATGAAGATTGTAAGAGATTTATCGAGACTCATTGTCCTGGTGTTAAAGTTCGCTGTTCAGATAAAGGTTTTAGTCTGCATTACAATAAATCAGCCATGCAAGATAGAGGGCAGATTAAAATAGAAAATCTAGACATTGATAATCGAAAGTTACAGCTAATTCTAACAGAAGATAAAGCTAAGAATTTTTTAAATAAACAGCTAAAGGCAAGTGGAATTGTGGGTTATGTTATGACAAATGATGGGACCGTCTGTTCATTAACCTTACCTGGGAATCGCGTGGACTTTGGAAGAATAGCTACTTTTATTGATGAAAATATTCTAGTAAAGCAACTCGACAATCAGGATGACTCAAATCTTTTAATTGACTATTCTGGGAAACTGACTCATTTGGTGCAAGAAAATAAGACATATTTGGTATTTACCAAAGATATAGAAATGGAGATTGCTTCATTCCTACACGAGCAGGTCAACCCAGCTTCTTTGGGACTTGATGCTTCTGGCTGCATAAATAAGATGAAGCAAGATGAAATCGAAAGGGATGGTATCAGATATACTGATGCATATGGTGGTCAAAACAGAAAGGCATCAGACTTGGTCAGAGTGACGAAATCAGACACAAATCATACTTCTTTGAGAGGTGAAGGAAAGAGTGATAAAAATGCTTTGACAAAAGGCATGAAAGAGCATGAAGATTTCAACAATGCAGGCATGATACAGCAAGCAGGGAGAGAAAATGGTGGGAGACCAGGCATTAAAAGTAGTGAGGATTCCAACAATGCAGGCATGATACAGCATGCAGGGAGAGGAAGTAGTTGGAGACCAGGCATTAAAAGTAGTGAGGAATCCAACAATGCAGGAATGATACAGCAAGCAGGGAGAGGAAGTAGTGGGAGACCAGGCTTTAAAGGTAGTGAGGAATCCAACAATGAAATAATGAAAAGGCAGACAGGGAGGGAAACTTTTGAAGCAAAAGATCATGATTCAATTCATTTTGAAAATGACCTGCAAGTTATAAACTGTATGAAAATTAATTTGGATGCTGATGTGGCTGAATACATATTCACTCAAATGGGATCTTTCATTTCTGAATTGGAAAAGAGGAACAGCTTTTCCATCGAAAACAGATATGGAACAATAATGGTGTCCGGTCAATGTGATAGAACAGCAGTGGAGAAAGTCATTAATAGAATCCATGAAATGGCAAGATCTGTCATCATGGATTCGTCTTATATCGTAGAGGATGAGGTTAAAGCCACCCAAATTGACACTTTCAAGGATTTGAAAGACAGACTAAAGGGAAATGGGACTAAGGTACAACTGTATCCCTGTGATGAAGTACGGACAGTGAACGTGTTTATGTATAAAGGTGTTGAGATACAACTCATACATGGATCGGCAGCTGATTGCAAGCAAACTGAAGTCATCTTGTGTCCACTTGATGCAAACTTGAAGCCCATGTCTGCTGCAGGTCATCATATCATGATAAAAGGTAAGACATATCAGGCATATTTATTAGACTCTTTGACTTAACCCTTTCCAACATACAACATATCTGATGCAGATTTTGATATCATCGGGGCAAAAATATGGAAAAGTTATAAAGATGAAAGTATAATTATTAAATTGAGTTGAAAACAATATGGTAAACCGAGAAATTGCTGTAGATGCATGGCCGCATCAGAGACTGTATGTATACATTGTGGGCAAGGGTCAACTGTTACAGTTGGAAACCTTAGAAGCTGATATGATTTTTTCAGAGATATCCGCTTTGTCTGGTTCCAACATAAGTTGGTAGTAACTAATCGCAAAATTTAATGTCCTGTAAATATTTATTATGTCTTGAAAATTTATTTTTAAGGTGAGCGATCCAGTGCCTGATTGTCTTCTTTTCAACAATTCAATATATCAATTGTTAATTACAAATCTAATGTTCTCACACTAGGCATTTAAGTAAACTTTATCTTCTTTAATTATATGGCCCTTCAGCCTTTCCAACTTGCAGACATGTTTTGACGAATTGGCAACCAACAACTTTTGAAAACATTTGACCTTGTTGTGGAAGTCATCTGCAATAAATTTACTACATCAAGGAAAGGGTTCAAATGACAACAATTATTATCACAAATTCAGTTTATTATTTTTCCCTTCTGCCCTAGCAGACGACTTGTCCAAACAAAGTCGCAAAAGGAAAATAGACAAACTGAGCCAATTCTAATTTTGCCACTTGTAATGCTTCAACTCAAATTTAATAATAATTGTACCTACATTGAAAGATCCTATAATTTGGGCTATATATGTGTTCGAAGTCATGTGTTGTATACTTGATGTATATTGAAAAGAATTGGTCCATTCCGTTCCTGAAATTGATAGAATCTTCCCCTTCCCTGATACAAACTAGAGGAAACAAAGGGTTACAATTTACAAAGGGTAATTTGTTTATGTGGTCGTACACACTGGGGGGGGGGGGGGGGGGGGTGCGTAATGACATCCTTATCCTTTAATACACCTAAATATGATATTTACACATCATTTTAGAATTTAACAGTTGTAACTGCGTGTCTTGCACCAAAGCAGTAACAACTGTTTCGAACTGAGCCATCAAATTGTTAGTAAATATTTTAATATTATTTTCAGCTGCTTATTAGCACTGAGATTATACTATATACATGTATACAATTGCTTGCGTGTATCTTCTCAGTAGAATTATTACTGAATTGAGATAAGCGTTGTAAACATCAGTACTACTTTTTGAGTGGTAAATCATATCATTTTAAGGAATACACGATTCTGATACACGAAACATTATTTCAGTTATATCACGGCGAAAGTTCACTTATTCATGATGACTGGGTAAACAAACCAGTTCTAGGCTAGGAAAAGTGCCTTACCTGACAAGGGCACTCCACCAAAAACACTGCGCGGCGACTGGGGATCGAACCCAGGAGACCTGTTCCAAATCTACGACACTAACCACTCAGCCAAGGTTGATTCCTCTTGACTATGGAACACAACATGATACTTATATAAACCTTAGTTCTAAGTGAAATTTGAGCAGCATAATGTCAGCCGGAGTTTATATTATTATACCCCCCGGCAAACAAAGTTTGGGGGGGTATATAGGAATCACCCTGTCTGTCCGTCCGTCTGTCCGTCTGTCTGTCTGTCCGTATGTCCACATTTCTTGTAAGCACTACTCCTCCTAAACGGCTCAATGGATTTGGTTCAAACTTTACATGAAGGTTACACATCATATGTAGATATGCATGAAGGAAGATCACACGCCTCGGACTCTTCCAAGGGGAGATAATTTAACTTAGAGGTTATCTGCGAGGGACTCCTGTGCACATACCTCCACATTTCTTGTAAGCACTACTCCTCCTAAACGGCTCAATGGATTTGGTTCAAACTTTACATGAAGGTTACACATCATATGTAGATATGCATGAAGGAAGATCACACGCCTCGGACTCTTCCAAGGGGAGATAATTTAACTTAGAGGTTATCTGCGAGGGACTCCTGTGCACATACCTCCACATTTCTTGTAAGCACTACTCCTCCGAAACGGCTCAATGGATTTGGTTGCATGAAGGAAGATCACACGCCTCGGACTCTTCCAAGGGGAGATAATTTAACTTAGAGGTTATCTGCGAGGGACTCCTGTGCACATACCTCCACATTTCTTGTAAGCACTACTCCTCCTAAACGGTTCAATGGATTTGGTTCAAACTTTACATGAAGGTTACACATCATATGTAGATATGCATGAAGGAACATCACACGCCTCGGACTCTTCCAAGGGGAGATAATTTAACTTAGAGGTTATCTGCGAGGGACTCCTGTGCACATACCTCCACATTTCTTGTAACCACTACTCCTCCTAAACGGCTCAATGGATTTGGTTCAAATTTTACATGAAGGTTACACATCATATGTAGATATGCATGAAGGAAGATCATACGCCTCAGACTCTTCCAAGGGGAGATAATTCAACTTAGAGGTTATCTGCGAGGGACTCCTGTGCACATACCTCCACATTTCTTGTAAGCACTACTCCTCCTAAACGGCTCAATGGATTTGGTTCAAACTTTACATGAAGGTTACACATCATATGTAGATATGCATGAAGGAAGATCACACGCCTCGGACTCTTCCAAGGGGAGATAATTTAACTTAGAGGTTATGTAGATATGCATGAAGGAAGATCACACGCCTCGGACTCTTCCAAGGGGAGATAATTTAACTTAGAGGTAAACAAACATGGAGCGGGGTATACAGTATTTCTAGTTTGTTTTGTTGTTGTTCTTTTTCCCCTATTATTAGCTCAACTATTCAAAGAATACGAGAGCTATACTACTCACTCTGGCGTCAGCATTGGCATCTGCGTCAAACTTTGGTTAAGGTTTTGCATGCAAGTAATTAAGTACTACATGTATTGCATTGAAACTTTCTACAACCCTACCCAACCACACCTATGTAGATTATCAAGTTAAATAACTTTATCCTGCATTTTATGCAAGGTATGGCCCTTTTTCTGTCACCCTGCGTAGCATAGTAGGCACTTAGGGATTACTTTTTTTTTGTCCGGCGTCTGTCCGTCTGTCTGTCCGTCACACTTTTTCGACACACTTTCAATGAGCAGGTACAGGTGACACACGTGCTCCGCGGAGCACTCCATTCTAATTTTACTTAGAAATTCTGGTTAAAGTTTTGCGTGCAACTAAATTAAGAGTCGATATCTCAGTATGTACTTGACGCATTGCATTGAAACTTTCTACAACCCTACCCAACCACACCTTTGTAGATTATCAAGTAAGATAACTCTATCCTGCATTTTATGCAAGTTATGGCCCTTTTTTAAAAAAGAAATTCTGAAAGTTTTGCATGCAAATAAATTAAAAGTCCATATCTCAGTATTTACTAGATGCATTGCGTTGGAACTTTATACAACCGTACCCAACTATCACACCTATGCAGATTATAAAGTTAGATAACTCAGTCTTGCATTTTATGCAATTAAGGTCCTTTTTTAACTAAGAAATCCTGGTTAAAGTTTTGCGTGCATTTTAAATTAAGAGTCCATAATTATCTCAGAATTTACTTGTTGCATTATATTGAAACTTTCTACAATGCTTCTCAACTAACACACCTATGGAAATAATCAAGTTTGATAACTCTTTCCTTCATTTAATGCAAATTATGGCCTTTTTTAGATCACCTAGAGCCAAAGGCTCAAGGTGAACTATTCTGATCACTTTTTGTACGTCGTCCGTCGACTTTAACTTTTAGCTTTAAACATCATGTCCTCCTGAACCACAGCCCAATTGCATCCAAACTTCACAGGAATGTTCCTTTGGTGGCCCTCTTTCAAAATTCTTCAAAGATTTAAATTCCATTGAGAACTTTGGTTGCTGCTGCATCAGAAAGGGGGCAAAATGTCCGAACTTTAAAAATCTTCTCCTCTGAATCTGCATGTCAGATTCCAATATAGTTTGGTAGAAATGTTCCTTAGGTGACCCTCTACAAAGATTGTTCAAGGCAAACTGTTGGTTGAAAAACATGGCAGTCAGGAAGCATCAGAAAAGGGTCAAATCGTCTCGTTAACTTTTAGCTTTAAACATCATCTCCTCCTAAACCACAGGACCAATTTCATCCAAACTGCATAGGAATGTTCCTTTGGTGGCCCTCTTTCAAAATTGTTCTAAGATTAAAATTCCATTGAAAACTTTGGTTGCTGCGGCATCAGAAAGGGGGCAAAATGTCCAAACTTTAAAAATCTTCTCCTCTGAATCTGCATGTCAGATTCTAATATAGTTTAGTAGAAATGTTCCTTGGGTGACCCTCTACAAAGATTGTTCAAGGCATACTGTTTGGTTGAAAAAGATGGCAGTTAGGAAGCATCAGAAAAGGGGCAAAATGATAAAATTTGGAAATTCCATTTTTTTTTAAGTCCTTGTCTGATATTAAGAAAATTGAATAGGAATCTTACTTCAGTGATCCTCTACTTGATTTTTACAAGCCGTATTGATTGATTACAAAATCATAGCAACCTCGCGTCATCACAAAAGGGGTAAATTGAACTTTTAGCTACAAATAACAACTCCTACCATTCCACTCGACCAATTTCAACGTTACTCCACAGGAATGTTCCTTTGATGGTCCACTTTCAAAATTGTTCAAAGACTTACATTCTATGTAGAACTTTTGTTGCTGTGGCATCAGAAATTGAGAAAAATACCCAAACTTTAAAAACCTCCATCTCCATAATCCATTTGTCAGATTCAAAGATAATTTGGCGGAAATGTTCTTTGAGTGACTCTCTACAAAAACTGTTCAAGCCATATTGATTTCGTTGACAAACGGCAGCAAAGCCGCATCAGGAAAGGTGCAAAATGACAAAACTTTATAATTCCATTCTTATTAAAGTTCTTGTTAGATTTCAAGATACAAATGGCTTTTTAGCTCACCTGTGCACGAAGTGCTCAAGGTGAGTTATTGTGATCGCCCTATGTCCGGCGTCCGTTGTCCGTCGTCCGTCGTCCGTCAACATTTTCTCCTCTGTAACCGGTGGGTCAACTGGGATGAAACTTTACAGAAAGCATCCTCTCAATGTCCTCACCAGAATTCCTTAAAATTTTCGGGATCCATGCAGAATTCTGGTTTCCATGGCAACGAAATGAAAAAACTTCAAAATTCTTAAAAAATCTTCTCCTCCGAAAGTGTCAGGCCGATTTTCAAATAATTTTGTAGAAATGTTCCTCGGGTGACCCTCTATCAGATTCCTTCAAGCCATGTTGATTGGTCGAAAAACATGGCCGCCAGGGGGGGGCGGGGCTATTTTTCCTTATATGGCTATAGTGCAAACTTAAAAAATCTTCTTCTCCAAAAGTGTCAGGCCGTTTTTCAAATAAATTTGTAGAAATGTTCCTTGGGTGACCCTCTATCAGATTCCTTCAAGCCATGTTGATTGGTCAAAAACATGGCCGCCAGGGGGCGGGGCTATTTTGCCTTTTATGGTTATAGTGCAAAAAATCTTCAACATCTTCTCCTCAGTAACCGGTGGGTCAATTGGGATGAAACTTCACAGAAAGCATCCTCTCAATGACCTCACCAGAATTCCTTCAAATTTTTGGGATCCATGCAGAATTCTGGTTTCCATGGCAACGAAACGAAAAAAAACTTCAAAATTCTACTTCTCAATAACTGGTTGGCAGATTTTGAACTTATTTTGAAGAAATGTTCCTTGGGTGACTCTCTATCAGATTCCTTGAAGCCATGTTGATTGGTCGAAAAACATGGCCGCCAGGGGGGCGGGGCTTTTTTGCGTTATATGGCTATAGTGAAAACTTAAAAAATCTTCTCCTCCAAAAGTGTCAGGCCGATTTTCAAATAATTTTGTAGAAATATTCCTTGGATGACCCGCTATCAGATTCCTTTAAGCCATGTTGATTGGTCGAAAATCATGGCCGCCAGGGGGGGGGCGGGGCTTTTTTGCCTTATATAGCTATAGTGCAAACTTAAAAAATCTTCTCCTCCAAAAGTGTTGGGCCGATTTTCAAATAATTTTGTAGAAATGTTCCTTGGATGACCCTCTATCAGATTCCTTCAAGCCATGTTGAATGGTAAAAAAACATGGCCGCCAGGGGGCGGGGCTATTTTGCCTTTTATTGCTATAGTGAAAACTTAAAAAATCTTCTCCTCCAAAAGTGTCAGGCCGATTTTCAAATAATTTTGTAGAAATGTTCCTAGGGTGACCCTCTATCAGATTCCTTAAAGCCAAGTTGATTGGTTGGAAACTATGCCCGCCAGATGGCGGGGCTTATATAGCTAAAGTGAAAAAAAAAATCAGGTGAGCGATTCCAGGGCCATCATGGCCCTCTTGTACTGATAAACTATTTCTTTAACTGAGTGTCCACTCCTTGCAGTTTTATTTGAACTCCTGATTAAATTTTAACAGACATTTGCAGTTACCGGTAAATATTTGCTTCTAATTTACTATCATTCAGGTGATCGATTTAGGGCCATCTTGGCCCTCTTGTTTACTTAGAAATTCTGGTTAAAGTTTTGTGTGCAACTTAATTAAGAGTCCATATCTCAGTATTTACTTGATGTATTGTATCGAAACTTTATACAACCCTATCCAACTATCACACACGTAAACAATCAAGTTAGATAACTCTATCCAGTATATTTTACAAATGATGGCCTTTTTTTTACCGAGAAATTTGGTTAAAGTTTTGGGTGCAACTACATTAACCCTTTCCCTCATTCGACAATTCTGCAGCAGATGACTTTGAACGTATTTTGTCAAAATATAGAAAATCTCCATAATTGAATGGATAACCTATGACAAAAAGTGGAAAATATTGTGGCAAAAGGAGAAAATGCACGTTTTGTGCAATTTCTTCTTTTGTCACTAGATGTTTTCTAAAAGCTGTCTGCTGCAGAGGCGTCAGAAAGCGTCTATATGAGGGAAAAGGTTAAGAGACAATATCTTAGTAACTAATTGATGCATTGCATTGAAACTTGATGATACAACCCTTCCCAACCATCACACCCATGTAAACATTCAAGTAAGATAACTCTATCCAGTATATTTTGCAAATTATGGCCCTTTTTTTACCAAGAAATTTGGTTAAAGTTTTGCATTAAGAGTCGATATCCTAGTATTTACTTGATGCATTGCTTTGAAACTTTATACAATCCTTCCTAACTATCACACCTATATTGATTTTCAAGTTTAATAACTCTATCATACATTTTATGCAAGTTATGGCCCTTTTTGGACTTAAAAATTCTACATTAAGAGTCCATATCTCATTAACCTTGATGCATTGTATTGAAACATTATACAATATATCCTTCCTAATTTCACAACTATAATCACAACCAATTAAGATAACTCTATCCTGCATACGATGCAAATTGATGCCCTTTTTTTACTTAGAAATTATGGTTAAAGGTTTGTGTGCAACTACATTATTTAAGTTCATATCTTAGTAACTACTTGATAAATTCCATTGAAACGTTATACTACTCTTCCAAACCATCACACCTATGTAAATATTCAAGTTAAATAACTCTATCCTGCATAATTATAATGCAAATTATCATCCTTTAAGCAATTCTGGTTAATGTTTTGTATGCAACTACATTAGAGTCCATATCTCAGTAACTTAAATAAGCAGTGGATCGCGAATAATCAAGCGCCCTGTCCTTCGACAGGTCTTGTATTTTTTTTAAGTTAATGATTTCGGTATATAGCCTGGTATTCACTATTATGTTCACTATATATGTTTACATGTAGTTTAATTACTGCATATCACATTTAACCCTTTCCCTCCTTTATAGGGATTTTCCATATTTGTGTTCACATTTTTTCAAAGTCGACTGCTGCAGATTTTTGTATGTGGGAAAGGGTTAACATGTGCTCAGTGTATAAATTAAACTTTGAAACTTTATAATTTCAGGTGGTGAACTTTTAAGGGGTGCCTGTCATAAGGTAATTGAAAAACGTGGTAACCTTCCTGATTGTCAAATACAGGTGTTGAATGAAACAGGACAGTTACAGGTGAAATCTGTCTTTGCAATGGCTGTGCACAATTTGTATGAGAGTACATCAGCTACAGAAGAAAATATTCGAAAGAAAATAAAACATTTGTTTTGTGACATGATCAATAAACAGAGTAAATCTGTTACCATACCACTGGAATTTGGGCAGAGAATTCCTGTCGCTGTTATGCTCAACGCCTGCTGTAAAGGTCTTAAAGATTTTTTGTCAGAGAGAACTGGCACTATTCTTAATAGAGTGAACCTGTGTTGTGTCAACGACTCCCACATACCATTGATAGCAGAACTAATGAAGGTGGAATTTCCACATGAAAACCAGAACACGGGGCCTGCAACAGACAAAGTAAAAACAACACAGCAAGAGATCTATGGTAATGTTGTCATTAAAACTTTCCAACATGCAACATATTTGCAGAAGATGACTTTGAAAAGATTCTGTTTATGACATTTTTCACATTTTTACTCAGAGGTTTTCAAAGTTGTCTTCTGCTGATTTGTTCAATGTGGGATAGGGTTGAACAATTAACAGTGTTCATCATTCACTTTTAGAGGTTATAATTTTAGATTACCTGAGCCAAAGGCTCAAGGTTATCTATTTGAATCCTTTCATCCTATCCTCAGTCATCGTTTCAATTATTCATCTCTATAACAACCGTTCTGTTGATGGTTTTATTTCAAAGGTTTTCAGAGATTCTAATTCTGTGCTTTTGGTTGTTGCATCTGTAAGGTGGAAACATTCCCCAAATTAAAAACAATTCTCCTCTTAAAGTGCTTGTCTGATTTAAAAAAGATAATTTGTACATTTTGATTGGTTGAAAAGCAAAGCCACCTCACGGCAACATCAAAGATGTAAACGGCAAAACTTTAACATTTCTCTTCTTAATCTGCATGTCTGGTTTCAAGATAATTTTGTAGAAATTTTCCCTAGGTGACCCTCTGCGAAAGAATTCAAACCATTAATGATTGATTGAAAAACATTGCCATGAAGTTTCATTCCCATTCTTGATGAGAATTTCTCTGATGTAAAGAGTTATACATTTTCTATTATACCGTCACTCAAGACTGCCTACATGTAGGTGGTGTAGTATTAGAGCATCAGCTTCGAGTTTGGAACTGTCGCGGGTTTGATTCCCTGCTGGGTAATACCAAAGACTTTAAAAATGGTAGTAATGGATGACCTCCTTGGAGCTCAGGGTTGTGGGGTTAGCTTTACGACTGACTGGCTAGTGCCAGGATAAATGGACCAGTTGTACTGGTAACTTACTCAGGAAACGCCATGATATAGCTGAAAAATTGTTGAAAGGTGCATAAAAATTAAACAATCAATCAACCGTCACATAAGTGATTGCTTTGTGGCATTCTTTGACCTCTTGTTAATTGTCTGAGCACCGCATCATCATGTTTCTTTGAACATTTCTAACTCTTCTTTGCGTGCTTACTTGAAACCTCCAAATTCAAACGCAAGTCTTATGATTTGAATGATAAAACTCACTTCCCACAATCGTGAGGTTAAAATTCACAATTTAAAAAAAAAGAAATATATACATATATAAAAAAGTAAAATACAAATCAAGAGGATAAATGTACTGAAAATTACTAAAACCATTTCCAACATCCACTTCTAAACATATCTTCATTGATAAAATGCCTTGTTTATTCAACAATGTTCAAAACAATGTGTGTTAGTCAATTAATTGATTACCTAATTTATTGTCTCTGTCTTAGATAAACAAGAGATTCCATTGGTACCCAGTTTTTGTGTCACTTGCGTAGCATGGTAGGCACTTAGGGATTACTTTTTTTTGTCCGGCGTCTGTCTGTCCGTCCGTCCGTCTGTCTAAAAAGGAAAATACCCAATAAGTGTCCATTCGTAGGCATGTCTGTCTGTCCGTCACACTTTTTCGTCACGTTTTCAAATAACTATTTTTGTACTCAAAGGATTACATTGAAACTTCTGACAAGTGTGTATACCAGTCCAATCATACAGGCCTTGATTCCCACATTCTACTTAATTAAGCTATCATAGTTCCACATATGAAAATTTGGCTCTCCTGTATTTTGGAAAGACACATTATTCAGGAATAAATTATGCATGACAACATCTTAATTATGTACCCATTGGAAGGTTTGTTGTGAATTTTTAAATTGTTTTTTGTTTGTGTTTGTAAGACATTTTGGTAGAATGACAAAAACAAATTGGCAAATTAAGAGATATTAGAAATATTGTCAAAGTAAGATTGGATATTTCCTTGATGAGTAATAGATCCTAATCATTTTCATTTCTTATGCAACTACATCCAAATCCTTGTCTTTTATTACAGATGTTTATTTTCTTGGATGCATTATGAAGTCTTTGAAACATAGACCAAAACAGACCAAAGTGAAAAGTTTTTTTCACAGATTTGCCAGTTTTTTTTGAAGTATGTCTGCTGCAGATATGTTTTATGTGGGTAAGGGTTAAAAGCTTGGCTCTCGTTAGATTTTTATTCTTTCCCACATGCAGACAATTTTTTACGCGTCTGCCCAAGACGAATATTATTGTGGGAAAAGGAGAAATGACTCATAATGAATTTTCTTTCCTTTTTCCACAATGTTTTTTCATCCAGTCAAAACTTATACTTTCATTCATGATGATTTTTCAGATTTTCCCAAGATATTTCAAAGTCTTCAATAGCAATAGTTAATGTGTATGCCTATGTGCATTATGTACAAACTTGTTTGGCATGTAACTTGTCTATACATAAATCTTTGGATAAATACACAGAATAATGTTCATCCTGATTTCCTGTATAAAAATAATGTATACTTGTTTGATTCAAGGTTTAAATCTATTACAGAGGACTAGATAAGGAGGAGTAAACTTGTCTTTTCCCAACAATATCTCTCTTACGACTCAACTTTACCGTGAGTACTCTAAAGAATTGTTTCGCTTAGGCAACTTTTTTGAGTACCCACAACAAAGGGTTAGAGGGTCAAATAAGGATTTTACATCATGCAAAACGCCCCTTTTCTAGAGCTCTGAAAAATCTTATTTTTGATCATGTTATGTTACAGGCCCATCTCGAGTCTGTGTTGTACTAAACACGGAGTCCTTAATTGATCAGAGGGTAAGTTTGTTTCAATTGTATTACTGACTTGGTGAGCCTAGAGGCTTTTGTTAGCTTGTCACTGTACAGAAGTGCAATATTGCTAGTATTGTCTGAAAATGTTTGTTATGAGTCGGAACTACAAATTATAATCTTCCTTTATTTAATTTTTAAACAACAGATATGAAACCCAAATTTAATATAGTCAACTCTAGCATTAGCAGACAGACAGATATACAGCAGTTGCCATATTCTGTCAATTTCAAAAACAATCTCAATGTCAAATTCAATTTTGTAGAAAAGATTTTCACAGGATAATTCTCTTAAAGATTCCTTCAAGCCATGGTGATGTAAGAAAGAATGTGACTTTCAAGCAGCATTGCTACAGGAATGCTTTGCTTTATGTGCTTAACCCTTTCCCTCATATAGACGCTTTCTGACGCCTCTGCAGCAGACAGCTTTATGAAAACATGGCGACAAGAGAAGAAATTGCTCAAAAGAAGCAATTTCTCCTTTTGTCACCATGTTTTCAACTCTATTTAATTATTGTACCTTCATTAAAAGGGAGCTTCCAATTTTTTTTGGGTATGTTTTCCAAGTCAACTGCTGCAGATTTGTTGTATGTGGGAAAGGCTTAAGCATTTTCAACATGCAGACACATTTTGATACACCTACAGCAGATGAAATTGAAAACATTACGGCAAAAGGAGAAATTACTCAGAACCGTAATCTATTTAATTATTTAACTCATTTATTTAGATTTTTCCATTTTTTGACCAAATGTTTTTTTAGGTCATCTGCTGCAGGTTTGTAGTATGCGGGAAAGGGTTAAAATGATGACTTTGACAATCTTTTCCTTAGAGAGCCAATCTGTGATAGCTATCTGGGTAATACTAGAGTTGTTGATCCTGTGATCTTGAGTGTAAATTGTAGCTCAGAAACTTCTTCTTTCTGATGATTTGACAAAATTCATTGTTATTAGCATCCAATAGCTTGCCACCAATGAACTGACAGTCTATGAGGGAAAGAACATGTCAGGAGTGGGAGGCCAAAGGTTCTTACACAATGGCGACAGTTTGGTCCATTCTGATATTGTCAGTTGGTAAGCTTCCAGCTTGATAAATAATGGTACCCGGTCACTCGGAAAGCCTGTCTGCCCGGTGCCTTAATTACACAAAGATATGACTCTCGAAGAAAACAATAATAAGTCAGAAACGGCTGTCCCTTTCAATAGGGCTGACACTATAATAAACACACACTTTACTTTTGTAGCCAGTTGCTCTGGTAGAATTAGTTACAGAGTGCTGGTAAAAGAAAGCTAGGAAACACATGGTTAGGTTAATTGGCTTCCATGATTTGAGTTATTGTCAAAAAGTGAATTAACACTTTTAATCTAACAATCAAGTTCTCCTCTGAGTTGAATGTTAACTCTTTCCCACTTACAATAACTCTGCAGCAGATGGCTTCGAAAATATCTTCACAAAATTATAGAAAATATTTATAAATGAAAGTATAATAATTGACAAAATGTCTTTAAAAGGTTGTGTGCTGCAAATGCGTCAAAAAGCATCTGCACGTGAGAAAGGATTAATGTGACTCTGGCCATCAGTTCCCACAGCTTTGCTGTATACTTAGTGGTAAAGGCATTTGATTTGGGAGCAAGAGGTTACTGGTTCGAATTGAAGTGGCGACAGTCTGTTCGGATATGACCAGTTGGTTAAGTCACACTCTAGTTAAATAATGGTACCAAAAGCCTGTCTGCCTGGTGTCATGTAAGAAGACCCAAGAAGTAAAGATGTGTTCAGGACGAAGGTGTCTCATAAGTCAGCAATGGCTGCCCCTTTCAACAGTGGTGGAACTATAATATATAAACACTTAATATTTTTTACAGGTAGATGCTATTGTAGTACCAGTAAACTCTAAAGTAGATTTGACGAAAGGGGCTGTCTCGAATCAAGTACTGGATGCAGCTGGAGGGTCTATACAGAGCGAATTGAGCTCCATAAAGCATCAGGGTATTGGACCAATGGAAGTGACCCACACCAGACCTGGTAGACTTCCTATGAAGCACATCTTGTATAGTAATCTTCCCAAATTCACAGACGGATCATATGGATTAGCAGAAATGGTTTGTAACTTGAACTTTAATTTGAATGCAATTAACCATTTTTAGCTTGACTTTTCAAAGAAAAGGCTAGCTATACTACTCGCGTTAGTGTCGCACCTTGGTTAAGTTTTTTGTACCTATTAACTTTTTTTCAAAACCGTTACAGATATTGCTTTGAAACTTTCAACATTTGTTCACCATCATTACCTCCTCAAAAGACAAGAGTAAATAACATTGTCAAGGTTTTTAGCTCACCTGTGCACGAAGTGCTCAAGGTGAGTTATTGTGATCGCCCTATGTCCGGCGTCCGTCGTCCGTCGTCCGTCGTCCGTCGTCTGTCGTCCGTCGTCCGTCGTCCGTCAACATTTTCTCCTCTGTAACCGGTGGGTCAACTGGGATGAAACTTCACAGAAAGCATCCTCTCAATGTCCTCACCAGAATTCCTTAAAATTTTCGGGATCCATGCATAATTCTGGTTTCCATGGCAACGAAATGAAAAAACTTCAAAATTCTTAAAAAATCTTCTCCTCCGAAAGTGTCAGGCCGATTTTCAAATAATTTTGTAGAAATGTTCCTCGGGTGACCCTCTATCAGATTCCTTCAAGCCATGTTGATTGGTCGAAAAACATGGCCGCCAGGGGGGGCGGGGCTATTTTTCCTTATATGGCTATAGTGCAAACTTAAAAAATCTTCTCCTCCGAAAGTGTCAGGCCGATTTTCAAATAATTTTGTAGAAATGTTCCTCGGGTGACCCTCTATCATATTCCTTCAAGCCATGTTGATTGGTCAAAAAACATGGCCGCCCGGGGGGGCGGAGCTATTTTTCCTTATATGGCTATAGTGCAAACTTAAAAAATCTTCTCCTCCAAAAGTGTCAGGCCGATTTTCAAATAAATTTGTAGAAATGTTCCTTGGATGACCCTCTATCAGATTCCTTCAAGCCATGTTGATTGGTCAAAAAATATGGCCGCCAGGGGGCGGGGCTATTTTGCCTTTTATTGCTATAGTGAAAACTTAAAAAATCTTCTCCTTCAAAAGTGTCAGGCCGATTTTCAAATAATTTTGTAGAAATGTTCCTAGGGTGACCCTCTATCAGATTCCTTAAAGCCAAGTTGATTGGTTGGAAATTATGCCCGCCAGATGGCGGGGCTTATATAGCTAAAGTGAAAAAAAAAATCAGGTGAGCGATTCCAGGGCCATCATGGCCCTCTTGTTGTAAGAATTATGGTCCTTTTTCGACTTAGAATTTTGGTTAAGTTTTTTGTACCACCCCATTTTTAGCTCACCAGAGCACAAAGTGCTCAAGGTGAGTTTTTGTGATTGCCTTTTGTCCGTCGTCTGTCGTCCGTCGTTTGTCGTTCGTCGTCAACATTTGCTTGTTAACACTCTAGAGGCCACATTTTGCATCCAATCTTCATGAAAGTTAATCAGAACATATATCTCCATCAAACCTAGGCCAAGTTCGAAACTTAGTCAAGTCGGGTCAAAAACTAGAGCATGTTGAAAATCTTAGTGATATCTAGGCCAAGTACGAATATAGGTTATGTCGGGTCAAAAACTAGGTCACTAGGCCAAATTTAAGGAAAATCTTGTTAACACTCTGGAAGCCACATCTTAAACTTGAGCATGTTGAAACTTTGCCAGAACGTTTGTCTTGATGATATCTAGGCCAAGTTCTAATATGAGTCATGTAGGTTTAAAACTAGGTCACTAGGCCACATTTAATGAAAATCTTGTTAACACTCTTGAAGCCGCATTTTTTGCTTGAGCATGTTGAAACTTTGTCAGAATGTTTGTCTTAGTGATATCTAGGTCAGGTTCGAATATGGGTCATGTCGGGTCAAAAAATAGTTCACAAGGCCAAATTTAAGGAAAATTTTGTTGACATGAGCAGCTTAAAATTTTGAAGTTTTGTCAGAAAGTTTGTCTTGATGATATTTCCATTGACACTGAAAGAGTTAAGTCTTAAATAGCCCATTCTCAGGTGAGCGATTCCAGGGCCTCATGGCCGTCTTGTTTTCAAAACCATTTGAGATAATGCTTTGAAACTTACAACACTTGTTCACCATTATTACCTCCATCAACAGACAAGAGTACATAACTCTGTCAAGGTTTTTGTAAGAATTATAATCCTTTTTGTCTCGCCCACGATAGTGGAGTGAGACATAGCAGTCACTTTTCCGGCGACGGCGGCCGCTTATACAAATAGCTATATCTCGACAACCCCTGCTTGAATTTTTCTGAAACTTTGTAAGCTGTATTGTTTGGTCATGGGACATCTGTCAACGTCAAAATTTTCAGGGTCAAGGTCATAATTGTGCAGAACTTGACCTTTGTTAGGTAACTTAACCTCAAAACTTAACCTTTCTTATATCTCAGCAACCCCTGCTTGAATTTTTCTGAAACTTTGTCAGATGTATTGTTTGGTCATGGGACATCTGTCAACGTCAAAATGATCAGGGTCAAGGTCATAATTGTGCAGAACTTGACCTTTGTTAGGTAACTTAACCTCAAAACTTAACCTTTCTTATATCTCAGCAACCTCTGCTTGAATTTTTCTGAAACTTTGTCAGATGTATTGTTTGGTCATGGGACATCTGTCAACGTCAAAATGTTCAGGGTCAAGGTCATAATTGTGCAGAACTTGACCTTTGTTAGGTAACTTAACCTCAAAACTTAACCTTTCTTATATCTCAGCAACCTCTGCTTGAATTTTCTGAAACTTTGTCAGATGTATTGTTTGGCCATGGGACATCTGTCAACGTCAAAATTTTCAGGGTCAAGGTCATAATTGTGCAGAACTTGACCTTTGTTAGGTAACTTAACCTTTCTTATAGCTCAGCAACCCCTGCTTGAATTTTTCTGAAACATTGTCAGATGTATTGTTTGGTCATGATACATCTGTCAACGTCAAACTGTTCAGGGTCAAGGTCATAATTGTGCAGAACTTGACCCTTTCTTATATATCAGCAACCCCTGCTGGAATTTTTCTGAAACTTTGTCACATGTATTATTTGGTCATGGGACATCTGTCAACGTCAAAATGTTCAGTGTCAAGGTCATAATTGTGCAGAACTTGACCTTTGTTAGGTAACTTAACCTATAAACTTAACCTTTCTTATATCTCAGCAACCTCTGCTTGAATTTTCTGAAACTTTGTCAGATGTATTGTTTGGCCATGGGACATCTGTCAACGTCAAAATTTTCAGGGTCAAGGTCATAATTGTGCAGAACTTGACCTTTGTTAGGTAACTTAACCTCAAAACTTAACCTTTCTTATAGCTCAGCAACCCCTGCTTGAATTTTTCTGAAACATTGTCAGATGTATTGTTTGGTCATGATACATCTGTCAACGTCAAACTGTTCAGGGTCAAGGTCATAATTGTGCAGAACTTGACCCTTTCTTATATCTCAGCAACCCCTGCTGGAATTTTTCTGAAACTTTGTCACATGTATTGTTTGGTCATGGGACATCTGTCAACATCAACATTTTCAGGGTCAAGGTCATAATTGTGCAGAACTTGACCTTTGTTAGGTAACTTAACCTCAAAACTTAACCTTTCTTATATCTCAGCAACCCCTGCTTGAATTTTTCTGAAACTTTGTCAGGTGTATTGTTTGGTCATGGGACATCTGTCAACGTCATAGTTTTCAGGGTCAAGGTCATAATTGTGCAGAACTTGACCCTTTCTTATATCTCGGCAACCCCTGCCACAATTTTTTTGAAACTTTGTCAGATGTATTGTTTGGTCATGGGATCCATCAACGTCAAAATTTTCAGGGTCAAGGTCATTATTGTTCAGAACTTGACCTTTGTTAGGTAACTTAACTTCAAAGCTTAAAATTTTCTTATATCTCGGCAACCTCTGCTGGAATTCTTCTGAAACTTTGTTAGATGTATTGTTTGGTCATGGGACATCCATCAACGTCAAAGTGTTCAGGGTCAAGGTCATAATTGTGCAGAACTTGACCTTTGTTAGATAACTTATCCTCAAAACTTAGCCTTTCATATATCTCAGCAACCCTTGCTGGAATTTTCTGAAACTTTGTCAGATGTATTGTTTAGTCATGGGACATCCGTGTCAACGTCAAAATTTTCAGGGTCGAGGTCATAATTGTGCAGAACTTGACCTTTGTTAGGTAACTTAACCTCAAAACTTAAACTTTCTTATATCTCAGCAACCCCTGCTGGAATTTTTCTGAAACTTTGTCAAATGTATTGTTAGGTCATGGGACATCTGTCAACGTCAAAATTTTCCGGATCAATACCATTTAATATCTGATGTTCTTAGAAGGGCGAGACACCCTCAGCCCGAGGTCTTATTTGACTTAGAATTTTGGTTAAGTTTTTCGTACCACCCCATTTTTTGCAAAACAATTTGAGATCATGCTTTGAAACTTACAACACTAGTTCCCCATCATTACCTCCATCAACAGACAAGAGTACATAACTCTGTCAACGTTTTTGTAAGAATTATGGCCCTTTTTCGTCTAAAATTTTGTTAAGTTTTTAGCACCACTCAACCTTTTTTCAAAACCATTAGAGAAATAGCATATACACTTACAATACTTATTTACCATCATTACCTCCATCATCAGACAAGAGTACATAACTCTGTCAAGATTTTTGTAAGATTTATGGCCCTTTTTCGACTTAGAATTTTGGTGAAGTTTTTCGCACCACCTCACTTTTTAGCTCACCAGAGCACAAAATGCTCAAGATGAGATTTTGTGATCGCCTTTTGTCCGTCGTTCGTCGTCAACATTTGCTTGTTAACACTCTAGAGGCAACATTTTGCATCCAATCTTCATGAAAGTTTATCAGAACATATATCTCCATCAAATCTAGGCCAAGTTTGAAACTGGGTCATGTTGGGTCAAAAACTAGGTCACTAGGCCAAATTTAATGAAAAACTTGTTAAAACTCTGGAAGCTGCATTTTTGGCTTGAGCATGTTGAAACTTTGTCAGAATGTTTGTCTTAGTGATATCTAGGCCAAGTTCGAATATAGGTCATGTGCGGGGAAAAATTAGGTCACTAGGCCAAATTTAAGGAAAATCTTGTTAACACTCTGGAAGCCACATTTTTGGCTTGAGCATGTTTAAACTATGTCGGAAAATTTGTCTTAGTGATATCTAGGTCAAGTTTGAATATGGGTCATGTCATGTCAAAAACTAGGTCACAAGGCCAAATTTAAGGAAAATCTTGTTAACACTCTGGAAGCTGCATTTTTGGCTTGAGCATGTTGAAACTATGTCGGAAAATTGTCTTAGTGATATCAAGGTCAAGTTCGAATATGGGTCATGTCATGTCAAAAACTAGGTCACAAGGCCAAATTTAAGGAAAAATCTTGTTGACATGAGCAGCTTGAAATTTTGTCAGAAAGTTTGTCTTGATGATATTGCCATTGGCACTGAAAGAGATAAGCCTTAAATAGCCCATTCTCAGGTGAGCGATTCCAGGGCCTCATAGCCCTCTTGTTTTCAAAACCATTTGAGATATTGCTTTGAAACTTACAACACTTGTTCCCCATCATTACCTCCATCAACAGACAAGAGTACATAACTCTTGCAACGTTTTTGTAAGAATTATGGCCCTTTTTCGACTAAAATTTTGGTTAAGTTTTTTGTACCCCCCCACTTTTTTCGAAACCATTAGAGATAAAGTTTATACACTTACAATATTTATTTACCATCATTACCTCCATCAACAGATAAGAGTTCATAACAATTAAAGATATAGCTTAAGCATTTACAATATCTTTATACAATCATTACCTCCACCAACAGCCAAGAGTGCATAATTCAGTAAAGGTTTTTGTAAAAATTAAGACCCTTTAATGACTTAAAAAGTACTTTACTTGTAAATAGAATGATAAAGTACTAGGTTATGTTTTCTGTACCACCCAAAACAGTTTTGTTTTATTGGCAAGCACCAAAAAGTGGAGCACGCTGTCCTCTGACAGCTCTTGTTTTGTCCTCAACAATTTATGCATTTCAGTTTTGCCCTTTGCTATCTATCATTCCATCATACATGTACAGTCTTGTAGGATTCCTGATTATTGCTTTAAAGATTGTAAAGTTTCCAGTTGATCACTCATCGTCCGGTATCTGTAGTCTGTTCAAATCTTCAACTAAACTACTGTTCAGATTACAAAGTAGTTTAGCAGGAATGGTTCCTAGGTAGCCCTCATCTAAGATTGTTCAAACTGCGTGAAAGTGTTAATGAATGAATTCACAAGAGATGTATGTGTAGTATCTTTTAACAGAACTTCTTTTAATAAAACAAGAAAGACAAAAAAGTAAGCTTGTTTTTTTCCCCTTTGAATGCAACCCTTTCTGTGTACACACTGGCACATCTTAACCCTTTACCGGATATAAACGCTTTCTGACGCCTCTACACGATCTCCATATAAACGCTTTTCGACACTCTAATCGATTTCAATGCAAATGCTTTTCGACGACTATTCAATTCTAATCGATTTCAATGTAAACGCGTTTCGACTACTTTGGATTTTGAATGCTTCAAAAGTACATGTTTTCGTGTGAAAAGGTCCTCTGAAAGTGTATTTGATTATTTACAAAGGGATCTCAGACTTTAAATCAGTGTTACTATATAAAGTTTGTAAGTAAAAAGCGTCCAAACATGTGTAGTGTTTAAAAATTCAGTATCCAGGTTAAATGAAATGCGTCAGGAAATGATAAGCTTGAAAAATACCATAATTCTATGAAATATATCTGTATGCATGCTTACCAACCTTTTCTCATTCTCAAGGGGGAGGTTCATGATCTCAAAGTGGGAGATTGGGGTTTAAAGGGGGAGATTTTCAGTACAATGAATTTAACAGTAGAAATGTTCACAATAGAACAGAATTTAGATAACTATGCAGGAGACTATACTTTCAATATGTATAGGAATAGAATAAAATAGACTCATTTTGAGAATGTTTTCTATTCAACAGAATATTTTCAACTGTATGTTAGCTTTTAAATATTATTTTGACATATTTTGAAGTTCATGCATTGATATTAAAAAAAACCTTTCAATTGTGGTTATCTAGAAAATCAAGCAAGTTGTCTGTTGTGTCAATGACTTTTCATATTGCATCCAAGAAAGAACAATCTTAACCACATTTAAATTAGACCTACTTTTGAATGAAATACTGAGTACCAATGGAATCTTTATTAATCTAATGACACAGGGAGAAATCATTTAGTTGACAGACACACATTGTTTTGAACTTGTTGAAAGAAAGGGCCTTTAATCAGTGACAATTTGTTTAAAAGTGGATGTTAAAAATGGTTGTAGTAATTTTCAGTACATTCATATCTTCATGATTTAAAAAAAAAAGAAAAAGAAATTCGAAAATCATGAGTTTTTACCTCACGATCGTGGGGTTGGGGTTACCCTATTAAAATCGTGAAACTCACGATTCAATCTGGAGGGTTGGTAAGCATGTGTATGATAATATCCTTTTCCATTTGTAATTGTTTAATGTAATTATTTCACAAGGGTTTTCAAACATTACATCACTATGCACCATTATAAAGATTGAGTCACGACACATAAAAATAGACAATCAGTTTTGTTTCCAAATCTTAAGACAGTTTGTATCAATTTACATATTTGCAATGCCGGCTTTTGGTCATATCTGTTCTCCAAAGACTTCGATAATTGTTGTGTGAGCATATTGATCTGAATATTCCCAACTATCGGAAGGCGGATTTTCATTTGACACGGTATTATTATGTGTTCGCAGTAAACCACGTGCAAGCTTAGTTACCCAGATCAAATGGAATGACTGATGCATGCAGTAAAAATTACCTTGACAACAGTGCTTTGTAGTTCATTTATCTCTTTCTTCATATTAAAAAATCTGACGACATTTTAAAATGAGAGAAATTGCTCACAGTGTAAAGATCCCAAACACAATGAAGCAACGCTGTATGAATCTATTCTTCTGCTGTAGAAATTGTCTGTACATGAGAAAGGGTTAAAGAGTTTTAATTTTTTCTCAAGATGTTTTTAATTTCGTCGGGAAATTTGTTGAAAGAGGAAAGGGTTAACGCACATGTGCAAAGTCGGTCCTTTTGTTTGACCGATCAGGAGTCTTGAGCTATTTTTGGTGTATACCGGTTTGACAATCAAGTAAGCTACTGGGTACAGTTAAGAACATCTTGAAATTGACAAATTTACCGTTCACGCTCCGCTCTGTTCCGTTCCGTTCCGCTCCGCTCACGTTCCATTCCGCTCATAAAGCGTTCACTAAATCATAACATTGGGATTGCTTTTTTCCGTTCCGCTCAGATTGAGCGAAGTATTCATGTGATTGTATTTTTTCGTTCATAATGATTGTTTCGTTCAGAGCACAAAATTCCGTTCCGCTCATAAAGCGTTCCAACTTCGTTCCAATCACGCTCACGATCCAATCACGTTCCGCTCAGATTGTCAATAACATGATGTTCTAAACTGTAAGAACATCTTGAAATTGACAAATCTACCGTTCACGCTCCGCTCCGTTCCGTAACGTTCCGCTCCGCTCACGTTCCATTCCGCTCATAAAGCGTTCAATCATTCATAACATTATTGTGATTGCTTTTTTCCGTTTCGCTCTGATTGAGCGAAGCATTCCTGTGATTGGATTGTTTCGTTCATTATGAATGTTTCGTTCAGAGCGCAAAATTCCGTTCCGCTCATAAAGCGTTCCAACTTCGTTCCAATCACGCTCACGATCCAATCACGTTCCGCTCAGATTGTCAATTTCATGATGTTCTTAACTGTAATAACCCCTTTTACAGATGTAGATTCATTTTGACGCAACTAAAGCTGACAAGTTTGGTAAATATTGCAGCAAAATGAGAAAGCCTAAATGCATTAAATTTAATAGATAACTTTTGCCACAATGATTTGAATAAATTCAATAATTATACTTTCATTTTTAGCTCGACTTTTCAAAGAAAAGGCTAGCTATACTACATGTACTCGCCCCGGCGTCGGCGTTGGTGTCACACCATGGTTAAGGTTTTTGTACCAATTCCATTTTTTAGCTCACCAGAGCACGTAGTGCTCAAGGTGAGTTATTGTGATCGCCTTTTGTCCGTCGTCCGTCGTTCGTCGTCCGTCGTTCGTCGTCCGTCGTCAACATTTGCTTGTTAATTCACTAGAGGCAACATTTTGCATCCAATCTTTATAAAAGTTTATCAGAACATATATCTCGATCAACTCTAGGCCAAGTTCAAAACTGGGTCATGTGGGGTCAAAATCTAGGTCACTAGGTCAAATTTAAGGAAAATCTTGTTAACACTCCTGAAGCCGCATTTTTGGCTTGAGCATGTTGAAACTTTGTCAGAATGTTTGTCATAGTGATATCTAGGCCAAGTTCGAATATAGGTCATGTCGGGTCTCGGTCACTAGGCCAAATTGAAGGAAAATCTTGTTAACACTCTGGAAGCCACATTTTAAACTTGACCATGTTGAAACTTTGTCGGAAAGTTTGTCTTGATGATATCTAGGCCAAGTTCGAATATGGGTCATGTCCGGTCAAAAAGTAGGTCACTAGGCCAAATTGAAGGAAAATCTTGTTAACACTCTGGAAGCCACATTTTAAACTTGAGCATGTTGAAACTTTATTAGAAAGTTTGTCTTCTGATATCTAGGGCAAGTTCGTATATGGGTCATGTCCGGTCAAAAACTAGGTCACTAGGCCAAATTTAAGGAAAATCTTGATTACACTCTAGAAGCCACATTTCTGGCTTGAGCATGTTGAAACTTACAGATATTGCTTTGAAACTTACAACACTTATTTACCATCATTACATCCATCGACAGACAAGAGCACATAATTCTGTCAATTTTTTTTTAATGAATTTTGGCTCTTTTTTTTACTAGAATTTTGGTTTAAGTTTTTCGTACCACCCCAATTTTTTTCAAAACTATTACAAATATAGCTTACACACTTACAATACTTTTTTACCATCATAACCTCCATCCACAGACAAGAGTGCATAACTCTGTCAAGGATTTTTTTAAAGAATTATGGCCCTCTTTCGATTTAGAATTTTGGTCGAGTTATTCATATCAAATCAATTTTTTTTCAAAACAATTAGAGATATAGCTTAAGCATTTACAATATCTTTATACCATCATTACCTCCACCAACGGCCAAGAGTGCATAATTCAGTGAAGGTTTTTGTAAGAATTAGGACCCTTTAACGACTTATAAAGTACTTTGCTTATAAATAGTATGATAAAGTAACTGCTTATGTTTTCTGAACCACCCAAAATAGTTTTGTTTTATTGGCAAGCACGAACAAGTCGAGCATGCTGTCCTCTGACAGAATCGGGAAAATATGCAAACATGTCTTATGATTTATATGGGATGTTTTTACATTTATTCTCTTGGAAAAGACTTTGAATCATAACAGAAAAATGGCTCATTGCTGCATTAAGTTTTACTAATTTTACTCCTGTATGTCACTGAGTTGACTTTTGAAAGCTTTGTAGAATTTAGACATATTTCCTTTCCGGAGTATCTGATTTTAAGAAATTCAACTTGAAATTGCTGTTGGTATATTCTGGAGTTTACATTGAGTACAACACATTAGGCAGTGAAGGTATAAAAGATCTAGACATGTTTGACACTTAGATATAATCTAAGATGATTTGAATCATGATTGCAATCAATTTAGCCTAGCCCTGTTAATTCAATCTTTAGTTAATCGGGCTGTCAATTCAGGGGTTGTGACTTTGATCCCCAGCTTGGCTAACATTCTCTCTTACAAGGCAACAATCATCATTTGTCTTCAACCATTGACCTTACAGTCTATGTGGAAAAGCACCCAGATGATTGGAAAGACTGTTGATTGGAGTACTGGTGTGAGATAGTCATTAAACAAATAGTTAGGTGAATTGACCACCATGATATTACTGATGCCATTTTACAGGCAATAAACGAGTACTAGTTTTATTTGGTAATCTAGAGTCGAGAGAATTTGCCATATTATGTCGCGAATTAGCGATTTGTTCTTTCTGTTTGCCCCAGTTGGACTCCGGTTGCCTTTGTTATATAGCTCCGTTGCTCCGGCCAGCCGCACATGTTGTTCTTTGCTTTGGTTAGGCTCCAGTGGATTTAACTCCGTTGTTCAGGTGTTTAATATACGTTGCTTCGGTATTGAATATTCTTTGCTCCGTTGATGAGTATATAACCTCTGACTTGGACGAAAAGGTTTGAGTGTCTTAAAAGTTTAGATCCATACAATAACGAGATTGTGCTTGAATGAATAAATAAATGATAAAACAGGCTTCCATTTCTTAACCAAAGAATTCCAATGTGTGGAGAATTAAATAAAAATTAAATAAAACGATCTCCACCACATTGTTTGGCGCCGGAACCCGGGAACTGAATCAGTGTTGTTAAGTTTTAATGGAGCTACTCAGTAAAAGTATATAAGACTTAGAAGTAATAAAGTTAGCATAATGACGGAATTGAATAGGTCTATGAAGACACTAGAAATATACCACGAAAGTCAATCAAAGAAAATGTGTAATGCAATCAAAGACGACGATGACTTACTAAATGAAATCATAGAACAAGATGGGTCACTTGTGAAAACGCTATTAAGTGTTACATCGATTTGGAGAAATTTAAAGAAAGACTACTTAAACCTCAAATAACAATGGAAAAAAATGTGGAAAGCGGTGCACACATGGAACACTTAGTTTATTAAACCCCCAATAAACGAAGTTTAGAGGGGGGTATATAGGAGTCACCCTGTGGTTGGTCGGTCGGTTGGTCCGTTGCGGTTTTCTTTGTCCAGAGCATAACTTTAAAACTAATTGTTGGAATTTAATAAAACTTTATACGATGATACAACATGAACCATAACTCTACTTTACCTAATTACAGAGTTATTGCCCTTTGGTACTTTTTCTTGCCCGTAGAATTACTTAATAACTAATATATGGAATCTAATGAAACTTCATACACTGGTAGAGCACAATGAGAGGAAGTGCAGTGTACAAGAACCATAACTCTAATTTACATAATTACAGAGTTATTGCCCTTTGTTACTTTTTCTTGCTTGTAGAGTCTTGTCCGGAGCACAACTTTAAAACTAATTGTTGGAATTTAATAAAACTTCATACGATGATACAACACATTGAGAGTTATTGCCCTTTGTTACTTTTTCTTATCCGGAAAATTACTTAATAACTAATAGATGGAATCTAATAAAACTTCATATGGTAGAGCAAAATGAGAGGAAGTGCAGTGTACAAGAACCATAACTCTAATTTACATAATTACATAGTTATTGCCCTTTGTTAGTTTTTCTTGTGCCCAGAGTCTTGTTCGGAGCATAACTTTAAAACTAATTGTTGGAATTTAATAAAACTTAATACGATGATACAACACCTTGAGAGAAAGTGTGGTGTACAGGAACCTTAACTCGACCTAACCTAATTACAGAGTTATTGCCCTTTGTTACTTTTTCAAATCCGGTGTGGTTGAGTGGTTAGCGTCGGGGATTTCGAAACCGGTTGTACAGGGTTCAATCCATAGTGCCGGCACTACGGTCATGGTGGAGTGCCCTTGGGCAAGGCACATTTTCTAGCTTAGTACTGGTTTGTTTACCCAGGGATCATGAATAAGTGAACAGTCGCCGTGATATAACTGAAATAATGTTGAAAGCGGCGTAGAACCCAAATAGATAAATAAATAAATTGTTACTTTTTCTTGTCCGGAGAATTACTTAATAACTAATTGATGGAATCTAATAAAAATGCAATGGTAGAGCACTATGAGAGGAATTGCAGTGTACAAAAACCATATTATTGCCCTTTGTTACTTTTTGTTGAGCGTAGAATAATTTAAGGACTTATGGATGGAATTCAATAAAACTTCATACTATGATACAACACATTGAGAGGAAGTGCAGTGAACAAGAACCATAACTCTATTTTAGCTAATTACAGATTTATTGCCCTTTGTTATATTTTCTTGTTTGTAGAATAATTTTCATCGCCCTTTCTTACTTTGTTCTTATCCGAAAATTATCTTTAAAACTACAAGTTGGAATTTAAGGTGGGGTTTCTTAATATTCCACTACCTTTTCTATCAGGGCGATGTTCGGGGGTATTAATCACATTCAGTGATAGTTCTAGTTTACAAATTTCAGTATTTCCCAAACATTCCAAGGGATAAAGTAATTTTAGCGGTCTACCCAGTATATTTCCAGACGGTAATTGTAATTTAACCGATCAGATTTTCCATCACGACTTGTTATAAGTTCACATATTCGTCCCGTTTTCCAACATCCCCGAGGTACATTGTCCTTAATAAGTACTACGTCACCGATTTTAGGTTTAAATGGAGACTTGATTCTAGGTGACCGGAGCAAATATTGTGTACGCTCTCGAAGACTTGCAAGATATTCATCTCGCCATAATTTCCAAAATTGATCAAGGAGTTTTATAATACAATACACGTATGTTTGAAAAACATTTCCAGGGTTTTACTAGCTACTTTAAATTGACTAGCATTGTCACTTATAATTTCCGCTGGCTCACCCTTTTGAGAAACTGAACCTTTTAAATCCAAGTAAGAATTCTTCTGCTGTCATGTCTTGTACGAGTTTTAAATGAATGGCGCGAGTGACCATACATGTAAACAAACCCACCCATACCTTTTTAATACCCTCAGATGACTCTATATAGAGGGGACCAAAATAATCTAGTCCGGTTCTGGAGAACGGAGATGATTTTTCTACCCTTGACCTTGGATGAGATGCCATTGGTGGCATCGGATAAGGACCCCCTTCACAACATTTACACAATGTGCAAGACGGAGTATGGATCGTATTGTAGCACGGCCTTGTGGAATCCAGTACTTGTATCTTAATCATGCCAGTGTTTGTGACACACCGCAATGGAAACTTTGCTTATGAATTTTTTCTATTATCAAATGTGTTAGTCTATCTGTTCTTGGTAACAGAATTGGACAACGAGCTCCTTCACTTAAATCTGAATTTTCCAGACGCCCTCTGCATCGCAAAAGACCCTGACTATCCATGTAAAGCCCCAATTGCCTTTGTAGATTGTTTGAAATTCCTTTCGAAATTGCGATTATTTCGTCCTGAAACTATTTCCTTTGCACATATTATGTTAACCACAGTAGTTCCGCGTAATTTAGTTTAACACTTTTTAGGAACCCATTTTCACACAGCACGTTTTTTAACAGTTTAATGAAACGCATAGCAAGGGCAGTAACTCTGAATATCTTTGTGATTGACGAATATTCTGACGCGTCAATTGAAAACACATTCTGGCCCTTTCCACCATAATTTGCTATCATTAAAGTCTTGAACATTTGTGCCTCGAGTGGCAAGATCGGCAGGATTTTGTTTTGTATTGACGTAGTCGAATATGATGTTGTGCTTTTTAATTTCCACGACTATGTTTTTGGCGAATATATCAAACTTCTTTTCTGTGTTAATCCAACCAAGCACACATTGTGAATCAGTCCACAAAAAGGTTTGTTTCATATTCAATTTCAATTCCAGGTCGATTTTCGATGCTCCCTTGCATTTCTGATGCAAATACACAGTTGTTGCATAGGCCTGTTTTGACGCGTCACAAAAACACAGAAGCTCGTAGGCTAGGTGACGTCATCCTTATCAGTATCAAATGAAATGCATCTTTTCACTTCAATTTGGGATAACGCTTTTAAATCAGCAATGACATTTGACCATAATTCTAACAAATCTGTGTCTTCTATCTTGTCATCCCAATCTATATTTCTGCTCCAAATTGTTTGTAGGAGCAACTTTCCATGCAGCAAAACAGGCATGAATATGCCCATTGGATCAAATACAGACGAAATCACACTTAACATTTTTATGCTCCCCAAACTCCTACATACAGACAAGTACTTGTGGGGTTTGGTGTTCTCCTAAAGCCCACCCACCACCCTTATAAAGACACCCATCACCCTTATAAAGACATCCACCACCCTTATAAAGACACTTAGATAAATAGTTTATTTTTATTTTTTATAACGGGTATCTCATTTGCATATTAATGTTATTCATTCCGTAAAAGGGAAGTTATTACGAATTGAATTGCATACTTGTGGGGTTAACCCCACAAAAAAACATCAAAGGACCCACAAAAAAACATCAAAGGAAATAACCCCACAAATACACAGTACTGAATATATTTCAATAAAACTTGAAATATATACATACATATCAATAAGAGAGAGTGCATAATACAGAGCCATAACTTTATAGTGAATGATTTTCAAATTATCTCCCTTGTTAGACTTTATATTTCCATGTCGGGACCATAACTCCAAAAGTATGAAAGATAGTTCGATGAAACTTGAAATGTAGATAGATATTAAAAAGAGGAAGTGCATTACACAAGAACCATAACTCTATAATAAATAATAAATATTAACTCCCTTGTTTTTAGCTCACCTATGCACGAAGTGCAAGGTGAGCTATTGTGATCACATTTTGTCCGGCGTCCGTCCGTCGTGCGTCGTGCGTCGTCCGTCGTCCATCGTCAACATTTGAGCTTGTTAACACTCTACTGGCTACATTTTGCATCCAATCTTCATAAAAGTTTATCAGAACGTTCATCTCCATAAAATCTTGGACAAGTTCGAAACTGGGCGATATGAGGTCAAAAACTAGGTCACTAGGTCGAATTGAAGGAAAATCTTGTTAACACTCTGGAGGCCACATTTTCAACTTGAGCATATTGAAACTTTATCAGAATGTTTGTCTTGATGATATGTAGGTCAAGTTCGAACATGGGTCACGTTGGGTCAAAAAGTAGGTCACTAGGTCAAATTGAAGGAAAATCTTGTTAACACTCCAGAGGCCGCAATTTTTGCTTCAGCAGTTTGAAATTTTGTCAAAATGTTTGTCTTAAAAATATCTAGGTCAAGTTCGAATATGGGTTATGCCGGGTCAAAAACTAGGTCACTAGGTCAAATTGAAAGAAAATCTTGTTAACACTTTTGATGCCGCATTTTTTGCTGTAGCAGCTTGAAATTTGGTCAGAATGTTTGTCTTAAATATATCTAGGTCAAGTTCAAATATGGGTCATATTGGGTCAGAAACTAGGTCACCAGGCCAAATTGAGGGAAAATCTTGTTAACTCTGTAGAAGCCGCATGTTTTGCTTCAGCGGCTTGAAATTTGTTCAGAATATTGAGCTGAATGATATCTAGGCCAAGTTCGAATATGGGTCATGTCGGGTCAAAAGTTAGGTCACTAGCCCAAATTGAAGGAAAGTCTTGTGAACACTTTGGATGCCGCATTGTTTGCTTCAGCAGCTTGAAATTTGGTCAGAATGTTTGTCTGAATTATATCTAGGTCAAGTTCAAATATGGGTCATATTGGATCAGAAACTAGGTCAATAAAGGAAAATATTGTTCAAACTCCGGAGGCCGCATTTTTACTTTGAGCAAGTTGAAACTTAGTCAGAATGTTGTCTTGATGATATCTAGTCCATGTTGGAATATGGGTCATATCAGGTAAAAAATATAGATCACTAGGCCAAATGAAGGAAAGTATTGTTAACACTGTGGAGGTTGCATTCAGAATAATTGTCTTGATGTGTTTTGCATTGCAGTACATTGTATAATTAAGGTGAGCGATCCAGGGCCATCATGGCCCTCTTGTTATTAATTTCTGTCACACTTTATTTGCATTGAGCATAAATCTAAAAGTACTGATTATATTTCAATAAAACTTGAAATATACATACATATCAATAAGAGAGAGTGCATAATACAAGAACCATAACTATAGTGAATGATTTTCAAATTATCTCCCTTGTTAGATTTCCATGTCAGGACCATAACTCGAAAAGTACTAAAGATATTTCGATGAAACTTGAAATGTATACAGATATTAAAGAAAGGAAGCGCATTACACAAGAACCATAACTTATAGTGAATAATTTTCAAGTTATCTCCCTTATTAGACTTTATATTTCATTTTCAGGACCATAACTCCAAAAGTATGAAAGATAGTTCGATGAAACTTGAAATGTAGATAGATATTAAAAAGAGGAAGTGCATTACACAAGAACCATAACTCTATAATAAATAATAAATATTAACTCCCTTGTTTTTATTAAAAAAAATTTGTCCGTCACACTTTAGTTGCAATGAGCATAAATCTAAAAGTACTGAATATATTTCAATTAAACTTGAAATATACACATATATCAATAAGAGAGAGTGCATAATACAAGAACCATAACTTTATAGTGAATAATTTTCAAATAATCTCCCTTGTTAGACTTTATATTTCCATGTCAGGAACATAACTCAACAAGTACTAAAGATATTTCGATGAAACTTGAAATGTATATAGATATTAAAGAAAGGAAGTACATTACACAAGAACCATAACTTATAGTGAATCATATTCAATTTATCTCCCTTGTTAGACTTTATTTTTAAATTTCAGGATCATAACTCCAAAAGTACGAAAGATATTTCAATGAAACTTTAAATGTATATAGATATTGAAGAGAGGAAGTGCATTACACAAGAACCATAACTCGATAATAAATAATAAAAATTAACTCCCTTGTTTTTATTATTTTCTTTTTTGTCCGTCACACTTTAATAGATATTAATAGATATTAAAGAGAGGAAGTGCATTACACAAGAACCATAACTCTATAATAAATAATAAATATTAACTCATTTGTTTTTAGCTCTACTGGCCAAAGGCCAGAAGGGCTTATGTCGTGGCGATTTGTCCGTCGTCCGTGCGTGCGTGCGTGCGTGCGTGCGTGCGTGCGTCCGTAAACAATTTCTTGTTAACACGATACAGTCTTCACTTTTGATTGTATCTCAACTAAACTTATACAGTAGTTAGATATCCATGAGAGCTCGGTTCCTTTCGAAAACCAGCAAGATCCGCCCATGCATGACTGGATTATGGCCCTTGAAATGGTCAAAATTGCTATAAAAGAGCTTGTTAACACGATACAGTCTTCACTTTTGATTGTATCTCAACCAAACTTAATCAGTAGTCAGATATCCATAAGAGCTCGGTTCCTTTCAAAAACCAGCCAGATCTGCCCATGCATGACTGGATTATGGCCCTTGAAATGGTCAAAATTGCTATAAAAGAGCTTGTTAACACAATACAGTCTTCTTTTTTGATTGTATCTCAACCAAACTTATACAGTAGTTAGATATCCATAAGAGCTCGGTTCCTTTCGAAAACCAGCCAGATCCGCCCATGCATGACTGGATTATGGCCCTTGAAATGGTCAAAATTGCTATAAAAGAGCTTGTTAACACGATACAGTCTTCACTTTTGATTGTATCTCAACCAAACTTATACAGTAGTTAGATATCCATGAGAGCTCAGTTCCTTTCGTAAACCAGCCAGATCCGCCTATGCAAGACTGGATTATGGCCCTTGAAATTGTCCAAATTGCTATAATTGAGCATGTGAACACAATAGAGGCTCCATTTACTATCTGATCTTCACCAAACTTAGATAGTAGTTAAATATTGATGAGAGCTTGGTTCCTTTTGAAAATCAGCCAGATCCGCCCATGCAAGACTGGATTATGGCCCATGAAATTGTAAAAATTGCTATAATACAGCTTGTGAGCACAAAAGAGCCTCCATTTACTATCCGAGCTTCACCATACATACATGCTCTGGATTGAAAATGACCAAAGAACCATACCAGTAGAGCATAGGCCCTCATGGGCCTCTTGTTATTACTTTCTTTTAATGAAGTCTGTATTATGTAAATAGGTATGATCACTAGTTCTATCAGACAATGCCTATTATCCCTTGACAAAGCCCTTATGGGGAGCATCCTTCAGTTCCACCGATTCCTTGTTCTTTTTGTAGCGTCCGCTATGTCCACTGACAATCGTTGATTTTTTAATTGACAGACGGTCGGATTTGGAGTTCCAAATATGTCCCAAAACAGTCATATTTTCTGACTTTGCTTCGTCTTCTTCTGGTATTAAATCATTCACACTTTCACTATTTGATAACCATTCCTGAATATTCATCGATGCATCTTGGAATATGGATTTTGAGTGTAGATATAACTGGAATACCTCATTCTCAGATTCTGTTCCAGTAATCAAGTTGTCTACATATATGTCATCTTTAAATTTGAGCGATGTAGGTGTGTTATGCTTTTCAAGGTTGTGTTTGATTACTGCTACCAGCAGAAACGGACTCGAAATCACACCGAACAGAATACGGCAGAATCGATATTCCTGAATGTTACTTTGATTTAGTGTAGGATTTTCACTGTCCTTCAACCAAAAGAACCGTGTTACATCTCTCTGACTAGGTTGAAGGCCTATCTGAAGAAATGCCTTTTTAATGTCTGCTACAAGCACTGTTTCGTGAAGTCTGAATCTCATAAGTAATCCACATAAATTGTGTAACATTACAGGTCCCCTTAATAAGCACTCATTTAAACTGTTATTGTTTACATTAGTTTTAGCGGAAGCATCATACACAACACATAGTTTGGTTGTTGTTTTTTGGGGAGTTACAACAACATGATGTGGTTTGTAATGTTTCAAATCGGTTGAATTTGACTCCAGTATTTGCTCTATCACACCTTGTTTTAATTGTTCCTGTATAACGGAGTCATATTTCTTTAGCATTTCAGAATTTCCCGCCAATTTCTTTACACACGACTTTAAACATCCCAGAGCGAGTTGTTTGTTTTCTGGTAAATCGGGATAATCTTCCTTCCATGGCCACATTACCTGGTATCTGCCGTTTTCGAATTTTAATGTTTCTTTGAAATTCTCCATGCATATGCTTTTTCATCGTCACATTTTGAAGCTTTGTCTTTAATGCCAATAGCTTCAATATTCCAAAAATCTTCAAGATCAGGTTTTCTCTGAATTGAACTGTCAATACTTTGAGATATTTGAGAATGTGTCAAGTTTGAACCATAATTATGTAAGAATCAGAAAGTTCGTTTTCCTATTATCGGCATCGTTATCATGTGTACGTCCAGTGTGTATCCAACCAAATTTTGAAAAAGAAAAGAACAAATTCTATAACAGGATAGTGACTAGATTACTGTTATGAAATGTTAAGGTTTTTTTCGCTCACATACTCACGGTTTCAGCCTCTAGGCCGCACCAAAAATAGTGCTAGTACCTGTGGAAAGTTTTTACCGTAGAAACATAATGTCCCGACATATTCCTCGTGCTGACCTTACGTTGCTCGGTCAAATCTCACGCTTAGGTCAATCAGTCAAGACGTAAAATTATACAAGATAAAATTATTAAAAAAATGAATACAATGTACTCCTGTGACTTTTGTGATAAAAACTATCAACAAAAGTGGAATTTACATAGACATATGAAAGAAAAGCATCTTGAAAGCGAACATATATTCTGTCAAAATGTTCCAGCAGCTTTCCGTCGAGGATATTTAAATGACCATTTAAAAAATGTGCATAACTTGGATACTGATTGTGCTAGAAAACTTATTTAACAATGAAAGACAAACAGAAAATTTCAGCCGATGAACGGGTGACCACAGAACAAACGTGCACAAGACCGAGTTATATGCCAGAAACAGAACCAATAAGTGACGATGAAAATGACACTTTGGAAGAAATATCCTCCTTCATAAATATTTTTTGTGAAAGTGAATTGAAAACAAATTCTGATATAGACTGTGATCAAAATTCAAACGCTGATCTAAATTTCATTGAGGAGTTATGTTCGTGGGACAAACATAGGAATTTACCTGATTTCACCTATGACCAAGACATTGCGACAAGCAAAGATATCCAATCGAAAAGCGAAATGTACAATACGACATTAAACAGTGAAAACATTAACTAAAAATAAAGTTGGCTATATTGCAGAAGAAACGTTGACAAAGACTTTTCTAAATATAGGCTCCGGCGGCTTCATGATTTAACTCCAATTGCTCCGCTGTTTAATATACGTTGCTCCGGTGTTAAATATTCATTGCTCCGTTGATGAGTATATAAGCTCCGACTTGGAAGGAAAGGTTTGAGTGTCTTAAAAGTTTAGATCCGTAAAATAACGAGATTGTGCTTGAATTAATAAATGAAAATAAATGATAAAACAGGCTTCCATTTCATAACCAAATAATTCCAATGTGTGGAGAATTAAATAAAAACTAAATAAAACGATCTCCGTCACATATTATTTGCCATGATCTTCTCGAAGATGTCTGTCTAGCATTTGCTGTTGGTTGGAATAGGTTAATGAGATTTTTTAAATCCAAGAAATAATATTTATAGCAGTGTTTTGGCAAATGACCATGTAACTCCTACATCTATTTTTGTATTTTTTAGCGTCTTGGTAAAGTAATGGAAAACATTTTCGCATGTGTAAAGCAATTGGGTATAAAGTCCTTAGCTTTGCCTTCCCTGGGCACTGGTGGCCTCAAATATCCTACAGAAATTGTTGCCATAGAAATGATGAGATCTATTTACCTGCATGCAGCACAGAGTGGAGTAAATACAGTAACCATTGTTGTTTATAAAGTGTCACCTGAACAACAAGTAAGTATTAAACCTTTCCCACATACAGACGCTTTATGACTCCTCTGCAGCAGATATAATTGAAAACATTTTGACTTTATGAGCAATTTCTCCTTATTATACGCCGTTTTGAAAAAATGGATCGTATTATAGTTTTACCTGCGGCGGGCGGGCGGCGTCCAGTATGTTGTCAGCTCAATAACTTTAGAAGCCTTTGTCCAATCATCACCAAATTCACCAATGGTCAGAATGTTTATTCGGATAATATCTCGGACAAGTTTTATAACTAGCCATATCGCTTAGGTCAATCAAGAGTTATCACCCTTTATAGAAATTACCCAAAATTGGTCTTGTCAGCTCAATAACTTTAGAAGCCTTTGTCCAATCATCATCAAATTTAGTCAGAATGTACATTGGCATAATATCTCCGACGAGTCTGATAACTAGCCATATCGCTTTAGTCAATCAAGAGTTATCGCCCTTTAATTATAGCAATTACCTAAAATTAGTCTTGTCAGCTCAATAACTTTAGAAGCCTTTGTCCAATCATCTCCAAATTTAGTCAGAATGGTCATTGGCATAATATCTCGGTCAAGTTTGATAACTAGCCATATCGCTATAGTCAATCAAGAGTTATCGCCCTTTAATTATAGAAATTACCTAAAATTGGTCTTGACAGCTCAATAACTTTAGAAGTCTTTGTCCAATCATCACCAAATTTTGTCAGAATGTGTATTGGCATAATATCTCGGACAAGTTTGATAACAAGCCATATCGCTTTAGTCAATCAAGAGTTATCTCCCTTTAATTATAGAAATTACCTTTGATAACTTACAACGTTATCTTAGTCACTACACAATTATGTCCCTCGAAATGGCCAAAACTGTACTAATAGTGTCCGCTCTCTAAAGTTTGGCTGATGTACAACAAATTATAACTATACTTGGTCTCAAAAAAACAGGACGGGCGTATTTTGTGACATTTGGCGCTCTTGTGTCAATATGCTTCAAACAAATAACAATAATTAAACTTTCCCAAGAGATATTCCATATATTTGCCTAGATGTTTTGAAAGTCATCTGCTTCATATTTGCTGTATGTGGGAAAAGGTTAACATAAAAGTGTCCTATTTACATATTCCTAGCCTTGTTTAACTCACCTGCCCGGCATGTGGCTGTGGCTGTCTTGCCATCTTGTGCAGAAGAGCAGATTGATTTAAAAAATATTGGTAAATATTAGAGAGTAAACTTGAAAATATCTCGGTAAAGGTGAAAATCTATTCAAATGAAAGTGTAATTAATGTATCAAATCGAAAACTTTTCCAACAAGTTATCTACTGCAGATTCATGTTTTTTGTGAATCTCCCATTTTTTTGTATTTATATGTCTCTGTTATATCATTGTCTTTTACAGAGGATTTTTGAAAAGATTTTGAGAGAATATCAAGATACCATTAAATTGACATATAAAGGTGTGTATGGTATTTGGTAGCTTCAATTTATTAACCCTATCCCACCATAGGTTGGCATCAAACTCTTTGTCTTCCTTGGCTTAATTCAAACCAACTTTCACAGGTTATGCTTTGGTAGAAAAGAGGCTTGGGATTATGCATCAAGGCACTCGGGTCAAGGTCACTGACTTAATATAGATTGTGTTAGAATGACTGCATGTGGACAAATTGGTTTCCAAACTGTGCCTATATAGAAATATGTTCTTATATTTATTATGCCAAACCGTCTCGGTGGTGTTGTGATAGAGGGTTGTGGTAGGTCACAGGTTCAATCCCAGGTTGGGTCATACTGAAATCGAAGTCTTTAAAAATGGTAGTAATGACTGCCCTCCTTGGCCCTCAAGGTTGTGGGATAAGCATTAAGTCTGACTGGCTGGTTTCAGGATAATTGGATCGGGAGTACTGGTAAAAAGAAAATGCCATGATATAACTGAAAAATTGTTGAAATGGGCCTAAAACACCAAACAATTTATTATGCCCCCTTTGGAAGAAGAGGGGGTTTATTGCTTGTCACATGTCGGTCCATCAGGTGATCCGAATTAGACCAAAGCCATCTATTCACATGTCATGGTCACAGTAACCCTCAACATGTTTCTGACAATGTAACACTTGGGCATAATGTTTGACAAACATCTCATGCTAGCATTTATTAACACTTCACTTAAGTTAAATTGATAGATGTCTAGTGACTCATAAGCCATTTGTATGGCCTGGTAGTATTCACAATATATACAATTATGGCTTACAAATGTGAATGTTATACTGTTGTATTAATCTATTGAATATATAACTAGTAGTATGTGTCACTTAGATAAAATGGATTATATATAATTACTATTAAACATATTTATTCATTTACAGCATGTATGACAAAGCCCATCTTTGTTGAAATCTCTAATCCTGATTGGAAACACTGTAATAAAGTTGTGGAAACCAGTACAGAAGTAAGGATGGCTGATACTATCATTTACCTCAGAAAAGCTAGTAGTTATGAAATAAATGGTAAGACACTTATATTGATTTATTTTGGTTTTGCACTGTTTTCAACAATTTTTAGCTCCACTGGCTGAAAGCCAGTCGAGCTTATGTCATGGCGAATTGTCCGGCGTGCGTGCGTGCGTGCGTGCGTGCGTGCGTTAACTTTTTCCTTTAAACGACTTCTTCTCCCTAACCACTTGGCCAATTTGGTTGAAACTTCATGGGAAGCATCCTCTCAATGTCCTCTACTAAATTCCTTCAAATTTTTTTGATCCATTCAAAATTCTGGTTTCCATGGCAACCGAAAGAAAAAAATAGTGAGAACTTAAAAAATCTTCTTCTCCGAAAGTGTCAGGCCGATTTTCAAATAATTTTGTAGAAATGTTCCTTGGGTGACCCTTTATTAGATTCCTTCAAGAAATTTTGATTGGGCGAAAAACATGGCCGCCAGGGGGCGGGACTTTTTTGCCTTATATAGCTATAGTGAAAACTTAAATAATCTTCTTCTCAAAAAGTGTTCAGCAGATTTTCAAATAATTATGTAGAAATGTTCCGTGGGTGACCCTCTATCAGATTCCTTCAAGCCATGTTGATTGGTAAAAAAACATGGCCGTCACAGGGCGGGGCTATTTTGCCTATATGGCTAAAGAGCAAACTTAAAAAATCTTCTCCTCCAAAAGTGTCAGGCCGATTTTCAAATAATTTTGTAGAAATGTTCCTTGTGTGAACCTTAATTAGATTCCTTCAAGAAATGTTGATTGGGCGAAAAACATGGCCGCCAGGGGGCGGGGCTTTTTTGCGTTATATAGCTATAGTGAAAACTTAAAACATCGTCTTCTCCGAAAGTGTTCAGCCGATTTTCAAATAATTTTGTAGAAATGTTCATTGGGTGACCCTCTATCAGATTCCTTCAAGCCATGTTGATTGGTCGAAAAACATGGCCGCCAGAGGGCGGGGCTATTTTGACTTATATTACCATAGTGAAAACTTAAAAAATCTTCTCCTCCGAAAGTGTCAGGCATATTTTCAAATAATTTTGCAGAAACATTCCTTTGGTGACACTCTACAAGATTCCTTTAAGCCATGGTGGTTGTTAAAAAAAATAGCCACCACGGGGCAGGGCTGTTTGGAGATTTTATTTTTGCCTTATGGCCGTGGAGCGATACTGGCCCTCTTGGGCCTCTTGTTCATTTATATGCTGGCGGCCAGTTCATCAACCTCTGTGTGTCCTTTCTTTCTCACACAAGTACTTCACAAAACAGTCTTTCCAAGGAACTGGCTTTTCTTCCATATAGACTGTTGGCCCATTGGTGGAAGGCGAATGACACCTGTCACATTGACCATTGTCAAGTGTCAGAAAGAATCTTGGTCAAGCTGGGGTTCGATCTACCAACCTCTGGATTGTGAGTCTACTTTGCTACAAAGTGAGCTAGCCAGTCTTGGCTAATAATAGATAACACTGATGTAACTCTAATTAACCCTTTCCAACATACAACAAATCTACAGCAGGCAACTTCTAAAACCTTGGGTTAAAAATATTATAAACCCCTATAATTGAAAGTCTAATCATTGAATAGAGTTGAACACATTGTGGCAAAAGGAGAAGTTGCTCATCATGTTTTCGAAACTCTTCTACTGCAGATATGTCAAAATCTGTCTGCAAGTGGGAAAAAAACATAGTGAATACTGATATATATTTATGTAGTTGATAGGAAAAGGAGCTTAAGTGTTAACACCTATGAACTCAAAACAAGCTTGATCATGACACCTATTTTCAATTATTTTATGGCTAAAATTCCTTTAAAGAATTGGTATATAGATGCCCATCAAGTGGTAGCATATAGTTATTGTATACTGCATTCTTGTCTGAGCTATTTCTCAGCAGTAGCAGGCTGGAATTCAATGAAATGTTGTTAAAAGTTTAAGTATCAAGAAGATTCACATATTATCAGTTTGTTCAATTTGATGAGTGGCCCGAAGGTCCAGGGTTTAAATCCTTGTCTGGCTTCTGGAAATATCTGAGGTGCTTTTAAGTGTCTCCCACACAACTCCCACCCTCTCATGCATAGAGATATTTTCAAATAACTTAGCACAAACATGCACCATATCAAGACGATGTGCCAAATGCAAAAAAAAATTCTGTACATTCAAGGTCAAGGTCACAGTGATAAGAAAAAGACTTTAATTGAACTTTTCTTGTCCGGACCATAACTTTGTCATGCATAGAGATATTTTCAAATAACTTGGCACAAATATGAACTATATCAATATGATGTGTCACATGCAAAACTTTTGTCTGTAACTTTAAGGTCAAGGTCACAGTGACAACAAATAGACATCAGTTGAACTTTTCTTGTCCGGACAATAACTTTTTCATCCATAGAGATATTTTCAAATAGCTTGGAACAGATATACACCAACCATATCAAGACGCTGTGTCATATGCACAATTTATGTGTTTAGCTTCCCGGTCAAGGTCACAGTGACAGAAAATATACTTTACTTGAACTTTTTTTGTTCAGACCATAACTTTACCATGCATATAGATATTTTCAAATAACTTCGCGCAAATATGCTCCATATTAAATAACTTGGCAATTTAAAAGAATATAGCATAGATATGAGTAAGTTTCATAACCTCGGGCCCTGGATCTAGTCTGTTTGCAAAGGCATAAACGCGTTACTATCAAGTAAAGGGTTAAGGCAGATCACTGATTATCAACCTGGCATTAGGGATCCTAAAATGTGGCTGCTTACAACAAAAGGTTGCTTAATATCTGTTATCTATTATATGTTCATAATAAATGAGGCCATCAACACACGATTGACTGTATTGAACTGATATTTGTTAGATAAAATTGTGATATATTTAATTGACAAAGTAATTATGATTATTCATCAATAGAAATATTCCCTGTTACTTGAATTACTAGCTTTGATTAACTATTATCAGAAAGATTTGACAGATCTGTTAATTCTTAATTAAACACCTTCCATTATAGAAAACCTGGTTTCATGGAATTTCCATGTCTTTTAAGTTTATATCCCTGTGATATTTTTCTTATTTAGGTTTTTGTACCAATTTGTGTCTATGCTATTTTTCAGCAACCATTGTCTAGATTGTATTGATATATGTAATTCGAAATGATTTACACAATTGAAAACTATGCTACCAACTATTTTCATACATTTCTTAGCTCACCTAAGCACGAAGTGCAAGGTGAGCTTTTGTGATCATCCGGCGTCATCGTCGTCGTTGGTGCCTGTTAACAATTTCCTACAAATGACTTCTCCTACTAAACCAATGGACAGATTTCAAAATAACTTCACAGGAATAGTCCTTAGGTGGTCCTCTTTCAAAAGCGTTCAAAGAAATTAATTCCAAGTAGAACTTTGGTTGCTGCGGCATCAGAATAGGGGAAAATTGCCAAATCTTAAAAAATCTTCTTGTCCAAAAGTACTGG
>JASEVX010000012.1:37399673-37592772 GCA_031761405.1 Serripes groenlandicus
TATGAACTATATCAATATGATGTGTCACATGCAAAACTTTTGTCTGTAACTTTAAGGTCAAGGTCACAGTGACAACAAATAGACATCAGTTGAACTTTTCTTGTCCGGACAATAACTTTTTCATCCATAGAGATATTTTCAAATAGCTTGGAACAGATATACACCAACCATATCAAGACGCTGTGTCATATGCACAATTTATGTGTTTAGCTTCCCGGTCAAGGTCACAGTGACAGAAAATATACTTTACTTGAACTTTTTTTGTTCAGACCATAACTTTACCATGCATATAGATATTTTCAAATAACTTCGCGCAAATATGCTCCATATTAAATAACTTGGCAATTTAAAAGAATATAGCATAGATATGAGTAAGTTTCATAACCTCGGGCCCTGGATCTAGTCTGTTTGCAAAGGCATAAACGCGTTACTATCAAGTAAAGGGTTAAGGCAGATCACTGATTATCAACCTGGCATTAGGGATCCTAAAATGTGGCTGCTTACAACAAAAGGTTGCTTAATATCTGTTATCTATTATATGTTCATAATAAATGAGGCCATCAACACACGATTGACTGTATTGAACTGATATTTGTTAGATAAAATTGTGATATATTTAATTGACAAAGTAATTATGATTATTCATCAATAGAAATATTCCCTGTTACTTGAATTACTAGCTTTGATTAACTATTATCAGAAAGATTTGACAGATCTGTTAATTCTTAATTAAACACCTTCCATTATAGAAAACCTGGTTTCATGGAATTTCCATGTCTTTTAAGTTTATATCCCTGTGATATTTTTCTTATTTAGGTTTTTGTACCAATTTGTGTCTATGCTATTTTTCAGCAACCATTGTCTAGATTGTATTGATATATGTAATTCGAAATGATTTACACAATTGAAAACTATGCTACCAACTATTTTCATACATTTCTTAGCTCACCTAAGCACGAAGTGCAAGGTGAGCTTTTGTGATCATCCGGCGTCATCGTCGTCGTTGGTGCCTGTTAACAATTTCCTACAAATGACTTCTCCTACTAAACCAATGGACAGATTTCAAAATAACTTCACAGGAATAGTCCTTAGGTGGTCCTCTTTCAAAAGCGTTCAAAGAAATTAATTCCAAGTAGAACTTTGGTTGCTGCGGCATCAGAATAGGGGAAAATTGCCAAATCTTAAAAAATCTTCTTGTCCAAAAGTACTGGCCCAATTTGAAAATTGTTTTGCACAAATGTTCCTTGGGGTACCCTCTACCAAGATTGTTCAAACATTTCCGATCCGTTGAAAAACATGGCCGCCAGGGAGCGGAGATTGTTTTCTATATATTATATTATGTTATTATATGTGCATTGTTAAAACTTAAAAAAATACCTTCTCGTCCAAAAGTATTAGCCTTATTTGAAAATTATTTTGCACAAATGTTCCTTGGGGCTCCTTTTACCAAGATTTTTAAAATATTTCCGATCCGTTGCAAAACATGGCCGCCAGGGGGCGGAGCTTGTTTTCCTTATATGTGCATTGTAAAATCTTTAAAAATGTTCTTGTCAAAAAGTACTGGCACGATTTAAAGATAATTTGGCACAAATCTTCCTTGGGGGACCTTCTATCAAAATTGTTCAAATTAATCCAATCCATTGAAAAACATGGCCGCCAGGGGCGGGGCTTGTTTTTAGCTCACCTGTGCACGAAGTGCTCAGGGTGAGTTATTGTGATCGCCCTATGTCCGGCGTCCGGCGTCCGGCGTCCATCAACATTTTCTCCTCTGTAACCGGTGGGTCAACTGGGATGAAACTTCACAGAAAGCATCCTCTCAATGTCCTCACCAGAATTCCTTAAAATTTTTGGGATCCATGCAGAATTCTGGTTTCCATGGCAACGAAATGAAAAAAACTTCAAAATTCTTAAAAAATCTTCTCCTCCGAAAGTGTCAGGCCGATTTTCAAATTATTTTGTAGAAATGATCCTTGGGTGACCCTCTATCCGATTCCTTCAAGCCATGTTGATTGGTCGAAAAACATGGCCGCCAGGGGGGGGGGGGGGGGGGGGGGGGGCGGGCTATTTTGCCTTATATGGCTATAGTGCAAACTTAAAAAATCTTCTCCTCCAAAAGTGTCAGGCCGATTTTCAAATAATTTTGTATCAGATTCCTTCAAGCCATGTTGATTGGTTGAAAAACATGGCCGCCAGGGGGCGGGGCTATTTTGCCTTTTATGGTTATAGTGAAAACTTAAAAAATCTTCAACATTTTCTCCTCAGTAACCAGTGGGTCAATTGGGATGAAACTTCACAGAAAGCATCCTCTCAATGACCTCACTAGAATTCCTTCAAATTATTGGGATCCATGCAGAATTCTGGTTTCCATGGCAACGAAACGAAAAAAAAATCAAAATTCTTCTCCTCCCAAATTGGTTGGCAGATTTTGAACTTATTTTGTAGAAATGTTCCTTGGGTGACTCTCTATCAGATTCCTTGAAGCCATGTTGATTGGTCGAAAAACATGGCCGCCAGGGGGGGCGGGGCTTTTTTGCCTTATATGGCTATAGTGAAAACTTAAAAAATCTTCTCACTAAAAGTGTCAGGCCGATTTTCAAATAATTTTGTAGAAATGTTCCTTGGATGACCCTCTATCAGATTCCTTCAAGCCATGTTGATTGGTCGAAAATGATGGCCGCCAGGGGGGGGCCAGGCTATTTTGCCTTATATAGCTATAGTGCAAACTTAAAATATCTTCTCTTCCAAAAGTGTCTGGCCGATTTTCAAATAATTTTGTAGAAATGTTCCTTGGATGACCCTCTATCAAATTCCTTCAAGCCATGTTGATTGGTCAAAAAACATGGCCACAAGGGGGCGGGGCTATTTTGCCTTTTATGGCTATAGTGAAAACTTAAAAAATCTTCTCCTCCAAAAGTGTCAGGCCGATTTTCAAATAATTTTGTAGAAATGTTCCTAGGGTGACCCTCTATCAGATTCCTTCAAGCCAAGTCGATTGGTTGGAAACTATGCCCGCCAGATGGCGGGGCTTATATAGCTAAAGTGAAACAAAAAATCAGGTGAGCGATTCCAGGGCCATCATGGCCCTCTTGTTCTTATATATGCATTGTAAAATCTTTAAAAATCTTCTTGTCCAAAAGCACTAGCTTGATTTAAACATTATTTGGCACAAATGCTCCTTGGGTGACGTTCTACCAAGGTTGTTCAAATTAATTCGATCCATTGAAAAACATGGCCACCAGGGGGTTGCTTGTTTTCCTTATATGTATAGAGTAAAAACTTTGAAAAAGTTCTATTAAATCAGGTGAGCGATATAGGGTCATCATGGCCCTCTTGTTTATATGAACAGATTGGTTGCCATGTGAAAGAATGCGTGTCAGGAAATTGGAAACACTGTCTCTAGGTCTTATAAGAGCGAGGATATTCTTGGACATGTCTTCTGTAGATAACGACAATCAAAAAGCTCTATACCAGAGGTCACTTGAGTATGCTGTTTTAGATCTTCAGTCCCAGTTCCTCGTCATAGACCTAACACAATGTACGTATTTTTCTGATGATTGCCTGAAGGCAGGGAGTCATTTAGGGATCACTTCTCAATTATTTGTCTTGAAAATGTATGTATGCATGTATATGTAGCTCATAAACTGCAGCTGTTCAATTCTCAAGAACCATATTTGGAGTTCTCTCCCTTTCCAAATTTGCTTGTTTGCCCATTTTCCCACATTGCAAACAACGATTATATTTCTGATTAAATTGGTTGAAATCTTTGGATCTGTAGATGTGCAGTGCACAAAAACAATAAATAAAGCTTGCATATTTAAGGTGTTTTTCATTTTTAGCTCAATTATTCAGAGTTTATGAGATCTATTCTACGCAACCTGGCGTCAGCATATAATGCAAATTATTACCCTTTAAGAAAATCTTGTTAATGTTTTGCATGCAACTTCAATAGAGTCCAAATCTCAGTAACTAATAAGTAGTGCAATAGTTGAGCGTGCTGTCTTACGGACAGCTCTTATTTATAGTTCGGCTAGTTTCTCACCTATTTATTCTCTAATTTATCAACTTCAAACTTAGTAAATAGATAGCTTGTTACTCTGAAAGAACCATGATCCTACCTCGCCTATTTACAATTGTATTTTCTTCTCAAACTAAGTTTGTTGATACATGTAGCTTGTGATCTACAGATGTGCATAACACAAGAACTTTTATTCTAGCATGCATATCTCCGAGTCATTCACCTTTATGATTTTTTTTCTGCTACATTTTCTCACTTATTATCTGCCTTACTCAAAGTGTAAATGAACCTTTGACCCAATTTGTATTAAGATGCATCTTTAGATAATTTTCTGCTTTCTTGTCTCAGATATCCTTTACATTAACTTGTAAATTGAGATGAACTATGTCAGTGGAAATGTTATCCTCAAATGCAACATTTTTAGCTCCACTGGCTGAAAGCCAGTCGAGCTTATGTCATGGCGAATTGTCCGTCGTGCGTGCGTCTGTGCGTCCGTGCATCTGTGCGTGCGTTAACTTTTTCCTTTAAACGACTTCTTCTCCCTAACCACTTGGCCAATTTGGTTGAAACTTCATAGGAAGCATCCTCTCAATGTCCTCTCTTAAATTAGTTCAATTTTTTTTGATCCATCCATAATTCTGGTTTCCATGGCAACCAAAAGAAAAAAATAGTGAAAACTTAAAAAATCTTCTTCTCCAAAAGTGTCAGGCCGATTTTCAAATAATTTTGTAGAAATGTTCCTTGGGTGACCCTTTATTAGATTCCTTCAAGAAATGTTGATTGGGCGAAAAACATGGCCGTCAGGGGGCGGGGCTATTTTGCCTTATATAGCTATAGTGAAAACTTAAAAAATCTTCTTCTCCGAAAGTGTTCAGCCGATTTTCAAATAATTTTGTAGAAATGTTCATTGGGTGACTTTCTATCAGATTCCGTCAAGCCATGTTGATTGGTAAAAAAAACATGGCCGCCAGAGGGCGGGGCTATTTTGCCTATATGGCTTTAGTGAAAACTTAAAAAATCTTCTCCTCCGAAAGTATCCAGCCGATTTTCAAATAATTTTGTAGAAATGTTCCTTGGCCGGATGACCCTTTATTAGATTCCTTCAAGAAATGTTGATTGGTTGAAAAACATGGCCGCTAGGGGACGGGCTATATTGCCTTATATAGCTATAGTGAAAACTTAAAAAATCTTCTCCGAAAGAATTCAGCCGATTTTCAAATAATTTTGTAGAGATGTTCCTTGACTGACCCTCTATCAGATTCCTTCAAACCATGTAGATTGGTAAAAAAACATGGCCGCAAGAGGGCGGGGCTATTTTGCCTTATATGACTAAAGAGAAAACTTAAAAAATCTTCTTCGACGAAAGTGTCTGGCTGATATTCAAATAATTTTGTAGAAATGTTCCTAGGTTGACCCTCTATCAGATTCCTTCAAGCCATGTTGATTGGTTGAAAAATATGGCTACTAGGGGGTGGGGCTATTTTGCCTTATATATATATATGGCTTTAGTGAAAACTTAAAATATCCTCTCATCCGAAAGTGTTGGGCCAATTAGCAAATAATTTTGAAGAAACATTCCTTGGGTGACACTCTACACGATTCCTTTAAGCCATGGTGGTTGGTAAAAAACATGGCCACCAGGGGGCAGGGCTGTTTGGAGATTTGATTTTTGCCTTATGGCCGTGGAGCGATACTGGCCCTCTGGGCCTCTTGTATTCAGTTAAATCACAGCAATTCCTGGCTAAGTTACCAATACTACTGGTCCTTTTAACCTGACACCAACTAGTCAGTTGTAATGCAAACCCCACAATCCTGAGTGTCAAGGAGGGCAGCCATTATTACCATTTTTGGCTTGACTATTCAGAGAATATGAAAGCTACATGTATTCTACTCACCCTGGCTTCTGCGTCCTCAACACACCTTGGTTGAGGTTTTGCATGCAAGTACATATATAACATCATAGCTTGGTGACTACTTTATGTATTGCATTGAAACTGTCTACAAGGCTTCCCAACTATACCACCTTTGAAAAAAAGCAAGTAAGATAACTATCATGCATATAATGCAAGTATCAAGTTATGGCCGTGTTTTTACTAAGAAATCCTGGTTCAAGTTTTTTTTAGCAACTACATTATAAGTCCATATCTCCCTTACTACTAGATGTATTGCATTGATGCTCTTTACAATGCTTCCTTACTATCACACCTGTGTTAACAATCAAGTTAGATAACTCTATCCTGCATTTAATGCAAATTATGCTCCTTGTTTACTCTGGTTAAAGTGTTGTGTGTAACTACATTAAGAGTCCATATCTCATTAACTAATGTATGCATTGCATTGAAGCTTTGTACAACCCTTCCCAACCCTCATACCTAAGCAAGTAAGATAACTCCATTGTGCATATAATGCGAATCCGGCCCTTTTATTATGTCTCCCCCCATACATGGGGGTGACATATTGTTTTTGCCCGTTCCGTCCTTCCGTCCTTCTGTCCCTCCGTCCTTCCGTCCTTCTGTCCCTCCGTCCTTCCGTCCCTCCGTCTGTCACACTTGTTTCCGCTCAATAACTGAAGAACGCTTGGGTGTAGGAACTTCATACTTGGTATGCAGGTTGGTGATGACCATGCAGTAGCTGACCCCTATTGATTTTGAGGGTGACATATTGTTTTTGCCCGTTCCGTCCTTCCGTCCTTCTGTCCCTCCGTCCTTCCGTCTGTCACACTTGTTTCCGCTCAATAACTGAAGAACACTTGGGTGTAGGAACTTCATACTTGGTATGCAGGTTGGTCATGACCAGTAGCTGACCCCTATTGATTTTGAGGGTGACATATTGTTTTTGCCCGTTCCATCCTTCCGTCCTTCCGTCTGTCACACTTGTTTCCACTCAATAACTGAAGAATGCTTGGGCCGAGGAACTCCATACTTGGTATGCAGGTTGGCCATGCCCAGTAGAAGACCCCTTTTGATATTGAGGTCAGTACGTCTAAAGTCAAGGTCACAGTGACCTTGAGCTGAATGGTCACAGATAATGAGCTGAAAAATTGTTTTTGCTTGGGCCCAGGAACTTCATACTTGGTGTGCAGGTTGGTCACTACCAGCAAATGACCTCTATTGATTTTGAGATCACTAGGTCAAAGGTTAAGGTCACAGTGGTCAAGGTCACGTCCATCATACTTGTTTCCGCTCAATAACTGAAGAACCCTTGGGCGTAGGAACTTCATACTTGGTATGCAGGTTGGTCATGACCAGTAGATGACCCCTATTGATTTTGATGTCAGAAGGTAAAAAATGGTTTCCGCTCAATAACTGAAGAACGCTTGGGCCGAAGAACTCCTTACTTGGTATGAAGGTTTGCCATGCCCAGTAAAAGACCCCTTTTGATTTTGAGGTCAGTACATCTAAAGTCAAGGTCACAGTGACAATGAGCTGAAAATTTGTTTTCGCTTAATGGCTTTGGCCATGGAACTTAATACTTGGTGTGCAGGTTGGTCACCACCAGCAGATGACCCCTATATATTTTGAGGTCACTAGGTCAAAGGTCAAGGTCATGGTAACCTTCAGCTGAAAAATGGTTTCCGCTCAATAACTAAAGAATGCTTATGTCGAGGAACCTTATACCTGGTGTGCAGGTTGGTCCTAACCAGTAGATGACCCTTATTGAGTTTGTTTGACTTTGAGGTCACAAGGTCAAAGGTCAAGGTCACGGTAACCTTCAGTTTCAAGGTCACATTAACAATGAGCTGGGAAATAGTTTTTGCTTAATAACTGTAGAATGCTTTGGCCATAGAAGTTAATACTTGGTGTGCAAGTTGGTCACCACCAGCAGATGACCCCTATTGATTTTGAGGTCACTAGGTCAAAGGTCAAGGTCATGGTAACCTTCAGCTGAAAAATGGTTTCCGCTCAATAACTAAAGAATTCTTATGTTGAGGAACTTCATACCTGGTGTGCAGGTTGGTCCTAATCCCTATTGATTTTGATCCTAACTAGATGAATCTTATTGATTTTGTTTGATTTTGAGGTCACAAGGTCAAAGGTCAAGGTCACGGTAACCTTCAGTTTAAAAATGTTTTTTTCTCAATAACTCAAGAACGCTTATGCCCAGGAACTTCATACTTGGTGTGCAGGTTGGTCCTAACCTGTAGATGACCCCTATTGATTTTGATGTCAGTAGGTCAAAGGTCAAGGTTACGGTGACCTTGGGCTGAAAAATGATTTCCGCTAAATAACTGAAGAATGCTTGAGCTCAGGAACTTAATACTTGGTGTGCAGGTTGGTCACTACCAGTAAATGACCCCTATTGATTTTGAGGTCACTAAATCAAAGGTCAAGGTTATGGTAACCTTCAGCTGAAAAAATGGTTTCCGCTCAATTACTAAAGAATGATTATGTCGAGGAACTTCATACTTGGTTTCACACGTTGGTCCTAACCAGTAGATGACCCCTATTGATTTTGTTTGATTTTGAGGTCACAATGTCAAAGGTCAAGGTCACAGTAACATTCACCTGAACAAATTGATTTTGACTCCATCATTTCTTTTCGTCCCCTATGACCACACAAATGGGGAGACAAGCGCTTTTTCAAAAAAGCAATCTCTAGTTTTAATTAGAAGTTCCAGTTAAAGTTTTGTGTGCAACTACATTAACAAACCATATCTCCCTTACTACTTGATGCACTGTATTTAAACTTAGCTTAACCCTTCCTCACCATCACACCAATGTAAACAATCAAGTAAAATAAGTCTTTCCTGCAAATAATGCAAATTATGGTCCTTTTTGTGTCACCTGCGTAGCATGGTAGGCACTTAGGGATTACTTTTTTTTTGTCTGGCATCTGTCTGTCCATCCGTCTGTCCGTCTCTCCGTCTGTCCGTGTATCCATCTATCGTCAAGTTTTCAAATAACTTTTTTATACTCAAAGGATTTCATTGAAACTTCTGACAAATGTTTACATCAATGTGTGTGATTGGTTCACAAAAGGGGTATAATCCAAATATTTTTTATATCAGAGTTATTGCCCCTTTTTTGTCAAAAATTTAAATTTTCTGACAAGGACCCGGCAGGTGACACACGGGCTCCGGGGAGCACTCCATTCTAGTTTTACTTAGAAATTCTGGTTAAAATTGTGTGTGAAACTACATGAAGATTCCATATCTCAGTAACTACACAAAGCATTGCATTGAAACTTTATCAACCCTTTCCAACCATCACATCAATATAAATAATCAAGTTAAATAAATCTATTGTGCATTTAATGCAAATTATTGCCCTTTAAGTTTTGCATGCAACTATGTCAGAGTCCATGTCTCAGTAACTAATAAGCATTGATCGGGCATGCTGTCTTACTGACAGCTCTTGTTTAAAGTCTTGCAAATAAACAGTATAACATAGATGATAGTGTATATCACAATTACATTATGAACTCTCTAAAGGCCATATTTCAAATCCAATCTTCATGAATTCATCTCCAACAAATCAAGGTTCAGAAACTAAGTCACAAGGCCATATTTCAGAATAAAACTCATGAACACATTAGAAGTCGCATTTTTAGCTCACCTGAGCTTTTGCTCAAAGTGAGTTATTGTGATCGCCTTTTGTCCGTCGTCCATCGTGCGTTATGCATCGTGCGTCAACATCTTCTCCTCAGTAACCAGTGGGTCAATTAAGATGAGACTTCACAGAAAGCATCCTCTTAATGACCTCATCAGAATTCCTTCACATTTTTGGGATCCATGAAGAACTCTGGTTTCCATGGCAATGAAACATAAAAAACTTCAAAATTCTTCTTCTCCCAAACTGGTTGGCAGATTTTCAAATCATTTTGTAGAAATGTTCCTTTTGTGACCCTCTGTAAAATTCCTTCAAGCCATGTTGATTGGTCAAAAAACATTGCCGCCAGGGTGGGGGGCCATTTTGCCTTATATGGCTATAGTGAAAACTTAAAAAATCTTCTCCTCCGAAAGTGTCAGGCCGATTTTCAAATAGTTTTGTAGAGATGTTCCTTAAGTGACCCACTATCAGATTCCTTCAAGCCAAGTTGATTGGTTGAAAAACAAGGCCGTCAGGGGGTGGGGCTGTTTTGCTATATATGGCTATAGTGAAAACTTTAAACATCTTCTCCTCCGAAAGTATGAAGCCCATTTTCCAAAAGAATTGTAGAAATGACCCTCACAAGAATTCCTTCAATTTTTTCAAATTATTTTGTAGAAATGTTACTTGGATGACCCTCTATAAAATTCCTTCAAGCCATGTTGATTGGTCAAAAAGCATGGCCGCCAGGGGGAGGGGTCTATTTTTCCTTATATGGCATTAGTGAAAACTTAAAAAATCTTCTCCTCCGAAAGTGTCAGGCCGATTTTTAAATAATTTTGTAGAAATGTTCCTTAAGTGATCCTCTATCAGATTCCTTCAAACCATGTTGATTGGTCGAAAAACATGGCCACCAGGGGACGTGGGGCTATTTTGCCCTATATGGCAATTTCATCATCATCAAATCTAGGTCAAGGTCATCACTGGATTATGTGGGTTATAACATAAGGTCAGACTTAAGTTAAACAATGTGAACACATTAGAAGCCAGATGTTTCATTTAATCTTCATGAAACTTCATCAGTATATTCATAACCATCAAATCTAGTTTATGTTTCAAAATGGGTCATATGGGGTCAAAAACTAGGTCACTCAGTCAAATTTTAGAAAATCTTTTTAAACACTCTAGAGGAACCCCACTTAGTCCACAGTTTAAAAAAAAGAGGTTTAAGTTACTGGTATACCTAGATGGACAAGGGTTCTTTTACAGTTGTCCATTTAGGAACAAGAGAAATTTGATTTGTTTCTACGATATCAATATTATGATGTTCATCCTTTCCCATTGTAGGTGAGGCAGAAGAAATAACAGTTACCATAGAGAATATGTTGAGGAAAGTAGACACTGTACGGAAGAAACGAAACAGATTGACCAAATTGTATTTTCTTGTTTCACCTGAAAGTTTAAAGTCTTGTGTTAGAAGGACCAAAGATGATCTGTCAAGAAGAAGAATTCCTGATAAATCCGGGCTGGGAATAACTACATTTTGTAAGTATTCATGCTATTCCTCAAACAAAACAAAACAATATGAAAACAGCTTGAGGAAATGTAGATATGAGGCAAGCATCCAAAGGAACAAATTCCTCTAGAGGGGGAGAGGAGTGGACATACTTTATTGCTTTCGCCCTGGATGTCCATCTGTCAATATGTCTGTCACATCTGCTTTAATGTTTAACTATAGAAAGAGATTTCAAAATATTAAGATTATTTGTTTTCCATGATTAAATGAAATGCAGAGGATCAGGCTGACCTTGATGATTCTCAAGGTCATATGTTTTGTTTCCAGTACGTGTGACTGTACTTTCCTTACTGCTCTGACCTTTGAACTGAGGGAAGGATTTTCAAATTTGTTCTGCCTTCATGAGCTCATAATCTGGTAGAACATTATCAATTTAGTTTAAACTTACATGTAGTTTGCTTAATCAACTGATTGATTTAGGTGTAATACTGTTTTCAACTTTTTTTAGCTCGAAGAAAAAAATATGGGTATTATGATACCCTTGGCATCGTCCTCTGCGTCGTCAGAATACTTTAACCTTACCTCATAACTCAAATAACTATTCAACATTTTTAAATGAAACTTAGTACACCTGTTCTTAGGAACAATACGCATGTCTGACAAGTCACATAAATCTGGCTGTAATTATTATTCAGAAATGCCCGTTTTTTAAGATTTAGAAAAAAGTAGATTAGCGTTGGCCTTCGCTCTGCAGCACTCTTTTTCAGATATATCACAGTGGTCAGTTCAACTAATCATGTGTTTCTAGGCTTTCGCACTGAAGTATTCCACACAACATTATTCCCAGACTAATTGTTACTTTCAAACATGGACTGTTAGCCCATTGATCCAAGTAACAATGATTTTTGTCAATCATCGGAAAGAATGTCTGGTGGAGCTTTGATTCAAACTCATGACGATTGGTTTGATAACCCTCTTTTTGAGCGAAGGGTCGCGAAGCGATCCAAAAGCTCATAGCATGCCTGCTTTCGAAAAAAATCCAACTTAAAGTTGCAACCACACTCAACCGCGGAAGGATTTGAGATTACTTCATTTGATTGGCTTTCATTCGCATCGCACTACTTTCGACATGCCTTTTTGCCCGAGTCCGCCTTCCTCATGAATGAGTTCAAAAAGTAATTCCACTGTTGACTAGATTGTTATCAATATGTACAATGTCAAATACTTTTGATTTCATTCAATATTATCACACTGTAGACTAGTCACCTAGTCACTTTAAACAACGTTTTATAATATCATAATGTATATACACAGAAAACTGATAAACTCAGAGGAACACTTTGAAATGGCAGGCTTCAAACGTTTTCATTAATGAACTGTCAGTGTTCACCCTTTACATGATAGAATACAACACAAATGAAGCGGGTGAATTTTGAAATCTTTTCTAGAAAATGTAACAATTACTCAAAATAACTTATTCCTTCCTTTTACACAATGTCTCAAACCTGTAGATTGAAAATTAATTAAATATTCTAGATATCACACACTTTTTTACAGCTATTCTTATACCATTTTCCGCCACTTATCTGCGTTCATGTTATTAGGCAGGGACAGTGTATAACACTGTCCCTGTATTAGGGGAAATTAAGCAGAACACTTTTGAAAATAATTGTGCCAACGCTTCCCGCTTTATTCAGTTAAACTTATTATTCCCATATTTTTGTTTGGATATGTTCCAATTCGCCGACCTCTAATTTAGGTTTAGAGAAAAAGGGTAAGTAAGTTGTAAAACTATCAGATATCATAAACGGTTATGAGGTCTCCTGTTACTATCTCGATTATATAACTGATTCTCGCTCAATAAGTTCAGAGAGCGGTCATACAGGGCATGAATAAATGGTCTCTTCCTTTATTCCTTTCCTCTGTGTTTTGAATTAAGGTTTTATTAATGTCTTTCGGATAAACATACACAAGGATAATATAATATTTTGCATAACCTATTTTTGTATCAAAAGTAGCACTTTCAACAATAAGGGTAAGTCCATATATGTTGATGCAAATAAGATGTAAAATGTGTTACATTCATGTATACAGTCAAATTGTTTCAACAACAATACACTTATCCATGATAATACCAAGGTAGTGTTATGGCATTATTTACTGCGAATGGACAGATACTCAAATTATTCTTTAAGGTCAATTAGCGCATCTGCGTATTCCGATCAGGATCTGCATTGCACACACAAATTAGTCATAGAAAGTTTAACCCTTTTCCTCATGTAGACGCTTTCTGACACATCTACAGCAGACGGCTTTTTGAAAACATAGTGACAAAAGGAGAAATTGCACAACACGTGCAATTTCTCTTTTTGACACTCTGTTTTCAACTTTTAGTCTTATGTTTTCCATTCAAATATAGAGATTTTCCATTTTTTGTAAAAAATATGTTCAAAGTCGTCTGCTACAGAATTGCCGTATGAGGGAAAGTGTTAAAGGATTTTTTTTTTGTAACACAGAATTCATTTGTTTTTTATGTGTTGAACCTAAGACAGGTCTTATACTTATTGTCATGCTGGTTTTCGCAGTTACAGCGTCAACATCAATGAAGGTACTTCGCTCATTAGTGCTATCAGCGCTTTGATTAACCAACTTAGCTATCGCAGCTGAATTGTAGTTTGGTGAGACAACAAACAAAATGTAGCATTTCCCTGAGATACTGTTGAAACTGATTGGAAACATCAATATAACAAATAATTGATTTGCAACATAATTTTAACCCTCTCCCACATACAATAAATATGAAATCATCTCAGCAAATATAGGGAATACACAATATATTAATTATTGATAACACTGGAAAATGGAGAAACTGCTCATCATGACCAATTTCTTCTTTTTCACAATGTTTTTCAAAAGCTGTAGGCTGCAGATGTGTGTAAATTTGTCCTATGTGAGAAAGGGTAAACTGTAGACTTTCTTCTCTCATATTTTAGTAACAAGCATGGTGTCCAGAAGCCCACTTGAAATGAGGCGTCTAAATGCGTCTATATGTGAGAAAGGGTTAATTGTAAACTTTCTTCTCTCATATTTTAGTTACAAGCATGATATCCGGAAGCCAACTTGGATTGGAATGGCACGTGAAGGAGTCTAAAGTTCCCTTTAGTTCTGGCGCAAATTTGATAATGTGTAGTGACAATGAAGAGAAATTACAGACAGCAGTGCAGGCTGTTAGATCTAAATTCTCTGAATACGGAAATGTATGTATACATGTTATTCCATATGATATACTTTTAAAGATGTATACATGTTATTCCATAATTATGATATATTTTTAGCTCACTTGTCACATAGTGACAAGGTGAGCTTTTGTGAGCGTCCGGCGTCCGTCGTCTGTCCACAATTTCTTGCGAACACGATAAAGTCTTCATTTATTATCTGATGTTTACCAAACTTATTCAGTAGCTAGATATCCTGAGAGCTCGGTCCCTTTCAAAGACCAGCCAGATCCGTTCATACATGATGGGATTATGGCCCATTAAAATTGGCAAAATTGCTATAATTGATCTTGTGAACAAGTTAAAGTCATCATTATCCGATGTTTACCAAACTTATACAGTAGCTGGATATAGATGAGTGCTCGGATCCTTTCAAAAACCAGCCAGATCCATCCATGCATGACTGGATTATGGCCCTTTAAAATTGGCAAAATTGTTATAATTAACCTTGTGAACACGATAAAAACTTCATTTATTATCCGGTGTTTACCAAACTATTCAGTAGCTAGATATCCATGAGAGCTTGGTTCCTGTCGAAAACCAGCCAGATCCGTTCATGCATGACGGGATTATGGCCCTTTAAAATTGAAAAAAATGCTATAATTGACCTTGTGAACAAGATAAAGTCTTCATTTATTATCCGATGTTTACCAATCTTATACAGTAGCTAGATATACATGAGAGCTCGGTTGTTGAAAACCATCCAGATCCGTCCATGCATGACTGAATTATGGCCCTTTATAATTGGCAAAATTGCTATAATTGACTTTGAGAACACAATAAAAACTTATTTATTTGTCACATGTCCCTACATTGGCAATATTGACACATTGTTGGATGATGCAGATATTGAAAACAGAAATTCTACATTTACATTCGCTCCTGGAGAAGGTCAACGACCTCTCAGTATTTCTCAAGATAAAGATTCAGGATGTTCCTTAAGTGACCCACTATCAGATTCCTTCAAGCCATGTTGATTCGTCAAAAAACATGGCTGCCTAAATATTCCTAGGGTGACCCTCTATCAGATTCCTCTGAGCCATGTTGATTGGTCGAAAACTATGGCGCTTATATGGCTTAAGTGAAAACAAATAAAATCAGGTCAGCGATCCAGGGCCATCATAGCCCTCTTGTTATAGATGCAATAAACTTTCGGTACACTTACAGTAGATGAATAAATGGTTTTCCCTCATATGACAAATCTGAAGCAGGCGACTTTGAGAACGTCTAGGCAAAAATATGGAAACTTTTCTATAAATGAAAGTATAGTTATTTTAAATAATGTTGAAAACATTGTGACAAAAGGAGAAATTGCTCTTTTTGAGCAATCTCTGCTTTTGCTACATTGTTTTCATAATTTGTCTGCTGCTGATTCGTCAAATAATGTCTTCATTTGGGAAAAAGTTGAATTGTTTTTTCAATCAGACAACAGTTATGATATAAGATCAGGTCAAAATGAACCCTTTGCTTTATATTGGCTTTTACTGATGCCAATATTTCAGAAAACTTATGAAACATTGTAGGAAAAGGACAAATTGCTGAAAATAAGTTATTTATGTCTCCCCCTGTATACAGGGGAGATATATTGTTTTTGTCCTGGGCGTCTGTCTGTCTGTCTGTCTGTCTGTCCGTCTGTCCGAAATCGTGTCCGCTCCATATCTCCAAGACGGCTTGAAGGATTTTCATGAAACTTGTGTCAGATGTTCACCTCATGAAGGCGATGTGCAGAACCCATGTCCCGACCATACAGGTTCAATGTCAAGGTCAGACTTGAAGGTCAAATGTTTGAGCCTTAATTTCGTGTCCGCTCCATATCTCCAAAACGGCTTGAAGAATTTTCATGAAACTTGTGTCAGATGTTCACCTCACGAAGGCGATGTGCACAACCCATGTTCCGACCATACCGGTTCAAGGTCAAGGTCAGGCTTGAAGGTCAAAGGTTTGAGCCTGTTTTTCGTGTCCGCTCCATATCTCCAAAACGGCTTGAAGGATTTTCATGAAACTTGTGTCAGATGTTCACCTCACGAAGGCGATGTGCAGAACCCATGTTCCGACCATAACGGAGTTATCTCCCCCTTGTTCAATATTTTAATTGTGAAAACTTTGTCCAGAGCAGAACTCAGAAACTACTTGAAGGAATTTATTGAAACTTGGAATATAGATAGATGGCAATGTGAAGTTGTGCACCTTGCAATAATTATGAGTTATCTCCCCCTTGTTCAATATTTTAATAGTGTAAACTTTGTCCAGAGCAGAACTCAGAAACTACTTGAAGGAATTTATTGAAACCTGAAACATAGATAGATGGCAATGTGAAGTTGTGCACCTTGCAATAATTATGAGTTATCTCCTCCTTGTTCAATATTTTAATAGTGTAAACTTTGTCCAGAGTAGAACTCAGAAACTACTTGAAGGAATTTATTGAAACTTGGAATTTAGATAGATGGCAATGTGAAGTTGTGCACCTTGCAATAATTATGATTTATCTCCCCTTGTTCAATATTTTAATAGTGTAAACTTTCTCCAGAGCAGAACTAAGAAAGTACTTAAAGGAATTTATTGAAACTTGGAATATAGATACATGGCAATGTGAAGTTGTGCACCTTGCAAGAATTATAACTCTGGGCTACTTCGTTGCAAAGTTATCTCCCCTTGTTCAATATTTTAATAGTCATTGACAAACTGCAATGGGGAGACATCTGTTTTTTCAAAAACAATTCTAGTTTTTTCTGTCCTTAATTATACCCCCAAAAAAGTTTTGGGGGGGTATATCGGAGTCACTGTGTTGGGCTTTCTGTCTGTCTGTCTGTCCGCCTGTCTGTCTGTCCGCCTGTCTGTCTGTCTGTCTGTCTGTCTGTCTGTCTGTCTGTCGGAAGTCATATTTTTTCCGGCCTATTTCTTACAAACCACTGGGTGGAATTCAATAAAACTTTACATGAAGCTTCTATACCAAGAGGAGATGTGCATACCCTAAGGATCTTACAATTGCATGTTATTTTACAGAGTTATGGCCCTTTTACTTATTAAGTTGTTGGTCATATTTTGTCCGAAGCCATATTTTGTCCGGCCTATTTCTTACAAAGCAGTGGGTGGATCAGGAATTCAATAATATTTTACATGAAGCTTCTATACTAAGAGGAGATGTGCATACCCTAAATGTCTTACAATTGCATGTTTTTTTACAGAGTTATAGCCGATGTTGGTCATATTTTGTCCGAAGCCATATTTTGTCCGGCCTATTTCTTACAAACCACTGGGTGAAATTCAATTAAATTTTACATGAAGCTTCTATACCAAGAGGAGATGTGCATACCCTAAAGGTCTTACAATTGCATGTTATTTTACAGAGTTATGGCCCTTTTACTTATTAAGTTGTTGCTCATATTTTGTCCGAAGTCATACTTTGCAGGGCTCACGCTGTCGTTCACCATTTTAGCCAATGGCTCAAAGTGGCTCAGAAGAAAATGGCATTGGCGACAGTCCCATTTTTGCCCTTTTTCCCGATCGCTAACCACAAATATCAAAAAATTTCCACTGGTAAATAGCTTTTACCTTTAAAGCTATAAAATACCACATTCACATTGTGTCGGTTTAAAAAATCAATAGTGGCTGTGTGTCTGTACACGATGTACAGTTGGGTACCTTCAACTCGATGGATGTATGCAAACGGTTGTAACTACATCTTGATCAATTTGTAGTTACAACCATCTTTCATTAAATCCTCAAACTGTTTGTCGCGTGTAAAATGAAGCCTTGGGAGATATGATAAATTAGCGATTTACGCAATCGGTTAAAGATATGTATTCAGAGGCAAGATTAATGAAATTGCTCTCTAATTATTTAATCGCGATTTGATTGTAGCAAGGTGGAATGCCTTTAATAATTACAATTAGTGTCAATTGTTTTCGCGCGGTAATTTACAAAAACAAATATTTTAGACATTTTCGCATTGATTTCGTGCCCACTTTTAACGGCCGATTTCGACTTTATTTTACAACCGTGTGACAAAGCAAACATACCAATCGATAGCTTATTTAATAATATATCCAAATAGTTTGATATATGTCCATCTGTCTGACTGAATAAAAGGAAATACTAATTTAAAAACGGCAGCCCTAAACCATTTTAAATTTTGCATCGATGATGACCAAGTAAGACAAATCGGCTCCTATTAATAGAACTGAGGTATAATTACACTATATTGGATGTTGTATGCGTACTTCTGATGTCAATTGTGCATGGTTATTCCAAAACAAAAAGTCATTTTTCTGAGTAAAAGGTTTAATTTTATGTAGAAAAAACAGTGTTTACCGTATAAAAAGATCAGTAAAAAAGATAATGTTATCTTCTGTTTGTCACCAATAATTTTTTAGTAAGTACTATAATGGAGTTGGGGGTCGAACATTCTTTAGTACCAACGACCCCTACGAATGGGAGTGTTTGCGGAATATATTCCAAACCTTTGCAAATTGTTTGCGAAAGTGTTTGCAGAATATATTCTACAAATATTTGCAGAATATATTCTGCAGACGGGTAGATTTGGAACGATCTGTGCAAACAGTCTGCAAACAGATTGCAAAGGGTACATGAAGCATTCAAAAAACCCTTTGCAGAATGTTTGCAGCCAATTCAACAGCAAAATCTGCAAATAGGTTACAAATACTATGCAACTAGATTACAAATACTATGCAACTAGATTGCAAATACTATGCAACTAGATTGCAAATACTTTGCAACTAGATTGCAAATACTATGCAACTAGATTGCAATAGTCTGCACATAGATTGCAAACCATCTGCAAATAGATTGCAAACGGTCTGCAACTAGATTGCAAACAGTCTGCAAATAGATTACATTCTAAAAACTTGGGAATTAAGGTATAAATCCAGATATATGTTTACCATTAATTTTTAAGCTTTATTTTAATTAAACATCATTTAAAATATAAATAAAATATGAAATAAATAACCTATATTTTATATGATTTAACACTTTCCCTCATACAACAATTCTGCAGCAGACAACTTTGAACATATGTTGTCAAAAAATAGAAGTTCTCTATAATTGAATGGATAACCTATAAAAGTGAGTAACATTTTGTGCAATTTCTTCTTTTGTCACTATATAGGCATGATCTGCTCCAAATAAATCAATAACACACAGCATAAGATCATTAGAAAAAATTCCTCTGTCCTCTTTCAAATTTGACCTTATGGCATCATCATTCAATGCTTCAATGTTTGAAATTATAACACCATCATCTTTCATCTTCATGTCATTCTTGATACATTCTTTTGGGATTGAACATCTTTACAGGATGGACAGGGGTGATTCAGGGATGATCAATTGTCTTGTGTTGGCTGGATACCATTATAAACCATTCATCATGTCATAAGTCTGAAATATGTACATGATTCATAAAATTATGAAAATAAATGAAAAAGTAAATGTGTGTCTTTTATTTTCATTCCAAGAATTCAGTACAGGTTATACTTTATCTATAGCAATTATAGCCAATTAAGAATAAATCCATTGCAACATGTGACAGATCTGCATCAGTGACTTTGAAAACATGTTGGTCAAATTAAGAAAAATCTCTTTATTGAGGAGTGTTATAATTGAATATGGTTTGCAGAAAAAAATCCCCCTTTGTCACAATGTTTTAAATAAAATCTGCTGCAGATGTTGCAATAAGTTATTAAGTTTGAAGAAAGATCCTCTTTTTCCACAATGTCTTAAAAATCGGTTGCAAATGTGTCTACGGGTGGGTAAGGTTATAATTTTATATCATGTCAAATGATTAAAAAATCTCTAATATAAGAGAAAATATAATTATTGAATAAGTTTTGAAAAAAGCCTCCTTTTCCACAATGTTTTCAAAGAATCAGTTCTGTGGTAGATATCTTTGCATGTGGGAAAGGGTTCATCTTATTAATTAATACAATGTCAAATCATTGAAAATACACATAATATTTATAATGTGTCACGTCCATCACGAAAATGTATGATGACAACAACATTGCTACATTTGCCGTATCCGAAAATGTGACTGTCCGAAATCAATTCCTGTTGGCAATTTCAAAATAAAAAATTTGGCTTCGTTTTAAATAATAACTAGCATCTAAATAAGTGTGCAATGCAATGACAAGAGTATATGTGTTTCATTTCTAAAACTGTTTAGAAACTCGCACGTAATATTTTCGCCAATGTTATTGTTTTCTTATTATGAAAATTTACGTAATCGTGACCCTTTGTTTAGGGTTTAACGAATTTAAGTATAATGTTTGAATAACAAATATTAATGGGTTTATTTCATAAAATCATATTAATTATCTGATTATTCATCAAAATATTAATCAAGACTGTGTATTAGCGCTGATTTCGGGGTTTGTAGTGTATTTTCTCAAGCGATTTAATATTGACAAAATGGCGTCGTATATTGACCTCAGAGTCATGCTCGAAAAGCGTGACCTTTGAACTTTAAATTTGCATGCTATCGTTGTTTGAGGAAGGATTTTGTTTATTCTTACATCAAATTAAAGTTATTGATTTAAAGTTTTCAAATGTATTGAATCGTAAAATAAATACTTACCAGATGCGGAACACCATGCTCTTAACTTTACGTGCCGATATTTTCATAAATAATCGCGACTGGAAAATGATTGAAAAATCAACAGGAAGTTGATTGGATCATGTGATCTCATTAATATGCAAATCAATCATGTGATCGTATTTATTTTTAAACTGACCCACATGTTGAAATGCGACTCTACAGGTGGATCGAAAAATACCTGTAAATCAAACTTCGAACTACGATTGTCAATTTATTCCTGAAAAGATTGTTATGATTCATGCATCAATAAAACCAGAATTCAATTTTCTTTATAAATTATATTTTGGGCCTGAACACTTCAGGGACAATCCCTTTCCCTCATATAGACGCTTTCTGACGCCTCTGCAGCAGATGGCTTTTTGAAAACATAGTGACAAAGAAGAAATTGCACAGAACGTGCAATTTCTCCTTTTGCCACAATGTTTACCACTTTTTGTCACAGGTTATCCATTCAATTATGGAGATTTTCTATGTTTTGACAAAATGCGTTTGAAGTCGTCTGCTACAGAATGTATGTTTTAGCCAAACATATCTTTGGCTTTTGCATTTTCAACTGAAAACATCATGTTTATGTAAAATTATACTGAATTTATATACACACTTTTATATAAGCTGCACACATGTTTTGGTTACATATAGTGGTTAAATCAGTCAATAATTTATAAAACTTGGATATTTTCCTTAATTAATAATATACTGATGTAATAATTTCATTTGAAGTCCAACAACTTTGTATTTGGAAAATATCATTCAGGGGATAAGTTAGTGTTTGCAAACTACTTGCACTGTTTGAAATTCTAAGTTACCCTTTGCATACCCTTTGCAAGAATATTTACAGACAAAGTTAGTATTTGCAATGTATTTGCAAGAATATTAATAGACTAAGTTAGTACTTGCAAAGTATTTGCAGCTATACTTCAGTTATATAATTAATAAGTTACTATTTGCATACTATTTGCCATATATATAAACAGACAGAGTTGGTATTTGCACAGTATTTGCAGCTACTTTAGTTATCTAAGTTAACGTTTGCAATGCCTTTGCCAGATATATTGATATTTGCAAAGTATTTGCAGCTACTTTCCGCAAAGCATTTGCAAATAGAGTGCAAATAGTAGTTTGAAAGGAATATATTCTGCACATATTCTGCAAATATTTTGCAAAGGGTTTGATCTGTATGGGGAGCAATGAAAACATGCGTTGTTATCTTCGTCTGCAAATTTTGGAAAATTATGATTTATAAAGTATTTTGCATTGACATTATCGAGTGATGACACTGTTATGCAACCATCTGTGCAAGGTAACCTGCAATAAATATATGGAATTTGTGTTTTCCAAAAGTTCCTATGTCATATTTTTCAAAAAAAAGGGGGACGGGGGTAATAATTTCATCAGACTGATTGAGATTTCAAAATATCCGGAGCACTGTATTTACTTGAAAAAACGGGTCGATGTCTGTCCAAAAAAAAATGTGGCTCAAGAAAATTTTAGGCCAGTGTGAACCCTGCTTTGTCCGGCCTATTTCTTGCAAACCTATGGGTGGAATTCAATAAAGTTTTACATGAAGCTTCTATACCTAGAGGAGATGTGCATATCCTAAAGGTCTTACAATTGCATGTTATTTTACAGTGTTATGGCCCTTTTACTTATTAAGTTGTTGGTCATATTTTGTCCGGCCTATTACTACAAACCACTGGGTGGAATTCAATAACATTTTACATGAAGCTTCTATACCAAGAGGAGATGTGCATATCCTTAAGGTCTTACAATTGCATGTTATTTTACAGAATTATGGCCCTTTTACTTATTAAGTTGTTGGTCGGTCAGAAGCCATATTTTGTCCAGCCTATTTCTTACAAACCACTTGGTGGAATTCAATAACATTTTACATGAAGCTTCTATACCAAGAGGAGATGTGCATATCATAAAGGTCTTACAATTGCATGTTATTTTACAGAGTTATGGCCCTTTTGTTGGTCGGTCGGAAGCCCTATTTTGAGTCAAGGTGCTGTTTATGGGGTATTTATCATCTTCAGTGATATTTCTAGTTATGCCCCCTTCGAAGAAGAGGGGTATATTGCTTTGCACATGTCTGTCGGTCGGTTGGTCGGTCGGTCCGTCAGTCCGTCTGTAGACCAAAGCTTGTCCGAGTGATAATTCAACAATGCCTGGACCTAGGGTCCTCAAACTTGACTTGGAGGTTGGGCCTGACCAGTAGATGAACCCTATTTATTTTGAGGTCATTAGGTCAAAGGTCAAGGTCACAGTGACCTTGAACATTAAAACCTATTTAAACTTGTCCAAGTGATAACTCAACAATGCCTGGACCTAGGGTCCTCATTTATTTCGAGGTCATTAAGTCAAAGGTCAAGGTCACAGTGACCTTGAACACAAAAACCTTTTTTAAGCTTGTCCGAGTGATACCTCAACAATGCCTGGACCTAGGGTCCTTAAACTTGACTAGGAGGTCGGGCCTGACCAGTAGATGAACCCTATTTTTTTGTTATTGTGTCATTGGGTCAAAGGTCAAGGTCATAGTAACCATGAACACAAAAACCTTTTTTAATCTTGTCCGAGTGATAACTTAACAATGCCTGGACCTAGGGTCCGCAAACTTGACTTGGAGGTCGGGCCTGACCAGTAGATGAACCCTATTTATTTTGAGGTCATTGGGTCAAAGGTCAAGGTCAGAGTGATAACACAACAATGCCTGGACCTAGGGTCCTTAAACTTGATTTGGAGGTTGGGCCTGACCAGTAGATGAACCCTATTTATTTTAAGGTCATTGGGCCAAAGGTCAAGGTCACAGTGACCATGAACACAAAAACCTTTTTTAAGCTTGTGCGAGAGATAACTCAACAATGCCTGGACCTGGAGGATACATGTTTATCTGCAAATATCAGTCATCATCACCATGTGATTAAGAACTGTACCTACCATCCTCAAACTTTGAATGAACATTGTTCATAATCTTAAAACTGACTCATAGACATCCAATGTGAAATGACAAATCAGCTGGCATTTCGCTCCATGCAAATTTTATTCATTTGTCCAAATATTCCTGACAACATGGCGCTCGGGGGGGGGGGGGGGGCATAATGTTTGACAAACATCTCTTGTTGTTACTGTTATAAGGCTACATTTTTCACTATTTTATGGAATAAGATTTTCATAGCGTACCCAAAACTTTGATGTTTATAATTATGCATGTTACACAGGCGTTGTTTGCTGAGGATTCTGGGAGTAAAGATGGAGATGATACAGCAAATGTAGACAGAGGTCAGCCCCCTGGTGCAGATAGAGATCCGAGATCCATTGGTAACAGAGATCAGACAGTTAGTACAGATAGATGTCAGAGATCCTTTGATAACAGAGACCAGACAGTTGGTGCAGATAGAGATCAGAGAGCACATGGTAACCAAGATCAGACTGGGTCTGGTTCTACAAGTATCTCTCACAAGATACCAGCTAAATCTACTCCTGAAGACCATTATGTATGTATATACATGTATATCTATTTTGTCATAACTGCGCAGGTTGCAAGTGCACTTTAAGCCTTCGATTTTCTGTCCATCTGTGTGTGCATCCGTATGTTTGTCACAAGTTTCAATCTGTCTGTCAACAAATTTAAGTTGATGTCTCTTATGTGCTTTGTAATTCCACATTATAGTACATGTAGCTTCATGATTTTTAGTAATTTCTCCTTTTGCCACATTGTTTTTAACTCTGTTCATTTGTTAAACTATCTTTTTTACAAAGATTTATCATATTTTTAGCTCACCTATGCACAAAGTGCAAGGTGAGCTTTTGTGATCGCCAGTCGTCCATTCTCGTCGTCCGTCCGTCCGTTCACATTTTCCTACAAACAACTTCTCCTCCTAATGTAATTAACCAAATTCAAAATAATTTTGCAGGAATGTTCCTTGGGTGGATCTCTTTCAAACTTGTTCAAAGAATTCTATTCCATGCAGAACTTTGGCTGCCACGGCAACAAAAAAGGGAAAATTAACCAAAACTTAAAAAATCTTCTTGTCCAAAAGTACTGGCCTGATTTGAAAATTATTTTACACAAATGTTCCTTGGGGCACCCTTTATTAAGATTGTTAAAATATTTCCAATCCGTTGAAAAACATGGCCACCAGGGGGGCGGAGCTTGTTTTCCTTATATGTGCATTGTTACACTTTAAAAATCTTCTTGTCCAAAAGTACTGGCCTGATTTGAAAATTATTTTGCACAAATGTTCCTTGGGGCACCTTTTACCAAGATTGTTCAAATATTTCTGATCCTTTGAAAAACAAAGAGTAGAGGGCCCAGGCCTTTAATATTTGGTATGTAGCATCATCTAGTGGACCTCTACCAAGATTGTTTAAATTATAGCCCTGGGGTAAAAAAATGACCTCTTCCCTGGGGTCTATTGTTTTACATAGACTCATATAGAGAACATTTTAAAAAAAAATCTTTTCTGAAAGTAGAGGGCCCCGGCCTTTGATATGTAGCATCGTCTATTGGACCTCTACCAAGATTATTCAAATTATAACCCTGTGGTAAAAAATGACCCCATCCCGGGGGTCACTTGTTTTACATATATTCATAGAGGGGAAAAACTATAAAAATCTTCTTGTCTAAAAGTTTAATATTTGAAATCTAACTTCATCTAGTGGACTTCTACCAAGATTGGTCAAATTATTATAGCCCTGGTGTCAAACATGGCTCGACCCTGGGGATCACTTGTTTTACATAGACTTGTTAAGGTAAACACTTTAAAAATATTCTTGTCCATTTGCCATGAATGTTCTTTGGGTGCCCCTCTACTAAGACTTCCAATTATTTTGATAGGATGATGAACATGGCCAACAGGGGGGTGTTGCTTGTTTTACGTATATATGTATAGACAAAGAACAATGAAAACTTTTTAAGTTTGATTAAATCAGGTGAGCGATATAGGACCATCATGGTCCTCTTGTTTCGAAGATGTTTTCAAAGTCATCTCCTGATAATTTGTTGTATGTGGGAAAGGGATAAAGAAAGCATGTGACTGTGCACAACTCTAAATAAGTGGCATATTACTTTTCTTATTATTTCCCCTTAAAGCCAATGTTTTTTGTATCATATCAATAAAACAATGCTTTCGAGTGCCAACAACATATAGATAACAATTAGTATTGTATAATTATGCCCCCTTTGAAAACGGAGGGGTTTATTGCTTTGAACATATCAGTCGGTCGTTGGTATCTGTTTCATACCTAATATAGTCTTATCTTGATGTAAATATAAGGTGTGTTACCAATATCATCTTTCCTGAATGCCGCGATATGACCATACCTGTTGAAAGTGACATAAAGCCCCAAATCAAACAATAAAAAATAGTGACTTTAAATTGAGGGAGGCATAATGTTTTACCACATCTCGGACTAATGTGATACCCCTGCCGTTGTCGTTGTCTGCGTCATCACAAAACTTTAACCTTACCTCCTAACTAAGTAGGAACAATACTAATGTATATTATTCAGTTGGATGAAAAGGCTAAATTAACACTTCACAACAATAAAACAAGTGTGAAATATACAAACTGTGAAATCCACAAACTGTCAAAATGATAAATACGGGAGTCATAAAAATGTTGTAAAGTGGTCACTGGTTTACGACATTGAATCAAATGACGGTGCATTATCTTAGATTAACGGAAACAGTCACTGTATGTCGTAAATTGATATCCAAAACAGGTAAATTTTGATGATAAAAACCTTTTGCCACTCACATTCGCCACTTTTGAAATAACTGCGCCACTTTAAAATAATCTTCGCATTTGGCAAAAGTGGCGAACGACAGCGCGGGCCCTGGTCTGGTTTAATCCCATTTCGTCTAATCCTTAGCCAGTCTTAGTCTACATTATGTACAAAGTCCGAAGGCTGTAAACAAAAGAAACACAAAGTTCATAACAATTAACAATAAAGATCAAAGGTAATTGCTTAAAGTTTTAAACTTCTTAATTAAAAGATGATCATCAGTTTGTTCAAAAATTAATTAACATTAATTAAAAGCTTAATTGCTTAAAGTTTTCACACCAAGATTTATAATTGCTTTAAGAAAGGTCAATGTAAGATGAAATGGCAATCTCCGTAGACATATATCTATGTATATTCATTTTATGGACAGTAGACGACATGGGAACAAGGGTGTAGACGAAATGGGACAAAAAACTGTAGACGAAATGGGATTAGACGAACTGGGATGTTACCCCTGGTCTATACTAAGTCACACAACTCTGGCTTTAATAATTATTCAGTAATGCTCCTTTTTCGACTTGTTATTACATGTATTAACACTTGTTATAATTGATGTGCAAGGTTTTGAAAGTGTTTTCTTTTTGAGTCATATAGATGACTTTAATGCTAGTAATCAACCTTTTTTTCAGCAAAAAATAGACGACATCTCGGATGAGGAAGAGGTAACAAACAGAAGAAAGAGGGCTACAAATCAGAATAGGGAACACTCACAGCAAGTAGGTTCAGATGATGATTGTGATGATTCCGTTAAAGTAATGAAATTTAAACTAATCCTTTCCCTCATTCAAATCCTTTCTGAAAAATCTGCAGCTGATGACTTTAAAGCACTTTCTGCTTTTGCCATAATGTTTTCAACTCTATTCAAAGTTATTCAAAGTGCTCTTGGTTTATTTTAGGATCCTTTGATGTCCGTTAACTGTTGTTATCTACATTTCTTTTCATAGCACATCTCCTCTTATATTATTGGCTCAATTTGATAAAACCTTCCTTGACAAAGTGGTGAACAGTGCAGATCCCTAGGCTTTTATGGTTCTAAACTGGTTGCAAATGTCTGTTGGTTTTAACAGAGCACCGCTCATTACATACTCTCTAGTCTTTTTTTGTAAATACTTAAAAGAACCATCGTACTGAGTACTCACTGAATATGGTGTTGTTCGGTTATAAAAGACATGTTGCGGGGGGGAAACGTATTTACTACCCCTTAATTAGGCCTCTGGGAGCATGCAAATTTACACAGGGCATTCTTGTCATGTATTTCTTCAAAAGGTGACCAGTGATTATACAGACACATTAGGTTTGAGGGGGATTTAAGGATATGGGGATGTGAAATACTTTGTTTTGAAACAAGGCTTCTTGCAGCACGGATGGTGGGGTGCCCTTGGGCAAGGCTAATTGTTTAGCCTAGAACTAGTTATTCATCCATGGATCATGGATAAGTGAACTGTAGCCTTAATATAACTGAAATAATGTGGACAAAGATGTTTTTAGCTTGAAATATCAGAAGAAAACAATGTAAAATCTATAAAATTGGATGGATGATTTTGATTTATTGAAACAGAAAACAATTCAAACTTTAAGAACAATTTTTTTTTTCACATTAATCTAGGCTGTATCAATATATGGTTATCTTCTTTTTAAAACCGCATGGTGGTGAAGCTGTAGAGCTTGTGCCTCAGTGCTGGAGGTCGTTGGTTCAATCCCCTGCTTGGTCTTAGCAAATATTTTAAAAATGTTAGTAATGGCTGCCCTCCTTGGCGCTCAAGGTTGTGTGGTTAGCATCAAGACTGACTGACTGGTGTCAGGATAAATGAACCAGTAGTACTGGTAACTTACCCAGGAAATGCTGCGATATATCTGAAAAATTGTTGAATTGTTAAATTCAATCTAAAAAGTATACTTTTCATAAATGAAGGCTTGGCGGAGGGGATTTAGTAAAGGCTGTCGTACCTCTGTATACTACAGATGTGCATTACACAAGCACTATTATGCTAATATGCATATCTCTCGAGTTATTCCCCTTTATGATTTTTTTTCTCATACATTTTCTCACTTATTATCTGCTCTACTCAAAGTGTAAATGATACTTTGACCCAATTTGCGTTGTTGATCCATCTTAAGATAATTAGTTGCTTTCTTTCCTTTGTAATCCTTTAAATTACATTGTAAATTGTTGATGATGATTAAATAATGTTGAAAACATTGTGACAAAAGGAGAAATTGCTCATTTTGAGCAATCTCTGCTTTTGCTACATTTTTTTCATAATTTGTCTTATGCAGATTTGTCAAATAATGTCTACATGTGGGAAAGAGTTGAATTGTTTTTCAAGCAGACAACACTTATGATATAAGATCATGTCAAAATGAAGGCTTTGCTTCATATTGGCTTTTATTGATGCCAATATTTCAGAAAACTTTTGAAAACATTGTAGGAACAGGACAAATTGCTCAAAATAAGTTTTTTTTTCGGTCTTAAATTGTTACTGTTATTAGCCTACATTTTTCACTATTTTATGAAATAGGATTTTCATAGAGTACCCATAAATTTGACATTTATAATTATGCATGTTACACAGGCGTTGATTGCTAAAGATTCTGTGAGAAAAGATAGAGATGAAACAGCAAATGTAGACAGAGGTCAGTCACCTAGTGCAGTTAGAGCTCAGAGATCCTTTGGTAACAGAGATCAGCCGCCTTGTGCAGATAGAGATCAGACAGTTGGTGCAGATAGAGATCAGATATCCATTGGTAACCAAGATCAGACAGTTGGTGCAGAAAGAGATCAGAGATCCAGAGATCAGACAGTTGGTGCAGATAGACATCAGAGATCACCTGGTAACCAAGATCAGACGATACTGGCTAAATCTACTTCTGACGACCATTATGTATGTATATACATGTATATCTCTTTTGTCATAACTGCGCAGTTTGCATGTGCACTTTAAGCCTTCGATTTTCTGTCCATCTGCGTGTTCATCCGTATGTTTGTCACAAGTTTCCATCTGTCTGTCAACAAATTTATGTTGATGTCTCTTGTGTGCTTTGTAATTATACCCCCTTCGAAGAAGAGGGGATATATAGGAGTCACTGTGTCGGGCTGTTTGTCTGTCTGTCTGTCTGTCGGCCGGAAGCCATATTTTGTCCGGCCTATTTCTTACAAACCACTAGGTGGAATTCAATAAAATTTTACATGAAGCTTCTATACCAAGAGAAGATGTGTATATCCTAAAGGGGTTAAAATTACATGTTATTTTACAGAGTTATGGCCCTTTTACTTATTAAGTTATGGTGTAGGTCAAGGTGCTGTTTAGGGGGTATTTATCATCTTCAGTGATAGTTCTAGTTCCACATTATAGTAACTTCATGATTATGAGCAATTTCTCCTTTTGCCACAATGTTTTTAACTATGTTCATTGGTTAAACTATCTTTTACAAAGATTTATCATATTTTTTCGAAGATGTTTTCAAAGTCATCTGCTGAAAATTTGTTGTATTAGGGAAAGGGATAAAGAAAGCATGTGACTGTGCACAACTCTAGATAAGTGGCATATAACTATTATTATTTTTTCTCTTAAAGCCAATGTTATTTGTATCATATCAATAAAACAATGCTTTTGAGTACCAACAACATATAAATAACAATGAGTATTGTACAATTATGCCCCCTTCGAAAACGGAGGGGTTTAATGCTTTGAACATATCAGTCCGTCGTTGGTATCTGTTTCATACCTAATATAGTCTTATCTCAATGTATATATAAGGTATGATACCAATATCATCTTTCCTGAATGCCCCGATATGACCATAACTGCTGAAAGTGACATAAAGCCCAAATCAAACAATCAAAAATAGTGACTTTAAAATGAGGGAGGCATAATGTTTTACCACATCTCTGACTATTGTGAAACCCCTGCCGTTTTCGTTCTCTGCGTCATCACAAAACTTTAACCTTACCTCCTAACTAAGTAGGAACAATACTAATGTCTATTTTTCAGTCGGATGAAAAGGCTAAATTAACACTTCACAACAATAAAACAAGTGTGAAATACACAAACTGTGAAATACACAAACTGTCAAAATGATAAATACGGGAGTCATAAAAATGTCGTAAAGTGGTCACTGGTTTACGACATTGAATCAAATGACGGTGCATTATCTTAGATTAACGGAAAGTCACTGTATGTCGTAAATTGATATCCAAAACAGGTAAATTTTGATGATAAAAACCTTTCGCCACTCACATTCGCCACTCTTGAAATAACTGCGCCACTTTAAAATAATCTTCGCATTTGGCAAAAGTGGCGAACGACAGCGCGGGCCCTGGTCTGGTTTAATCCCATTTCGTCTAATCCTTAGCCAGTCTTAGTCTACATTATGTACAAAGTCCGAAGGCTGTAAACAAAAGAAACACAAAGTTCATAACAATTAACAATAAAGATCAAAGGTAATTGCTTAAAGTTTTAAACTTCTTAATTAAATGATGATCAGCAGTTTGTTCAAAAATTAATTAACATTAATTAAAAGCAGTAATTGCTTAAAGTTTTCACACCAAGATTTATAATTGCTTTAAGAAAGGTCAATGTAAGATGAAATGGCAATCTCCGTAGACATATATCTATGTATATTCATTTTATGGACAGTAGACGACATGGGAACAAGGGTGTAGACGAAATGGGACAAAAAACTGTAGACGAAATGGGATTAGACGAACTGGGATGTTACCCCTGGTCTATACCAAGTCACACAACTCTGGCTTTAATAATTATTCAGTAATGCTCCTTTTTCGACTTGTTATTACATGTATTAACACTTGTTATAATTGATGTGCAAGGTTTTGAAAGTGTTTTCTTTTTGAGTCATATAGATGACTTTAATGCTAGTAATCAACCTTTTTTTCAGCAAAAAATAGACGACATCTCGGATGAGGAACAGGTAACAAACCAGAAAAGGGAACACTCACAGCATGTAGGTTCAGATGATGATTGTGATGATTCCGTTAAAGTAATGAAATTTAAACTAATCCTTTCCCTCATTCAAACCCTTTCTGAAAAATCTACAGCTGATGACTTTAGAGCACTTTCTGCTTTTGCCATAATGTTTTCAACTCTTCTAAAAAATAAACCGCCTCGGTGGTGAAGCGGTAGAGCTTGTGCCTCAGTGCTGGAGGTCGTTGGTTCAATCCCCTGCTTGGTCTTAGCAAATATTTTAAAAATGTTAGTAATGGCTGCCCTCCTTGGCGCTCAAGGTTGTGTGGTTAGAGCATCAAGACTGACTGACTGGTGTCAGGATAAATGAACCAGTAGTACTGGTAACTTACCCAGGAAATGCTGCGATATAACTGAAAAATTGTTGAATTGTTAAATTCAATCTAAAAAGTATACTTTTCATAAATGAAGGCTTGGCGTGGGGATTTAGTAAAGGCTGTCGTACCTCTGTATACTACATGATTTAGATAAAACCGTAATTGTATTTTAATTAACCCTTTTCTACATGAAGATGCTTTCTTTTGAAGCAGACGACTTTTAATAAACATTGTGACAAACGGAGGAATTGCTCATGATGAGCAATTTCTCCATTTGCTACAATATTTTCAACTATACTTTTCTAATGTTTTGACAATTTGTTTTTAAAGTCATCTGCTGCAGATTTGTTGTATGTGGGAAAGGGTTAAAAGAAAATCTTGAATATTATAGAGTTATGAGATGAATGATGTGAAAGTTTTTACAATTTGACTTTTTTTATTATCAAGGGGCTATAACTTGGAAAGTCTGTTTTGTGGAGTACTATATAGTGTGGGAGAGCCAGGAAATACATGAATATGTGAACCGACCGCCATGATATAACTGAAAATGTGTTGATAAACAGCGTTAACCCTTTCCCGCGGGTGCCACTCAAAATCCCCTAGCTCATAATCCCCTAGGTCCAAAAATGGCTAGGTAGTCAAAATCCCCTAGGTGTAAAATACAGGGTACTCAAAATCCCCTAGATGATATTTTCAGGGTACTCAAAATCCCCTAGACAGAAAGTTCAAGGTAGTCAAAATCCCCTAGAATTGTAACATAGAATACGGGCAGATCTAACTAATGTCTTTTGGCAGATCAGAGTGTTGAAATAGTTAAAACAGCTCTTTTACGGACACCTTCATAACGATAAGTAACAATTATGTCTATATTATATCCTTTAATCAACAAAATTATTGTAACAGTTTGGAAAATTGCAAATAAAGTTAGAGTTACAAACTGCAGATATAGTAAATGTAGATCTTCAATTATTGAAAGGGGTAAACAAAGGACATCTCAAGGTAGTACTTAATTATATCATAGTAATTAAGATTAGCACAATCAATAACTGTGACAAACAGATGGATTAATAAAATTAAACTTAATGTTATTATTTTAAGAAATTATCACTTTAAGGCAATTATCACTTAAATTTGTTTATCACCTGTGACTTAATACAAATCAGTGGGGTTTTGGCCTTCTCTACATTTTCAATCAGAACAGTTTTGTATACACTTTTTTTATTAGGGTATTGGGTCTAGACCAAAAACGTACAGAAGGGAAATCATTTGTTTTATTAGGGTATCGCAGACCCTGATCAGAGACCTCTGTTCTGGGTCTAAACTGCATACACAAGCAGTATAGACTCAGATCAGAGGGCAGCCGCTCATTTACCACATATATATTCTGCGCAATCAGTATAGACTTGGATCAGAGGGCTCATCTATCACATGTATATCATAATTAGTCATTGGATTTGTGAAACAGACTTCTATGCAAACAGTATAGGCAGTATAGACCAAAAACGTGCAGACGGGAAATATTTATGTTTTATTTCGGTATTGCAGACCATGATCAGAGCCCTCTGTTCTGGGTATAGACTGCATACTCAAGCAGTATAGACTCAGATCAGAAGGCTCATTTACCACATATATATTATACGCAATCAGTATAGACTCGGATCAGAGGGCTCATCTATCACATGTTTATCATTACCATTGTATATTGACCCTGATCAGAGCCCTCTGTTCTGGGTCTAGACTGCATACTCAAGCAGTATAGACTCAGATCAGAGGGCTCATTTACCACATTTACAAAAGCTTTTACTGGAGTCTTATCTTTTTGCATTCTGTTGGCAAAGGCAGGAAAAGGATTTTATATTAAGTAATACCGGTAGGTTCAGTTACTGAAAGTTGGAATTATCAAAAGATAATCTATTTATCTGTCTATCTATCATTTAGCAATGATAGCTGTTTTTATTCTACATTTATAAAAACATATATAGAAACATATACAATCATTCTTCTAGGGGATTTTGACTACTTTGAACTTTCTGTCTAGGGGATTTTGAGTACCCTGAAAATATCATCTAGGGGATTTTGAGTACCCTGTATTTTACACCTAGGGGATTTTGACTACCTAGCCATTTTTGGACCTAGGGGATTATGAGCTAGGGGATTTTGAGGTACACTCCTTTACCGCATATAGACGCTTTCTGACGCCTCTGCAGCAGACAGCTTTTTGCAAACATAGTGACAAAAGAAGAAATTGCTCAAAACGAGCAATTTCACCTTTTGACACAATGTTTACCAATTTTAGTCATATGTTATCCATTCAATTATAGATATTTTTCTATTTTTTGTCAAAATATGTTCAGTCGTCTGCTTCAGAATTGTCGCATGAGGGTAAGGGTTAAACCCCAATCAATCAATCAATCACTTATGCTTTTTGATTGTCAATCATAAGTTGATATTCTTTTTCTCAAAATGTTTTATTATTATCTTAGCTATTTGTTAGCACAAGGATACATTTTAAAACTTTTATTATTGATTTGTTTAAAGATAAGAAATTATGATATGAGCATTAATAAATTTTGCCCCTACTGCCACGATGTTTTTAAAAGTTATCATATTGTGTGTCAAATCCCTTTCAAATCTTTTCTTATTGTTTATAATTAATCCTTATCAATGTGTCAGATTGTATCTCCGACAGGAAATTGTCAATTACCTATTGGCTATGTTTTATTTTACAATCTATGCCAATTATCACCTTTAGGTCATAAACATGTCACCAAGACTGCTGATCATTTGTATATAAAGTGCATACCTTAAAAGTCAGCTGTTCCAACATACTTCTAATTGCTGTCAGTTATCAATATGGAGAACCTGTTTGTTAACTATGACAGTGCTGTTTGTGTCAAACCTTTGGATTACCAAAGTGTCGTGACTAACTTGAGTACACATGACTATTTAATATTTGTGTAACAAATGTAAATTTTACTATTGGAGATCTAATATCTAATGAAAAAGGACAACTCTGGTGGAGAAAAAAATTAAATTGTTTAAACTTTTGTTTTGTGTTGCGCAATCATTCACTTCCACACGTATACTTGCAACATAAAATATCTACATGTTGGAAAGGGTAAATTCACATTTTACAAGTTGTTCCATTCCTTAGTTATTTGTTTATATTTATGTTGTTACATTATGTTTCAGACGTTTTCCCAGATTTCTGGAGAAGTCGGAAGTACTTTTTTACGCCACCTTTCAAAAAGAAAATTACAGTCATTTATGGCCAGTTTAGAAAAGAAGTCTATACATGCTGAATACAAAAATGAAACCATCAAGGTCTCAGTTCCCTATGACAGCAAAGAAAACCTTGCAGTAGCATTACAGAAAAAACTATCCCGTCTGGACAAAAACGTATACTATGTCCATGATGTTACTCCACAAATGTTTAATCTTTTGGAGTTATATCAACGTCAAACTGCCAAACAAATGAAATATGAATATGTGGCAGCAGAGCAGGAGATTAAAATCGGAGACTCATTGGAGGTTTATGAAACTATTAAAGAGAAATGTAAAATGTTCCTACAATACCAGATTGACAACATAGATGTGTCAAAAGCAAGCGTGTCAGTTAAGGATAAGATAAGGGAGTATAATAGTACGAGAGAACCCAGGTTTGAAAACGTACTTCTAGAAGTGCTAAAGGGCAATAAAGCTATAAACATACATTACCCTGTGATTGAACAGAATAGTGCCCTAGAAATGAAGAACATATTGTTGTTCCAGCTCGGCCTTGTCAAACCTACAGGTAGAAGAAACAGAAGATTTGACAATTTTACGTCCCTTCAGGAAACATTTAAACAAAATGATAAGACTTGGGATACACATGAAGTCATTACAGAGGAAGGAAGTCAGTATGGTGATAGATTTACTAGTGCAAGCCCTAGTATGCCAAGTAGGAATACAAATGGTGACATCCCTAGTTATACAACGTCATACAACAACTCTAATCAACGAGATAGTAACTATGGAAATAGGCCGTCTGATATGGAATCAAGTCGGCCCAGAGGAAAGGCCACTCTGAGGCCAGAGGCGTCTTCCTTTTCATCAAAAGGGACATATTCATTGCCTGTCTCTGGACGACATTTAGATGTACAAACTGATAAAACAAAGGCTAAAGAAGAGCCGATAAAAGAGGCTGTTTATTGTACAGAAAAAAATCTGGTGATAAAGGTTTACAATGGAAACATACTTAAGTTAGATGTGGATTGCATCGTGAATGCTGCCAATGATGGGCTGTTCCACGGGGCAGGGGTGGCTGGAGCTATTTCAAGAGCTGCAGGTCGCGAGTTTGATAAGGAAAGCAGAGCTTATATAAATGATAACGGTTCCCTTGACGTTGGTCAGTGTATCAGCACTGGGGCTGGGCGTTTAAACTATCGTCATGTTCTTCATGCTGTCGGGCCACAATGGGGAATGTATGAGGATAAAGCGGACTGTCAGCAGGACCTCATGATGACGATCTACAACACACTCAGACGAGCGGAAGTTCTTAAAATGAAGTCTGTTGCTATTCCGTCAATTAGTTCAGGTATGTTGAATTCTCGGGTTTTTATTTTCAACTGTTTGTCTGATTTAATGGCTTTATAATGCATTTACTGTTAAAAAAAAAGTGGTAACAGAAATTACTGGTAATTCACCTTAACCCTTTCCCATATGCAGTCATATTATGACGCATCTACAGTAGATGATTTTTGCAATAAGGTTTTAAACTGTCTTCAATAATTAGACTTTTATTAATAGAGATTTTCAATTTGTTGGGAAGAGTTTATTAAATATAATGGTTTCGGCTTTGTTCTATCAAACTGGTTTTTCACACATTCTACTTTCAAAGCATGAGTCCGCCGCTTTGACTATCAATACAAAAGTGTGTGCAAGAAAGACATTCCCAAGATCCAACAAAATACATGTTAGTTTCACAAAGAAAATAGGCTACAGTCATCATCAACATCATACAATTCTTAATTATGATCCAAGTTTGAAAACCCTAGCATTTACAATAAAAGAAATGAAACTCTACCTGATAAACTCAAACGCATCTCTTAAAAATGACAAAGTCAAAAATACTAGAATTTAAAAAATATATAAACAATAGATATCCCCAAAGTCAGTTTCTAGATAAAATTATTTATTTATTAAATGTTTGTGCAAAATTTGAATTTGTTCTATCAAAAAATAAAGATGGTAATTATGTCAAATTCTCAAAAACCACCCAAATTCATGTTTTTAACCCTGAAAATAAGGTCACACTCATTATCTTTAGTTTTCAATATGAAGGAGGGTATAAGATGCAGCTTTGAAAGCACTAGTACTTATTGAGACAACGTAAACTTTTAAATTGAGCTAAACGCAATTGTTAAATATGACTACGGGTTTTTAGCTCTACTGGCCAAAGGCCAGAAGGGCTTATGTCGTGGCGATTCGTCCGTCGTGCGTGCGTGCGAGCGTCCGTAAACAATTTCTTGTTAACACGATACAGTCTTCACTTTTGATTTTATCTCAACCAAACTTATACATTTGTTATCTATGAGAGCTCGGTTTCTTTCGAAAACCAGCCAGATCCGCCCATGCATGACTGGATTATGGCCCTTGAAATGGTCAAAATTGCTATAAAAGAGCTTGTTAACACGATACAGTCTTCACTTTTGATTGTATCTTAACCAAACTTATACAGTAGTTAGATATCCATGAGAGCTCGGTTCCTTTCGAAGACCAGCCAGATCCGCCCATGCTTGACTGGATTATGGCCCTTGAAATGGTCAAAATTGTTATAAAAGAGCGTGTTAACACGATAGTCTGCACTTTTGATTGTATCTCAACCAAACTTATACATTTGTTAGATATCTATGAGAGCTCGGTTCCTTTCGAAAACCAGCCAGATCCGCCCATGCATGACTGGATTATGGCCCTTGAAATGGTCAAAATTGCTATAAAAGAGCTTGTTAACACAATACAGTCTTCACTTTTGATTGTATCTCAACCAAACTTATACAGTTGTTAGATATTCATGAGAGCTCGGTTCCTTTCGAAAACCAGCCAGACTGGATTATTTATGGCCCTTGAAATTGTCAAAATTGCTATAATACAGCTTGTGAACCAGTAGAGCTTCCATTTACTATCTGATCTTCACCAAACTTAGATGGTATTTGAATATTGATGACATATTGGTTGCTTTTGAAACAAGCCAGATCAATGCCAGTAGAGCATAGGCCCTCATGGGCCTCTTGTTTGATATGTTGAAGTACTCTAGTTATTAGATGTGTGTACAAAATTTAACATTCTATCTAATGGCCCGATCAAATTGGGCCGAATGCCATTCCGTTTGTTTTTCCGAATAGGAATTTGGGTGTTCGGGGTGAGATAAAATTATTGGTCTTTGTCCATCCAGCAACATTTTGCTTCAAACGACATCTCCTAAACCGCTAGGCCAATTTAGAAAAAACTTTACAGGGATTTTCCTTTGGTGTTCCTTTTTCAAAGTTTTCAAAGTTATTTAGAGAATTAAATTATATGTGGAAGTCTGGCTTCAATGGAAACAAAAAGAAAACTTTTAAAAACCTTCTTTTCCAAAGTACTGACCCGATTTGAAAATTATTTGACAGAGATGTTCTTTGGGGGACCCTCTACCAAGATTGTTCAAATTATTTCGATCCATTGAAAAACATTGCCATCTGAGGGCGGAGCTTATTTTCCTTATAATGTGTATAGTCAAACCTTTAAAAGTCTTCTTGTCCAAAAGAACTTGCTTGATTTGAAAATAGCTTGGTTCAAATGTTCTTTGGGCGAACCTCAACCAACGTTGAACAAATTATTTCGATCCATTTAAATACATGGCCACCAGGGGGCAGAGCATGTGTTCCTTATATGTGTACAAAGTGAAAACTTTAAAAAATCTTTTTGTCCAAAAGTACTGGCCCATTGCTGGTTTCCCTTGTATGCATAGAGTAAGGACATTGACAACTCTTTAAGTTATATTAAATCAGGTGAGCGATATAGGATCATCATTGTCCTCTTGTTATATCTTCTGGTGCCATGTCACTGACAGTTGATAATGTTAATGATATCTGGTACTTTTATCTTTTATTTCTAGGTATATTTGGAGTACCTTGGAATGTGTGCGCTGAACAGTATGGCAGGGGGGTAGAAAGGTTTGAAGAGGATTCACAAGGCATGGTTCAAGAGGTGCACTTTGTCGACATCAATTCAGATATTTTAAAAGAAATTCAGTCTGTGTTTTCTCATATGTTTAAAGTTCTGGCATCAAATGAAGACTAGTTTAATCCCTTCACACATAGGGAAGCGTTTTGACCCATCTGCAGCAGACGACTTTAAACTCTATTCTACAATTGTGCATTGTACTTTCATTTGTTTGAGACTTTCCATAGTATTGCGTAGATATTTTCGAAGTAGTCTGCTGTATGTGGGAAAGGGTGAATGCGGTTTATTGTACTTTCATTTGGCTATCGGGGCGGGTCTTGTTACAGATTTCTGCTTTTAGGTGAGACAACCCCTTCCCACATACAGACGCTTCCTGACACCTCTGCAAGAAACGACATTTAAACATTTGTGATAATAGGAGAAATTGCTCATGATGAGCAATTTCCCCTTTTTCCACAATGCTTTTAACTTCTTGCAACAATTAATTTTTATCATTTACAGTAATATTCCAATTTTTAGCTTGACTATTCAAAGAATATGAGAGCTATACTTCTCACCCTGGCGTTGGCGTCCGCTTGCGCGTCCAACCTTAGTTAAGGTTTTGCATGCAAGTACTTATATACTACATGTAGACTATCAAGTTAATAACTCTATCCTGCATGTTATGCAAGTTATGGCCCTTTTTTTACTTAGAAAGTTTAGCGTGCAAATAAATTTAGAGTCCATATCTCAGGATTTACTTGATACAACCCTACTTAACTATCATACCTATGTAGATTATCATGTTAGATAACTCTATCATGCATTTTATGCAAGTTATGTCCCTTTTCTACTTAGACATTCTGGTTAAAGTTTTGCGTGCACCTAATTTAAAAGTCCATATCTCAGTATTTACTTGATGCATTGCATTGAAACTTTATACAATTCTTCCCAACTATCACACATATGTAGATTATTAAGTTAGATAACTCTATCCTGCATTTAATGTAAGTTATGGCCCTTTTTTACTTAGAAATTCTTGTTAAAGTTTTGCATGCAACTATATTAAGAGTCAATATCTCAGTATTTACTTGATGCATTGCTTTGAAAGTATATACAGCCCTTCCCAACTATCACACCTTTGTAGACTGTTAAGTTAAATAACTTTATTCTGCATTTTATGCAAGTTTTGGCCCTTTTTGGACTTAGAAATTCTGGTTAAAGTTTTTTGTGCAACTACATTAAGAAACCATATCTTAGTAACTACTTGATGCATTGTATTGAAACTTTATACAGCCCTTCCCACCTATGTAACCAATCAAGTACGATAACTCTATCCAGCATATAATGCAAATTATGGCCTTTTTTTACTTAGATATTATGGTTGAAGTTTTGCGTTCAACTACATTAAGAGTCCATATGTCAGTAACTGCTTGAAGCATTGTATTGAAACTTCATACAACCCTTTCCGGGCGGGTGGGCGGGCGGCGTCCAGTATGTTGTCAGCTCAATAACTTTAGAAGCCTTTGTCCAATCATCACCAAATTTTGCCAAATGTGTATTGGGATAATATCTCAGACAAGTTCGATAACTAGCCATATCCCTTCAGTCAATCAATAGTTATTGCCCTTTAATTATAGAAATTACCCAAAGTTGGTCTTGTCAGCTCAATAACTTAAGAAGCTTTTGTCCAATCATCCATAAATTTGGTCAGAATGTGTATTGGCATAATACCTCGAACTTCGATAACTAGCCATATCACTTCAGTCAATCAAGAGTTATCGCTCTTTAACTATAGAAATTACCTAAAATTGGTCTTGTCAGCTCAATAACTTTAGAAGCCTTTGTCCAATCATCACCAAATTTAGTCAGAATGTGTATTGGCAAATTATCTCGGACAAGTTAGATAACTAGCCATATCACTTTAGTCAATTGAGAGTTATCGCCCTTTAATTATAGAAATTACCTAAAATTGGTCTTGTCAGCTCAATAACTTTGGAAGCCTTTATCCAATCATTACCAAATTTGGTCAGAATGTGTATTAGCATAATATCTCGGACAAGTTCGATAACAAGCCATATCGCTTTAGTCAATCGAGAGTTATAGCTCTTTAATTATAGAACTTAATTAAAATTGGTCTTGTCAGCTAAATAACTTTAGGAGCCTTTGTTCAGAATGTGTATTGGCATAACATCTTGGACAAGTTTGATATGAGCCATATTGCTCCAGTCGATAGAGAGTTATTGCCCTCTAATTTAGAAATTACCTAAAATTGGTCTTGTCGGCTAAATAACTTGTGAAGCCTTTATCCGATCATCCCCAAATTTAGACAATATGTTGATGGGCATAATATCCTGGTTAGGTTTGATAACTTACAACGTTATCTTAGTCACTACACAATTATGTCCCTCGAAATGGCCAAAACTGTACTAACAGTGTCCGCTCTCTAAGTTTGGCTGACGTACAAACAATTTCCACTACACTTGGTCTCAAAAAAACAGGACAGGCGTATTTTGTGACATTTGGGGCTCTTGTTATACTTTGAAATTATTGTTAAAGTTTTGCGTACAACTACATTACATGTCCATATATTAGTAGCTACTTGATGCATTCCATTGAAGCGTTATATAACCCTTCCTGACTATAACACCTATGTAAATAATCAAGTTAGATAACTCTATCCTGCATTCTGGTTAATGTTTTGCATGAAACTAAATAGTCCATATCTCAGAAACTCATAAGCCGTGGAATAATCGAGCACGCTGTCCTCCGACAGCTCTTGTTTGTCAAAATAGTTTTAATGTCGTCTGATGTAGATTTGTTGTATGTCGGGAAGGGTTAAAATGACTCAATAATATGTGTGCTTTAATTAGTGGATTCCCTAAAATGCAGCAGCATGGATGATAATGAGCCCCTCTGTAAAAACCTGTCCAACCCTCCCTCCCCGCCCGTTCCCCCAACTCATACATGACTTGATATAAATGTTATATTTTGTGATGCCAGATGGAGGCATTAATCCTTTCCCACATACAACAAATATGCACCTGACGACTTGGCAATAATGTTAATATCTTGGCAATATTGTGAACATTCTCTGTAAATGAAAGAACAATTTCTTATGAGCATTTTCTCCTTTTGCCACAATACTTTCAAAAGCTGCAGAGGCATCTGAAGGCATCATATGTGGGAAAGGGTTAAGCAGGATAAAGGTTAAAAGTAGCAAAAAGAAGGATTTGAACCCACATGAAGATTTTAAAACCTCTGCAATATAAAGAATTTTGAAAACAGTTTGACAATAATTAGCAATGTACTATATTGTTTTAATTCTTTTCAATATTTAAACTTTCATTTAGATAGAGATTCCATAATTTTGCCCAAATGTTTACAATGTCATTTGCTACTGATTTGTTGCATGTGCGAAAGGGTTACATTTGACAAAGAATGGGTATACATGTTTTTGTTTTAAAATACATTGATGTAATTTATGGTTTTTCAGATCACCTGAGCCGAAGGCTCAAGGTGATTTATTCTGATCACTCTCTGTCTGTCATCCGCCGTCTGTCCGTCCGTCCGTCTTTAACTTTTAGCTTTAAATATCATCTCCTCCAAAACCTCAGGAACAATTTCCACAAAACATCACAGGAATGTTCTTTTGGTGGTCCTCTTTCAAAATTGTTCAAAGATTTAAATTCCATTGAGAACTTTGGTTGCTGCGGCATCAGAAAGTGGGCAAAATGTCCAAACTTTAAAAATCTTCTCCTCTTAATCTGCTAGTCAGATTCCAATTTAATTTGGTAGAAATGTTCCTTGGGTGACACTCTGCAAAAAATGTTCAAGCCATACTGATTGGTTGAAAAACATGGCAGAAAAGGGGTAAAATGGCAAAGTTTTAAAATTCCATTTTTATGAAAGGGCTTGTCTGATTTTAAGAACATTGAATAGGAATCTTACTTCAGTGATCCTCTTCTTAATTTGCTCAAGCCTTATTGATTGATTACAAAATCATAGCAACCAGACGTCATAACAAAAGGGCTAAATTTAACTTTTAGCTACAAATGACAACTTCCAATGAACCAATTTCAACTTAACTTCACAGGAATTTTCCTTAGTTGGTCCTCTTTCGAAGCTTAAAACTTAGGTTGCTGCGGCATCAGAAAGTGAGAAAAATTACCAAATTTTAAAAATCCCTTTCCTCCATAATCTGCTTGTGCGATTGCAGGATTATTTGGTAGAAATGTTTCTTGGGTGACCCTCTTCAAAAACGGTTCAAGCCATATTGATTTTGTTGAAAAACAGGGCAGCAAGGCGGCATCAGGAAAATGGCAAAATGACAAAACTTTATCATTCCATTCTGATTAAAGTTGTTGTTAGATTTTAAGATACAAATGGCCTTTACTGATAAGCTATTTCTGTAACAGTGTCCACTTCTTGCAGTTTCATTCACACTCCTGATCAAGTTTTCCCAGATATTTGCAGTTAAATATTTGCTACTAATTTACTTTCATTCAGGTGATCGATTTAGGGCCATTTTGGCCCTCTTTTTTTTTAAAAGTATGTATAATATAGTTGATTATGAATTGTGAAATTTTATAAATTTTAACTATTTGAATTATATTTAAGATCACCTGAGCTGAAGTGCTCAAGGTGAATTATTGTGATCACCCTGTGTATTGAGTCTGGCATCTCGACACTTTCTTGAAACAACTTAAAGCACTGAATCCATTGCTGTCAAGCTTTGCTGGAATGTATGGTGATCCTCTAAGAATTATATTCAAATCATAATTATGAGTGCTGCATAATCAGAAAGGGTGAAAATGACAAAAGTTTAAAACTGCTAATCTGATTTCAAGATGATTTGCCACAATTGTTGATCCTTAAGTGAGCCTCTACAAGTCAAGTCATACTACTGATTGGTTAAAAGTATGGTTACCAGGCTGCATAAAAAAAGTGGTTGAATGACGAAACTTTAAAACTCTACTACACTTAATTGTGCATGTCTGATTTCAAGATGATTTGCAGAATTGTTCCTTAGGTGACCCTCTTCTAAAATGGTCCCAGCCATATTGATTGGTTAAAAACAATGGCCACTTGGTAGGATCAGAAAAGTGGTAATATGGCAAAACTTTAAAAACTATCCTCCTTTAAAAATCTTGTCTGATTTCAAGACAATTTGTCAAAAGTGTTTCTAAAGTTGTTTAAGCCATATGGATTTGTTAAAAAAACATTGATGCCAAGCAGCATCAGTAAATGGGGGGTAAAATAACAGACTTGGAAACTGTCTTAATCTTTGAAAGTGCATTTCTGAAATATTCCTCAGATGACACCTGCAAAAACAAATACCGCCATTTGGACTTCAAATGCTAAACATAAGCGCAACAGAATAGAACAGAACACAGATATTGGAATTTTGGAAAATACCGGATAGTATAATTAATGTGTAGACAGAATAGGAGAAAATGACAACACTTTCTTAGCACTTGTATAATTTCAAGATAGTTCGGCAGAAACGTACCCCGAGAGACTTTTCTACAAAGTGCGTACACATATATTTGATAGGTTAAAACATCATGGCACCTAGGGCTTAAGACATGTTGAATTAAAAATGAAGATTCCTTATACATGGGAAAATGAGGTTAAGTTAATTGCTCAGAATGATTTATTGTCCTGTAAATATCGATCTTGTCTAAAAGAGCACATTCTCAAGTGAGTGATCAAGGACCTCAAGGTCTTCTTGTTTTATGGTTTTATATATTACTAATTCATTTTGATTATGGTTATGTTTAATTTAAGCAGAATTTATGTATAATATTGACTAAATTTTGGCCGTGCATTATTATAACTTTGTATGATTCGGTTATATATAAATGTTTCATATGAAAGTGAATTTTAATTATTTTTCCGCCAAATATTGCATTAATTCTGAATGTTTTAGCTCACAGTGTATGTTTTTCGAAGGAGACCTAATGTATTCACTTTATTGATAGCAACAAAACCGGACATATTGTTCTTAGAGCCGTTCCGGAACAAACTATCAATGGAGGAGAAACGACAGAGCTATGTTTAGTGTGTGCTTAGGTACTTACCTTTGTATAATGTAACGCTGATCGTAGCTTTAAATAGGTTTGGGTTTAACGCCGTTTTCAACAATGTTCCAGTCATATCACAGCGGCCAGTTCTGCTACACGTGGTGTTTACTGGCCTTCTCACACCAGTACTCCATACTACAGACTTACCAAGCAACTGGCTGCCTTTCCACATATACTGACAAATGACGCTTGTCACATTGAACGTTGTCAAACGTCGGAGATAAAGATGGCCGAGTAGGGGTTTGAACGCAGAACCCTTGAATTGACAGCCCGCGTCGCTACCGACTGAGATAGCTCAATTGCTTTAATTAGACAGCAGGCAAGCGAATGCTTAGTCTTCCAAGGATTAGGCTGGATACAAAACTTAGTGTATCCTTGAAACAGATTTAACTTCCAGTAGATTGATTGTTTGGTGTTTTACGCCGCTTTCAACATGTTTTCAGTTATATCGTGGCGTTTCCCGTGTTAATTACCAGTATTATTAGTCCAAATTATCCTGACACCTGCCAGTCAGTCGTAATGCTAACCCGCAACCCTGTATACGAAGGAGGGCAGCCATTACTACCATTTTAATAAGTATTGGTATGACACGGCCGGGGATCGAATACACGACCTCCCGAAGCGGACACTGTACCACCGAGGCGATATTCCAGTCGACAAAACGCCACGGAGGGCACCACACGAAGTAAAGGGACGTAACACTGTACTTTCAACCCTGACTACAATCTCATTAAAATCATCTACGATTAACACTACACATAGGCATTCAGATCGTGTACTTTAGTCAGATTGCCCTGACGAGAACCACACTGCTCACCTTAGAACAATTCCCGTCCATCCATTCGTCAACAAATTGCTTCTTAACATTCTAGAGGTTTTTTTCATTCAATATTCATTAACCATTTTGTCAAAAACTAGGTCAAATTAAAGAAAAAATGTGTGAAAGTCACATTTTTAACTTGAGCATGTTGAAACTTTATCAGAATGCCTGACTTGATGATATAGTTGGCTTACCTGACCAGTACTCCACGCAACAGTCTTTCCAAGCAAATATAGACTGTTAGTCCATTGGTGGAAGAGAGTAATGGCAGAGCTGGGGTTCGTATTGACAACCCGTGTCGCTACTGACAGAGCTACCGGGGACCCGCGGTATTAACCCTTTCCCACATGTATACAACAAATCTACAGCAGATGACTTTGAACATATTTTGTCAAACAAAAGAAGATCTCTATAATTGAATAGATAACCTATGACTAAAAGTGGAAAACCTTGCGGCAAAAGGAGAAATTGCTCGTTATGAGCAATTTCTTCTTTTGTCACTATGTTTTCAAAAAGCCGTCTGCTGCAGAGGCGTCAGAAAGCGTCTATATGAGGGAAAGGGTTAACTGATACCCAGTATAATACTACATGTTTAATTGTATTATAATTATTACCTTTTCCCACATGCAAACTTTTGAACACATGAATGTTGCTAAAGGCTTTTTACCATAAGTATACGAATCTTCAATAATTGTACTTTCATCTATACAGATGTTGTATATTTCCCCCCTTGATGTTTTCATAGTTGTCGGCCACAGTTGCTGCATGTGGTAAATGATTGAACCAGGCAAAGGAAACTTAACCCTTTCCCTCATACGACAATTCTGCAACAGACGACTTTGAAGATATTTTGTCAAACAAAAGAAAATGTCTTTAATTAAATAGATAATCTATGACTAAAAGTGGAAAACATTGTGGCAAAAGGAGAAATTTCTTCTTTTGTCATATTGTTTTTAAAAAGCCGTCTTGTTCAGAGGCATCAGAAATCGTCTATATGAGGGAAATGGTTAAATGTAGTGTTACAATATATATCTAGGCCTAGATAAGGAGAAGCAACCCTTTCCCACATACAAACAATTTGCAGCAGACGATTCTTAAAACACCTAATTTAACATATAGAAAATATTAATAGATGAAAGTTTAATTAATTGAATCGAGTTTTAAAACTTTGTGCCAAAACTAGAAATCGCTGATTATTAGCAATGTATCCTTTTGTTACAATGATTTCAAAAGGCCTCTGCTGCTGATTCGTCATAACGCGTCTGCAAGTGGGAAAGGGTTAATTTACTCAACATTATAGTTCTTTTTACTGAACGACACCACAACCCTCGACAGCAGATGTCAACAATACGCATACCAAGCCGAATAGGCCTATTGCTTGTTTGTTTGTTTTTATTTACCCTCGCCAAACTTTGTCAAAAGGTTTGTCTTAGTGATATCTAGGCCAAGTTCGAATATAGGTCATGTCGGGTCAAAAACTAGGTCACTAGGCCAAATTGAAGAAAAATATTGTAAACACTGGAAGCCGCAGTGCATAATTAACTATTTGGCGAGCAGACAAAGTTAGATACAAGGGAGTTCAGTTGCGATACCCTAGCTCTTTCCGAAAAATACCCACTGGTTCTTTCTACGTGCCCGGTGAATAGCACCGATATACGCGAGGTTATTTTTTCCTGGAAAGGACCAGAACCTGACCTCAAGTTGAGTGGGAGCAGTATGATCTAAACCTGTACTGTTCGACCAATTAGTCACAGAAACGTTTTTAATACATTGTAAAATTGATTTTTATAGCATTGAAACATAGGTAGATCTAAATAAATACTTGTCACAAACACATAAACGTTGTTTTTTCCTGGAGCATGGCTCAACAATGATAAACCTTTTCCCTATTGCAGACGCATTTAAACGTATCTGCTGTTGCCATATTGTTTTCAACTACATCTAATGATTGTTCTTTCATTTATATATAGATTCTATATGTTTTCAAACTCGTCTGCTGCAGATTTGTTGTATGTGGGAAAGGGTTGACAAAAGTCTTGGATATGTGAACGACAGAACAATTAACTGATTCGGATCGACTGCATCATACATGGACCTTGATCGCAGATGTCGGCTGGTCATTTCAATGCTGCACGTACATGTATAACATAACCCGATAATACAATTTTCTCATTTGTTTTTAATGCATCAACTTCAATTCTAGTATTTCAATAGTTTGTGACTGGCAGATGTGCAGGGCACAAGAACTATGAGTCTAGCATGCATGTTTTTTGTTGTCATTACCTATTGTTTCCTTTTATTGTCTGGTCATGTTCTTCATTGCCATTGTATTGCCATCCACGTACATATTAACTAAATTATGCAATTATGTCCCCATCAATGTAAACTAACCAATGCAAACATGTATATATCAATGTAAACTAACCCATGCCTACAGGTCCCCATCAATGTAAACTTATCCATGCCTACAGCCCATCAATGTAAACTAACCCATCCAATTATGTCCCCATCAATGTACGCTAAATCATGCAAACATATCCCCATTAAAGTAACCTAATCCATGCACATATGTCCCCATCAATGTAAATTAACCCATGCAAACATGTCCCCATCAATGTAAACTAACTCATGCACATATGTTCCGATCAATGTAAACTTACCCTGAGAAACATATCCCCATCAATGTAGTAAACTAACCCATGCAAACATGTCTCCATCAATGTAAACTAACCGATACAAACTTACCCATCAATGTAAACTAATCCATGCAAATACATGTATGTCACAATCAATATAAACTAACCCATGCAAACATGTCCCCATCATTGTAAACTTACTCATCTAAACATATCCCCATCAATTTAAACTAACCTATGCAAACATGTTACCACTACGAAGAGACAAACTATGTTGCATATGACTATCATAACAAGGTTATCCTGGCTACATTAATTGGGAAAAGAACGTTTCAGGTAACATATTAGTTACTATAGCCATATGTAAGGCAAAACGGTCCCGGCGGCCAAGATTATTAACCAACCAACATGTCTTGAACGAATCTGGTACAGAGTCAACAAGCAATATTTCTATGAAATCATTTAAAAAATCGGTCATACGTTCTGTGGAGAATAATTTAAGGTTTTCAATATTGCCATGTAGAGCTAAACAGCCCCGCCCACTCGCGGCCATGCTTTAAGTACAATTCACATGAATTGAAGACATTATGTAGAGGGTAACACAGTGAACATTAATTCTTCAAAAGTATTTGGCAATCGGTCAAATACTCTCAGCCAGCGGAGCTAAAAAGGTAAACTAGCTCACTCAAACATGCCCCCAATTAATTGTAAACTCCTTAACTGTTTCCCAATCTACATATGCTGCTGCAAAATATTCAAGATGACACAAATTTGAAAACTTTCAGAGAAAATGAAAGAGCATAAGGCGTACTTTTTTTTTTTTTTTGCTTTATCGAAACAAGAGAAATCTCCCAAACGACGCTCAAGTCTCGAACCTTTCCAAGGCGAATGTGCACTATTAAACGTTTGTTTTCTTCTCATATCCTCCTGGTTCAGTAATACTGGGCGCGCAGAATATTTTTGATTGTTCGAGATCTCATGGAAATTTGTATTCATGCTCTACGTATACCATTGACATATCTCGCGGGTCACAAAGCTGCAGGATGTGTGTTTACCGTATGATGTATTCAGGCATCCGCGAACTATTCATGTTCACAATACTACCCATGAATTTCTTCAATATTATCTTGGTGAGAAATTTATATTTATGGCTATGATGTTCTGGTTAGGATCTGAACAGAACTTTATCTTTATCTTATCTCGGATACACTCAGTGTTCAATGAGGAATAATGATAAATACATCAATTATCAAAATATATGAATATAATTTAATCAAGTGTTTATTATTACCATGATATGGACAGAACATATATAATTTTATTATTTATTGTAAAAATAGAAGAGATAAACAAGGGTGCAAGAGGGAATCATTCAGCGAATGATTGAGGTTTTCAGAGACTAACTAAGAATGTGTCAAAGTGGTCTGAATTAATTTTGATATTTTTTTTGTAGAGTTCATGGAGATAATTACCCATATCCTTTAGGAATCTAAAGAATTGGTTTAAAGTTATGACCTAATAATTTGCCCATTAGCATAGTTCCTAGATCTAATTGTAAAGTTGCAATATTTTGCTAATTTGTTTAGGCAGTTACAGTGTGTGTATACCACGTGACTTTTGACGTCATATTTGCATGGTCAGACAGCAATAATTGCTCTTGTTAAGAATGTAAAAACAATGGTAACTTTTTTACTCTTCACCCTTTTTAATGAGACATGGCACAGTCTACGCCGCTTACAATGTCCTATCTCCGGGTTCTTACAGGAGTTTGATTGGTGGTCTAGTTTTTTCAAACACTTCGAAATCCAGTTTCTGGGTTTTTGAAATTCATCAACCATCTTAATGATCCATGATCAGAGCAAGGAATTGTTTCCCATACAGAAAATGTTTAAAATATTTTACAAAGTGAACTCCGTCCATTCGAACTTTGGTCCCTTTTCAGTAAGTTTATGAAGAGGCTTAGCAACCTCAGCGAATTCGAATATAAAACGTCTGTAGTAGCTGCATAGACCAAGAAATGATCAAACATCCTTAACACATTTTGGCTTTGGCCAAGTTTGGATAGCGTCTGTCTTCTTCGGATCCGTTCTAATGCCATCAGCTGAAATAATGTGGCATTTCTTTGGTTTAAGTTTCAGACCCGCTTCTCGAAATCTTTCCAACACACGGTTTAGGTTTAAAATCATATCATCAAATGTTTTTCCTGTGATGATGATATCGTCTAGGTAAATCAGGCATATTTCCCATTGTAAGCCTGTTAGAACTGTTTCCATGAGTCGTTCAAATGTCGCCGGGGCATTACACAGCCCGAAAGGTATTACATTGAACTCGAATAATCCTTTACGACTGGTGAATGCAGTTTTCTCTCTGTCTGCTTCATCAACTTCTACTTGCCAATATCCTGAGTTGAGATCGACACAGGAAAACCAATGGTTTCCTGCTAGCTGATCGAGGCAATCGTCGATCCTAGGAATGGGATAAGCATCTTTGACTGTCAAATCATTCAGGCGTCTGTAGTCAATACAGAAACGAATACTGCCATCTTTCTTCCTTACTAGTACGATTGCACTGGCCGAGGGTCTCTTGGACGGCTGAATGACATCTTTATCAAGCATTGTGTCTATCTGGGTATCAACCTCCTTATTCATATGCATTGGAACACGACGCAATGGCTGCTTGACGGGATGGGATTTTTCAGTGTCTATCTTATGTTTTATAATCCCGGTCCGTCCAATGTCATTATCATTTTCAGAGAATACGTCACGGTATTTGTTCAAAAGTACGGCCACATCTTTCTGCTGTTTATGATCCAACCCATCCACTGTTCGTTGTACAAATATTTCAAATGGGATGGCACAGAATCACTATTGTCTGACGTTTTCAACTGAAACTTAGTCTTCTGTACTTCATATACCTGGCTAGCAGTTACAACATGAGCACCAGGATAAAGTACCTGCATTTCATCTGCCGGATTCATTATACGCATTGGTATGTCGTGTTTCCCTTGTCCTTTAACAAAGGCCTTGGCAACTATATGTCCACTGGTGTGAAACACTTTCTCGTTGGGCTCTATGATGCATAAGTCACCGTTTCCGTAACTGCTTGCAATGATTCTGCCATTGACTATCTTTTCAGAACGTGCAGGAATTGTTGTATGCTCGGACACAACTACCCTGTAACATCCGAGTGAACCAGTACAACTCAGCTTCAAACAATGTCCATGTATATTTAAAACATTGTTTACGAGATCCAATTTTTCCACCTTCCTTCTTTAAAAAGTCTAACCCAAGGATTACATCTGCTTCAATGTCGGCAATCACAACCAGACGCATTAACCTTCCCATCATTATTTTTGTCACTGTGACTGTTCCTTTGATTCTTCAATCTTGGGCAATCTGGTTTGATATGGTCTTCGGACCCACACTCATAGCACCTTCTCTGTTTTCGTAATATTCGATTTTCTGTACCCTTTTTGTTGGAATCTGTCAGCAGACTGTGCATCTCTGCTCTCTGAATCAGTGTTTTGGTGCTGAGATGACATCTGTGATTTCTCAGTCCAGGTTCGGAATTCCTTTTGCAACGTAAGTAGAGCATCTTTCATCTCCTTCATGTTGTTAATCTTTGATTCGGTCTCATGGCATGAAGCAACGTACAGTATTCCTTTGTCTGTCGTTTTCTTCTGTTCTGCCCTGTAATATGCCCCAAGTTCAATGGCATGATGAGCGGCGTCATTCAAGCTTGTTGGTCGAGCTTGTTTGACCTTCAGTCTGAATTCAGAGCTATGTAGCGAGTTAATGAATTTTTTCCTTAGCAAGGGTTTCTTTGACATCAAATGGTGCACTAGAATATGCTAAGTTGGTTAATCTGCTAATGTCTTGAGCCAATTCAGCAAGATTCTCTCCTGCTTTCTGTCGTCTGTCTCGTAGCTGACATCGGTATAACTCAGTCTGGTTAGGTGGTGCGAATCGTTCCTGTAATGCAGTACTAAGTGCATCGAAATCGTGTTTTCTGTTTGACAAGTTCCCTAGCACGCCCTGTGCTTGTCCTCTAAGGGAGACAGCCAGATAAAGACCTTTGTCGGAATCAGTCCAATTATTGATCATGGCACATGCATCAAAATGGGCAATATAATCATTCCAGTAACCAGAACCGTCATATGTTGAAGGTTTGACATTTGCTCCCTGATTGTGCCCCAAACCAGACCCAGTACCAAATGAAGACGTCTGCTTTTCATAACTCGGGTTTCTTGTTCTGAAATTAACCTTCTTGCGTCTCGTTACGAAGCAATCTGGTTCATACTGGACGTCTTCAGTTTGCGGTTGTGTTGGACTGATTCCTTTATGTCGTTTAGGAGTGACCCACGTTGGTAGGTTGATATCCTCTTTCTGTAAAGGTTTGACATGTCTAGGGCTACTCGTACGATGTTGTGTTGATCTAGTCATTTGATCATCGTATTCCTTCTGTTTTCCGAACATCGACATTTTACGTTCTAGATGAGTTATCTCGTCCTCTATTCTACTGATCTCATTCTGTGCAAATCGTCTCTCCAACCTAGTATCAACCTCTTGTTGTTCGTTTAAACTGACTGGTGTATCCATGATTGATTGAATGATGCAGGTAGGAATGTGTCAGAAATAGCTGTCTGCTTATTTGATATCCCACCTCTGTCACCAATTATGTAACGTGTCGAGAGGATGATTATAACGAATTCATTTTAGCTATCGGCTCTAAAATGATTAGAGAAAAACTAAAGAAGCGGTCGGACAATATCCTATACAATGTACAGCGTTCTGCTTAAAACAATGATTAAAAATTGTTGGATAAATGAGTATTGTCTACCTGACAATGCACTAATCAAACATGAACATGGAATGATGTAAATCACGTATAAGTCAAACAAATAATCAAGTATGACTAAAGGAAGTGTATGAATCCCGTTATATTCTACTTGGTAAACGGTTCAACCTATCTGGACACAGTCCATGATTTCGGTGATTGTGTCCAGTCTATAACGCACTGACACAGTATGCCTGTAGCACGTCTACTGATCGGTTCCAGTCCAGACTGATTCCTTCACTGCTCCAGTCGGCTTGACTCGGTCACGGACTCAGTCCTGTATATATCGCCTAAATAATAATGCGACCCGGTGCTATAGTTTTATTTATGGACAATACACATGATCCCGGTTTGCAAATGAATGAATCCGGGTTGCAAGTTGTATGTCCTAAACAATAACTCTCTCTGACCAAATTCCCACCGTTGCCACCATTTTGTAACGTGTACCGGCGTTAAGCTATCGCGGGTCACCCATCCAGGTACTAGCCGCGATGAACGTTGTTTAACTTTATGAATAGGTCATCCACTCTACCAACGTCGCTATAAAAGCCGGCTTCTACGACAAGGCCGTGTCGTATAATAACTCAAACACAGGTGCTGGTTTCATAAGATATTTAATACACAGTCTGTCAGCAAGTGAGCCGACGGCTATGCCGGTCTGAGCCGAACTAACTAAATGAGTAAGATTTCCTTCTTTATATAGGGCTTGTTAACTCTTATGTAACAGTGGACACGTGTACCCATGACAGGTGGACATGTATCGTTTGACAGTTATAGTACAATAAGATACAACCTGTCTTTCTGAATACTGTATACATATATGGGAATTAGCCATGTCATAAGAAATAATGTAGATATTGAACCCTTACTTAAATTGGCATCGGCCACAATAAGGATAAGGAATGGTTAAATATCACACGTCTCTTATTACATGATTTTTTTTTTTTTTGAGTGAGGTAGAAATGCAACCTCTGTAGTTAAAGAACATTTTGTTATAGGTCGACTTTTGTGAGTCGTATGATAAAAAGGTAAATACACTAAACAATTTTAAAACACTTGTATACCATTGCATACAACTATAGGGGTAATAACTGATCAACGTATATACCCCTAGTATGCGACCGTATACAACAAATGTCGAGAAATATATCACTTGAATATACATGTATGCAATAATGGTGATATAACGCCACCAGATAAAACACCCGAATACCGTCGCATACAACTATGGGAACATAACGAAATACTATGTTCCCAGTATGCGGCAGTATACGGATTGGTGACGCAAGGAACTTAAATAAAAACTACAAACGCCTAATGTGTAGGACATTAGTATGAACAAATGTATGATGACTAATAGAATCATAATATGTGAATTACCGTACGTAAAAACGAATACGTAATATTGTAACCCTAACAATACGTTTAACATTTTTTTTATAAGAAATAAGTGTCGTTTGATCTGTTTTTGGAATCTGTAGTGCCCTTGGTAGTGGCGTAGACTGCTGCGGTTCCCCATCGGTTGGCAATCAGCACAAACCCCATGTTGAAAACCATCCAGATTAGCGTTTGCAGGTTGATTTTATCTTAGAATGTAATTTGTTCTGTAATTTACATGATATATAAGTTCATATACACGATAAGTCCATGATTATGTGAATTTGTTTGTGAAGTAAGTCCGAAATATTATGGTTTGGCTCCAATGGTGTTGTCCTGGTTGTGTTAGCGACCGTATAATGCTGCTACGACAAGTAATTCCGTCTACGATTTCGTGAAAGGTAGTATCGTCTATGAATGTGTGGACATTTGAATATAGCTGTCATCCGGATCGTGTGTGGTGATTTACTGACTTAAACAGTATTCCATTGGTCGGACATGTACATAAGAAACAGTTTAACGCAATCTAAGTTTTATAAAAGTCGGCTCTCAATTTTTTGCTCTGAATCTAACTAGTCAATTGAACTATAATTGTTTTGATCTATTGAATATTTATTTGCAATACGAGGATAACTATGTGAAAGTTTTAAAACAATAACAACATTTAAGGTAGTAATTATATACCAGTTTATTTTATGTACATCTATTTCTATCTCTATAGCCTTAATTATTACTCGCAAGTGAAATCGGTTAACACCGTCCTTGCTAACAAAACAAGGTTATGCGCCTTATCTAAGGTAAGTATATGAACCATTTACCTATTCAAATCGTCTGTTCGTATAGAAAGCGATTGTCTCTTAACAACTTGTCCCTTCTGCTTTTATGGGGGGCATATTTACAAGGCTAAACCTGTCAATTATTCAGGTGTGCGCAACCTAAACCATATACAATGAACTGATATGACCACTCTGGTCATTACGGATAACACGCGTTTTTAATTCTGAACTACGTAACATTTTGTCCTTAATGCTTTTTAATAATTACTCTTAAGTAAATCACATAGGTTAACACCATGTATGTTAGGAATTTTAGGCTATTCGCCTGTTCTAACATTACAGTAAGATCATCTCTTGATCTTTTATTTATTTCAAAACGATCCACTCGCTTTATCAAGCAATCACAATATCATTTGCGTATGTGCTGATATGTTCTCAACAGTTTTGTATTATCCAAAATACACATTACTAATTAAATATACTACCAACTTCAAATGTGTGTTTAAACCAAATTTCTTCATATAATATAAGCTACTTTGAAATATGCTGAACTCATGAACTCTAAGATATAAATCTTACTTAAATAACATTTACTTTGAATGGAATTCAACCGAATTATCTTCTCAAATGATTATGTTTAATTTGCGTATGCAAAGGGGCGTTTTATTGCTGCCGGTGAGTAAACAAATTGACTAAACTTGCCAATGACTAAACTATCCAACTAACTGATACAAAGCTGATCGCTAGTAGTGTTGAGCTGTCAAGCAACTCATTGAAATGTCCTAATGAATTTGTTCCACTTTCAAGATTGTGTAATAGCAAAACAACTGATGGTTGATGAAATCACCTGTCATTACCAAACATATGACATTTTAAACCCTTTGCATATTAATGAAATGTACTTGTGTTGTTATAAGCCGGAGCTTAAACGTTTGAACTTACAATTGATTTTGAAATTGTGTTTTTTTGGCGGCATATAGATACAGAGACTAGCATCCTCGCGAAATTTCGCATTGTATCTAGAGTATGGCGAGAACATTGCGGATCATAGCAATTGTTCTGCCCACGCGTGATAGAAATAACAACCGTCTGACAATCCCATATTTTACTAGCAATGCCTGCCATGCGAAATATAAAGCAAGAAATGAGCATTTCAATCATCTTTGCAATTTAAATATAATACTTCTGTATCTTAAATGGCATTTGATTTGTGTTCGCAAACATTTTAAGGTTTAATTGCAAATAGGCAAACCTGAATATATACTATTTTGAATTTTAAGGAATAATTTTGACGAAAAAATAGAAACTAAGGATTTAGTTAACTAATCAGTTAGATTCTGTACAGATTGCGTAAACTGTTCTTAAAGACATGACACGACTAGAAATAACAGTTAAAAAAGTCAAGTAAATTGCACCAACCTTTGATCCCTATAGTGGGAAGTACTTCTGTTGTTCGTCCTGGTCAAGCGGCATCAAAAAGACCTCTGTCGTATAATAACTCAAACACAGGTGCTGGTTTCATAAGATATTTAATACACAGTCTGTCAGCAAGTGAGCCGACGGCTATGCCGGTCTGAGCCGAACTAACTAAATGAGTAAGATTTCCTTCTTTATATAGGGCTTGTTAACTCTTATGTAACAGTGGACACGTGTACCCATGACAGGTGGACATGTATCGTTTGACAGTTATAGTACAATAAGATACAACCTGTCTTTCTGAATACTGTATACATATATGGGAATTAGCCATGTCATAAGAAATAATGTAGATATTGAACCCTTACTTAAATTGGCATCGGCCACAATAAGGATAAGGAATGGTTAAATATCACAGCCGTAGAAGTGATATTTAAACCTATACCCCGTTCCCGTTACATTAGCATACTTTTGTAAAGCTATTTCAGCTTAACTTAATTATCGTCTATCTCTCTACCATATTTGAATTATCACAAAATTATTTTAAAATTGTGTAGTTTTTTTGTTTTGTTTTTAAAATGTTCATCACTTGTATGTACAAATCACATTGATTTGAGAATTGAAACTTTTGAGGGAGTTATTTCCCTTACCTACAAAGCCGCCATTTGTACAACACAACGTGCCCACGTAGGTAAGCCTATGATTTCTAAACTTCGGTTAGTTCAGGGACATAGATAAGATCTACGTCCCTGGTTAGTTCAACAATGTTGGTAGCTGTAATAAACAAAGAAAGGAGTGTTGAAGACCTTAGAGGTTGAACATTTCTTTTTTTTGACTGATTTTATTTACTTTGGTAATTCAGGGAGTTCCGAATCGAATGAGTGTATTTTGAATCATGTGATATGCTATTGTAAAAAAATGTCAAATTATTTTTAAACTGTAAAAATATTTGCAAATGTCAATCATGTATCTAGCCTATACAGAAACAAGAAGAAACAAGTGATAAAACAAGATACTAAGTGCAGGGCCTTTTTTCCAGAAATTGGGAAGAGGCCTTAGCCTTTCATTTTTGGAAATTTTAGCGCGATTTTCGCTCAAAAAGGGAAAAATTAGATATATAACATATGGCTATATAAGTAGTCCTTTTTACAATAACTTTTGCTTTATATAATGCAATAAAACAATCATATTATCTTAAACAAGACAAATATATCTGTTGATAGTGTTACCCAAATGATTATTTCAGTTGACTTTTAAAAAAAAAAAGTCTTTTTTTTTTTTTTTAGATTTTTGGAAATATTCTTTTCCAATTGGGAAAAAACAACGTTTTTTTTCAATTGGGAAGACACCGAATATCGGCGTCACTTATATAAGGTAAAAATGCCCTGAAATGAAAATAACTTTTTTTGATAATATCAAATCAGGTCAATCACAATTAAAGTGGATTTCTACCCAGAGGGAAGAAATTCATGTAAAAAAAGTTCATCTCAATTTTTCTAAAAACAAGAAGCTGAATGGGTTTGGGATTAACCACAAACATGTTACACAAGAGCACACACTCACGAATTATACTTTTCTCCAAGATTTCAGGATTTTAGAAACAGAGCCGTTCATGTACATCTGCATTCCGGAATGTATTTAAAGGTTGTGTGTCATATACAAACCGTGAGATAAAATGTACATAACTGTTAAACACACCCTCACGTAATGGTGGAGTGCCCTTGGGCAATGCACATTTTCTAGCCTAGTACTGGTTTGTTTACCCAGGGATCATGAATAAGTGAACTGTCGCTGTCCTATAACTGAAATAATGTTGAAAGCGGCGTAAAAGCCCTAAAAAACCTAAATCAATGAGACATATACAGTGTATACACAATAAGTATGTGTATGTGTATCTAGTGCTTCTAATAGAAAAAAGATGATTTGGTAAGACACAGACAACTAACATTATCTTATTTCCATAGTTTTCTGTAACATACCTGAAATAATCTTAAATAGCAAATTAAGTAAAAGTTTATTGTTTGGAGTTAAACGCCGGTATGTCATAAGAAAATAGCATTTTCTTATTTCATAATGGTGAGGATCCTGATCAGTATGTACTTATGCAGTATGATCAGGGTCTTCACTATTAGGAAATAAGAGAATGTTAGTTTTCTTCGACATACCTGAAATCATCTATATCCCATACACAGCATAATTGTATTATACTTTAACTAGATAAACACCCTTATTGTGTATATTTGCTTCATAGGTCACTGAGTTATTTTTATAACAGTTGCCTTGTGTACATTTTTACATTTTATCCCCCCCCCCCCCCCCAAAAAAAAAACCCAAAACAATCCAACATCGATTTATAAAAAGGAACAATAGATTTTATATTGAAAGTGTTTGAATTTGTTAAAATATACCATGTACATGCTTTTGTAAAATAATCTTCTATGCATGTCTTCTTAAAAAACAGTGCTCGGATTCGGAGCTACCACTGTTTCGGTACTCCAACGCTAGCTGTATTTGCTAAACCAACAATCGAGCATTGCAGGTGTTAAAATGACAAAACGAAAATTAGCCTGAAATACAAGTAAAGCTGCGAGTTTTTTGTATGATTAATACACATTTAATGATCTGTTGTAGACGCCTTTGAAAGCATTTATAGATGTAGTCTTAATCGTTACATACTGCATTCGAGCAGTCAAAATATAAAATCGCATTCTTTGTACAGAAACGACTACTGTGGATGCAACAATATGGAAAACTCACAAAAGTGTTATAACCTGTTACATTGTATTGAGTTAGAAGAACTGTGAGAATGGAGAGATTGCTAATGTGTAGTGACTGTTACCTTTTGCATGGGGGTGATCGAACATCGTCACTAAGAACAGCCTTAAGATGAATTGATTAACTATAAACATAGTGTTTGCGTTAAGCAAATGTGACCACTAAATGCGAAATAAGAAATAACAATAATTTTATGAATAAATGTACACCTTGAAAACAATCTTGTATATTATTCATTTAGTCACTGACAGTTTGCATTCAGGTTCAATGAAAATGTTTCATTGTAGTAAATTGTGAAAACCATGTAATGTACCAAGAAATCATGCGAAACACTATGTGTACAAAATACCTTTAATAACTATAGACAGCATGTGAACATTAAACTTACCTATTATATAAAAGATTCAATCCTCGTCAAGGTCAAAGATTTTGAAAATTGATACAAATGTCATTCCGTCCTTGTCACCAAAGATTGTGGGGCTAGAATTACGACATACTCACTGGTGTCAGGATAAATTGACCAGTAATACAAGTAACTTACCCAGGAAACACTTTGAACATGTTCTGAAAGTGGTGTTAACCAACATTCATATAACACAACCTATATTAGGATGAAGAACATAGGGCTAGGTAACAGATAACAGAACTATGGTCATGCAAGTAGTACACCTGTAATCGAGCTAGGATAGCTCATGCGTTTACTGACCTTTCTAAAATCCAATCAAAGTATTATTTATACAGAAATTGCAATAGAACCATTTTGCAGTTTGAGGTCATTTTTAGTACATATTTTTATTTTTATTGTGAATAAATATTTTATGTTGAATACAGCTGTACAAGTTTCTATCTCTTTATCCACGAGTCTAGTAGAGTCTGGAGGGAAAATATCCCATTGTGTGTTTGTTTGCTTATTTTTGGTTGTGTTATATCTGGAAATGAATTAATTAAAATTATCATGTTCATGTGTTTACCTATTTTAGTTAATGTTGCATGGACATACCACAGGGGTATTCTTTAAAATGTGTCTGGTCATATTTGGGCAATGCTGATTACTGTTTATTCTAATTATAAACAGTTATAAACAGTTCATAAGATATCGATTTATTATCTGCTGAATTTGATTAAAGAGTTTACTAATATGACAACTAAAAATATAATAAATATGTTTTTGACAGCCTACGTGTAAGTGGAAACCTTGTTGCTATATTCATGGTAAAGCATAAGCATACTAAATATATATGTCCCCTCCGGACTCTATCAGACTACCAAACTCTGTTTAGTGACACCGCTACCATTAAATAATTTAGAAAAAATTGAAAAAATAAAATGGATATTTGAACTTTCACTTTGAAACATTAGGATATACAGTGTATACAATTAAGACTGAATAAGCAACTTAAATAAGAGTATGATAACATTTTGATATTGGTAGAAATTGCTAAAATAGATGAATACAGTAATTAACACCACTGAAACATCAGTTTCTAAGACACTTATACAAAGAAGAATTTGTAACTAGAGTTGAGTGTGTATGATTTGCCAATTTGTTGTTTTGTGTTTTCAGTTGATCTATTTCTACAAAGACGCAAGCTGTCCACGTCTCCAACAGAATCCGCCAGTACAACCCTCATAGATAGACAGATCAAGATAATACATACAAATGTGTGTCTCCACTGAATTTTACATGTGAGAATTAACGAAGAGTCACTCGCACGATGATAACACAAAAACGCATTAGTGTAACGCAGAAACAAACATACTGGTGACAATCAGTGTACATGTGTTGATTGTTTATAAATATAAAGGGAAACACAAACCTTTAGTTAATAACAGACACTAGTAAACATATGAGTGAACAACATTTTTAAAGATGACACATTAAACTAAATGAGACCTTGTATAACGGTTTCACATCAACTAAGAAGACATTCACTGACGCGTATTTAATATAAAATATATCTGAACGTCCATGAACAATGGATGATCATTCACTCAGACACAAGACAAAATATACTGCAAGAAAATATAATAAATGTGTTGTTTGTGAATATGCAAGTCAATCTAAAATTAATTTAACATTACACATGATAATTCATACTCGAGAGAAACCTTATAAATGTGATGTTTGTGAATATGCATGTAACCAGAAAGATAATTTGAGCAAACCTAAGACAAAGCATACTGGAGAGAAACCATTTAAATGTGATGTTTGTGAATTTGCCAGTAATTCAAAAGAACGTTTGAGCCGACATAAGACAATACATACTGGAGAGAAACCATATAAATGTGATGTTTGTGAATATGCATGTAACCGGAAAGATAATTTGAGCACACATAAGACAAAGCATACTGGAGAGAAACCATTTAAATGTGATGTTTGTGAATTTGCCAGTAATTCAAAAGAACGTTTGAGCCGACATAAGACAATACATACTGGAGAGAAACCATATAAATGTGATGTTTGTGAATATGCATGTAACCGGAAAGATAATTTGAGCACACATACGACAAAGCATACTGGAGAGAAACCATTTAAATGTGATAATTGTGAATTTGCCAGTAATTCAAAAGAACGTTTGAGCCGACATAAGACAATACATACTGGAGAGAAACCATATAAATGTGATGTTTGTGAATTTGCCAGTATTTCAAAAGATAATTTGAGCAGACATAAGACAATACATACTGGAAAAAAACCATATAAATGTTATGTTTGTGAATATGCCTGTAATATAAAAGGTAATTTAAGCAGACATAAGACAATACATAATGGAGAGAAACCATATAAATGTGATGTTTGTGAATATGCCAGTAATTCAAAATATTATTTGAGCAGACATAAGACAATACATACTATAGAGAAACCATATAAATGTGGTGTATGTCAATATGCCAGTAATTCAAAATATTATTTGACGAGACATAAGACAATACAAACTGAAGAGAAACTATATAAATGCGATGTTTGTGAATGTGCATTTAAAGAGAAACATAATTTAATCAGTCGCAAGACGACACATACTAGTGAGAAACCTTTCAAATGTGATGTCTGTGAATATGCCAGTAATAAAAAGGGCAATTTAGAAAGACACAAGAGAACACATACTGGAGAGAAACATTACAAATGTGTTATTTGTGGATATGAATGTTCCTTGAGACACCAATTAACTAGACATAATAAACAACATTCTGGTGTGAATCCTTATAAAAATGCTAGTGGTAAACATACTGGTGTGAAGTATTGTACAAATGTTAGTGATATGTCTGCATACAACAGGAAAGAATGTTTTAATAGTCAACAGAGAATACAATCGGATGAACAACCTTTTCAATGTGATTATTGTGGATATCAATGCATTGCTAAGGAAGATCTTATTATACATATTAAGTTACACTTACGTTAGACAATTTAAATGTGTATGACGTTAAGTGTAACTGATTTGTTTATAATGAATAGGAACTGCAGCCTGATTGAATCTGCTTACATTTGGACGACATGCTGTCCATATATCTGCTCTACTTTAACAGCAATACAGGTTCATGGTGAGCAAATGATATCCGCATATGTCATAATAAACCTGTACTATTTATATTAACTGTTTCAAATTCTTTTCTTAAAATATGTTTGTATAAAAAATGCAAAGAAAGCTTATTTTGTTTTAATTATCAAAAGGTTTGAATTGTGAATGTAATATGTATTCGTTGGAAAGTAGCAAGATACATAGATAAATATTTAGAATACCAATACAAGAATGTCATATGACTCGTGCATGTAGTTTGATTGAAACACATTTGTTGACTCGGCATATTTAGAGAAGGATACTTTTACGAATATGCTTCTTGGACGTAAAAGCTGTAAATTTAAGCAGCCCATAAAATGGTATTCGTTTGAGTATCCAAATACAAAGTAATAAAATAAGAGATATTTCAATCAGTAAGAGTTTCGTTTTCACCTTCCTTCATATTTCTCTGACTCTCTATAGTGGTTTTACTTTTTCTCCCCTTTGAACCTTCTAGTAACACATAAACTGTAACTGAAGTAATTATTTATTACAATCAGAGGATGTAATAAAGAGATATTGTATTGCAATGCAATTGTTATATTTCTTCATTTGCTCTTTTCAGCTTCAACAATCTAGAAGTCTTCTTTTACGTCTGATCTTCATTGAAGATCATCTGAACATTCATGTAAATCAACTCAATGAAATTTGAAACTGAGACACGTGGGGTCAAACGTTAGGTCAGACTTTAGATAAACCTTGTCAACACTTGATTGATTGATTGTTTAGTGTTAATCGATGGTTTCAGCAATTTTTCAGTTATATCACGGCGTGTCCTGGGTAAGTTACCAGTACTACTGGTTCATTTATCCTGACATTAGCGACTCAGTCGTAATGCTAACCGCGCAACCCTGAGCGCCAAGGAGGGCATCAATTACTACCTTTTCTTATAGTATTTGGTATGATCAAGCCAGGGATTGAACCCACGAACTCAAGAACCTAAGGCGAACGGTCTACCTCTTCACAACCGAGGCGATCTGTGAACACGCGAGAGGCATCATTGGTCATCAAAAAATGATAATGGTTCATCAGAAAATTCGTCTATGTCAAACCCCGCTCATGTTCCAAATTGGGTCACGTGCGATCATAAACTATGTGACATTCATGGATATCAAATCCTGGTCAAGTTCGAAACTGGATCACATGGGATCAAAAACGTGTTCATTAGATCTTGTTTTATGGGGAACATACCAACATTGTGAACAGACAGGGGGCCACATGTTTCATCTAATCTGCACGTAAATTGACCGGAACATTTATACCAACATACCAATCACATCTAGCTAAAGTTAGAAACTGGTCAAATGGGGGTGATCAAGCAGGTTAATTGGAAACCAAAACCCATTGTGAACACAAGAGGTCACATTGCTTCCATTCTTAATCAAATTGTGTAAGGAAAATACATGCGAAAAATGAACTAGTAAACCCAAAGTGATACCGCCTTTCACATATATGTATTGTTTAATAAATGATATACCAACGTGATCCAAGTGATCTTTTTAAAAATTTCGTTTTGACTGGGGATCTCTTTACAACGATTTAACTTGTTTTTAGCTCACCTGTCACGTAGTGAAAAGGTGAAATTTTGTGATCGCCCTTCGTCCGTCGTCTGTCCACAATTTCTTGTGAACACGATAAAGTCTTCAGAAAATACAGAAAGAGGTAATAAAACGTTATTGTAATATCTCTCTATTATTGCCTGTTTATGTATACCCATGCGGCCATTAAACTAGTCCTCGAGATGAAGGTGAAATATGATATAAGCGGTCATTAAACTAGCGCCGAAATATAAATGAATTATGATCTAAGCGGTCGTTAAACTAGCCAGCGAGATTGATAAGAAATATGATCGAAGCGGTCATTAAACTAGCCTCCGAGATATTGATGACAATGATCGCAGTGGTCATTAAACTAGTCCTCGATATGAAGGTGAAATATGATCTAAGTGGTCATTAAACTAGCCCCAGAAGTATAAATGAATTATGATCTAGTCTGTCATTAAATGTAAAATATCATCGAAGCTGACATTAATCTAGCCCCCAGATATAGGTTAAATATCATCGAAGCGGTCATTAATCTAGCCATGAGATAACAGTGAAATATCATCGAAGCTGTAAATAATCTAGCCCCGAGATGTAGTTGAAATATCATCGAAGCGGTCATTAAACTATCCCCTCAGACATAGGTGAAATACATCGAAGCAGTCATTAACCTAGCATCCGAGAGATAAAGGTTAAATATCATCGAAGCGGAAATTAATATAACCTCCGAGATATAGGTGAAATATCATCGAAGAGGTAATTAATCTAGTCCTGAGATATAGATGATATATCAGCGAAGTGGTCATTAATCTAGGCTCCGAAATAAAGGTAAAATATCATTGAAGCGGTCATCAATACAGCCCCGAGATATAGGTGAAATATCAACAAAGCAGTCAAATATTTAGCCTTTTCCCTGAACTAAATTGTATATGGAGTACTGGTTACAGTTAACCATGAAATTCCTGGTGAGGTGTTCGGCCCATGGTGAAATACGTTTGAGAACGGAGATGGCCTCTAATCAATTTAACATTTATCTCGAAAACAAGATTAATAACCGCTTCGATGATATTTCACCTATATCTCGGAGGCAAGATTAATGACCGCTTCGATGATATTTCACCATTATCTCGGGGCTATATTAATGACCGCTTCGATGGTATTTCGCCTATATCTCGGGGCTATATTAATGACCGCTTCGATGGTATTTCGCCTATATCTCGGGGCTATATTGATGACCGCTTCGATCAATGATATTTAATGAAAATTATTGCAGACAAGTACAAAAGGTACCAACACCTGGAAAAGATTACCCGAGGTGAATGCCAACATGAATAGAAGCCTGTTTCAATCAACAGTTTATGTACCAGTGTAACGTTATATCCCTGGCAAGCTGCAAAGGCTCCGCTTCTATTCCCGGTCCGAAGCAGTGGTTGGTTTGTATAATTAAATGTTATCGTCCAGGTAGAGGAATATAGAAAATACAGGATTTACTGGTACAATACTTTGGAGCAACAAACGCTAGGAGGCAGAATTGTCGATGATTTGAATTTACGCACGAAACCTGCCAACCGTTGGCTACGTCGAGCAAGGAAGAAATATGTTTTTCGATTCATCACTTACAGTAAACCGTATCCTAGCAATCCTAGACTGGGTGCGACACTTTAGTGACACACCGTAGTACATTACCAGACCAAAGAAAAGTTTCCATCTTGAACAAAAATCTTCTTAGAACTTCGTTACTACTTTACTTACTGCTTTGAAATACGCAGTGAATATGAGGTCCGTGAAGGTTGACGAGTGACGAACTGTGACATTTGTTTAGGTCCGTGAAGTTGGGTTGACGAGTGACGAATTGACGAGTGACGAACTGTGACATTTTTTCTAAAAACTTTATTTATTTATTTTAGATAATGTATCTGGACGTATTAAATGCAAATTATGCCCTATTTCATGTTTCATGGCGATCAGTCAATCAGAAGAGCTTCGTCAAGTTCGTCAACTCGTCAATTTTGTTGACGAAATTGACGAAAAAAATATTTTTTTTAAAACTTTATTTCTTTCCTTTAGATAATGTATCTGGACGTATTTGAATGCAAACTATGCCCTATTTTGTGTTTCATGGCGATCAGTCAATCAGAAGAGCTTCGTCAACTCGTCAATTTAGTTGACGAAATTGACGAAAAAAGTATATTTCTAAAAACTTTAGTTCTGTCTTTAAGATAATGTATCTGAACGTACTGAATGCAAATTAAGCCATTTTGCCTGATGTTTGCAACGTATAAAACGCACCAAAATAAATGTTGACAAACATCACAGCACATTCATGTTCAGTTGAAAAGATAAATACATGTACCTAGGTTTTAGTTATTCTGGGGCTAGTCCACGCATGCAATTATCATATATACACTCATTCAGGTGAACGGAAGATAACTGAATATATTATATGAAAATCGGTCCTGATTTTGGACTTCGACATATATAGGTTCTAGCTGATGACATTCTGCATTGGAAAAACTGTTTTGAGGTGCACTCACGTATGGAATTATCACATACACACACGAACTGGTAAAGCAAACCATGCATGAAAATGAGCCCTGATGTTTTTCAAGAAATAATACGTTGACAAACATCACAGCATATTCTTCTTCAGTTGAATCTCTTCATACACAGGTTCTAACTAATAGCTTTCTGCATAGTGTGTAGATTAAAAAGAGACTGCACAGCCAAACGTCTTTTTTTTTTTATTAAGTCTTAGTTTGTTTAAGAATGGGTCTTCCGATTTCGCGATTTTCCTAGTAGATATTTTTGGAAACATTGTATTAATACAAAGAATCGTAACTACTATTTAGAAGAATGGAATGTTAGAACGTCTTCGGGACAGTTTGTCTTATACAGAAAACTACAGTATTCGTTCTCTGCTAATCCAATGTGGGACTACGCTAAACGTAATCCGAATATGCTACGTGTTTGTTTTTCTATCGCCCAAATAATTACATACACGGCATGCACTGATTTCTCCCATTGCTCACGGTGTGGAAATAGTGATATTAAAACAAGTTTGACTGAGCATATTCTGATTAACTGTTTTTATGTATTCCTTTCAACAAATAACTTATGGTAGTAGTACTTTCAATATGCTAGATTCTTTGAATGGTAAGGAGTATGTTGAAGCTCTATTCGGTTTGAATCCGAACTTGAACAGCGTACTGCTTAAAAGTTATGATATGTTTTACAAACATGTGGTACTATTTCTACATAACGTATGGAATAGTTACAAGTACTTTGTACCGGGTAAAATAAATACTGTCAGTATTATTTTATGTCATGTTTGTTTTGTTTGTTTTTGTGCTTTTGTAATATTGTATATATTAATTGTTGAGATATGCTGATGTGGGTATATTTCTGCACGTGTTTTGCAAGCTTAGTTGACATTAATTATTTGTTTGTATTCTCTCTCTCTCTCTCTCTCTATATATATATATATATATATATATATATCTCTCTCTCTCTCTCTCTCTCTCTCTCTCTCTCTCTCTCTCCTATCTCTCTCTCTCTCTCTCTCTCTCTCTCTCTCTCTCTCTCTCTCTCTCTCTCTCTCTCTCTCTCTCTCTCTCTCTCTCTCTCTCTCTCTCTCTCTCTCACTCTCTCTCTCTTCACAACACGGTCGAAGCCATGGTGGAGGTTAACTTTTTCTCAGGAAAAGTGCCAGTAGTTAGATACGAGTGCACATACACTGTATGCAGTTAAACCATATGTTTGCAATACATTGAAAGTATCGGAAATAAAACATTTGTGTCGAGTACATTGAATTGCTTTAAACCAATTTAGACGATAAGTGAAAATCTGGTTAGTGAGACAATTCGTAGGCATTTTACAGTCTTTGAAAGGAATTTGTTTTGCGTTTGTCAATTTCACATTGTATGTTGTACCGACCTAGCAGACTAAATACCTTATCTGTACGTGTTCTACAGTGCAAATGCTGTGATTGTTTGCCACATAATTACCAAAGTTTGCAACGTTCTGGATATCTAAAGAAGACATAGAATGCAATAGCTCACATCCGTATAGTGTAGACGAAATTGGTATTGTTTTCATTAGTGAACCCATTGTAATAAGGTTGACATATCAAATGTTGTTTACTGCTATTAAATAGAACATAAAGGTCCGTCCTTTTGCTATTATCAAGATGTGCAAAAACGTGAAGTTTGGCAAAGAGAGCCCCTCCATTTGAACAAATATAAATTTCAACTTGTTACCACTACTTAATAGTAATTTGTTTGCAATACAATCATCAAGCAAAGTTACAAAGGGATGTTGCGGCATGGATTAGGCTCGCTGAGGTATATAGCTATTATGATAACTGGTTTTATTTACATTGTACTAACAATATAAAGAAAGGAGCATTCCAAAATATAATAAACAAGGGATTGTCTCTCCAGTTTCTACTAGATTCTTCATCACAAGAGTTAGTTTTAATCATAGGACTCAGAAAAAACAATCATATTTTTTTTCCGTCAATTTCGTCAAATAAATTGACAAGTTGACAAATTGACGAACTTGCCGAAGCTCTTCTGAATGACTGATGGCCATGAAATTTGAAATAGGGCCTAATTTGCATTCAATACGTCCAGATACATTATCTAAAAGACAGAAATAAAGATTTTTAAAAAAATAATGTTTTCGTCAATTTATCAACCAAGTTGACGTATTGACGAACTTGAAGAAGCTCTTCTGATTGGCTGATCGCCATGAAACATAAAATAGGGCATAATTTGCATTCAATACGTCCAGATACTTATCTAAAGGAAAGAAATAAAGTTTTTAGAAAAATATATTTTCGTCAATTTCGTCAACTTTATTGACAAGTTGACGAATTGACGAACTTGAAGAAGCTCTTCTGATTGACTGATCGCCATGAAATATGAAATAGGGCCTAATTTGCATTCAAAAGAAATGCTTATACTGAGATACATATAGGCATATTTTCCATATTTTGGTCACGAAATCTTCCGAAGTCGTCTGCTGCATATTCGGTCTATGTGGAAAGGGGTAAATTAGACCATAAACAGATCATATATTGTGAATGGTTATGATGAAACAGTCTCAAGTGACTGTGGCGATTACATAACACATTCTTCCTGAAGTCGTTCAAAGAACGCCACACTGTTTATAAGTGTCATTAAAAGCTGGCCACATACTCTTCCTCATATTCTTCCTTCATTCCCTTGATTGTATATCGGAAATAAAAAAATACAAATTCTACATATTATAAATATGTTGTCGGTTAATAAAATATTGAGTAATAACAGATTGAACAGAACATATTTGTATTACATGTAAACTTTACAGTTTTTTGTGTTACAATAAATATATCATTATAATCATATCTACATTACAAACATTTATACTATGTAGTGAACGATTTTTAAGGAATATAAACTCATATATAAAAGGATGACATTTTGTTAACATCATAAACTAACGTACATTATAATAATAAACAAATTGACAATTTATGAATTACTATCATTACCGAATCCAATATATATATAACAAAAACGGACAGAATATTCATTTACATGCGCATACAGAACATAGCATGTGAGAAAGATCTTCTTAACTGACCCGGACTTCTCCCCTGACACGGAAAAGAACAGTATACGCGAGCAATTTTATTATAGCTTTTATTTCTGCTAAATTGTCTTGAAATCAAACTGTGCCGCACTTTCGTAAGAATGGAATTTTCAAACATATACGAAATACAAAACAAAATAAACGACAAAACAATGATAGGAATACTTACACAACTGAAACGTTGATAAACGCTAGAGAACTGTTTTTGTAAAAATAGAATATTTTTGTAAAACTATTTTGAATAAATTTAATTATCTTCATTCTCCCTACCATATTTTTATTACTAAATTCTTTTAAAATTTCATTTGTATGGTTTTTTGTTTCGTTTTTAAAATATTCATCAGTTTTATGTACAAATCACATTGCTTTGAAATTAAAACTTGTGAAGGAGTTATTTCCCCTATCTACAAAGCCGCCATTTGTACAACATAACGTGTCATTCTCTTGCCCACGTAGGTACATATAAGTATTCTGTCTATGTTTTCTAAACTACAGTTAGCGTGAAAGTTCCGGATCACTAACGAAACAATGGTGGTAGCTTGAAAGAAGGAAAGTATAAAGACTTTCGAGGTTTTATGGCACAATATCCTATCTTTCATCTCATATTTGTGAACTCGTGAACAGTTCTGTTTTGAGACTTATTTTGTTTACTTGGGTAAATTAGGGAGTTCCGAATCGAGTGAGTGTGTTTTTAAATCATGTGATATCTTATTGTAAAACAATTGATTTCTGAAAAATTGTAGGCCAGGGGACATATCAAATTTGTTATATACTGTAAAAATAGAAGAAACTAAATGAAAATCACTTTTATTGATAATCTTGAGTAACCTCCTTCGTGTCAAACACAATTAAGTAGATAAAAATATAATATATGCTTTTCAAAAAATAAAAGTAAGCAGATAAACAAATGCATACCAATTTTACCAAAAGTTATTGTTTAGAATAAACATTGTTTAATGTATTTAATAATTTTCTTTCTATTGCCGACAATACTTTTGGATAAAAGGTACATGGGTAAAATTACGCAGGGTAAATTTTGCTACTGCATGGTTTCGAAAAAAACAAAAAAAACATCGATTTTTAATAAGGAACAAAAGATTGCATATTGAATTTTTTTGAGTTTTCTAAATAAACCATGTACATGTTTTTGTAAAAATTATTCTATGCGTGTTTTCTTAAAAAAAAACTAATGCTCTGATTCGGAACTACCACTGTTCCGGAACTTTCACGCTAGCAATATTTGCTAATTTAAACCAACACTCGAGCATTGAAGGGTTTAAATGCCAAAACGAAACTTAGCCTGAAATACAAGTTAATCTACGGGTTTTTAGTATTATTTACACGCACTTAATAATCTGTAGTAGACGCCTCTGAAAGCATGTATAGATGTAATCTTAATATATCAACGTTACATATTGAATTCGAGCAGTCAAAATATAAAATCGCTTTCAGCGTACAGACACCTAGACTACTGTGGATGCAAAAATATGGAACACTCACATAATAAAGGTATGTTCTACACACAGTGTTTTGCATGATTTTTTGGTACATTAAATTGTTTTGATAATTTACTACAATGAAACAATTCCATTGAACCTGAATGCAAACTGTCAATGACTAAATAAATAATATACAAGATCGTTTTCAAATTTTCCTTTTTTCCTTAAAATGTTGTTATGTTTTATTTCGCGTTTAGACAGTCACAATTTGTTAATGCAAATACTATGTTTTTACTATGACCACCCAATGCAAAAGGTTTAAATTACTACATATTAGCAATCTCTCCATTATCACAGTTCTTCTAGCTCAATACAATGTAACAGGTATAAATAGTCAATAACTATAGACTACATGTGACAATTAAACTTGCCTATTATATAACTGATTCAATCCTCGTCTAGGTCAAAGACTTTGAAAAAATGATACAAATGTCTTTCCATCCTTGTCACTAAAGATTGTGGGACTAGAATTACGACTTACTCACTGTCGTCAGGATAAATTATCCAGTTATGCAAGTAACTTACCCGGAAACACTTTGAAAATGTTCTGAAAGTGGTGTAAACCAACATTCATAAAACACAATCTATATTAGGATGAAGTGTATAGGCCGACGTAACATATAACAGAACTATGATCATGCAGGGATTACACCTTGTATCAAGCCAGGATATCTCATGCGTTTAGTGACCTTTCTAAACTCCAAACAAAGTATTTTTGATACAGAATCTACGGTGTCACTAAACAGAGTCTGGTAGAGTCTTGAGGAAAAATATCCCATTTTGTGCTTGTTTGCTTATTTTTTGGTTGTGTTGTATCTGGAAATGAATTAATTAAAGTGTTATGTCATCTGATCATATAAATAATCAAAGCATTGAAAGTGGTCACAGCAATATAGTTTCTGCTAAGCCCAACTCCTGGTTTACACTGGATGTAAGCCGTTTTTTATGCAAATAACCCATATATATGTCATATCAAAATCACAATTGCCCAACAATGATAAATATATTAAGAGTCCAATTCTACTAACAAAGCAGAAATAAATTTCTTTTGTTATCTACATTTTCTTCAGCGTAATATAACTAAAATGTTTTTATGACGTAAAACATCATTTATACATCATTTATACGATTAATCCATTTTTTAATGTGTTTCACAACGCATAAGTGAACAGTTTGTTTTAAATACATTTTGAAGTAGTTTGTTGCAGCGGTGTCGAATGACAAGTGCACCACTGATATAAGCAATTTATAAGACAAACATGAACAAGATATTTATAATATATTTTTATTTAATAAAAAGAAATTTGCCCAGACCGGGAAAGGAACTCTTGTCTCACGCGTGACAAGCGAATGTGCTAACCGCTACACAAGCCGGACTAACCATTGTTTTTTGTTAATTTATGAAATCATTAATAGTCGATAAATGACCTATCGAATTATTTTTAAGTGAAGCGTTTTATCTTTATTAAAACCAACTATCATTTAAATAATTTGATTCTCTTTTGGATAATATTTTATCACTGGAACTTGACTATCCTATCCGTCTTCTAGGGTTGTTATGGTTAATTTCGGTTGATAATATGATGTATTTACGCAGGAATCTAGAATGAAATACTCTAGTACTAATATTCCTGATTAACGTTACCGCTGAAAAGTATTCGAAAGGAATTTTTGGAAATTCCGACGCCTAGGCTAACTGACACATTTACCGTATATGTTATATTTTTCCAAATATTTACTTTATTATCATTTCAATAATTTGATTTTTTGAGTATATATGTTATCATTGGGACTCTATTATATGAATTTGTTTTGAATCAGACTCGAAAAGCTGCATTAACTCCACTCGATTTACAACATTTAGGAATCACCCTTGAACTTTACGCTCAATCAAATAGTTGAAAGCGTAGAAATACATTTTGATTTTCAATATTGTTACTCATATAATTTAAAATCAAATTATTTTGGATATCTTTCTATTGCTTAAGTGATATCAAATCAAATACAATTTCAGGTCGATATCCTACCAAGTTACCGCGTTTTGATTTTTAAACAGGAACTATTTGGCGGTTTGAAAGGACTGACATAGATATTAGCGGGCAACAGTCCAATCATTATTAAAAACATATTCCACAGATCATCCACTTTCAGTGACATTATATACGATCTGCAACTACCAACACATCTCTGTGAATCCGAGATGGTGTTCAGAAATGGAGAGCTGATATAAAAAACAGATGTGAAGTAATTCAATACCGATATTGTAAAACACTAGTCTAGATTCCAGTCTCAAAATGATGAGTGTCTTAGGATATCGCCTACAGAAGTAATTGGCTCTAACGAGCCCCTTGCTAAAAATGGTTCATGCGTTTGCCTATTTTAGTTCATTTCGTATGGATATACAACAGAGGTACTGTTAAAATGGTGTCTGGTCATTATTGGGCAATACTGATTACTGTTTATTCGAATTAAAAGTTATAAACAGTTTATATGATATTGATTTATTGATTGCTAAATTTGATAAATAAGTTTATTGATACGACAAATAAAAATATAATAAATGTGTTTATGACTTAGAAATCAAATTAAACATTATTACGTATTGCCCAGTAATGACAAGACTCTTACTGTCTACGTGTAAGTGGAAACCTCGTTGCTAAATTCATGGTAAAGCATAAGCAAATAGATTAAACCTCCAGACTCTATCAAACTGTTAAATGACACAGCTACCATTAAATAGTTAAGAAAAGATGGAACAAATAACATGGATATATTTTGAACTTTCACTCTGAAACATTTAGATATACAGTGTATAAAAGAAAGACTGACTCAGCAACATTAATGAGAATATGATAACATTTTGAGATTGCGATAAATTGGTAACATAAGAAAATACTGACATTAACACCACTGAAACATCAGTTTATAAGACACTCATAGAAAGAAAAAATTGTAACTTCAGTTTTGTTAGTATGATTTGCCAATTTCTTGTTTTGTGTTTTCAGTATATCTATTTCTACAAATACTCAAGCTGACCACGTGTCAAGTAGAATCCGCCAGTACAGCCCTCATAGATAGACAGAGCAAGATAATAAAAATAGAAGTGTGGTTGTACTAAATGTTACATGTGAGAAGTATCGAAGAGTCACTGGTATTCTCCAAAAGATATGAATGTCATTACTAGGTACGATGACAAAAACAAACGCATTAGTGTAACGCAGATATACGAATGACGATCACTGTAAATATGTTGATTGTTTATGAATATATAGGGAAACGCAAACCTTATTTTAATAAAAGACAAAAGTAAACATATGAGTGGACAACATTTTTAAGTGGTATAAAGATGACACATTAAACTAAACGAGACCTTGTATAACGGTTTTACATAACTATGAAAGTTCATGTACAATGGATGATCATTCAATCAGAAACGGGACAAAATATACTGCAAAGAAATCTTACAAATGTGATGTTTGTGAATATGCATTAAATTCAAAAGGTAATTTAACACAACACAAGATTATTCATACTGGAAAGAAACCTTATAAATGTGATGTTTGTGAATATGCATGTAACCGGAAATATACTTTGAGCAGACATAAGACAATACATACTGTAGAGAAAACATTTAAATGTAATGTTTGTGAATATGCATGTAAACGGAAACATCGTTTAATCATACACAACAGAACTCACACTGGGGAGAAACCTTATAAATGTTTTATTTGTGGATATGCATTTTCCTTGAGACACCACTTAACTCAACACAATCAAAAACATATTGGTATGAAGCCATGTAAAAATGTTAGTGGTATACATACTTGTGTGAAGCCTTGTATACATGTTAGTGATACGTCTGCATACAACAGGAAAGAATGTTTAAATAGTCAACAGAGAATACAATCGGATGAACAACCTTTTCAATGTGATTATTGTGGATATCAATGCATTGCTAAGGAAGATCTTATTATACATATTAAGTCACACTTACGTTAGACAATTTAAGCATACATGATGTTAAGTGTTGCTGATTTTTCTACAATGCATAAGCACTGCAGCCTGAATAAATGTGCTTACATTTGGATGACACGCTGTCCATATGTATGCTCTCCTTTAACAGAAATACAGGTGCGTGATGAGCAAATGATATCCGTATATGTCGTAATACACCAGGACTAACTATATAAACTGTTTCCAAGTCATTTCTTAAATTGTGTTGTATATAAAAAGCTAAGGAAAGCTTATTTTGTTTTAAGTATGAAAGGGTTTGAATTGTGAACGTTATATGTATTCGTTGGAAAGTAACAAGTTGCATAGACAAATATTTAGAATATCAATACAAGATGGTCAATTGACGCGTACATATAGTATGATTGAAACACATTAGTTAACTCTGCAGATTTAGAGAAGGATACTTTTACGAATATGCTTCAACGTAAAAGGCGGTTAAACATAAGCAGCCCGTTACATGGCCCAGTAAACAAAAAGACGTAGACTCGTAGTATGATTGAAACACATTAGTTAACTCTGCATACTTAGAGAAGGATAACTTTAAGAATATACTTCGACGTAAAAGCGGTTAAACATTAGCATCCCGTTACATGATATTCGTTTGAGTATCCAAAAACAAAGTATACAATCAGAGATATTTCAATCAGTAAGAGTTTCGTTTTCTCTTTCCTGCATATTTCTCTGACTCTCTATAGTGGTTTTACTTTTCTCCCCTTCTAGTAACACATGAACTGTAACTGAAGTAATTATACGCCCCCGCAAACAAATTTTTTTTTTGGGGGGGGGGGTATATTGGAATCACCCTGTCCGTTCGTCCGTCTGTCTGTCTGTCCGTGTGTCTGTCTGTCCGTCCGTCCGTCCGTCCGTCCGTCCGTCCGTCTTCTGTCTGTCTGTCTGTCCGTCTGTCTGTCTGTCTGTCTGTCTTGTCTGTCTGTCTGTCTGTCTGTCTGTCTGTCTGTCTGTCTGTCTGTCTGTATGTCTGTATGTCTGTCTGTATGTCTGTCTGTCTCTGTCTGTCTCTGTCTGTCTGTCTGTCTGTCTGTCTGTCTGTCTGTCTGTCTGTCTGTCTCTGTCTGTCTGTCTGTCTGTCTGTCTGTCTGTCTGTCTGTCTGTCTGTCTGTCTGTCTGTCTGTCTGTCTGTCCGTCTGTCTGTCTGTCTGTCTGTCTGTCTGTCTGTCCATATGTCTTGTAAGCGCAACTCCTCCTTAATGGCTGCACCGATTCTGATGAAACTTTACACAGTTGCAGTACACAACCTGAGGATGTGCATGAAGTAAGATTATCCCGGTCGGAAATATTTCAAGGGAGATAATTGCCATTACTTAGACCAATATCGAATATGTGGCGACAGGTCTCGTAAGCGCAACTCCTCCTGAACGGCTGGACCGATACTGATGAAACTTCACACAGTTGCAGTACACAACCTGAGCATGTGCATGAAGAAGGATTATCCCGGTCGAAAATATTGCAAGGGAGATAATTGACATTTGATATGGCCTAATCTGCCTTCCAGGGGAATGCAAAATTGGTACTTCTCCATGCATTCCCCTGTATGGAAATGGTTGTTCACTTTAACAATATAATGTGGGAAGGGGGGTATCCTTTTGTGAGTTCACTCACAGTTCTAGTTACTTTTTACAATCAGAGGATGTAACAAAGAGATATTGTATTGCAATGTAATTGTTATATTTCTTCATTTGCTCTTTTCATCTTCAACAATCTAGAAGTCACCTTTTACATCTGATCTTCATGGCAGATCATCTAAACATTCATGCAAATCAACTCAATGGAATTTGAAACTGAGACACGTGGGGTTAAACGTAAGGTCAGACTTTAGATAAACCTTGTGAACACTTTATTGATTGTTTGTTTACATATGAACATAGTGAGGATGTCCTGCGTAACTGACCGGGATATCTATTATTCTGCTAAATTGTTTTGAAATCAAACTGTGCCGCACTTTCGTAAGAATGGAATTTTTGAAACATATACAAAATACAAAACAAATTATACGCCAAAACAATGATGGGAATAATTATTTTAACCCATTCTATGCTAAGCCTACAATTGAAACGTTGATGAACTCTAGAGATCGAACTGTCCTTGTAAAAATAGCATTTGTTTGTAAAACTATTTTGGCTATATGTAATTATCGCCATTCTCTCTACCATATTTGCATTATTACAAAATTCTTTTAACATTCTGTAGCTTTTTTTGTTTTGTTTTTAAAACGTTCATTAGTTTTATGTACAAATCACATTAATTTTGGAAATGAACCTTGTGAAGGAGTTATTTCCCCTTTTTACAAAGCCGCCATTTGTACAACACAACGCGTCCTTTTTCTCTTGCCCACGTATAGGTAAGTGTTCTGTCTATTATTTCTAAACTACGGTAAGCGTGTTAGTTTCGGGTCACTAACGAAACAATGGTGGTAGCTGTAATAAACAAAGACAGAAACTTTAAGAGGTTTTATGGCACAATATCCTATTTTTTCATCTCATACTTGTGAACACGTGAACATTTCTGACTGATTTTATTTACTTGGGTAATTCAGGGAGTTCCGAATCGAGTGTGTGTGATTTGAACCATGTGATATGTTATTGTAAATAAATATTTATAAAACGACGCAGGGTAAATTTTGCGACTGCGTGATTTCCAACAAAAAACAACATCGATATTAAAAACGAACACTAATAGATTTTATATTAAAATTGTTTGAATTTTATAAATATACCATGTACATGTTTTTGTAAAAATTCTTCTATGCGTGTCTTCTTAAGAATCAATATGCTCTGATATCTTAATATATCAACGTTACACATTGCATTCGAGCAGTTAAAAATATAAAATCGCATTCTGAGTACAGGAACCTGGACTACTGTGGATGCAAAAATATGGAACACCCACACAAATGTTATAACAGGTTACATTATATTGAGCTAAACGAATTGTGAGAATTGAAAATTGAGAGCTTGCTTATATGTAGTAACTTTTGCCTTTTGCATGGGGTCGAACATCGTCACTATATAAGAACAGCCTTAATATTAATTGATAAATTATAAACATGGTGAGTGTTTGCGTTAAGAAATTTTGACTGGCTAAATGCGAAATAAAAGACAACAATAATTTTATGAATAAATGTACACTTTGAAAACAATCTTTTATATTATTTATTAAGTCACCCGTGACTGACGGTTTGCATTCAGGTGCAATGAAATTTGTTCATTGTAGTAAATCGGGAAAACCATGTAATGTACCAAGACTTCATGCAAAAATGTGTGTGTACAAAATAACTTTAATAACTATAGACTACATATGGCAATTAGACTTACCTATTATATAAAGGATTCAATCTACGTCATGGTCAAACATTTTGAAAAATGAAACAAATGTCATTCCATCTTTGTCACTAAATATTGTGGGGCTATAATTACGATTTACTCACTGGTGTCAGGATAAATTGACCAGTTATACAAGTAACTTATCCAGGAAACACTTTGAAAATGTTCTGAAAGTGGTGTAAACCAACATTCATATAACACAATCGTAACAGATAACTGAACTATGGTCATGAAGGGAGTACACCTTTCATCGTGCTATGATAGCTCATGTGTTTAGTGACCTTTCTTAACTCAAATCAAAGTATTTTTGATACAGAAATTGAACTAAAACTACTTCAGGGTTGGCAGTGTGAGGTCATTTTAAATACATATTTTTAATTTTGTTGAAAAAATATATTTTGTGTTGAATATAAATGTACAAGCTGTCTCCTTATCTACGGTGTCACTAAACAGAGTCGCGTATATTCTGTAGGGATACATATCCCATTTTGTGCTTGTTTGCTCATTTTTAGCTCGACTATTCGAAGAATATGAGAGCTTTACTACTCGCCCCGGCGTCTCCGTCTCCGTCGGCGTCCGGTTAAAGTTTTAGGGCAAGTTGGAATTTTCATTCATAAGTATTTGTGCTAGGGCTTTAATATTTGGAATATAGTTATATCTTATACCTTTCTTCACATTGAATGTTAAAGGTACTGAGTGTGACCTTCTTTTTGGGGTAAAAAACATGATTTTCGGTGGTTAAAGTTTTAGGGCAAGTTGGATTTTTTTTTTTTTTCCTCAATAATTACTTATGCTAGGGCTTTTATATTTGGAATATAATTACATCTAATACCTGTCTTCATATTGTATGCTGAAGATTCTGAGTGTGACCTTCTTTTTGGGGTAAAAGACGTGATTTTGGGTGGTTAAAGTTTTAGTGCAAGTTGGCATTTTCATTTAATTTTTTAATTTTTCTCAATAAATATTTGTGCTACGGCTTTAATACTTAGAATTTAGTTACATATTATACCTTTCTTCACATTGAATGCTGAAGATGTTGAGTGTGACCTTCTTTTTGAGGTAAAAAACCTGATTTTCGGTGGTTAAAGTTTTAGGGCAAGTTGGAATTTTTTTTTAATTTTTTTTTCTCAATAAGTACTTATGCTAGGGCTTTTATATTTGGAACATAATTACATCTAATACCTGTCTTCATATTGTATGCTTAAGATTCTGAGTGTGACCTTCTTTTTGGGGTAAAAGACGTGATTTTGGGTGGTTAAAGTTTTAGGGCAAGTTGGCCTTTTCATTTAATTTTTTAATTTTTCTCAATAAGTATTTGTGCTACTGCTTTAATTTTTGGAATGTAGTTACATTTTATACCTTTCTTCACATTGAATGCTGAAGATGCTGAGTGTGACCTTCTTTTTGGGGTAAAAAACATGATTTTGGGTGGTTAAAGTTTTAGGGCAAGTTGTCATTTTCATTTAATTTTTTAATTTTTCTCAATAAGTACTTGTGTTAGGGCTTTCATATTTGGAATATAATTACATATAATACTTTTCTTCACATTGTATGTTGAAGATGCTGAGTGTGACTTTTTGGGAATAAATAACATGATTTTTGTTTGATTTTAAGAATTTTAGATAAATTCATAATTTTTGGTTACATTCCTTTCTAATTGTGATCATTCATTTATCAAATATAATTCTTCAACATATCAAACAGGTTTTGCATGATGTCAAACATTTGGTAAACCTTTTTTTAAGGTTTTGCTATTTTTGGACTCGGTCAGTTTTAACATTTGCGTTTAGCTCAACGTTAAAGTTTCATAATTCAAATCACTTCATACTTCACACATTTGTTAAGGACCATCGTACAATTAGGTTAGATAACTCCATTGTTTCCTAAATATGGAGTAATGGCCCTTGAATTACTTAAAAACATTTGCCACAATGTTTTCTAGTTTTTGTCATAGGTTATCCATTCAATTATGTAGATTTTCTATGTTTTGACAAAATATGTTCAAAGTCGTCTGCTGCAGAATTGCCATATGAGGGAAAGGGTTAATAAGTGCAATATAATGAAGTAGTGCTTTATGTGAATAAGCGGCATATAGTCGAGCGCGCTGTCCTCCGACAGCTCTTGTTGGTTGTGTTATATCTGGAAATGAATTAATTAAAGTGTTATGGCATCATTTGAATACAAATGGTTTATGCATGTGCCTATTTTAGTTCATTTTGTATGGATATACCACAGGGGTATGGTCATTAATATCGGGCAATACAGACAACAGTTTATTCGAATTATATACAGTTGATATGATATCGATTTATTATCTGCTGAATTTAATTAATGAGTTTATTAATATGACAAATAAAAATATAATAAATATTTTTATGACTCCAATCCAATTAAACATTATATTTTTGCCCAGTAATGACCCTAACAGTCTACGTGTAAGTGGAAACCTCATTGCTATATTCGTGGTAAAGCATACGCAAATAGATCAAACCTTTTATTTATATGATGAAATTATGCATTTATTTACACATTTTGATTCTATTAATAGCAAGAAACAAGCATAAACAATAGATATGTCCCTCCAGACTCTATCAGACTCTACCAGGGTATGTTAAGTGACACCGCTACCATTAAATATTGAAAAAATAACATGGATATATTTTGAACTTTCACTTTGAAACATTAGGATATACAGTGTATACCAATAAGACTGCATAATATAAGCAACTTTAATGAGAGTATGAAATTGGTAGAAATTGCTTATATAGGAAAATACAGTCATTAATACCACTAACACGTCAGTTTCTAAGACACAGAAGAATGTGTAACTAGAGTTGTGTCAGTATGATTTACCAATTTCTTGTATTGTGTTTTGTGTTTTCAGTATAGTATACAAAAGACCTAAGCTGTCCACGTGTCAAATATAATCCGCCAGTACAACCCTCATAGACAGACAGATCAAGATAATAAAAATAGATGTGTGGCTGTCCTAAATTTTACATGTGAGAAGTAACGAAGACTCACTGGTTTTCTCCAAAAGATATGAATGTCATTATTCGGCACGATGACAAAAACAAAACACATTAGTGTAACGCAGGACATATGTTATATGAGTGGACAACATTTTTAAGTGGTTTTACAACAACTAAGAATATATTCACCTGTTTAATATAAAATCTATGTTAAAGTCCATGTACAATGGATGATCATTCAATCAGGCACAAAACACAAGATACTGCAAATAAATCTTCTAAATGTGATGTTTGTGAATATGCCAGTCATTTAAAACGTAATTTAGCATTGCACAAGACAATTCATACTGTAGAGAACCGTTATAAATGTGATGTTTGTGAATATGCATATAACCGGAAAGATAGTTTGAACAGACATAAAACAAAACATACTGCAGAGAAACCTTATAAATGTGATGTTTGTGAATATGCCAGTAATTCAAAAAGTGATTTTAGCAGACATAAGACGATACATACTGGAAAGAAACCATATAAATGTGATATTTGTGAATATGCTTGTAATTCAAAAGGTAATTTTAGCAGACATAAGACAATACATACTGGAGAGAAACCATATAAATGTGATGTTTGTGAATATGCTAGTAATTCAAAATATAGTTTGAACAGACATAAAACAAAACATACTGCAGAGAAACTTTATAAATGTGATGTTTGTGAATATGCCAGTGATTCAAAATATGATTTGAGCAGACATAAGACAATACATACTGGAGGGAAACTATATAAATGCGATGTTTGTGAAAGTGCATTTAATCGGAAATATAATTTAATCATACACAACAGAATACACACTGGAGAGAAACCATATAAATGTGATGTTTGTGAATATGCTAGTAATTCAAAATATTGTTTGAGCAGACATAAGACTATACATACCAGTACGGGAGAGAAACCGTATAAATGTGATGTTTGTGAATATGCATATAACCGGAAAGATAGTTTGAACAGACATAAAACAAAACATACTGCAGAGAAACCTTATAAATGTGATGTTTGTGAATATGCCAGTGATTCAAAATATGATTTGAGCAGACATAAAAAGACAATACATACTGGAGGGAAACCATATAAATGCGATGTTTGTGAAAGTGCATTTAATCGGAATTATAATTTAATCATACACAACAGAATACACACTGGAGAGAAACCTTATAGCTGTGTTATTTGTGGATATGCATGTTCCTATAGAAAACAGTTAAGCAAACATAATAAAATACATACTGGTGTGAAGCCTTGTAAAAATGTTAGTGGGATATATACTGGCGTGAAACTTTATAAAAATGCTAGTCATATGTCTGCATACAACAGGAAAAAGTGTGTAAATAGTCAACAGAGATTACAATCGGATGAACAACCTTTTCAATGTGATTATTGTGGACATCAATGCATTGCTAAGGAAGATCTTATTATACATATTAAGTTGCACTTACGTTAGACAATTTAAATATGTAAAATGTTAAGTGTTGCTGATAACAGCAATATAGATGCATGATGAGCAAAAGATATCCGTATTATCGTAATAAACCTGGACTAGCTATTGTAACTGTTTCCAATTCCTATCTTAAAATGTATTTCTTGTTGTATGAAATATGCTGTGAAAAGCTTATTCTGTTTTAATTATCAAAGGGTTTGAATTGTGAATGTTATATGTATTCGTTGGAAAGTAACAAGTTACATAGACAAATGTTTAGAATACCAATACAAGAAAGTCATCTGACTCGTACATGAAGTATGATTGCAACACATTAATTAACTCTGCGGATTTAGCGAAGGATACTTTTACGAATATGCTTCAACGTAAAGTCGGTTAAACATTAGCAGCCCGTTACATGGTATTCGTTTGAGTATCCAAAGCAAAGAAATAAAATAAAGAGATATTTCAATCAGTAAGAGTTTCGTTTTCTCCTTCCTTCATATTTCTCTGACTCTCTATAGTGGTTTTTACCTTTTCTCCCTTTTGACCCTTCTAGTAACACATGTACTGTAAACTAAAGTAGTTATTTATTACAATAAGATGGTGTATTAACGAGATATTGTATTGCAATGTCATTGTAATATTTCTTCATTTGCAGTGTTCAACTTCAACACTCTAGAAGTAACCTTTATGTCTGATCGTCATGTTCACCAAAATCGATATAATTCGAAACAGAGATACGCGGGGTCAAACATTCAGTCAGAATTTAGATAAACCTTGTGAACACTTGATTTATGTTTGTTTCGTTTTTAACGCTCCTTTCAACAATTTGTCAGTTATAACATGGCGTTTCCTTGGTAAGTTACCCGTTCTACTGGTCCATTTATCCGGACATTAGCCACTCAACCGTAATGCTGACCCCGCATCCCTGAGCGCAAAGAAGGGCAGCCATCACCACCGATGTTAAGTCTTTGTATGACTCGTTCAGGGGTTGAACCCAAGACTTCCTGTACCGAGTCGAACGTTCTACCTCTACACTACCGGGGCGGTCTGCGAACCCTTGAGAGGCATAATTAATCAACAAAAAAGCATAAGGGTTCATCAGAAAATTCGTCTATGTCAAACCCCGGTCAAGTTACAAATTGCGTCACGTGCGATCATAAACTTTGTGACACGCATCGATATCAAATCCCGGCCAAGTTCGAAACTGGATCACATGGGATCAACAACGCGTTCATTAGATCTTATTTTAGTCGGAGAAAAAAACACCATTGTGAACAGACAGGGGGGTTACATCTTTCATCCAATCTCCACGAATAATCACCAGAACGTTTTTACCATGATTTAAACGATGAAATTAGATTGCGCTTACTGCTTATGAAAGAAGATATTTCACAGTATGAATTCTGTTTGCCTATACATTCGAAGTGTAACAAGAACATCGCGCTTTAGGAGTTTTTTAAAATATGGCGATTCCCTCAAGCCGAAAACTTGTAACAAGACCCTAGATATAGATGAAATATTATCAAAGTGGTCATTAAATTAGTCCCCACCCTCTCTGAAATGATCGAAGTAGTCATCAAACTAGCCCCTCCCCTCTCAGAGATATAGGTGAAATATCATCAAAAACGGTCAAATACTAGCTCCCGAGATATAGATGGACTATGATTGAAGCGGTCATAAAGCAAGTGAGTAGTCATTGAACTAGTCCGCGAAATTTAAATGAAATATGAGGTAAACGGTCATTAAAATAGCCCCCATGATATATATGGTCTATGATCTAAGCGGTCATTAAACTAGCCCGAAATATATATGAATTATGAGGTAAACGGTCATTAAAATAACCCCCATGATATATATGGTCTATGATCTAAGCGGTCATTAAACTAGCCCGAAATATATATGAATTATGCTCTAAGCCGTCATTAAACTAGCCCCCACCCCCGAAATATAGATGGATTATGATCTAAGCGGCTTTTAAACCAGCCCCTAAGATATAGGTGATATATGATATAAGCGGTCATTAAATTAGCCCCTGAGATATAAATGAAATATGACCGAAAAGGTCATTAAATTATCTCCCGAGATAAAGGTGAAATATTACCTAAGCGGTCATTAAACTAGCCCCCGAGATGAAGATGAAATATGAACAAAGGGATCATTAAACTAGCTCCCGAGATGTAGATGAAATATGATCTAAAGGGTCATTAAATTAGCCCCCGAGATATCGATGGACTATGATTTAACAGTCATTAAACTAGCACCCGAGATATAGTTGAAATATGATCGAAGCGGTCATTAATCTTGCCTCCGAGATAAAGGTGAAATATCATCGAAGCGGTCATTAATCTTGCCTCTGAGATATAGGTGAAATATCATCGAAGCGGTTATTAATCAAGTCTTCTTCAAGATATATGTTAAATTGATTAGAGTCCATGTCCATTCTCAAACATATTTCACCATGGGCCAAACAACTCATCAGGTATTTCATGGTTAACCCTAACCAAATACTCCATACAAACATTTTTCAGGCAAAATGCTTCCTTATCTTATTAGATCTTCAGCCCAAGGGCGAAAAGAGAAAGGGAGAATAAAGTTACCACAATTTCGATCTTCTGCCTTATACCTAAAGGAGACAAATCCGAGCAGTCGGGATTACAGAAAACATCCCGACTATGTCGAGACAGTCAAACTCATCTAGCGATATAATGCCGTCGATATAACTGGTCACATACTCGAATCTTTTTCCTTCATTCCCTTGATTGTTTATCGGAAAGGAAAATGTATACATTCTACATAGTAGAAATATGTTTGACGGTTAAATATAATCTTGAGTAATAACTCATAATTATGTTGTACGTATAATATACAGACGTGTTTACGCATCGGCACCAGACGAAGATTGAAAGAAATGAGGCAAAACAAGATGGACATCATTGGCCCAAAGCAGTCACATGAGAGATGGTAAAGTCGCAAATGTATAACTGCTATTATCGGGACAAATTTTGATCAAGAGAAGAAATGAAGTTGTTAATGAGAAAGTTATTAATATATAAAATTTCAAATAATTTATTAACCGATGAACAATTTCGAAAGAGGAGGTCACTAAACGAACATGTCTTTGTAGTTTAGTTGATATCGGTCCAGTGGTTTAAGGGGAGATTTCTTTTGAAACTTAACGTTCATTTCAACTGATCATTAGTGTAGCTTAAACACAATATATAGAGGGTCAATGTATGAACTGTTCTGCTAAATTATCTTGCATTCAAACTGTGCCGCACTTTCGTAAGAATGTAATTTTCAAACATATACAAAATACTTTTTTTAACAAAACAAAAGGACGGATTTACCCATTGTTTAGTTGTGCATGTAAAATTAGGTCGGACGAATAGATCCAGTTAGCTCTGTAACTTGTCTTCGATTGAATACATTAAGTCCTCGCTTGACAGTCTATACGTGTATGATAATTGCATTATGTAGGTATCTGTTGGCAGTAGTGGGCAGTAACATAGACTTTTTTTCGTGTTGACATAAGTATCTGTTAACATAAAAATTAACACGTTAATCAGAAATTTATCATGATAATTAAGTGACTTATTGGTTATATAACGTGATAATTAAGTAGTTATGTGGTGGCAGCAGTATGCCTGCATAAGTGTTCCCTTAAATTTAGCTGATATTTTACTTAAATTCAGAATTATGAATCACAAATTACCAATAGAAAAAGGGACTTTTGAATATTGAGAGAAATCACCTAGTTTGTTCTTTATGTACAAGTAATAAAAGCTTGTTGGGTGGTGAATATCATTATCTAATGCAATGTAATTACTTTATCAAAATATATATAAAACAATTCTATGTTACGCATCCAAATGTGTACACATTTGAAATGAGCCGTCCCACGAGAAAACCAACATAATGGACTCTCGGTAATGTATCTACTCAGATCAGCCTGTGCAGTTCGCGGAGGCTAATCCGCGTCGACACATTCCCTCTCAGAGAAATAGAGGTATATAGAGTAATGATTCTTGAAACAGAAAATCCACAGGAAGCGAACATTTTGTGTCCGGGTAAGCCTGCGCGGCATGCTTAGGATAATCCGGATCGATAATTGATGAACACTTAAGATCAATATTTTCTAATTTCATTTTGTTTATTCTGTAGGTTTTTTTTTCTCACATTGTCATCAGTTCACTAACACATATATTCCTTTCTTTTCAAATTAATCATTATTTAACCCTTTCCCACATAAAACGAATCTGAAGCAAACATCTTGGCAAAAGTATTGAAAACGTTTTATAAATGAAGGTAAAATTATTGAATATGGTTGAAAACATTATTGCAAAAGGAGAAGTTGCTCAGTATGAGCAATTTCCTCTTTTGCCACAATGTTTTAAAATATCGTCTGCTGCAGATGCTACAAAATGCGTCTGTAAGAGGGAAAGGGTTTGCCTGTAAGTCTTTCACGTACATTATTGAAAAGATATAGTCTTTTGTTTCTGCATTTGATAAGGTGTATTACAGGTTTAGATAACTATCCATGTGATTATAAGTGACATTTCCGGATTTTAATTTAAGTGAAAAAACAATAATTAAAGTATTCAATATCAAGGTATATTGGAGTCACCCTGTGGTTGGTCGGTCGGTCGGTCGGTCGGTCGGTTGGTCCGTTGCAATTTTCCTTGTCCGGAAAGCATAACTTTAAAACTAATTCTTGGAATTTAATAAAACTTTTTAGGATGATACAACACATTAAGAGGAAGTGCGGTGTACAGGAACCATAACTCTATTTTATCTAAATACAGAGTTATTGCCCTTTGTTACTTTTTCTTGTCTGGAGAATTACTTGATAACTAACAAATGGAATCTAATAAAACTGCATACAATGGTAGAGCATAATCAGAGGAAGTGCAGTGTACAAAAACCATAACTCTAATTTACATAATTACAGAGTTATTGCCCTTTGTTACTTTTTCTTGTTTGTAGAGCCTTGTCCGGAGCATAACTTTAAAACTAGTTGTTGGAATTTAATAAAACTTCATAGGATGATACAACACATTGAGAGGAAGTACGGTGTACAAGAACCATAACTCTATTTTACCTAAATACAGAGTTATTGCCCTTTGTTATTTTTTCTTGTCCGGAGAATTACTTAATAACTAACAGATGGAATCTAATAAAACTACATACAATGGTAGAGCATAATCAGAGGAAGTGCAGTGTACAAGAAACATAACTCTACTTAACATAATTACAGAGTTATTGCCCTTTGTTACTTTTTCTTGTTCGTAGAGTCTTGTACGGAGCATAACTTTAAAACTAATTGTTGGAATTTAATAAAACTTCATAGGATGATACAACACATTGATAGGAAGTGCGGTGTACAGGAACCATCACTCTATTTTACCTAAATATAGAGTTATTGCCCTTTGTTACTTTTTCTTGTCCAGAGAATTACTTAATAACTAACAGATGGAATCTAATAAAACTGCATACAATGGTAGAGCATAATGAGAGGAAGTGCAGTGTACAAGAACCATAACTCTAATTTACATAATTACAGAGTTATTGCCTTTGTTACTTTTTCTTGTCCGGAGAATTACTTAATAACTAACAGATGGAATTTAATAAAACTACATACAACGGTAGAGCATAATCAGAGGAAGTGCAGTGTACAAGAACCATAACTCTAATTTACATAATTACAGAGTTATTGCCCTTTGTTATCCAAAAATTAACAAAACAAGAATAACCCGATCCATAACATTGTCTTTTTAAGGTGGGGTTTCTAAATATTTCACAACCTTTCCTATCAGGGCGGCGTTCGGGGGTATTAATCACATTCAGTGATAGTTCTAGTTTTATTTAACTGTGAACAACCCTCGAATAGCTTATGCTTCAAGACTCTGTCCCACATGCAGATGTATTTTGAGCACGACTCCAGCCGGCTCTTTTGGAAACGTTGTGGCGCAAGGAGAAAAGTTCACGAAGCGCAATTTCTTCTTTTCCCTTAATGTTTTGATCAGTACTCACTAAGTGTACTTTCATATGTAGAGATTTTTAATATAAATGCCATTATGTTGTACATATTAAATTTAACGAATTATCTTAAAACATAGAAGTGTGACTTCGATCATTTATTTATGGCTTTTGAGTTAAAGTTTAGAGAACAGTCAACTCCTGACATAGCTAAATTTGACAGTCCAGAAATGTATACATGTATGAATTTAACTGTTAACTAAATATTAATTAAAGCATCAATACTCTTGTGTTGCATTGATTAGTCTTTTTCTCCGAAACATCTGGACAATAGTTTCTAAAATCTGGACTAATTAAGATGTGAGCTTAACGAAACTTTGGTTACATATTGAGAAACGGAAATGATTTATTGTTTAGCGTATTATGCATATTTGCCAATTTATGATTGGTCAATTTTTGTTTTCTTCTCTTTTGAGTGTATATTTTCCTGTAAAATACTCCATTCATTCATAACTCGTACATACTTGATCAAAAGGCTCCTCGATCATAGTCATGTATAAGTGTTTTCCGGATGTGTTATGTACTCATTTCATTATAGAACTTCTTGATTGCCATAAGCTAAAAGTTAAAGTTGGAACAGTGTTACGTAATGTGTGTGAAAATATGAAAGTATTATAACTGAAATCATTTACTGGTTCAGTGAAAATTGAAGTATTTACACTTGAAAATAAAATAAACCATCGTAACCATGTAACTTTTTGTTTCTGGAATTGAATGTGGTTAACTCAAAATAGCTTAACAACAATAAAAGTAAATGTGACGTCTGTGAATATGCATCTAAGGAGAAAATTTATTTAATCAGACACAAGAAAATACACTCGGGTGAGAAACCTTATAAATGTGATGTCTGTGTCTATGCAGGTAAGGTGAAAGGTTTATTTAATCAGACTCAAGAAAATACACTCGGGTGAGAAACCTTATAAATGTGACGTCTGTGTATATGCATGTAAGGAGAAGGTTTATTTAATCAGACTCAAGAGAATACACTCGGGTGAGAAACCTTATAAATGTGACGTCTGTGTATATGCATGTAAGGAGAAGGCTTATTTGATCAGACTCAAGAGAATACACTCGGGTGAGAAACCTTATAAATGTGATGTCTGTGTATATGCATGTAGGGAGAAGCATAATTTAATCAGACACAAATTAATACACTCGGGTGAGAAACCTTATACATGTGATGTCTGTGTATATGCATGTAGGAAGAAGCATCATTTAATCAGACACAAATTAATACACTCGGGTGAGAAACCTTATAAATATGATGTCTGTGTATATGCATGTAGGGAGAAGCATAATTTAATCAGACATAAATTAATACACTCGGTTGAGAAACCTTATACATATGACGTCTGTGTATATGCATGTAAGGAGAAGGTTTATTTAATCAGACTCAAATTAATACACTCGGGTGAGAAACCTTATAAATGTGATGTCTGTGTATATGCATGTAGGGAGAAGCATAATTTAATCAGACATAAATTAATACACTCGGGTGAGAAACCTTATAAATGTGATGTCTGTGTATATGCATGTAGGGAGAAGCATAATTTAATCAGACACAAATTAATACACTCGGGTGAGAAACCTTATAAATGTGATGTCTGTGTATATGCATGTAGGGAGAAGCATAATTTAATCAGACACAAATTAATACACTCGGGTGAGAAACCTTATAAATGTGATAGTTGTGAATACGCGACTATATACGGAGGGGTTTAGTCATACACCAGAGAATACACACTGGTGAAAACCCATATAAATGTAATATTTGTGAACATGCATGTCAGTTGAATGGTGATTGAACCAAACACAAGAGAAAACACTCCGAGGAGTGACTGTATATATGTGATAGTTGTGATTATGCGACCACAGGCGGAGGGGCTTTAGTCATACACAAGAGAATACACACTTGTGAAAACCCATATAAATGTAATATTTGTGAACATGCATGTAAGTCGAAAAGTAATCATCCAGACACAAGAGAAAACACTCCGGTCAGAGACCTTATAAATGTAATATTTGTGGATATGCGACAGCGGACCGAGTGTCTTTAGTCATACACAAGAAAATACACTTCGGTGAAAAACCTTATAAATGTGTTATTTGTGGATTTTCAAGTTCTACAAGGCCAGGTTTAACCAAACACAACAGAACACATACTCGTGGGAAACCATATAAAGTTCAAAATCCTTTGGTTGAATATAACGAAGAAGGTTTTTGGCCTGGGGCTTTAGCCCCTGGTCATATTAGTAATACCATTATTTTCGGAGTTGGCAGCCTGCCAATTGCTGTTAGCACCAAACAACGCATGAGAAACTGAGCAAGAAAAATAGTTCATCATGGATTCAACAAAACTGCATTTAAAAGGTTAAGATCTCCCTCATAAATAACATTTTAATGTTGTTAGAACAACTGTGAAAAACTTAAGGCGTGAGTACTCCAATATAAGTTTAAGAAATGTTAGAAATTAATGCGCCGAGGGGTTAAATATGGACTCTTGTTAACATTATTAACATTCGCAAAGAGGAACGGAAAAAAAGAAAGAAGTCACGTGAATTATACAGTGGCGGATTAACCGGGGGCTGTAGGGCCTGTGCGTCGAAAAAAAACACCTTCCGAAGCCCACAGGCCGTCAGCACTGCAGTGCTTTTATTTAAGTAGGCACCAGATAATATAATTGAATGAACATCCTTATCAATGTGATTTTTGTGGATTTGAATGTATTGCTAAGGAAGATTTAATCATCCATATTGAATTACACTTACATGTACCTTAGACAATATAACTAACTATGAATGGTATTACTGCCGCGTTTGTTCAACGAATACTCAATACAGTCTGCATGAATTTCTATACACTTGGATTTGTTGTTTGTTTTCCTAGTAATCACGTTCATACATCTACTTATATAACAGCAATGAAAATAAAACTTTATCATTCTGTTTTGAGCCTTGCGTAAAGTGACTTAGAAATAAAAGAGTTACATAATTACCATATACACAATGGTTTTTGTGACACTTTCTTTTTTCTATCTTTATTTTTTTTAAATACGCGTACACCTTCGATAGCTTACCTTAACAGTATAGTGTTATCAACTGTTATATTTCCCCCATTTTACATGTTCTAGTCACGTTGTATTGTGTTTTTCATTTTTTAGCTCACTTGAGCACGAAGTGCTAGGTGAGCTATTGTGATCACTCACATGTTTCTACAAGTAAAATACTTCTCCTCCTAAACCAATGAACCGAATTCAAATTAGTTGTTTAGTGACTCTGTTTCAAAGACGCTCAAAGAAATTAATGATATGTAGTACCTCTTTATATTCACTGCCATTGTATCATTGTGACTTTATGCTAGTTTATGTATATAAAGTGTACAATCAAACAATGCTATTCATTTAGTTGTAAATGAAAACAAACATACGACTTAAGTTACTAATCAACTCAACATGTTAAAGAAACACTGTCTATTCAATTATATTCCTGAGTGTATATATTGTTTACATGATCGCGGATCCGTTTAATACTTATTGTGTGAAAAATGAAGAAAAAATGATTTATGACCATCTTGGCTCACTGCAGTGAAATGTTCGTATTGAACAGATATTTGAGTCGACTTTGATTATTGTACCTGCGTACAGATTGAATTCACCTTGTTCTAGGAGTAAACTTACTTATTGTATAGGAGGATACATTTACGAATATGATTAGACACAAACACGGTTAAACATAAGCAGCCTGTTACATGGCATTCGTTTGAGTGTCAGAACCAAAGAAATAAAATAAGAGATATTTTAATCAGAAAAAGTTTCTTTTATTCTTTCATTTATAAGCCTCTGACTGGCTATAGTGGTTTTACTTTTTTTACCATATGAACCTTCTAGTAACACATGTACTGTTACTAACATGAGTATTCATTACAACAAGAGGATGTTATAAAACATATATTGTATTGCAATGTAATTGTTATATTTCCTCATTTGCTGTGTTCAACTTCAACAATCTAGAAGTCACATTTTACATCCGATCTTCATGGAAGTTCATCAAAACATTCATGTTCATCAAAGCTCGAAGAAATTCGAAACTGAGTCACGTGGGGTCAAATAGTAGGTCAGTCAGATTTTAGATTAAACCTTGCTATCATTTGAGACGCATTATTGATCATCAAATAATCTTAAGGGTTCATCAAAACATTCGTGTATGTCAAACCCCGGTCAAGTTCCAATTTGGGCCACGTGATATCATAAACTATGGAAAACTCATCGATATCAAATCTTCTTTTCTGTCTGTCCGTTTTCCATATAGTTTTAAAGAACTGTTCCTTTGGTGACCCTCTATCAGATTCCTTCAAGCCATTATGATTGGTCGAACAAAATAGCCGCCAGGGCGGATGGATCTGTTTTGCTTTATAGGGCTAAAGTGAAAACTTTAAAAATCTTCTCCGGAAGTATCTTGCCGATTTCCAAATAATTGTGCAGGAATGTTCCTTGGGTGACCCTCATTCAGATTCCTTCAAGTTGTGTTGATTGGTTTGAAATCAAGGCTACCAGGGGGCGGCGATGTTTTGCCTTATACGGCTATAGTGAATACTTTCACAATCTTCTTCTCCGAAAGTATGTGAAATATTTTAAAATAATTTTGTAGAAATAATCCTTGTTGCCTAATGCGGTGGAGCTATGCCGAACCTTTTGGACATCTTGTTCAGTTATATCACGGCGTGTCCTGGGTATTTATCAGTACTATTTGCGCATTTATCCTGACACCAGCCAGTCAGTCGTAATGCTAAATCTGCAACCCGGAGCTCCATGGAGGGCAGCATTTACTCCCATGTTGAGGTCTTTAAACAACCAGGTCAATTGTAAACAAAACCCTTTGTCAACACACTAGAGGTCACATTGCTTCAATTCTTAGTCAAATGGTGTAAGGACAATACATCAACAAGTCAATAAATGAGAAAAAATAGGAATAAACCACCAGTAAAATACCTAAAGTGATACCCCCTTTTCATATATATGTTTTGTTTAATTAATTGGTTTATCAAGGTGGTCCAAGTGTTCTTTTTAACAATTTTGCTTTGATGGGAAATTTCATTTCAACGATTTAACTTGTTTTTATTACTGTCTAATGTTTCTTTTATAATTTAATGGAACTCGTTATACATTTAATAGGATTTATAAAGTATCTTAATACAGAAAGAAGTAATAACAAGTTATTGTAATCTTTAGAATGGCCTGTTTGGTATACACTTGCTGTATATTATAACGCCTTAACCATGAACATAGTTGAATGAAAGTTTATCATTAAGCGGTCATTAAACTAGCCCCGAGATATACATGGTCTATGATCCAAGCGGTCATTAAACTAGTCCGTGAGATACAGATTGACTATGATCTAAGCGGTCATTAAACTAGCCCCTAAGATATAGATGAACTATGATCTAAGCGGTCATTAAACTAGCCCCTGAGATACAGATTGACTATGAACTAAGCGGTCATTAAACTAGCCCCGAGATCTAGATGGTATATGATCTAAGCGGTCATTAAACTAGTCCGTGAGATACAGATTGACTATGATCTAAGCGGTCATTAAACTAGCCCCTAAGATATAGATGAACTATGAACTAAGCGGTCATTAAACTAGCCCCGAGATCTAGATGGTATATGATCTAAGCGGTCATTAAACTAGCCCCTGAGATACAGATTGACTATGAACTAAGCGGTCATTAAACTAGCCCCTGAGATACAGATTGACTATGAACTAATCGGTCATTAAACTAGCCCCGAGATCTAGATGGTATATGATTTAAGCGGTCATTGAACTAGCCCCTGAGATATAGATGAAATATGATTTAGCGGTCATTAAACTAACCCCCGAGATATTAAACTAGCCCCCGAGATCTAGATGGACTATGATATAAGCGGTCATTAAACAAGCCCTTGATATATAGATGAAATATGATCGAAGTGGTCATTAAACTGGCCCTCGAGATATAGGTGAAATATGATCGGAGCGGTCATTAAACTTGCGCCCGAGATATAGGTGAAATATGATCGGAGCGGTCATTAAACTAGCCCCCGAAATTTAGATTTAGAAATTTAGATGAAATATGATATAAGCGCTCATTAAACTAGCCCTTAAGATATAGATGAAATATGATTCAGCGGTCATTAAACTACATGTAGCCCCGAAATGTGTTGTATGACGAGTTACATGTATGTTGTATAAGTTGATGAAATTTATTCTATTCTATTTTATTTCATCAACCTTCCAAAGATAAGATAAGTTTGGTTATTGGAATTTCTTGCGAAAAACATAACTGACCGTGGAAGTTAAACTACATCATTTGGACTATCACACTAGAAAATACAATGTTGATACAGGTGGTACCGCCGCGCCCCGGTTGCTCAGTTGGTAGCGACTTTCACCAATGGGCTAACAGTCTATGTTTAAAGGCAGCTAGTTGCTTGGCAGGTATGCTGTGTGGAGTACTGGTGTGAAAACCAGGAAACACATGAACTGGCCGACGTGATTTGACTCAAACTTTTTTGAAAACGGCGTTAAACCCCAATCAATCAATCTATCAATCAAACATATGGTACCCCTTTATGAATATTGATATCGTATCATCTCTCTTTAGTAACCGACCTGGAGTTACTATAATAGTACACTTTGCTAAAGACAGGTAAACCAATACCTTCCAAAGATTTGTATCACTCAGAAGGTCGTGGGTTTGAAGCTCGCATCAGTCATATATTCTTTACGATGATAGAAGTCATTGTGACTAGCGTTGTTCGTCTTCCACCAATGCCACCAATGAGCTATATCTTATATGTGAAAGGTAAACAGTTGTCTGGAAAGATGTTGTGGGGAAGTTCTGAAATACCACTGAAATAACATTAAACTCAATCAGACCTAATATCTCTCTCTCTCTCTCTCTCTCTCTCTCTCTCTTCTCTCTCTCTCTCTCTCTCTCTCTCATCTCTCCTCTCTCTCTCTCTCTCCCTCTCAATCTCTCTCTCTCTCTCATCTCTCTCTCTCCTCTCTCTCTCTCTCTCTCTCTCTCTGTCTCTCTGTCTCTGTCCTGTCTCTCGTCTCTCTGCTCTCTGTCTTGTCTCTGTCTCTGTCTCTGTCTCTGTCTCTGTCTCTGTCTCTGTCTCTCTCTGTCTCTTCTCTGTCTGTCTGTCTGTCTCTCTCTCTCTCTCTCTCTCTCTCACTCTCTCTCTGTCTCTCTCTCTCTCTCTCTCTCTCTCTGTCTCTCTCTCTCTCTCTGTCTCTCTCTCTCTCATCTGTCTCTCTCTCTCTCTCTCTCTCTCTCTCTCTCTCTCTCTCTCTCTCTCTCTCTCATCTCTCTCTCTCTCTCTCTCTCTCTCTCTCTGTCTCTGTCTTCTCTCTATCTCCGTATATATATATATATATAGTTCCATTATGAACACCCGAGTGTTTGAAAGATTTTCCATAAATATTCCAGCTTTGTCTAGATATCATTTAGATAAACATTCTGATAACATTTTAAGCTGCTGAAGCAAAGATTGCGGCTTCTACAGTTTTAACAAGATTTCACTTCATTTTGACCTAGTGACCTAGTTTCTGAACCAATATGACATATATTCGAACATGACCTAAATATCATTAAGAAACAGTTTTAACAAGAGTTCACTTCATTTTGACCTAGTGACCTAGTTTCTGAACCAATATGACCTATATTCGAACATGACCTCATATGGTTCAGTTTCGAACTCATCCAAGATTTGATGTTCTGATAAACTTTCATGATGATCTTATGCAAAATGTAGCCTGTAGAATGTTAACAAGGCAATTGTTGAGGACGCACACCGGACGGACGCCTGACACAATGTGATCACAATAGCTTGAGCACTTCGTGCACAGGTGAGCAGAAAAGTGAAAGGAGGACTGTATTTAAGTAAAGGATGAAGTTGACATAAATAGTTACTTTGCTGACTATACTTGTTAGGAAATGAAATTTTGGGGCATTTTTATTAGGTGAATAAAAATGATGATATATGCTTATAAACATTTAAGTATTACTTAGCGCTAAGTACGGTTGGTGAAATTGGACCCAGTAGGAAACACAAGGTTAGAAAACTGACCATCGTGATATAACTGAAACGCTCTTGAAAACGGCGTTAAACATCATTCAAAAGTGCAAAGAGTTATGCTAAATATAGTCTTTGTGGGAAGGTAGCCAGTTAGTTTCCTGGAAATAATGCTGTGTGGATAACTGGTACGTAAAGTTAGTGAAATGGCCATCGTGATTAACAGAAAAACTGAAAACAGCGTTAAAGTCTAATCAATCAAATAACCAAGGGAACACATAGTTGACAAAAAAAGCCCATGGTACTTACTGTACACCTTAAATAAACATAAATGACAGCATTTACATACATACATACATATATATATATACTGTATAAATATTAACAGTGTGACGATCTATACAGAGTAAATCTACAGTGAGTTCCACAATATTCTCTAATAGTACAGTCTAATTAGTTTACACTCTTATTTAATATACGCTTTCCAAGAATGCTTTAGTTTAAACTTGACAATATACACTTTACAAAAATCTCTAACTTAGCTAAAACTTGTTAATATACGCTTTCCAAGAATCCCTTAGCTTAAACTTGACAATATACGCTTTCCAAGAATCCCTTAGCTTAAACTTGACAATACACGCTTTCCAAGAATCTCTAACATAGCTTTACCTTGATAATATACGTTAACCAAGCATGTCTAATTAGTCGCCGGGCAGAAGCCCGCGACTTCTATTTTTAATAGCTTTTCGGAAATCACATGGGAGGGCGGCTTATTATTAGAAAGAAACAAATCTAGATGATTTGAACATATTACAATTGTGGTTGTTTACGAACACTAATAAATGACACATCTAAAATGAAATAAATATTCCGATTTTTTAATGTTTGCAGTTTTTTTTATTTCACTCGCATTTAAGTTTTTTGTCTTATTTACGAAGACAAAAGTGGTCCCTTCAAGACGTGAACCAACACCCCCTAATGCAGACTCTTATGTGTCATCATTGAGGTCAATTTCGGATTCTCCTTTTAATAGCAATTTTAACTTACTAAATGTTGTTTTCATGTTCAAAGAGATGTCTTGATTTGTGTAGAATTCATTTAATAATGTTAATCCATGAATATCTAAAGTAGGAACTGTTTCTAAGCTAAATATAGACCCTATTCTGTTGTGTAGGTTCGTGACCTTTAACATCGATTTTCGCGCATGCGCATTTCGATATGAAAAAGCGAGTGATATTATTTTATTTTAGACAAGTACAAGACGAATGTTTGACGCAAAGCGTCAAAGAGAAGCCGCAATATTTCGTTGTACATGTAGAAATAAGAAAAAAAGAACATTTTTAAATCCACAAACAATAGAACAATTTAAACTGTAGACGGTAATGCTGATATATTTCTCTTTTTGAAGACTTTTGTTTTCTTCAAATTACCTCCCTTTAAAGCAATATCAGGATATTTACCTTGTGATTCGAATAAGATTGACAAACATTGAAATTATATGAATGAATACTATTATTTAAATAAGTAACAACAGCAAAATTAAATTTAAGCCAAGATAAATGTGTACACATTTCGTTAATTTTTTATAGATACCCTAATGTAAGTATGAATATAAAATTTATAAATAAATGTTTTCATTTCATCATTCCTAAATGGCATTAATGCCGAAGGCGAGGGTAAACAACGCCAAACAACAACAACAACATTCCTAATGTTTGAATAGACTAAGGAAAGTCAAGAATACATAAATAAATCAATGCAGTCTTTTCCGGCGACATTGATGCCTTGGCATCAACTTTCTCTTGTACTTGTTAATATAGCTTTCAAAGAAGTTTGAACAGAGCTTTGATACACATTTTTATATTTTATTAAACATTTTTATATCAATTATTAGTCTCAGTACAATTTTGTCCCTGATACAAATAAACTAAAGCCTTAATAACTGACACCTTTCTGTGTTTACGTACGACATACTGTGTGTTAGGCCACTGTCTACTGCTGGTGGATTTAGAATACACTGTTTCTCTGAAAGTATACAATATTTAACCTTTTAAGCTATTGTTTATACACAATGTGTTAAACCGTTAATACTTATATTCATATGGAATTTAGATCATTTAACAACAAATCTATCTTCTCCACGCTATCTGACATATTGAAAACTACAACATCACCAATAGTCCGTGTACTTCTATATTTTGCAACTAAAAGTTGGCAAAGTGAGACGACACCGCTGTATTATGGGCCGGTGACCTAAATTGCGAAATTAATATCTTGTATCGTGTAAATATGCAGCAGGCGACATTAAACAGTTAGTCAAATTATGGAAACGTTCTATAAATGAGAGTTGAATTATTGAATAGAGTTGGAAACATTGTGGCAAAAGGAGAAATTGCTCGTAATGAGCAGTTTCTACTTTTGCCACAACGTTTTCAAAAGTCGTCTGCTGCAGAGGCGTCAGAAAGCGTATGTATGTGGGTTGTGGGTAAGATTTAAGTAAGGCATCATATTAAGCCATTTGGAAGTTTTATATATAGTGAAATATAATTCAGATTGGTGTTTATAGTTTGCGCACTCTAATCTGGATCTGTAATGTCGATCCTTGTATAATACAAACAAAACAACAACACTCTGGAGTATAAACGGAATTGGTCGATTTACGACCGATTCATGCCGAAGACTACAAAAACGATAGTAATGGATTTCCTTCAATATGGGCTCAGGATTGTGGAGTCTTATCCATTACGACTGTCTCGCTCGGGAAACATGAAAACTATGTATAACGAGGAACCAGTTCATTGAATTTTTTGTCCAGCTCTGGGACATAATAGAAAAAAGAATTGGAGCTTTGGATGAGTTGATAAACGATTTCGTCATACTACAGAAAACGTTACTGTTAATATAGAAAATTGTTTTTTATGGAAATTTCCCCTTTTCCCACTATGTTTATAAAAGATTCTATAGCACAGATAGAGTTTATACATGTACCGTTATAAAAAGTAAGGTGTGAAAATTGTATACGTATTCGCTAATCCTCTATTGTCACAAGGTGAGAACCCCCATACTGTGAGCAACGATTGGGCTGTGAAGACAAGCTTTTATACGTGGAAAATGGCGCCCATTTTGGTAAGCAGTTTGTTTATCTTAAACTTGTATTTCTAATTTAATTTATATTTATTTATTTCTCTGTTTTAAGTTTCATTGTCGCATATATCTGTTTTCACTTGGCATTTGCATGTGACTCGCAGATGTTAATTATTCAAATGTACTCAATACATTCTTTCAATAAAGTAACCTACGTGAAAACGCATTTATTTCAAATTCGAAATGGCGTCTCCTAGTGTTGGTATATGAATTAAAAACGGCTGAAGTCAAGAACTAAAAGGAAACAATAACAAAAAGGGTTATTGGTGGACGCATGTATTAGTCTGGTTCCAGGTATGTACATCTAGCATGAACTAACACTGTCGACTAGATTGGTTCCCATCCCTTGTACATGTTTATATAGTAATGTGGTCAATATACAACTCTACAGCAGACCAATACACAACTACATGTTTGGAATATATAAATTGTGAAGTAATGTTTCGAGAAAGCCAGGATAAAACAGATAAACTGGCCACCGTGATGTAACGAAATATTGTTTAAAACGGCGTTAATGGATCAATGCTGCACAATATGATCAAAGGCGCCGCCATTATTTGTGTTACTGACCCGGTAATGTAATGAGAGGTAACTATTTACTATATATGCAACAATTTCTTAAATGCTTGGCGTAAAATTATGAAAACCGGTCAGACGACTATCTTGGTCACTGTGTACTCAATCCCGTACCTAAAGTTACTCAACCGTGTATTTCTCCGTGCAACTTGGAGAAAGTGATGAAAAACCAAAAACACGGGCAGAATAATGATGACAAAATCGTCAAAACATCTTGTCATACCAATTGATACTCTTTGAAGCTCTTGCAATCATGGTACGGCTGACGGAAGTTCAGAGGGTTCATGCTATTGCATTGCTAATGCAAGGTCAGAGGCAAGAACAGGTTGCTATGCAGTTTGGTGTGAATGTTTCCACCATAGAACGTCTTGTCCGTTCTTTGAGAGAAACCGGAAGAGTTGCTGATCGTCCGCGTGTAACGTCGCGACGTCAAGACAGGGCTGGCTATTCGTCTTTCCCACCTGCGTAATCGCCACGTTACTGCCACTGAAACTGCTAGTAATACGGTAGGCAATCATAATCGCCACATTATCACAGGAATTGCTCACAGTGAGCGGTTTCTCTTTTTGACACATTGTTTTCAACTCTTTTTTTTATGAGTATACTTTTAATAATTTATAGATATATTCCCGATTTTTGTAAACATGTTTTCAAAGTCGCCTGTTGCAGATTTGGAGAGTGCGGGGAATGGTTAAGGTTCAATATATGAGTAGATTTTTTGCATTTTTGGACAACATCTATAGAAATCAACATATAAGCTGTCACGCGAGAAAACCAACATTGTGGACTCTGCGTAAAGTATCGACCAGGATCAGCCTAAGTATGCAGTACAGGCTTACCCGGATAGAAACTTTTCGCCTCCTGTGGATTTTCTGTTTCAGGAATCATTACTCTATGCCTCTAACCCCCGGAGACGGAATGTGTCGGCCCGGATCAGTCTGCGCGGACTGCGCAGGCTAATCTGGCTCGATACATTACGCAGAGGATATTATGTTGTTTTTTTCTCGCGAGACGGCTCATATATTTATTTTAGTCCATGTGTGGTTGAAGAATGATGATTTTCGTCACCAACAAGAATCAATGGCCTGGCCGGAGTTTGAATTCAAGCCCCGCGATTTATACATGTCATTACCAATTACACAGACAATACTATACACAATTGGACGGCGCTCTGCCAATACCAACCGTAGGCAATTTGCGAACAGTGAAGATCTTAATCAGTCTGATTTGGATCCACACGGTTCGCCAATTAGTCAGAGGGTTTTAAGAAACCTATTCTTCATAATGTTGTCAGGATGTTTTAAAAGATGTGTGCTGCATACAATCGCATACATAACATTTCCTATATTTGAATCTCTTCACTGTTATGTCACGCATATGAAACTATTATGTATATGTACATTTGTATAATAGGCCGGAAGCCTCAATTACTTAATACATATATTATATTGTATTGTAAAGCAATTTTCATTCGGATCCTTAACATGAATGCTTAGTCTGGCATTTGTTCACACATGTGATAATTACGCTAAGGTTGGCTTTCCTGGAGCACCGCTCAATTAATTGTTTCCTTTCTCAACTTGTTTTCAAAGCAGATATCTGTAATAATGAGTAATATACTTCAAGAGTTAAAGGTTCATTAAAATATATTCTTTTGCTGTATAAATAAAAGTTATATAACCTTTAATAATCATTAGCTGTAATTTAAATGGTATCAATTGAAATGATAATTATTGCAATAAGATTTAAATTATATTCTTTGAAATATAGTTTAAATGATATTTCTTGAACATAGATTTAAAATATATTTCATAAAAAAATGTATTCTTGTGCTAAGATTACTCCTAGCACAGTCTTTAATTGGGCATTATAACACATGACGAAATTATTCTAAAATGCCATACATCTATATATTTTTAAAGGATAGAGAATGCTCAGTACAAGATGAGCATTATTATGAAAATCAACAAATAACGTTTCTTGCCGTTTAAGTATTATTTGAGTATACGGTAATTTGGAATTAAATATTAACGCGTTTCTTATTACATGTACAACGGACTATGGAGGCAGAGATCATGTTATGTTTCAAATATCACTTTCATTTTGTAACTGATAACCTTCCTGAGTTACAGACAGGTTTTCACTATCACGATCTATGGACTTTTCATTTCAGTCGTGGAGGTCTGATTCAAAGCTGCCAAAATATTTAAATTCATCTGAATGAAAGACATTATAGATACATAGATGTAACTAAATTTTGACCAGATGGTAAGCATACTTTAAATGTTTTCTGAAAATGAAATGACATAATGACCGCATATCACTTAATCCTGCCCTAGAAACACATATATTTATATACTTATACAGCACCCAGAGTTTGAAAACATCACGGAACAAAAGTGCTGAACTATCACAATGTAGCCCTAACCCAGATGCAAGAAATATGCAGCAGACGACTTTAAAAACATGTATGCAAAAATATGCATACGCTCGAGATAACTAGGTTATCTGGGCTGAAATTAAACTTGACAGAGAGCTTATGCCTATTAACAGTGTGACTAAATTGGAAACATTTGTATTTAACGCCGTCTTTAACAGGATTGTGTTCACCTTACTTATATATACCCCGTCTTTGTCGCACTAGGACTCCGCATTACATTCTTTCCTGGAATTTGGCAACCTTCCCACATATATTAGTTTTAGCCCATGTGTTGAAGAAGAATGACTTTCGCAAATACTTTTAATTTGTCAATCACCAAAAATAACCAATGACCTAGCCAGGGATCGAGCTCACGACCCCTTGATTGATACAGGTAACACTCGTCGTTACCAACTGAACAGACAGTACTATACACAATTTGACAACGCTCCGCGAATACAAACCGTAGGAAATTTGCGACCAGTGAATATCCATATCAGTCCGCGCATCCAGGCAGTCTAATCTGGATCCACAATATTCGCAAATTAGCCAGATAGGGCTGGTTTAATAAATGTGTGTTGCTAATAATCGCATACAGAACCTTTTCTATATTTGAATTCCTTCACTGTGATATGACGCATATGATAGGGCTGGTTTAATACATGTGTGTTGCTTATAATCGCATTTAGAACCTTTTCTATATTTGAATTCCTTCACTGTGATATGACGTATATGATAGGGTTGGTTTAATAAATGTGTGTTGCTTATAATCACATACAGAACCTTTTCTATAGTTGAACCCATTCACTGTTATATGACGTATATGATAGGGTTGGTTTAATAAATGTGTGTTGCTTATAATCGTATACAGAACTTTTTCTATATTTTGAATCCCTTCACTGTGATATGACGTATATGATAGGGTTGGTTTAATAAATGTGTGTTGCTTATAATCGCATACAGAACCTTTTCCATATTTGAATCCCTTCACTGTGATATGACGTATATGATAGGGTTGGTTTAATAAATGTGTGTTGCTTATAATCGCATACAGAACCTTTTTTATATTTTGAATCCCTTCAATGTGATATGACGCAGATGAACTTATTATGCATATGTAAATTTGTATAAAGAGCCAGTCTGTTATTACTGAATAAACACATTGTACATGCAGTATCCATTCGGATTCTTAGCATAAATGCGTAGTCTGGCATTTGTCACACATGTGATAATTACGCTAACGATGGTTTTCCTGGATCACCGCGCATTTGTTTGTTTCATTTTTCAACTTGTTTTCAAATCAGATATCTGTATTAAGGAGTATTATACTCCAAGAGTTAAATGATCGTGATGTATATTTACAACCCAGTAACATGTGATTGATCAATAACATTTTAAAATGTAGTTATATCATCAGCAAAACCATTTCCTTCATGCTTTAGCATCTCTTATTGAGAAAATGCAAACCTGTTCCACAATGTTTCATTTCTTCTTCTAAAGATGATACATTAAGCTTTTGATCAAATTTTTTGTTTGCTGTTATATGTTCTCTTCGCCGTTTTAACCATTTTCCACCTGCAGACGCATTTTGACGCAATAGCAGCAGACGACTTTTGAAAACATTGTGGCCAAAGGGGAAATTGCTATTTATTTGAATTATTTGGGAAAATATTAATTAGTAATTGTTCAATCCTAATACATAGTAAACAGAACACTCGAATGAAACTGTTTCCTGGACAAAATAACGGTTTTATTGCATGAATGAGTTTAAAATATGGGTTAACAGTAGAGAACTATTTCATTCAATGGTATATGTAAATTTAACTGTTAATGTTAGTTTTATATTATTAAGGGTTTATCCTATACATAGTATCTCGCACGTGTTCGGCATGATTTCCACGATAAATACATGAGTTTTTACAGTTTACTGCAGCGATACAGTGTGCAAATTCTCATTGATTTAAAAATGTTGTATAAGTGTACATTCATTCATTTGATTATTGTTGATTTCGCTTTCATTCGCAATTTATTATCGGATTTAATAACCAATCACAACGAGGTAAGTTGATAATTATAATTTTGCCTGAATTTTGACTACCTGCGTGATATTATAATTATTTAAGTGTTGGCCACTTTGGTGCTTTACCGAAACGAAATGTAAAACATCATTGGACAATTCATTTCATATTACTGGATTTATCAAGATGATTCATGTCCATCTATATTACATTTTGTTTCAGAAACATACTGTTAACATTTCACTTTGCAACATAAAGTGTAATTAAACAATGAATACTGCATTTTCAGTAATATGTATTATTTGATAAATAACTTTTACAATCTTCTTTTTTTCCCCCTTTTTTTGGTACAAATAAATGCTAGTATATATAAGGTAGTATATCACATGTTCCTATATTTTTTATTACTTTCATCTAAGAGAATCTTTATGAATTTACTTAAGTTAGTTAGTTGGATATATGCTGTTGTTTTAAGGACTATGTCATGGCTGAAATTAGAAAATGAGTGGGTGGGGTATATACGGTAAAATTGTCAAAACATAGAGAACCGTGGGCCATGTAACTATTATAACCTGGTCAGATAAGCTTTTTGAAATGTATCTGAATGAAAGAAAATAATTGAAAGGATAAGGTTGGTAATTTATAGGCAAATTAAGTGACCATTTTTCGGCTCAGCTTTGCACATTTTTAAGTTTCCTAATATATAAATACATACCTGTAATAGTTAGGTAAAGTATCAAAGTATCCTTGTAGATGCAACGAGCCTTCAATTTTCAAATTCATGCATGCATCCTGTGTAAATCTCTTACAAACATGGTTGTGTTAATCAAAAAAGTATATTTTTATGGTGTGTTTACTAAATTAACTAAATTAGACCTATTTAAAGATGTGCGTCCAATACAAACATTGGGGTGATAAAATGTACACAAGTCAACTGTTATATAAACACACTCAGTTCATTGAGGCACAGATACACAATAAATATGTTTATCTAGTGCTAAAGCAACATACAATTATGCTGTTTATGTGATATAGATGATTTCAGGTATGTCACAGAAAACTAACATTCTCTTATGTTCTAATAGTGAAGACCCTGATCATACTGTATATGTGCATAATGATCAGGATCTTCACTATTATGAAATAAGATAATGTTATGTTTTTGTAACGTAACCTGAAATAATCCATTCTTCATAACAACAGTTTTATATTACTTTTAAAAGCACTAGATAAACATATGTATTGTGTATATATGGCTTAATGAACTGAGAGTGTTTTTATAACAGTCATGTCAATTTTATCTCACCATGGTTTGTATTGGACACCCAACCTTTAAATAGGTATTATATTGTTGTGATTACACACAATAGGAAATTTTATTTTTGATTAACACCACTGTGGTTTTAAGTAATTTGCACTGGATGTATGCATGTACTTGAAATTTGAAGGCTCGTTGCATCTACAAGGATACTTTACCTAACTATTACAGGTATTTATTCATATATTAGGTAACATGACAATGTGCAAAGCTAAGCCGAAAAATGGTCACTTAATTTCAATTATTGTCTTTCATTCAGATACATTTCAAAAAGATTATCTGACCAGGTTATAATATTTACATGGCCCAATGTCCTCTACGTTTTGAGGTTTTTAACATGTATACCCCACCCACCCATTTTCTAATTTCAGCCATGACATAGTCCTTAAGCAATGCTTTGAATTTATAGCTTTTAGGTGCATTAATATAGTATGGTTTAATGTGATTTATTCTTTCTTGGAAATGTTGACATGTTAAAAGGTATTCATCTGGGGGTTCATTAGAGTTAAAAAAAATACATTTTCTATCATTATATTCAATATTATTCCATCTTCCAGTTTCGATTGGGAAATAATGATTTGCAAATCTAAACTTCAATATGTTTAAAGAGTCGTGTCTATTTAGTTTCAGTAGATCTTCTTCTAATATTATGCTATCTTTGAAACTAATCCTCTATTGTCACAAGGTTAGAACCCCCATACTGTGAACACCGATTGGGCTGTGAAGACATATCGCATATATCTGTTTTCACTTGGCATTTGCTTGTGAATCGCAGATGTTAATTATTCATCTGTACTCAATACATTCTTTCAATAAAGTAACCTACGTGAAAACGCTTTTATTTCGAATTTGAAATTGCGTCTCCTAGCTAGTGTTGGTATATGAATAAAAAACGGCTGAAGTCAAGAACTAAAAGGAAACAATTACAAAAAGGGTTATTGGTGGACGCATGTATTTGTCTGGTTACAGGTAAGTACATCTAGCATGAACCAACACTGTCGACTAGATTGGTTCCCATCCCTTGTACATGTCTATATAGTAATTAGGTCAATATACAACTCTACAGTAGACCAATACACACCTACATGTTTGGAATCAAAGTATACATGGTGAAGCTAACTACTTTCTGAGTTTGAAAGGTTAAATCGGTTGTGTCCACAAAAAAAGTGGTCTCAGTATCGTTTTGCTTGCTTCACCATATTCGCACCGCGATAGCTCAGTCGGTAACGATGAGGGCTAACAAACCAGGAATCGTGGGTTCGAACCCCGAATCTGTCTTTTTTTCCGATGATTGATAAAAGCTATTTTGACTAGCGTCAACCGCCTACCTCCAATGGACTAAATTGTCTATGTGGGAGGGTAGTCAGTTATCTGGGAATAATCTTTAATGAAGTAATGTTTCGAGAAAGCCAGGAAAAAACAGGTAAACTGGCCACCGTGATGTAACGAAATGTTGTTTAAAACGGCGTTAAACGCCAATGGATCAATGCTGCACACCATATGACCAAAGGCGCCGCCATTATTTGTGTTACTGACCCGGTAATGTAATAAGATGTAACTCCTTACTATATATGTATTTACCTTGAGACACAATAGGTGATACACACTATAAATCTCAGGAGGGGGTATATAATTATTTAGTTAGTTATTAGTTAGAAAAGAAACGTTTTGAAGCAGACTGTTTTGCAATAATGGGAAAAGGAAATCATGCTTACAGGACTCAATTTGACGTTTCTCGGAATGTATCTTATTTGGTTATTAATTATTGTAAAGTTTTCCAGCTATTTCATGACCCCTTTAAATATCTCAAAGCAGACAACCATGCCGAAGTAGCTCAGTAGGTAGTAACACGGGCTGTCGAACCAGGGATTGTGAGCTCGAACCCCAACTCGGCAAAATATTTCTTCCGACGTTTGACAAAAGTCAATGCGACAAACGTGATTCGTCTTCACCAAGCAGACAGTTGCTTGGAAAAACTGCCGCGTGGAGTATCGGTGTGAGCGATTCAGGAAACACGTGGATAAGTGACCTGCCTGTCGTGATATGACTGAAAAAATGTTGAAAATGGCGTTAAACCTCTAATAATTAAACTAAAAGCTGACGCACCTAAGATATAAATCATGTACATTTTCTATATATATGTATTTTATAGAGGTTGAAATAAGTTGGAGTAAAATGTTTCCCAACCTAACCCCATATTGAGGTTACTCAAACGAACAGTGTAATGAAGAATACTCTTTTGAGTACCCACAACTTCAGGTTTGAATATCAAATAATGATTATAGAACTTCACATTTGTCATTTAGCTAGACCTCTGCATAAGATACGAACACTTTTTATTTCAGATTTGTGCCGAACTTTGGAAAATTACAAGGTGTGGAAAGCATGGTATCTAAAATCTTTGAGAGAAGACTGGAAATCAATTAGATTGTATTGTATGATGTTGTGTAATATGTAAGTTCGTTATTACATTTTTAATCCAAATGTAAATTATTGTTTAACCCTTTCCAACGTACAATGCTTTCTGAAGCCTCTGAGCAGCAATCGACTTTTGAAAACAATGACCAAAGAATGAATTGCTCATAGTGAGCGGTTTCTCTTTTTGACACATTGTTTTCAACTCTTTTCAATGAGTATACTTTTATTGATTTATAGACATATTCCCGATGTTTGTAAACATGTTTTCAAAGTCGCCTGTTGCAGATTTGGAGAGTGCGTGGAATGGTTAAAACCGTTAAGAGTCAACATATGAGTAGATTTTTGCAATTTTTGCATCTGTTGAAATCAACATATGAGCCGTCCCGCGAGAAACCCAACATTGTGGACTATGTAAAGTATCGACCCGGATCAGTCTAAGTATGCCGCGCAGGCTTACCCGGATATACACTTTTCGCCTCCGGTGGATTTTCTGTTTCAGGAATCGTTACGCTATACCTCTTTTCACATGAGACGGAATGTATCAACCCGGATCAGTCTGCTCGGACTGCGCGGGCTGATCTGGGTCGATACATAACGCAGAGGCCATAATGTTGTTTTTTTCGCGGGACGGCTAATATGTGATATTTGAAAGTGTTATTGAATTGTACTTTTTTAGGAAGAATAATTTTGAAATTGAGTTGTAAACATCGCGGGACAATGAGAAATTGCTGGTTTTGAGTAGTTCATCCTTTTCAAAATAAGTTCTCAGAGTCGTACGCTTTAGAAGGGTCAACGCTGTTTTCATGTTAACCCTTTCCCTCATTCGACAATTCTGCAGCAGACGACTTTGAACATATTTTGTCAAAAAATCAAAAATCTCTATAATTGAATATGACTAAAAGTTGTAAACATTTTGGCAAAAGGAAAAATTGCTCGTTTTGAGCAATTTCGTCTTTTGTCAATATGTTTTCAAAAAGCTGTCTTCTGTAGAGGCGTTAGAACGCGTCTATATGAGGGAAAGGGTTAACAGTTAACCATTGCCCATATGCAAATACATTTTGATCCATTTGCAGACGACAGGCTTTGAAACAATGTGGCAAGACTAGAACGCGCTAGAAATGATAAATTTCTCCTTTTATCCCTTTGTTTCAATGCTTTTGAAAACAACTTACTTTGAATTAGTGATTTGTTTTCATGTTGCTTACACCATTTTGAAATCGTTTGCTAGAGATTCTACGTCTATGGGAAAGTGTTAAAGAGAGAAGAAATAGAAAAACTGCAAAAATTGATAGCATGAATGTGAAGAATTGGGAAACTGCATTTGAATTATGTTTATTTTCTTCATTTTTAGCTCGCCTATTCGAAGAAATAGGGGAGCTTATGTTATCACCCCGGCGTCCGCGTTGGCGTTGGCGTTGGCGTTGGCGTTGGTGTTGGCGTTGGCGTCCGCGTTGCCAGCTTGGTCGAACCTTTGCGTGCAAGGCCTTTTCTCAGACACTGTGTATGCTGTTGCTTTGAAACTTCACACACTTATTCAGGATCATTAGGGGACCTTGTATGTCAAGTCCCATAACTCTGGAATGGATTTTGACTGAATTGTGCCCCTTTTTGGACTTAGAAATTTGGTCAAACCTTTGCGTGCAAGGCCTTTTCTCAGACACTGTGTATGCTGTTGCTTTCAAACTTCACACACTTATTCAGGGTCATTAGGGGACCTTGTATGTCAAGTCCCATAACTCTGAAATGGATTTTGACTGAATTGTGCCCCTTTTTCGACTTAGAATTTTGGTCAAACCTTTGCGTGCAAGGCCTTTTCTCAGACACTGTGTATGCTGTTGCTTTGAAACTTCACACACTTATTCAGGATCATTAGGGGACCTTGTATGGCGTTGGTATCAGCGTTGCCAGGTTAAGATTTGCATGCAAGTATTGAAAATTTGTGATATCTTGCAATAAATAATAGTGTGTGGTTTTATCTGATACTGATACTGTAAGTCTTCGGTATTATGTTCACTATTGGCATACATCGTATATAAACCAATTTACAGATTTAAAAGGCCTGTATGGACTTGGTTAACATTTGCATGGAAGTATTGAAAAGGTGTATTATCTTGCAATAGGTGATACTGTGTGACTTTACCTAATGCTATAACTGTTCTGAAGTAGGCCCTGATAGACGATGGCCCTGATAGGCGAGCTATATTGTCCTCCGACAACTCTTGTTTCATAATAAATTCATTACTTTAAAAGAAAACATTCTACAGAGGCATAACACGCGTTTGGAAAATCTAGATTTATTCTTTCGAGGTATAAAAAACTAATAAAACATCTAATGATCATTACCTGTGATTTAAATAGTATAAATTGAAATTATATCTAAATGATATTCATTGCAATAATATTTGAATTATATTCATTGAAATAAGATTAAAATGATATTTGTTAAAACTATATTTAAATGATATTTATTGTAAATAGATTGAAAATATATTTATTGTAAATAGATTGAAAATATATTTATTGTAAATAGATTGACAATATATTTATTGAACTTACATTTAAACGGCATTTATTGATTTTTATTAATGTGTTAAAATAACTCTCAGTGCAATCTTTAATTGGACATTATAACTCATGATTACCTGTTGCTACAATGACATATACATATTTCTATATTGATAAGGATAGAGAAAGGGGCTGGCTGCTAAGCACAAGGTGAACAATATCATTTAAATCAACGAATAACGTTTCCTGCCGTTTAACTATTATTTGAGTATGCAGTAATTTCAAATTAATTATAAACGCTTATATTTCATATACATGAATAATGGACTATGGTGCTGTCGATAGCAGCAGAGATCACGTTATGTGTAAATAAACTAATAAAAAAAATCTAATGATCGTTACCTGTGATTTAAATAGTATAAATTGAAAATTATATCCAAATGATATTCATTGCAATAATATTTGAATTATATTCATTGAATTAAGATTAAAATGATATTTCTTAAAACTATATTTAAATGATATTTTAGTAAATAGATTGAACAGATATTTATTGAACTTACATTTAAACGGCATTTATTGATGTGCATTCATGTGTTAACATAACTCTCATTGCATTCTTTAATTGAGCATTATAACTACCGAGTCCCGGTAGCTCAGTCGGTAACGACGCGGGCTGTCAATCCAGGCTTTGTGAGTTCGAATCCCGGCTCGGCAAACTTCTTTCCGACGTTTGACAAACTTTCATTACGACATGCGTCATTCGTCTTGCACCAATGGGCTAAGTCTATGTGGAAAAGCAGCCAGTTACTTGGGAAGATTGCTGTGTGGAGTACTGGTGTGAGAAAACCAGGAAACACATGAGTAGGTGAACTGGCCGCCGTGATATGACTGATAAATTGTTAAAAAACGGCGTTAAACCCCAATCAATCAATGAGCATTATAACTCATGATTAACTGTTGCTACAATGACATATATATATTTATATATTGATAAAGGATAGAGAAATCTACTGAGCACAGTGAACAATATCATTTAAATCAACGAATAACGTTTCTTGCCGTTTAAGTATTATTTGAGTATACAGTAATTTGAAATTAATTATAAACGCTTATATTTCATATACATGAATAATGGACTATGGTGCTGTCGATAGCAGCAGAGATCACGTTATGTTTCAAATATCATGTTCTTTTTGTTACTGATAACCTTGCTGAGTTACAGACAGGTTTTCACTATCAAGATCCATGGACTTTTCATTTCAGTCGAGGGTGTCTGATTCAAATCTACCAAAATGTTTAAATTCATCTAGATGAAAGACACTACAGATATATTGATTTTGAACATATGGTAAGCATAATTTGATTGTTTTCTGTATCGAACAAGACTTAATAACCGCATATCAATAAACCCTGACCTAGAAACAGACATACCTATATACCTCTATAGCAAACAGAGTTTGAAAACATTACGGAACAAAATAATATAGTATCAGAATGTAGCCCTTTCACGCATACAGCAAATATGCAGCAGTGGACTTTGAAAACATGTAACCAAAAATAAACATCTCTATAAGTGAAAGTATAAATATTGAATAGAGTGGAAAATAGTGTGGCAAAATGTAAAATTGCTTAATATGATCAATTTCTCCTTTTGTCGCAATGATTCAAAAGTCGTTTGCTGCGGAGGCGTAGGTCCACCAATCGTTTGAATGTGTTGAAGGGTTAAGCCTGCAAAGGGGTCTTTACACTAGAGTAAACAAGGTTATCTGGGCTAAACTTAAACGTGACTGATAGTTGATCGGTTTTAACATTGTGACTTAACTTGATGCCTTGGTGTCTTTAACTGGTTTTTGCTCAATTAACATATACATGTATATCCCGTCTTTTTCGCACTAGTACTCCGTACTACATTCTTCCCAGGAAGTTTGCTTCCTTCCGACATATGAGGCGTCCCCCGAGAAAACCAACATTGTGACCCAGGATAAGCCTAAGCATGCAGCACAGGCTTACCCGGATAGAAACTGTTCGCCTCCTGTGGATGTTCTGTTTCATGAATCATTACTCTATGCATCTAACCCCCCGGAGACGAAATGTGTCGGCCCGGATAATGTAAGATACATTACGCGGAGGCTATTATATTATTCTGAAATTCCATACATCTATATATCTATATCAGCACAAGATGAGCATTATTATGAAAATCAACGAATAACGTTTCTTGCCGCTTAAGTATTATTTGAGTATACGGTAATTTGAAATTAATTATTAACGCGTTTCTTTTACATACATGCGTAACGGACTATGGTGCCGTCAGAGGCAGAGATCATGTTATGTTTCAAATATCAATTTCATTTTGTAACTGATAACCTTCCTGAGTTACAAACAGGTTTTCGCTATCACGATCCATGGACTTTTCATTTCAGTCAAGGATGTCTGATTCAAAGCTGCCAAAATATTTAAATTTATCTGAATGAAAGACATTACGGAAACATAGATGTAACTTAACTTTGACCAGATGGTAAGCATACTTTAATTGTTTTCTGAAAATGAAATGACATAATGACTTAATCCTGCCCTAGAAACACACATATGTATATACAAGTACAGCAGCCAGAGTTTGAAAACATCACGGAACAAAATTGCTGAACTATAACAATGTAGCCCTAACCCACATGCAAGTAATAACCAGCAGACGACTTTAAAAACATGTATGCAAAAATATGCCTACGCTCGAGATAATTAGGTCATCTGGGCTGAAATTAAACTTGACAGAGAGTTTATGCCTATTAACATTGAGACTCAATTTGAAACATTTGTATTGAACGCCGTCTTTAACAGGGTTTTGTTCACCTAACTTATATATATCCCGTTTTTGTCGCACCAGGACTCAGCATTACATTCTTCCCTGGAAGTTAGCAACCTTCCCACATATATTAGTTTTAGCCCATTTGTGGATGAAGAATAATGACTTTCGCAAATACTTTTAATTTGTGAATCACTAAAAAAAACCAATGACCTAGCCGGGGATCGAGCTCACGACCGACCCCTTGATTGATACAAGTAACACTCATCGTTACCAACTGAACAGACAATATTACATGTATACACAATTTGACAACGCTCCGCGAAAACCAAAAGTAGCAAATTTGCGACCAGTGAAGATCCATATCAGTCCGCGCATCCAGGCAGTCTAATCTGGATCCACAATGTTCGCAAATTAATCGGATAGGGCTGGTTTAATAAATGTGTGTTGCTTATAATCGCATACAGAACCTTTTCTATATTTGAATCCCTTCACTGTGATATGACGCATATGAACTTATTATGCATATGTAAATATGTATAAAGGGCCAGAGGCTCTTATTACTGAATAAACGCATTGTACATGCAGTATCCATTCGGATTCTTAGCAAAAACGCATAGTCTGGCATTTTTCACACATGTGATAATTACGCTAACGATTGTTTTCCTGGAGCATCTCGCAATTTTTTTGTTTCCTTGTTTCAACTTGTTTTCAAAGCAGATATCTGTACTAAGGAGTATTATACTCCAGAGTTAAAGGATCGTGATGTATATTTACAACCCAGTAACATGTGATTGATCAATAACATTTTAAAAGGTACAGTTATATCATCAGCACAACCATTTCCTTCATACTTTAGCATCTCTTATTGAGAAAATGCAAACCTGTTCCACAATGTTTCATTTCTTCTTCTAAAGATGATACATTATGTTTTCGGTAAAATTTGGTGTTTGCTTGTATATGTTCTCTTCGCCGTTTTAACCATTTTCCACCTGCAGAAGCATCTTGACGCAATAGCAGCAGACGACTTTTGAAAACATTGTGGCCAAAAGGGAAACTGCTCATGATAAGCAATAACTCCTTTGGCCACAATGTTTTCAACTTTATTTAACAATTAAGCTATCTTTTATGGAGATTTTTCATGTTTTTGTCACTATGTTTTCAAAGTCGTTAATATGCCGGGTTAGCTTGCGCGACGTCTGTGCGAAAGTAGAAATTGCGAATTTGATCAATTGTTCTTTTCCAACCACGATTTCATAAAAAGCCAATATGGGCTGTTGGTCGTTACAGAAGTATTATAATTTTCAAAATCCGTATTTTTCAGGATGTTGTCCGTCGAGCTCTAATAGGACCAAGCGGAATTTCATAAAAAACCGTGATGTGATATATATGATTATGTGAATAAACAAATAGACAGACAATAATATTATATGATTATGTGAATAAAAAAATAGACAGACAATAATATCATCAGTAATATAATAACTTTCCATCTGGGATATAAGAAAGCTGAAGAGATGAGTTTTGTTTTGAAAGGAGCTTTACGCAAATTTCAACAATTTCGAACCCGCGACCTTCTGGACCCGAGGCGGACACGACACCAACGAGGCGGTAGTTAAAAAAAGAGAGACAACAAGACATCATTCGTGCTCAAACTTGTGTGTGTATATCAGCCGCATGATTTCCGATATGAATGCATCTGCGTACAGTGAAGGTTCAGGCGAACCAGTGCATCCGCACAATCTCGCCAAAGCCTTTACTGTCCTGTTTGTCTACATGTTATATAGGCCCGAATGCATCCTTGGACAAAAAAAAACTAAAACCGTAGCGATTTCTACCTTTAGCAGAACATTTTAAACTATTTAATAATTGATGTTTCATTTGTTGAGGTTTTCTTTATTGCTGCATATGTTTGTTGTATGTGGGAAAATGTAAATGAAATAGTTGAGTCCCAAATTAATATAAAGTATATCTTTTATAATGAGATTATTATTTCATTGTAAAGTAATGCAATTTGGTAATTAATTAGTTCTTTCAACCAATTATATTATCCTTTAACAGTTTACCCAATTTGAGTGTCGGCTTTGAAAACACTTGTAGAGAAAAACGTTAAGCACCTATGTGCGATGTATGGTTATTAAGTTACATGCAGATGCATTTTGACGCATATGCATCAGATGGCGTTTGTAAATATTATGGGGAAATGAGATTGTTCATAACGTAATTGTTCTCCTTTTGCCACAATGTTTTCAACTGTTATGCTCCGGATCATACATTCATGTTTAGAGTTATTACATACGTTTGCCCATATAGTTTCAAAGACGTCTACCACATATTTATTGTATTAGGGGTGGGGCTAAAGGGAAAATAAGTCTCTATATGTACGATTTCTACATTTCAACAATTTGAAACGTCAACATCGTCTATATGAGGGAACGGCTATGTGTTTTTTGCATCTTTGAAACCATTTAAGAAAAAGGCTACATTTCAAAGGAATGTTCTAGATGTTTATGGGTTTTTTCCCATATAATATTGTCGCTAAATGACGCTTCATCCCCATATAATATTGTCGCTAAATGACGCTTCCATTTTAACACTTCCCCTCATACAACAAATGTGCAGCAAACGGCTTCATAACCATATTCCATTAAACACTGAGTCTCTTGAAAGATGCTTGTATACTTATTGAACCCTGTTGAAAACAATGTGGCAATAATATTGCGCATTATCAACAAGCAATGTCTTCTTTTGACACCATATTTTCAAAGTCGTCTGCTGCAGAGACGTCAGAAAGCGTCTACATGTGCAAAACGGTTAATTTATGTAGGTTTTTATGCAGACAACTCTAGAAATAGAATATAAGGGAAAATATTGAACTCCTTTCTATAATTTTATATAATGTTTTGAAAAAGACATTTTGTGGGATTTGTATTTTATAATGTTTAACCCTCCCCCACATACAATAAATGTGCAAGTGACGACTATGTAACCAACTACGATAAACACGATGAGTATCTTAAAAGATGTATGTATACTTATTGAATAGAGTTGAAAACATTGTGATAAAAGTAGACTTTGCTCATTGTGAGAAAGGAATGTTTACTTCTGACACCATATTTTCAAAGTCGTTTGCTGCATAGACGTCAAAATGCGTCTACATGTTGGGAAACGGTTAACGGATGAAGATTTCTTACATATATTTACAATGCTTTCAACTCAAGAAATAGAATATTAAGGCAAATGATAAACTCCTTTCTGTTATTAAATGTTACTCTGTGAAAACCAACCCTAACCTAATTATTGCAGTTGTTGGAAAAAAATACTGCTGTACAGAAGTTTCTTGAAACGTTCTATGACCGAATTGGCGAACTGTGCGGATCGCAATCAGAATGTCCTGATGTGATGGCTGATCTCGATCTACACTCGTCCCAAATGCCTCGAGGTTGGTTTTCGCAGACCTCCATACATAAACTTAGACTATTTCAAAATTGTTAAAAAAAAGTTGCAATTCTCCTTTAAGAAGGAAAGAAAAGAACTTGACAAAAATACATATATACGAGTACATCGAAATGAGCCGCGATTGAGGATTTGAGGTCTTAGTGAATTTTCGGTTAGGAATCTTTTAAAGATAAATTGACAACTAATTACAACTATAGTTTTATTTGACAAACTATGTATTTAACTATGAATAATATGCGAAGCGGACAGTGGACAGTTTAAATAGGTTGTGTTTATTCATAAACTCACAAGACTACCTACCCACTGGACGCATTTACGTTACAAATAAAAACATCAAAGAAAACAAAAACAAAAACATGACGTGCACATGTGGAAACAAATGTACAAGAAGAACCGTTTTAACAGTCTCTCATTGCAGACGCATTTCGATTCATCTTGAGAAGACAGCCCTTGCAAAAATTGTGGCAAAAGGATAAATTACCCCTTTTTTCACAATATTTTATCTCTATTCAACAATTATACTTTCATTTATAGAGGTTGTTACATGCTTTTGTCTAGATGCTTTCAAAGTCGTCAGTTTCATATTTACTGTTTGGTGGAAACCTGATGCGACTCAAATAAAAGATTGACTCTCTCCTGTAATTCTTAATCAACGCTCATCTTCACCAATCATTCTAATTCTCATTATTTATTCACAAAGTAACACAATTTCTGACTAGCTAATTCGTGATGAGTCGATCAGGAATGTTGCTTCTTTGGAATTTTAGAATATATTTCAAACTTATTTAGAATTAGAATACATTAAGCATGGTTAGTGAATGCACACCCAGGTTATGAATCATCTTCTTAGTTCATTTTACATACGTTTGTATGGAACGCCGGCACTGTCTTTAGACGTGATGAAACTCCATTATTATGTCTGTTTGTTATTACATTATGTACATCGATCTTTACATGTTGTGCAAACATATTTATATTATGTCAGTATATGGTTATGTGTTGTGGTTTTGTACTTATATTCTGACAGTTTTTATTATATTATGTAGTTACATCTTTACATTATGTAGATACATCTTTATATTATGTAGATGCATCTTTATATTATGTCGGTACATCTTTATATTATGTAGATACATCTTTATATTATGTAGATACATCTTTATATTATGTCGGTACATCTTTACATTATGTCGATACATCTTTATATTATGTAGATACATCTTTATATTATGTAGTTTAATAATAATGGAGTTTCATCACTTCTAAAGACAGTGCCGGCGTTCCATACGTTTGCAATGTATGATTATATGTTGGTTATTATCTACCAAACGTTCTATTCTGATTTTTGTAATGTTATTTTTCTCAGATGAAACTTTGGAAATGCTGATTTGAAGTGACACAGTTTCATCTGACTAAGATATGCAGTGATCACATATTACTAAAACATGGTAGTTAAAGGGTTGTGTCAATGTGTGTATAATCTGATAAGACGGAGTAGATGTACATGCTAATCTAAACCTACACTTGTCAGAGACTTGTACCTGATTTGCATGGACGTGTGCCTCCTGAAAGTTGTTTGGAAATGCTGATTTAAAGTGACGAACAACTTTCAGGAGGCACCTGTTTTAAGATATATCGGCTAGTCCGTGATAAGTTACCAGTACTTCTGGTCCATGTATTCTGACACCAGCAAGTCAGTCGTTTTAATAAAGGCTCGTTTGAAGTCCGTGGGACGTCGTCCGTCGTGTGGTGCGTATCGTCCGTTGTTAGTAAAACAATTTAATGGGACAATTTCATTCCGTCAATTAGCTAATATAAATATCAGCAACGATAAAGGAAAGTCGGCATTCGGACATTAATGAACAGCAAAGTTCCAGATGTAGTTTTACCAGATTTGTTATTGTCTTAAGGCTGCCAAATGGTTCACCATGGTCTTTTAGAAGGAGTATAGGTCCGAACCAGCATGCGCATACGCCCAGTCTGATCTAGATACACACTTTGCATGAATTATTTGCAAATGCTTTTTTAGAGCTTCTGGTGATTAACTGAATATCTGCACAGGCTGATACCTATACTATTCTAAAATTCCAATTGGTAACCTTTTGCAGAGTTAATATAAACATGTCTTGTTCTGTTTTAACCATTTCTTAAAACAACAAATCCGCAACAGAGGACGTTGAAAACATTTAGATAAAAATGTGGTAAATCTCTTTTATTCAACTCTAACTATTGAATAGAGAAACATATTGTCGCTAAAAGAGAAGGTGCCCATAAGTAGTTCACCATTATTAGCTCGACTTTTGAAAAAAACGAGAGCTATTGTCATGACCCTGGCGTGGTCGTCGTCGGCGGGGCGGCGTGGTCGTCCGGTTAAGGTTTTTTTGTTTAGCTCATTTTTTCCTCCCTATCAGTCGAGCGTCTGTGCCGTACGCGGTGCTCTTGTTTTTAAATGACACATGCTACTATTATGTCAAAATACGTCTACAATTGGGAGATGGTTAAAACAATTTCTTCTGTCGCCCCCTAAAAATAAAATTGCAACTTGAAAATACCGAATTACTCCGATCTTAACTAATCCGGTTGCCCTATAGAACACTCTGTTGGTGTCTCAAACAGAATAATCTATACTTTACCCTCAATGTTTTCATATGTTTGAGTAGTACATGAGCCGTCCCACGAGAAAACTAACATTGTGCGTAACGTATCGACCTAGATCAGCCTAAGCATGTCGCGCAGGCTAACCCGGACAGACACTTTTCGCCTCCTGTAGATGTTCTGTTGTATGAGTCATTACTTTATACCTTCCCCGAGACGGAATGTGTCGGCCCGGATTAGCCTGCGCAGGCTGATCTTGGTCGATACATTACACAGAGACCATTATGTTTGTTTTCTCGTGGAACGGCGCACATATTGAATAAAAAAAACATGCCACATTACCTCTTTTAGAGGACGTCTCCTACCTTATGCAGCAAATGACATTCGAAGACAATATGAAAAGTTTTGAGTTAGCAAATGCTCCTATTTCCACAATGTGTTAAACCTTTTCCAAATTAATTTCCAAATGTTAAAATGTTGTAATCTTTCCTCAGTTGTATTCAAAGAAGACACACATATAATACCAGGTAAACTACAAACTACAAATTTACTAATTTATCAACGGGCGGCTTCGAAACCACCTATAATCGAAAAGTACAACAATTGATAGCATTGCGGCAAAAGAAAAGAAAAGCTCATCACGAGCGATTTCTCGCTGTTTTCAGAAGTATTTTGCTGCAGATGCGTCAAACGGCGTCTGTAAGTTAAAACGAGTTAAATAATGAAGATCGTCTTTGTTTGTGTAGTGTTTAAAGCATCCATCTTGACAACGGGTCACATGTTTGAGCTACACATCGGTTATACCACATTTCATCCGTTTCCCACATAAAGCATTTTTGACGCATCTGCAACGGACTAGGTTTTAAAACATAGTGAAAAAGAGAAATTCTGCTCATAATCGGCAAATGTTCAGCTTTTGTGTGCAGCTTTATTCAATTATTTTACTTTCATTTCGAGAGATCTTCCATCGTTTGGCCTAGATCAGCTTAAAGTCGTCTGCTGCAGATTTGTTGATGGCTTTAAGATGGCAGTAGTGGCTTCCTACCTTGGTAATATTTGTCGAGCAGTCTGCTTTGAAAATTTGAGAAATGACATTTGAATCAGATGTTTTCATTCCTCATTTCCACAACGTTTTGGTTTCGCAACTTTGATAGTATGTTGGAAAGCGCGAAGACATCCGTTGTAGAAAGTAAAGATCAGCTTACGTGTATACTATTCGTTTAACTAGGATATACTGCGATATAAGACTAATGCTGTTCAATCATACCACTATATGACATGTTGAGAAATTGGCACTCTCAGTGCTTGGTTTTTAGCTCGACTATTCGAAGAATATGAGAGCTATACTACTCATCCTGGCCCGGCGTCGGCGTCGGCGTCGGCGTCGGCGTCGGCGTCCACGTCACACTTTGGTTAAGGTTTTGCATGCAAGTTCTTAAATACTACATGTATTGCATTGAAACTTTCTACAACCCTACCAAACTATCACACCAATGTAGATTATTAAGTTAGATAACTCTATCCTGCATATTATGCAAGTTATGGCGCTTTTTTACTTAGAAATTCTGGTTAAAGTTTTGCGTGCAACTAAAGTAAGAGTCCATATCTCGGTATTTAATTGATGCATTGTATTGAAACTTTATACAGCACTACCCAACTATCACACCTATGTAGATTATCAAGTTAGATAACTCTATCCTGCATTTTATGCAAGTTATGGTTCTTTTTTTACTTAGAAATTCTGGTTAAAGTTTTTCGTGCAACTAAATTAAGAGACCATATCTCAGTATTTACTTGATGCATTGCATTGAAACTTTCTACAACCCTACCCAACTATCACATTTGTGTAGATTATTATCTAAGATAACTTTATCCTGCATTTTATGCAAGTTATGGCCCTTTTTTTACTTAGAAATTCTGGTTAAAGTTTTGCATGCAACTAAATTAAGAGTCCATATCTCAGTATATACTTGATGCATTGCATTGAACCTTTATACAACCCTACCCAACTATTACACCTATGTAGATTAACAAGTTAGATAACTCTATCCTGCATTTTAGGCAAGTTATGGCACTTTTGTTTACTAAGAAATTATGGTTAAAATTTTGCGTGCAACTAAATCAAGAGTCCATATCTCAGTATTTACTTGATGCATTGCATTGAAACTTTCTACAACCCTATATACCCAACTATTACACCTGTGTAGGTAATCAAGTATGATAACTCTATTCTGCATTTTATGCAAGTTATGGCCCGATTTAGCTCGACTATTCGAAGAATATGAGAGCTATACTACTCAACCTGGCGTCGGCGTCGGCGTCGGCGTCCACGTCACACTTTGGTTAAGGTTTTGCATGCAAGTACTTAAATACTACATGTATTGCATTGAAACTTTCTACAACCCTACCAAATTATCACACCTATGTAGCTTATTAAGTTAGATAACTCTATCCTGCATTTTATGCAAGTTATGGCCCTTATTTACTTAGAAATTCTGGTTAAAGTTTTGCGTGCAACTTAATTAAGAGACCATATCTCAGTATTTACTTGATGCATTGCATTGAAACTTTATACAACCCTACCCAACTATCACACCTATGTACATTATCAAGTTAGATAACTATATCATGCATTTTATGCAAGTTATGGCCCTTTTTTTACTAAGAAATTCTGGTTAAAGTTTTGCGTGCAACTAAATTAACAGTCCATATCTCAGTATTTACCTATTGCATTGCATTGAAACATTATACAACCCTACCCAACTAGCACACCTATGTAGATTATCATGTTAAATAACTCTATCCGGCATTTTATGCAAGTTATGGCCCTTTTTTTACTTAGAAATTCTGGTTAAAGTTGTGCGTGCAACTAAATTAACAGTCAATATCTCAGTATTTACTTGTTGCATTGCATTGAAATGTTCTACAACCCTACCAAACTATCACACCTTTGTAGATTATCAAGTTAGATAACTTTATCTGGCATTTTCTGCAAGTTATGGCCCTTTTTTTTCTTAGAAATTCTGGTTAAAGTTTTGCGTGCAACTAAATTAATAGTCCATATCTCAGTGTTTACTTGATGCATTACATTGAAACTTTCTACAATACTACCCAACTATCACACCTTTGTAGATTATCAAGTTAAATAACCCTTGTATTTTATGCAAGTTATGGCCCTTTTTTAACTAGAAATTTGGTTAAAGTTTTGCATGCAACTTCATTAAGAGTCGATATCCTAGTATTTACTTTATGCATTGCTTTGAAACTTTATACAACCCTTCCCTATATATTATATTATGTCTCCTTCTTTCCTATTATTTGTCCTTCTTTCCTTATTCCACTTATATTCTGTCGTCTTTTTTTCCTATTATTTGTCCTTCTTTCCTTATTCCACTTATATTATGTCGCCTTCTTTCCTATTATGGCTTAGGGAAGAAGGAGACATAATATAAGTGGAATAAGGAAAGAAGGACAAATAATAGGAAAGAAGGAGACAAAATATGAAAGAAGGTGACATAATATAAGTGGAATAAGAAAGAAGGACAAATAATAGGAAAGAAGAAGACATAAGATAAGTGGGAATAAGGAAAGAAGGACAAATAATATGAAAGAAGGAGACATAATATAAGTGGAATAAGGAAATAAGGACAAATAATAGGAAAGAAGGAGACATAATAGACATAATATAAGTGGAATAAGGAAAGAAGGACAAATAATAGGAAAGAAGGAGACATAATATGAAAGAAGGAGACATAATATAAGTGCAATAAGGAAAGAAGGACAAATAATAGGAAAGAAGGAGACATAATATGAAAGAAGGCGACATAATATGAAAGAAGGAGACATAATATAAGTGGGAATAAGGAAAGAAGGAGACATAATAGGAAAGAAGGAGACATAATTGATATAATATAAGTGGAATAAGGAAAGAAGGAGACATAATATTAAAAAAGAAGACATAATATAAGTGGAATAAGGAAAGAAGGAGACATAATAGGAAAGAAGGAGACATAATAGACATAATATAAGTGGAATAAGGAAAGAAGGGCAAATAATAGGAAAGAAGGAGACATAATAGACATAATATAAGTGGAATAAGGAAAGAAGGACAAATAATAGGAAAGAAGGAGACATAATATGAAAGAAGGCGACATAATATGAAAGAAGGAGACATAATATAAGTGGAATAAGGAAAGAAGGAGACATAATAGGAAAGAAGGAGACATAATAGACATAATATAAGTGGAATAAGGAAATAAGGGCAAATAATAGGAAAGAAGGAGACATAATATGAAAGAAGGAGACATAATATAAGTGGAATAAGGAAAGAAGGACAAATAATAGGAAAGAAGGAGACATAATATGAAAGAAGGAGACATACTATGAGTGGAATAAGGAAAGAAGGACAAATAATAGGAAAGAAGGAGACATAATAGACATAATATAAGTGGAATGAGGAAAGAAGGAGACATAATATGAAAGAAGGAGACATAATATAAGTGGAATAAGGAAAGAAGGACAAATAATAGGAAAGAAGGAGACATGATATAAGTGGAGTAAGGAAAGAAGGACACATAATAGGAAAGAAGGCGACATAATATAAGTGGAATAAGGAAAGAAGGACAAATAATAGGAAAGAAGGAGACATAACAGACATAATATAAGTGGAATAAGGAAAGAAGGACAAATAATAGGAAAGAAGGAGACATAATATGAAAGTAGGCGACATAATAGGAAAGAAGGAGAAATAATATAAGTGGAATACGGAAAGAAGGAGAAATAATAAGTGGAATAAGGAAAGAAGGACAATAATAGGAAAGAAGGAGACATAATATAAGTGGAATAAGGAAAGAAGGACCAATAATATGAAAGAAGGAGACATAATAGGAAAGAAGGAGAAATAATATAAGTGGAATAAGGAAAGAAGGACAAATAATAGGAAAGAAGGAGAAATAATATAAGTGGAATACGGAAAAAAGGAGAAATAATAAGTGGAATAAGGAAAGAAGGACAAAATAATAGGAAAGAAGGCGACATCATAGGAAAGAAGGAGAAATTATATAAGTGGAAAGGGGAAAGAAGGACAAATAACAGGAAAGAAGGAGAAATAATATAAGTGGAAATAATATAAGTGGAAACAAGAAAGAATAAAAAGGTAGAAGAACAAGAAGGAGGAAGAAATAGGGAAGAAGTAGAAAATAAGTAGAAATAGTAGAATAATAATAATAATAGTAGAAGAAGTAGGAAGGAAAAAGAAGAAAGAATAAAAAGGTAGAAGAACAAGAAGGGGGAAGAAATAGGGAGGAAGTAGAAAATAAGTAGAAATAGTAGAATAATAATAATAATAGTAGTAGAAGTAGGAAGGAAAAAGAAGAAAGAAGAAAAAGGAAGGAAGAAGAAAGAAGAAGGAAGAAGAAGAAGAAGAAAGAAGAAGAAAGAAGAAGGAAGAACAAAGAAGAAAGAAGAAGAAAGAAGAAAGAAGACGAAGAAGGAAGAAAGGAGAAAAAGAAACAGAACAAGAACAAGTACAAGAACAGGAGCAAGAACAAGAACAAAGTGGAAGAAGAAAGAAGATATAGTTAGAAGAAAGAAGAAGAAGGAATAAGAAGAAGAAGAAGAAGGGAGAAGAAGAAAGAAGAAGAAAGAAGAAGAAAGAAGAAGAAAGAAGAAGAAAGAAGAAGAAAACGATGAAGTGAAAGGAGAGAAGAAGAAGATAAAAGAAAAAGAAGATTGATTGATACAAAAAGAAGAAGAGGACGAAGATGAGCAAGACGAAGAAGGAGAAAAAGAACAAAAAAATGAAGAAGAAGAAGAGAAAAATTATGGAAAGAAGAAGGAAGAAAATCAACAAGGAAGAAGAAGTAGAAATAGGAAAGAAGTAGAAGAAGAAGAAGGTGAATGAAGAATAAGAAAGAAGAAGATGAAGAAGGAAGAGGGAAGACCAAACAAGGAAGAAGAAGAAAACAGAAAGATGACAAATAATGATGAAGAAGTAGAAGTAGAAATAGGAAAGAAGTAGAAGAAGAAAAAGAAAGAAGAAGAAAGAAGAAGGAAGAACAAAGAAGAAAGAAGAAAAAGGAAGGAAAAAGAAGAAGGAAGAAGAAGAGGGAAGAACAAAAAAGGAACAAACAAGGAAGAAGAAGAAGGAAGAAGATGAAAATGAAGAAGAATAAGAGAAAAATTATGGGGAGGAGGAGGAAGAGAGAAATTATCAATATATTTTTAACTAGGGCAAAGCTTATGTGTCATTAGTTTAAGTACTTTGTCAAATATCTCTTTTTTCCACTATGATTTCTAGCAAAAACCATGCTTCAATTTCCAAAACTCCTATTCCTTTTCTTCAGATGTTTATAATGTCGGTTAAAGTGTAAATCATTATTATGGAAATGGAATACAAATATATACTGACTGAAGTATTGTTGAAAATGTGTAAAAAACAGGAGCTGTCGGAGGACAGCGCGCTCGACTATTCCACCGCTTATTTAAGTTACTGAGATAATGGACTCTAATGTAGTTGCATGCAAAACATTAACCACCATTTCTTAGTGGGTGATAATTTGCATTATATGCAGGATAGTGTTATTTAACATGATTATTTCCATAGGTGTGATGGTTAGATAGGGTTGTATAACCTTTCAATGGAATGCATCAAGTAGTTACTAAGATATGGACTCTTAATGTAGTTGCACGCAAACCTTTAACCATAATTTCTAAGTAAAAAAAGGGCAACAATTTGCACCATATACAGGATAGAGTTATCTTAATTGGTTGTGTTTATAGTTGTGCACTTGGGAAAGGTTGTATAAAGTTTCAATACAATTTTTCAAGTTGTTACTGACATTACACTCTAAATGTAGTTGCAAAACTTTAACCAGAATTTCTAAGTAAACAAAATGCCATAACTTGCATAAAATGCAGGATAGAGTTATCTAACTTGATAATCTACATAGATGTGATAATTAGGTAGGGTTGTATAAAGGTTCAATGCAATGCATCGAGTATATACTGAGACATGGACTCTTAATTTAGTTGCACGCAAAATTTAACCAGTATTTCTAAGTAAAAAAAGGGCCATAACTTGCATAAAATGCAGAATAGAGTTTTCATACTTGATAATCTACACAGGTGTAATAGTTGGGTATGGTTGTAGAAAGTTTCAATGCAATGCATCAAGTAAATACTGAGATATGGACTCTTAATTTAGTTGCACGCAAAACTTTAACCATAATTTCTTAGTAAAAGAAAGTGCCATAACTTGCCTAAAATGCAGAATAGAGTTATCTAACTTGTTAATCTACATAGGTGTAATAGTTGGGTAGGGTTGTAAAAAGGTTCAATGCAATGCATCAAGTATATACTGAGATATGGACTCAATTTAGTTGCATGCAAAACTTTAACCAGAATTTCTAAGTAAAACAAGAGCTGTCGGAGGACAGCGCGCTCGACTATTTCAGCACTTATTTAAGTTACTGAGATAATGGACTCTAATGTAGTTGCATGCAAAACATTAACCACAATTTCTTAAAGGGTGATAATTTGCATTATATGCAGGATAGAGTTATTTAACTTGATTATTTTGATAGGTGTGATGGTTGGGAAGGGTTATATAACGTTTCAATGGAATGCATCAAGTAGTTACTAAGATATGGACTCTTAATGTAGTTGCACGCAAACCTTTAACCATAATTTCTAAGTAAAAAAAGGGCAACAATTTGCACCATATGCAGGATAGAGTTATCTTAATTGGTTGTGTATCTAGTTGTGAAAGGTTGTATAAAGTTTCAATACAACGCTTCAAGTTGTTACTGAGATTACAATCTAAATGTAGTTGCAAAACTTTAACCAGAATTTCTAAGTCCAAAAAGGGCCATAACTTGCAGAAAATGCTAGATAGAGTTATCGTACTTGATTGTTTACATAGGTGTGATGTTCGGGAAGGGCTGTATAAGGTTTCAATGCAATGCATCAAGTAATTACTATGATATGGTCTCTTAATGTAGTTGCATGCACAACTTTATCCATAATTTATAAGTCCAAAAAGGCCCATAACTTGCATAAAATGCAGGATAAAGTTATTTAAATTGAAAGTCAACACAGGTGTGATAGTTGGGAAGGGTTGTATAAAGTTTCAAAGCAATGCATAAAGTAAATACTAGGATATCGACTCTTAATGAAGTTGCATGCAAAACCTTAACCAAATTTCTAGTTAAAAAAAGGGCCATAACTTGCATAAAATACAAGAGTTATTTAACTTGATAATCTACAAAGGTGTGATAGTTGGGTAGGGTTGTAGAAAGTTTCAATGTAATGCATCAAGTAAACACTGAGATATGGACTATTAATTTAGTTGCACGCAAAACTTTAACCAGAATTTTTAAGAAAAAAAAGGGCCATAACCTGCAGAAAATGCCAGATAGAGTTATCTAACTTGATAATCTACAAAGGTGTGATAGTTTGGCAGGGTTGTAGAAAGTTTCAATGCAATGCAACAAGTAAATACTGAGATATTGACTGTTAATTTAGTTGCACGCACAACTTTAACCAGAATTTCTAAGTAAAAAAGGGCCATAACTTGCAGAAAATGCCGGATAGAGTTTTTTAACTTGATAATCTACATAGGTGTGATAGTTGGGTAGGGTTGAATAAAGTTTCAATGCAATGCAATAAGTAAATACTGAGATATGGACTGTTAATTTAGTTGCATGCAAAACTTTAACCAGAATTTCTAAGTAAAAAAAGGGCCATAACTTGCATAAAATGCATGATATAGTTATCTAACTTGATAATCTACATAGGTGTGATAATTTGGTAGGGTTGTAGAAAGTTGCAATGCAATACATGTAGTATTTAAGTACTTGCATGCAAAACCTTAACCAAAGTCTGACGTGGACACCGACGCCAGGGTGAGTAGTATATAGTATATAAAGTTTCAATGCAATGCATCAAGTAAATACTGAGATATGGACTGTTAATTAAGTTGCACGCAAATCTTTAACCAGAATTTCTATGGAAAAAAAAGGGCCATAACTTGCATAAAATGCCAGATGGAGTTATCTAACTTGATAATCTACACAGGGATGATAGTTGGGTAGGGTTGTAGAAAGTTTCAATGCAATGCAACAAGTAAATACTGAGATATTGACTCTTAATTTAGTTGCATGCAAAACTTTAACCAGAATTTCTAAGTAAAAAAGGGCCATAACTTGCATAAAATGCCGGATAGAGTTATTTAACTTGATAATCTACATAGGTGTGATAGTTGGGTAGGGTTGTATAAAGTTTCAATGCAATGCAATAAGTAAATACTAAGATATGGACTGTTAATTTAGTTGCACGCAAAACTTTAACCAGAATTTCTAAGTAAAAAAAGGGCCATAACTTGCATAAAATGCATGATATAGTTATCTAACTTGATAATCTACATAGGTGTGATAATTTGGTAGGGTTGTAGAACTTGCATGCAAAACCTTAACCAAAGTGTGACGTGGACGCCGACGCCAGGGTGAGTAGTATATAGTATATAAAGTTTCAATGCAATGCATCAAGTAAATACTGATATATGGACTGTTAATTAAGTTGCACGCAAATCTTTAACCAGAATTTCTATGGAAAATAAAGGGCCATAACTTGCATAAAATGCCAGATAGAGTTATCGAACTTGATAATCTACACAGGGATTATAGTTGGGTAGGGTTGTAGAAAGTTTCAATGCAATGCATCAAGTAAATACTGAGATATATGGACTGTTAATTTAGTTGCATGCAAAACTTTAACCAGAATTTCTAAGAAAAAAAAGGGCCATAACTTGCAGAAAATGCCAGATAGAGTTATGTAACTTGATAATCTACAAAGGTGTGATAGTTTGGCAGGGTTGTAGAACATTTCAATGCAATGCAACAAGTAAATACTGAGATATTGACTGTTAATTTAGTTGCACGCACAACTTTAACCAGAATTTCTAAGTAAAAAAAGGGCCATAACTTGCATAAAATGCCGGATAGAGTTATTTAACATGATAATCTACATAGGTGTGATAGTTGGGTAGGGTTGTATAAAGTTTCAATGCAATGCAATAAGTAAATACTGAGATATGGACTGTTAATTTAGTTGCACGCAAAACTTTAACCAGAATTTCTAAGTAAAAAAAGGGCAATAACTTGCATAAAATGCATGATATAGTTATCTAACTTGATAATCTACATAGGTGTGATAGTTGGGTAGGGTTGTATAAAGTCTCAATGCAATGCATCAAGTAAATACTGAGATATGGACTCTTAATTAAGTTGCACGCAAAACTTTAACCAGAATTTCTAAGTAAATAAGGGCCATAACTTGCATAAAATGCAGGATAGAGTTATCTAACTTAATAAGCTACATAGGTGTGATAATTTGGTAGGGTTGTAGAAAGTTTCAATGCAATACATGTAGTATTTAAGTACTTGCATGCAAAACCTTAACCAAAGTGTGACGTGGACGCCGACGCCGACGCCGACGCCGACGCCAGGGTAGTAGTATAGCTCTCATATTCTTCGAATAGTCGAGCTAAAACGGGCCATAACTTGCATAAAATGCAGAATAGAGTTATCATACTTGATAACCTACACAGGTGTAATAGTTGGGTATAAAGGGTTGTAGAAAGTTTCAATGCAATGCATCAAGTAAATACTGAGATATGGACTCTTAATTTAGCTGCACGCAAAACTTTAACCATAATTTCTTAGTAAACAAAAGTGCCATAACTTGCCTAAAATGCAGGATAGAGTTATCTAACTTGTTAATCTACATAGGTGTAATAGTTGGGTAGGGTTGTATAAAGGTTCAATGCAATGCATCAAGTATATACTGAGATATGGACTCTTAATTTAGTTGCATGCAAAACTTTAACCAGAATTTCTAAGTAAAAAAAGGACCATAACTTGCATAAAATGCAGGATAGAGTTATCTTAGATAATAATCTACACAAGTGTGATAGTTGGGTAGGGTTGTAGAAAGTTTCAATGCAATGCATCTAGTAAATACTGAGATATGGACTCTTACTTTAGTTGCACGCAAAACTTTAACCAGAATTTCTAAGTAAAAAAGCGCCATAACTTGCCTAAAATGCAGGATAGAGTTATCTAACTTGATAATCTACATAGGTGTGATAGTTGGGTAGTGCTGTATAAAGTTTCAATACAATGCATCAATTAAATACCGAGATATGGACTCTTACTTTAGTTGCACGCAAAACTTTAACCAGAATTTCTAAGTAAAAAAGCGCCATAACTTGCATAAAATGCAGGATAGAGTTATATAACTTAATAAGCTACATAGGTGTGATAATTTGGTAGGGTTGTAGAAAGTTTCAATGCAATACATGTAGTATTTAAGTACTTGCATGCAAAACCTTAACCAAAGTGTGACGTGGACGCCGACACCGACGCCGACGCCAGGGTGAGTAGTATAGCTCTCATATTCTTCGAATAGTCGAACTAAAACGGGCCATAACTTGCATAAAATGCAGAATAGAGTTATCATACTTGATAACCTACACAGGTGTAATAGTTGGGTATATAGGGTTGTAGAAAGTTTCAATGCAATGCATCAAGTAAATACTGAGATATGGACTCTTAATTTAGTTGCACGCAAAACTTTAACCATAATTTCTTAGTAAACAAAAGTGCCATAACTTGCCTAAAATGCAGGATAGAGTTATCTAACTTGTTAATGTACATAGGTGTTATAGTTGGGTAGGGTTGTATAAAGGTTCAATGCAATGCATCAAGTATATACTGAGATATGGATATAATCTACATTGGTGTGATAGTTTGGTAGGGTTGTAGAAAGTTTCAATGCAATACATGTAGTATTTAAGAACTTGCATGCAAAACCTTAACCAAAGTGTGACGTGGAAGCCGACGCCGACGCCGACGCCGACGCCGACGCCGACGCCAGGATGAGTAGTATAGCTCTCATATTCTTCGAATAGTCGAGCTAAAAACCAAGCACTGAGAGTGCCAATTTCTCAACATGTCATATAGTGGTATGATTGAACAGCATTAGTGTTATATCGCAGTATATCCTAGTTAAACGAATAGTAAGCTGATCTTTACTTTCTACAACGGATGTCTTCGCGCTTTCCAACATACTATCAAAGTTGCGAAACCAAAACGTTGTGGAAATGAGGAATGAAAACATCTGATTCAAATGTCATTTCTCAAATGTTCAAAGCAGTCTGCTCGACAAATATTACCAAGGTAGGAAGCCACTACTGCCATCTTAAAGCCATCAACAAATCTGCAGCAGACGACTTTAAGCTGATCTAGGCCAAACGATGGAAAATCTCTCGAAATGAAAGTAAAAGAATTGAATAAAGCTGAACACAAAAGCTGAACATTTGCCGATTATGAGCAGAATTTCTCTTTTTCACTATGTTTTAAAACCTAGTCCGTTGCAGATGCGTCAAAAATGCTTTATGTGGGAAACGGATGAAATGTGGTATAACCGATGTGTAGCTCAAACATGTGACCCGTTGTCAAGATGGATGCTTTAAACACTACACAAACAAAGACGATCTTCATTATTTAACTCGTTTTAACTTACAGACGCCGTTTGACGCATCTGCAGCAAAATACTTCTGAAAACAGCGAGAAATCGCTCGTGATGAGCTTTTCTTTTCTTTTGCCGCAATGCTATCAATTGTTGTACTTTTCGATTATAGGTGGTTTCGAAGCCGCCCGTTGATAAATTAGTAAATTTGTAGTTTGTAGTTTACCTGGTATTATATGTGTGTCTTCTTTGAATACAACTGAGGAAAGATTACAACATTTGAACATTTGGAAATTAATTTGGAAAAAGTTTAACACATTGTGGAAATAGGAGCATTTGCTAACTCAAAACTTTTCATATTGTCTTCGAATGTCATTTGCTGCATAAGGTAGGTGACGTCCTCTAAAAGAGGTAATGTGGCATGTTTTTTTTATTCAATATGTGCGCCGTTCCACGAGAAAACAAACATAATGGTCTCTGTGTAATGTATCGACCAAGATCAGCCTGCGCAGGCTAATCCGGGCCGACACATTCCGTCTCGGGGAAGGTATAAAGTAATGACTCATAAAACAGAACATCTACAGGAGGCGAAAAGTGTCTGTCCGGGTTAGCCTGCGCGACATGCTTAGGCTGATCTAGGTCGATACGTTACGCACAATGTTAGTTTTCTCGTGGGACGGCTCATGTACTACTCAAACATATGAAAACATTGAGGGTAAAGTATAGATTATTCTGTTTGAGACACCAACAGAGTGTTCTATAGGGCAACCGGATTAGTTAAGATCGGAGTAATTCGGTATTTTCAAGTTGCAATTTTATTTTTAGGGGGCGACAGAAGAAATTGTTTTAACCATCTCCCAATTGTAGACGTATTTTGACATAATAGTAGCATGTGTCATTTAAAAACAAGAGCACCGCGTACGGCACAGACAGAAGAAATTGTTTTAACCATCTCCCAATTGTAGACGTATTTTGACATAATAGTAGCATGTGTCATTTAAAAACAAGAGCACCGCGTACGGCACAGACGCTCGACTGATAGGGAGGAAAAAAATGAGCTAAACAAAAAAACCTTAACCGGACGACCACGCCGCCGCCCCGCCGACGACGACGACGCCAGGGTCATGACAATAGCTCTCGTTTTTTTCAAAAGTCGAGCTTATAATGGTGAACTACTTATGGGCACCTTCTCTTTTAGCAACAATATGTTTCTCTATTCTATATAAATTCTAGTTTGTTTACATTCTATGAGCTTTCTGTGCAAAAGGTTACCAATTGGAATTTTAGAATAGTATAGGTATCAGTCTGTGCAGATATTCAGTTAATCACCAGAAGCTCTAAAAAAGCATTTGCAAATAATTCATGCAAAGTGTGTATCTAGATCAGACTGGGCGTATGCGCATGCTGGTTCTGACCTATACTCTTCTAAAAGACCATGGTGAACCATTTGGCAGCCTTAAGACAATAACAAATCTGGTAAAACTACATCTGGAACTTTGCTGTTCATTAATGTCCGAATGCCGACTTTCCTTTATCGTTGCTGATATTTATATTAGCTAATTGACGGAATGAAATTGTCCCATTGAATTGTTTCACCAACAACGGACGATACGCACCACACGACGGACGACGTCCCACGGACATCAAACGCGCCTTTATTAAAACGACTGACTTGCTGGTGTCAGAATACATGGACCAGAAGTACTGGTAACTTATCACGGACTAGCCGATATATCTTTAAACAGGTGCCTCCTAAAAGTTGTTCGTCACTTTAAATCAGTATTTCCAAACAATTTTCAGGAGGCACACGTCCATGCAAAATAGGTACAAGTTTCTGACAAGTGTAGGTTTAGATTAGCATGTACATCTACTCTGTCTTATCAGATTATACACAAATTGACACAACCCTTTAACTACCATGTTTTAGTAATATGTGATCACTGCAGATCTTAGTCAGATGAAACTGTGTCAATTCAAATCAGCATTTCCAAAGTTTCATCTGAGAAAAATAACATTACAAAAATCAGAATAGAATGTTTGGTAGATAATAACCAACATAAAATCTTACATTGCAAACGTATGTAAAATGAACTAAGAAGATGTTTCATAACCTGGGTGTGCATTCACGAACCATGCGTAATGTATTCTAATTCTAAATTAGTTTGAAATATATTCTAAAATTCCAAAGCTAGTCAGAAATTGTGTTACTTTGTGAATAAATAATGAGAATTAGAATGATTGGTGAAGATGAGCGTTGATTAAGAATTACAGGAGAGAGTCAATCTTTTATTTGAGTCGCATCAGAATTCCATCAAACAGCAAATATTAAACTGACGAAAGCATCTAGACAAAAGCATGTAACAACATCTATAAATGAAAGTATAATTGTTGAATAGAGATAAAATATTGTGAAAAAAGGGGTAATTTATCCTTTTGCCACAATTTTTGCAAGGGCTGTCTTCTCAAGATGAATCGAAATGCGTCTAGAATGGGAGACTGTTAAAACGGTTCTTCTTGTACATTTGTTTCCACATGTGCACGTCATATTTTTGTTTTTGTTTTCTTTGATGTTTTTATTTGTAACGTAAATGCGTCCAGTGGGTAGGTAGTCTTGTGAGTTTATGAATAAACACAACCTATTTAAACTGTCCACTGTCCGCTTCGCATAGTATTCATAGTTAAATGCATAGTTTGTCAAATAAAACTAGAGTTGTAATTAGTTGTCAATTTAACTTTAAAAGATTCCTAACCGAAAATTCACTAAGACCTCAAATCCTCAATCGCGGCTCATTTCGATGTACTCGTATATATGTATTTTTGTCAAGTTCTTTTCTTTCCTTCTTAAAGGAAAATTGCAACTTTTTTTAACAATTTTGAAATAGTGTAAGTTTATATATGGAGGTCTGCGAAAACCAACCTCGAGTCATTTGGGACGAGTGTAGATCGAGATCAGCCATCACATCAGGACATTCTGATTGCGATCCACACAGTTCGCCAATTCGATCATAGAACGTTTCAAGAAACTTCTGTACAGCAGTATTTTTTTCCAACACCTGCAATAATTAGGTTAGGGTTGGTTTTCACAGAGTAACATTTAATAACAGAAAGGAGTTTATCATTTGCCTTAATATTCTATTTCTTGAGTTGACTGCATTGTAAATATATGTAAGAAATCTTCATCCGTTAACCGTTTCCCAACATGTAGACGCTTTTTGACGTCTATGCAGCAAACGGCTTTGAAAATATGGTGTTAGAAGTAAACATTCCTTTCTCACAATGAGCAAAGTCTACTTTTATCACAATGTTTTCAACTCTATTCAATAAGTATACACACATCTTTTAAGATACTCATCGTGTTTATCGTAGTTGGTTACATAGTCGTCACTTGCACATTTATTGTATGTGGGGAAGGGTTAAACATCATAAAATACAAATCCCACAAAATGTCTTTTTCAAAACATTATATAAAATTATAGAAAGGAGTTCAATATTTTCCCTTATATTCTATTTCTAGAGTTGTCTGCATAAAAACCTACATAAATTAACCGTTTCGCACATGTAGACGCTTTCTGACGTCTCTGCAGCAGACGACTTTGAAAATATGGTGTCAAAAGAAGACATTGCTTGTTGATAATGCGTAATATTATTGCCACATTGTTTTCAACAGGGTTCAATAAGTATACAAGCATCTTTTAAGAGACTCAGTGTTTAATGGAATATGGTTATGAAGCCGTTTGCTGCACATTTGTTGTATGAGGGGAAGTGTTAAAATGGAAGCGTCATTTAGCGACAATATTATATGGGGATGAAGCGTCATTTAGCGACAATATTATATGGAAAAAAACCCATAAACATCTAGAACATGAAAGATGCAAAAAACACATAGCGGTTCCCTCATATAGACGATGTTGACGTTTCAAATTGTTGAAAAGTAGAAATCGTGCATATAGAGACTTATTTTCCCTTTAGCCCCACCCCTAATACAATAAATATGTGGTAGACGTCTTTGAAACTATATGGGCAAACGTATGTAATAACTCTAAACATGAATGTATGATCCGGAGCATAACAGTTGAAAACATTGTGGCAAAAGGAGAACAATTACGTTATGAACAATCTCATTTCCCCACATACGCCATCTGATGCATATGCGTCAAAATGCATCTGCATGTAACTTAATAACCATACATCGCACATAGGTGCTTAACGTTTTTCTCTACAAGTGTTTTCAAAGCCGACACTCAAATTAGGTAAACTGTTAAAGGATAATATAATTGGTTGAAAGAACTAATTAATTACCAAATTACATTACTTTACAATGAAATAATAATCTCATTATAAAAGATATACTTTATATTAATTTGGGACTCAACTATTTCATTTACATTTTCCCACATACATCAAACATATGCAGCAATAAAGAAAACCTCAACAAATGAAACATTAATTATTAAATAGTTTAAAATGTTCTGCTAAAGGTAGAAATTGCTACGGTTTTAGTTTTGTTTTGTCCAAAGATGCATTCGGGACTATATAACATGTAGACAAACAGGACAGTAAAGGCTTTGGCGAGATTGTGCGGATGCACTGGTTAGCCTGAACCTTCACTGTACGTAAATGCATTCATATCGGAAATCATGCGGCTGATATACACACACAAGTTTGAGCACGAATGATGTCTTGTTGTCTCTCTTTTTTTTAACTACCGCCTCGTTGGTGTCATGTCCGCCTCGGGTCCAGAAGGTCGCGGGTTCAAAATTGTTGAAATTTGCGTAAAGCTCCTTTCAAAACAAAACTCATCTCTTCAGCTTTCTTATATCCCAGATGGAAAATTATTATATTACTGATGATATTATTGTCTGTCTATTTTTTTATTCACATAATCATATAATATTATTGTCTGTCTATTTGTTTATTCACAGAATCATATATATCACATCACGGTTTTTTATGAAATTCCGCTTGGTCCTATTAGAGCTCGACGGACAACATCCTGAAAAATACGGATTTTGAAAATGATAATACTTCTGTAATGACCAACAGCCCATATGGCCTTTTTAAAACTGACTAGTTGTGAAATCGTGGTTGGAAAAGAACAATTGATCAAATTCGCAATTTCTACTTTCGCACAGACGTCGCGCAAGCTAACCCGGCATATTAACGACTTTGAAAACATAGTGACAAAAACATGAAAAATCTCCATAAAAGATAGCTTAATTGTTAAATAAAGTTGAAAACATTGTGGCCAAAGGAGTTATTGCTTATCATGAGCAGTTTCCCCTTTGGCCACAATGTTTTCAAAAGTCGTCTGCTGCTATTGCGTCAAGGTGCTTCTGCAGGTGGGAAATGGTTAAAACGGCGAAGAGAACATATACAAGCAAACACCAAACTTTACCGAAAACATAATGTATCATCTTTAGAAGAAGAAATGAAACATTGTGGAACAGGTTTGCATTTTCTCAATAAGAGATGCTAAAGTATGAAGGAAATGGTTGTGCTGATGATATAACTGTACCTTTTAAAATGTTATTGATCAATCACATGTTACTGGGTTGTAAATATACATCACGATCCTTTAACTCTGGAGTATAATACTCACATAAAGCACTACTTCATTATATTGCACTTAAGTACTATTAACCCTTTCCCTCATATGGCAATTCTGCAGCAGACGACTTTGAACATATCTTGTCAAAACATAGAAAATCTCCATAATTGAATGGATAACCTATGACAAAAACTAGAAAACATTGTGGCAAAATTCAAGGGCCATTACTCCATATTTAGGATACAATGGAGTTATCTAACCTAATTGTACGATGGTCCTTAACAAATGTGTGAAGTATGCAGTGATTTAAATTATGAAACTTTAACGTTGAGCTAAACGCAAATATTAAAACTGACCAAGTCCAGAAATAACAAAACCTTAAAAAAAGGTTTACCAAATGTTTGACATCATGCAAAACCCGTTTGATATGTTGAAGAATTATATTTGATAAATGAATGATCACAATTAGAAAGGAATGTAACCAAAAATTATGAATTTATCTAAAATTCTTAAAATCAAACAAAAATCATGTTATTTATTCCCAAAAAGTCACACTCAGCATCTTCAACATACAATGTGAAGAAAGGTATTATATGTAATTATATTTCAAAATATGAAAGCCCTAACACAAGTACTTATTGAGAAAAATTAAAAAATTAAATGAAAATGCCAACTTGCCCTATAACTTTAACCACCCAAAATCATGTTTTTTACCCAAAAAAGAAGGTCACACTCAGCATCTTCAGCATTCAATGTGAAGAAAGGTATAAGATGTAACTACATTCAAAATATTAAAGCTGTAGCACAAATACTTATTGAGAAAAAAATTAAAACAAGAGCTGTCGGAGGACAGCGCGCTCGACTATATGCCGCTTATTCACATAAAGCACTATTTCATTATATTGCACTTAAGTACTATTAACCCTTTCCCTCATACGGCAATTCTGCAGCAGACGACTTTGAACGTATTTTGTCAAAACATAGAAAATCTCCATAATTGAATGGATAACCTATGACAAAAAGTGGAAAACATTGTGGCAAAATTTTCTAAGTAATTCAAGGGCCATTACTCCATATTTAGGATACAATGGAGTTATCTAACCTAATTGTACGATGGTCCTTAACAAATTTGATTTGAATTATGAAACTTTAACGTTGAGCTAAACGCAAATGTTAAAACTGACCGAGTCCAAAAATAGCAAAACCTTAAAAAAAGGTTTACCAAATGTATGACATCATGCAAAACCCGTTTGATATGTTGAAGAATTATATTTGATAAATGAATGATCACAATTAGAAAGGAATGTAACCAAAAATGATGAATTTATCTAAAAATTCTCAAAATCAAACAAAAATCATGTTATTTATTCTTAAAAAGTCACACTCAGCATCTTCAACATACAATGTGAAGAAAGGTATTATATGTAATTATATTCCAAATATGAAAGCCCTAACACAAGTACTTATTGAGAAAAAATAAAAAATTAAATGAAAATGCCAACTTGCCCTAAAACTTTAACCACCCCAAATCATGTCTTTTGCCGCAAAAAGAAGGTCACACTCAGCATCTTCAGCATACAATATGAAGAAATGTATTGGATGTAATTATATTCCAAATATGAAAGCCCTAGCATAAGTAATTATTGAGAAAAAAAAAAAAAAAAATCCAACTTGCCCTAAAACTTTAACCACCGAAAATCAGGTTTTTTACCCCCAAAAAGAAGGTCACACTCAGCATCTTCAGCATTCAATGTGAAGAAAGGTATAATATGTAACTACATTCCAAGTATTAAAGCCGTAGCACAAATACTTATTGAGAAAAGTTAAAAAATTAAATGAAAATGCCAACTTGCCCTAAAACTTTAACCACCCAAAATCACGTCTTTTACCCCAAAAAGAAGGTCACACTCAGAATCTTCAGCATACAATATGAAACAGGTATTAGATGTAATTATATTCCAAATATAAAAGCCCTAGCATAAGTAATTATTGAGAAAAAAAAAACAAGAGTTGTCGGAGGACAATATAGCTCGCCTATCAGGGCCATCGTATATCAGGGCCTACTTCAGAACAGTTAAAGTATTAGGTAAAGTCGCACAGTATCACCTATTGCAAGATAATACACCTTTTCAATACTTTTGACAAAAATTCTAAGTTCAAGTTCAAAAATTGATATAAACATTTGTCAGAAGTTTCAATCCAATCCTTTGAGCAGAAAAAAAGTAATTTGAATATTTGACAGAAAAGGGGCAATAACTCTGATATAAAAATATTTGGATTATCCCCCTTTTGTGAACCCATCATACACATTGATATAAACATTTGTCAGAAGTTTCAATCCAATCCTTTGAGTAGATTAAATTTTTGACAGAAAAGGGCCAATAACTCTGATATAAAAATATTTGGATTATCCCCCTTTTTGTGAACCCATTATACACATTGATATAAACATTTGTCAGAAGTTTCAATCAAATCCTTTGAGTAGAAAAAAAGGTATTTGACAATTTAAATTTTTGACAGAAAAGGGGCAATAACTCTGATATAAAATTATTTGGATTATCGCCCTTTTGTGAACCCATCACACACATTGATAAAAACATTTGTCAGAAGTTTCAATCTAATCCTTTGAGTAGAACAAACGTTATTTGAAAACGTGACGAAAAAAGTGTGACGGACAGACAGACAGACAGACGCCGGATAAAAAAAAAAATAGACAGACAGACGTCGAATAAAAAAAAAAGTAACATTTGTCAGAAGTTTCAATCCAATCCTTTGGGTAGAAAAAAAGTTATTTGAAAATTTAATTTGTTGACAGAAAAGGGGCAATAACTCTGATATAAAATTATTTGGATTATCTCCCTTTTGTGAACCAATCACACACATTGATATAAACATTTGTCAGAAGTTTCAATCTAATCCTTTGAGTAGAAAAAAAGTTATTTGAAAACGTGACGAAAAAGTTAGATTTTTTGACAGAAAAGGGGCAATAACTCTGATATAACTTGACCTTGACCCAGGGTCAGGACGGGTGTAGTGGGGTGCGTAGATGGACCAATAGTTCCTAAATGTATAAACTAAATATGAAAGCAATCAATGTCATAATAGTGAATGCAGAGTGATATGTTAAACGTTAAACGCAAACCTTAAACCTTGTAACTGAACCAAGTAGAAATGACCTTGACCTTGACCCAGGTGCAGGACGGGTGTAGTGGTGTGCGCAGATGGATGACCAATAGTTCCTAAATGTATAAACTAAATATGAAAGCAATCAATGTCATAATAGTGACTGCAGAGTGATATGTTAAACGTTAAACGCAAACCTTAAACCTTGTAACTGAACCAAGTAGAAATGACCTTGACCTTGACCCAGGGTCAGAACGGGTGTAGTGGTGTGCGTAGATGGATGACCAATAGTTCCTAAATGTATAAACTAAATATGAAAGCAATCAATGTCAAAATAGTGAATGCAGAGTGATATGTTAAACGTTAAACGCAAACCTTAAACCTTGTAACTGAACCAAGTAGAACCAAGTAGAAATTATCTTGACCTTCACCCAGGGTCAGGACGGGTGTAGTGGTGTGCGTAGATGGATGACAAATGGTTCCTAAAGGTATAAACCCTTAAAACCCAAATGAAAACCTTAAACACAAACCTTAAACCTAGGTGTCTACGCCACCGCCGACGCCGCCGACGGTGCCGACGCCGGGGGTAACACATAAGCTCTCCTGTACTTCGTACTGGCGAGCTAATAAAAAAAAAAAATCCAACTTGCCCTAAAACTTTAACCACCGAAAATCATGCTTTTTACCCCAAAAAGAAGGTCACACTCAGTACCGTTAATATTCAATGTGAAGAAAGGTATAAGATGTAACTATATTCCAAATATTAAAGCCCTAGCACAAATACTTATGAAAGAAAATGCCAACTTGCCCTAAAACTTTAACCGGACGCCGACGGAGACGCCGACGCCGACGCCGACGCCGACGCCGACGCCGGGGCGAGTAGTAAAGCTCTCATATTCTTCGAATAGTCGAGCTAAAAATAAATGAAAACGCCAACTTGCCCTAAAACTTTAACCACCCAAAATCACGTCTTTTACCCCAAAAAGAAGGTCACACTCAGAATCTTCAGCATACAATATGAAGACAGGTATTAGATGTAATTATGTTCCAAATATAAAAGCCCTAGCATAAGTACTTATTGAGAAGAAAAAAAAATAAAAATCCAACTTGATCTAAAACTTTAACCACCGAAAATCAGGTTTTTTACCCCAAAAAGAAGGTCACACTCAGCGTCTTCAGCATTCAATGTGAAGAAAGGTATAAGATGTAACTAAATTCCAAGTATTAAATCCGTAGCACAAATACTTATTGAGATAAATTAAAACATTAAATAAAAATGCCAACTTTAACCACCCAAAATCACGTCTTTTACCCCAAAAAGAAGGTCACACTCAGAATCTTCAGCATACAATATGAAGACAGGTAATAGATGTAATTATATTCCAAATATAAAAGCCCTAGCATAAGTAATTATTGAGAAAAAAAATAAAATATTCCAACTTGCCCTAAAACTTACACCAACGAAAATCATGTTTTTTATTCCAAAAAAGAAGGTCACACTCAGTACCTTTAACATTCAATGTGAAGAAAGGTATAAGATGTAACTATATTCCAAATATTAAAGCCCTAGCACAAATACTTATGAATGAAAATGCCAACTTGCCCTAAAACTTTAACCGGACGCCGACGGAGATGCCGACGCCGACGCCGACGCCAGGGCGAGTAGTAAAGCTCTCATATTCTTCGAATAGTCGAGCTAAAAAAGGAAACAAACAAATTGCGAGATGCTCCAGGAAAACAATCGTTAGCGTAATTATCACATGTGTGAACAAATGCCAGACTATGCGTTTTTGCTAAGATTCCGAATGGACAATGTACAATGCGTTTTTTCATTAATAAGAGCCTCTGGCCCTTTATACATATTTACATATGCATAATAAGTTCATATGCGTCATATCACAGTGAAGGGATTCAAATATAGAAAAGGTTCTGTATGCGATTATAAGCAACACACATTTATTAAACCAGCCCTATCCGACTAATTTGCGAACATTGTGGATCCAGATAAGACTGCTTGGATGCGCGGACTGATATGGATCTTCACTGGTCGCAAATTTGCTACTTTTGGTTTTCGCGGAGCGTTGTCAAATTGTGTATACATGTAATATTGTCTGTTCAGTTGGTAACGATGAGTGTTACTTGTATCAATCAAGGGGTCGGTCGTGAGCTCGATCCCCGGCTAGGTCATTGGTTTTTTTTAGTGATTCACAAATTAAAAGTATTTGCGAAAGGCATCATTCTCCTTCCACAAATGGGTTAAAACTAATATATGTGGGAAGGTTGCTAACTTCCAGGGAAGAATGTAATGCTGAGTCCTGGTGCGACAAAAACGGGATATATATAAGTTAGGTGAACAAAACCCTGTTAAAGACGGCGTTCAATACAATTGTTTCAAATTGAGTCTCAATGTTAATAGGCATAAACTCTCTGTCAAGTTTAATTTCAGCCCAGATGACCTAATTATATCGAGCGTAGGCAAAATTTTGCATACACGTTTTTAAAGTCGTCTGCTGGTTATTACTTGCATGTGGGTTAGGGCTACATTGTTATAGTTCAGCACTTTTGTTCCGTGATGTTTTCAAACTCTGGCTGCTGTACTAGTATATACATATGTGTGTTTCTAGGGCAGGATTGAGTCATAATGTCATGTCATTTTCAGAAAACAATTAAAGTATGCTTACCATCTGGTCAAAGTTAAGTTACGTCTATGTATCTGTAATGTCTTTCATTCAGATGAATTTAAATATTTTGGCAGCTTTGAATCAGACATCCTTGACTGAAATGAAAAGTCCATGGATCGTGAGAGTGAAAACCTGTCTGTAACTCAGGACGGTTATCAGTTACAAAAATGAAAGTGATATTTGAAACATAACATGATCTCATGCTTTTAATTTTTGCAGTTTTTCTATTTCTTCTCTCTTTTAACACTTTCCCATAGACGTAGACTATCTAGCAATGTAAGCAACATGAAAACAATGGGCAATGGTTAACTGCTAATCCTTTCCCTCATATAGACGCTTTCTGACAGACAGCGTTTTGAAAGCATATTGACAAAAGAAGAAATTGCTCCTTTTGACATAATGTTTTCCATTTTTACTCATAGGATATCTATTCAATTATGGAATCCGCTGTGGTCGAGTGGTTAGCGTCGGGGATTTCGAAACCGGGTGTCCCGGGTTCGATCCCCAGTCGCGGCACTACGATCATGATGGAATGCCCTTGGGCAAGGCACATTTTCTAGCCTAGTACTGGTTTGTCTACCCAGGGATCATGAATAAGTCAACTGTCGCCGTGATATAACTGAAATATTGTTGAAAGCGGCGTAAAACCCCAATAAATAAATAAAAAAATAAAAATCTATTCAATTATACAGATTTTTGATTTTTTGACAAAATATGTTCAAAGTCGTCTGCTGCAGAATTGTCGTATGAGGGAAACGGTTCACATGAACACAGCGTTGACCCTTCTAAAGCGTACGACTCTCAGAAATGATGTTGAAAGGGATGAACTACTCAAAACCAGCCATTTCTCATTGTCCCACGATGTTTACAACTGAAATGTCAAAATTATTCTTCCTAAAGAAGTACAATACATATCACATATGAGCCGTCCCGCGAGAAAACCAACATTATGGCCTCTGAGTAATATATCGACCCAGATCAGCCTGCGCAGTTCGTGCAGACTGATCCGGGCTGATACATTCCGTCTCAGGGGATAGAGGTATAGCGTAGCGATTATCCACGGGAGGCGAAAAGTGTTGTCCGGGTAAGCCTGCGCGGCATACTTAGGCTGATCCGGGTCGATACTTTACGCAGAGTCCACAATGTTTGTTTTCTCGCGGGACGGCTCATATGGTGATTTCTACAGATATTGTCAAATTGCAAAGATCTACTCATATATTGACCCTTAACTATTGCCCCCGCTCTCCAAATCTGCAACAATAAAAGTATACTCATTGAAGAGTAGAAAAAAGAGAAACCGCTTACTATGAGTAATTCCTTCTTTGGTCATTGTTTTCAAAAGTCGATTGCTGCTTAAGAGGCTTCGGAAAGCATGTGTACGTTGGAAAGGGTTAAACAATAATTTACATTTGGATTAAAAATGTAATAACGAACTTACATATTACACAATATCATACAATACAATCTAATTGATTTCCAGTCTTCTCTCAAAGATTTTAGATACCATGCTTTCCAGTGATATTTGAAACATAACATGATCTCTGCCTCTGACGGCACCATAGTCCGTTATACATGTATGTAAAAGAAACGCGTTAATAATTAATTTCAAATTACCGTATACTCAAATAATACTTAAGCGGCAAGAAACGTTATTCGTTTATTTTCATAATAATGCTCATCTTGTGCTGATATAGATGTATGGATTTTCAGAATAATATAATAGCCTCCGCGTAATGTATCGACCCAGATCAGCCTGCACAGTCCGCGCAGACTTATCCGGGCCGACACATTCCATCTCCGGGGGGTTAGATGCATAGAGTAATGATTCATGAAACAGAACATCCACAGGAGGCGAAAAGTTTCTATCCGGGTAAGCCTGTGCTGCATGCTTAGGCTTATCCTGGTCCACAATGTTGGTTTTCTCGGGGAACGCCTCATATGTCGGAAGGAAGCAAACTTCCTGGGAAGAATGTAGTACGGAGTACTAGTGCGAAAAAGACGGGATATACATGTATATGTTCATTGAGCAAAAACCAGTTAAAGACACCAAGGCATCAAGTTAAGTCACAATGTTAAAACCGATCAACTCTCAGTCACGTTTAAGTTTAGCCCAGATAACCTTGTTTACTCTAGTGTAAAGGCCCCTTTGCAGGCTTAACCCTTCCACACACATTCAAACGCTTGGTGGACCTACGCCTCCGCAGCAAACGACTTTTGAATCATTGCGACAAAAGGAGAAATTGATCATATTAAGCAATTTTACATTTTGCCACACTATTTTCCACTCTATTCAATATTTATACTTTTACTTATAGAGATGTTTATTTTTGGTTACATGTTTTCAAAGTCCACTGCTGCATATTTGCTGTATGCGTGAAAGGGCTACATTCTGATAGTATATTATTTTGTTCCGTAATGTTTTCAAACTCTTGTTGCTATAGAGGTATATAGGTATGTCTGTTTCTAGGTCAGGGTTTATTGATATGCGGTTATTAAGTCTGTTTCGATACAGAAAACAATCAAATTATGCTTACCATATGTTCAAAATCAATATATCTGTAGTGTCTTTCATCTAGATGAATTTAAACATTTTGGTAGATTTGAATCGGACACCCTCGACTGAAATGAAAAGTCCATGGATCTTGATAGTGAAAACCTGTCTGTAACTCAGCAAGGTTATCAGTAACAAAAAGAACATGATATTTGAAACATAACGTGATCTCTGCTGCTATCGACAGCACCATAGTCCATTATTCATGTATATGAAATATAAGCGTTTATAATTAATTTCAAATTACTGTATACTCAAATAATACTTAAACGGCAAAAAACGTTATTCGTTGATTTAAATGATATTGTTCACCGTGTGCTCAGTAGATTTCTCTATCCTTTATCAATATATAAACAAGAGAAAGTTGATGCAACGCATCAATGTCGCCGGATATCCATAGTGCAGTTATGCATAACACTAACATTATAGTAGTTGAATACACCGTTATCAACTGAGGGGCATATTGGAACATCAGGGGTGGGGTCAAGTGAATATCATAACTTGCATTGTTTTTATCAACGAAGTGAATGATAATTGAAGCCTTTCATTGTTTATGATCAATCTCCATTCCAAAGTAGTTTGACCATACACACAACCAACTAATTATTGATCATAAACAGTAATGGAAATGGGTAATCTTGCCAATCATTAATCTTAGTATGTATACAGTGCTTTCATTAAGGAATAATTATAAGATTTGTGAATTCCACATACACTTTTCAAGATGTTTGTCAGAATATTTAAATATTATTATTTTTCAATAAAATCACAAAACAGACAATTTAGGATTTGCATGCAATAGCACGTCATTTTACCTTTCCTCTCTTAAAGTCAACAGTGGACACCTTTGCAGCAATCTACTTTTAAAACAATGCGATAAGGGTTAAATCGCTGAAGACATGAGTTTTCTCTTTTTCTCAAAATGATATTAGCTTGGCATCCTAATAATAATTATATCATACTTTAACAAATGTTGAAATGTAGTCCAATATTTATAAATAAGACCACCTTCGAAATATAATATCAACAAAACAGTTAAATCTCATTGAAATTGTTGTATAATTTAAACTTAATTTCGAACATAAACTTAGCCCTACAACATGTTAATTTATTTTAATTCTTTCCTTCCTTTTTTATAATGAAAATAACAAACTACTCATGTTTTAAAATTATATTATGATGAGCGCCCTTGTGTCAATAATGCATAACAATATGCAGATCGGAAGCAATATGCCTTTAGGGAATTAAATGACACATTTAAAATTGTCAAGGACGAAATAATTTTGTACGAAAGACCCGATTCTTTCTTATTCGCAGAGGTGTCGTTCTTGAAACTCTCTTTATAGGCAGAGAGTGTTCGTTCAAAGTCATTTTTCCATTAAAACCAGTTTTATCTCGGTTTGTTCTTTTCTTCATTTGTTTCGAACCAAATAAACATTTTAAATCACCTATAATTTACTATTTGTAAGTGAGTGTAAAGAGCGGCTCTCTGCAAAGGAGATTGATCTACGCAGTTGGTATTCGCGAGTCACGCAGGTGCGCGTAAGTAAACAAATTAGACTGCGACGTAAAGGTTTGTAGTTATCGCCTTTTGATTACATGTAGTATATAGTTTAAAATAAAGTATACCATTCTAGCTAATAGGGACTGTTTTGTCTTCGTAAATAAAACAAAAAAACATAAATGCGAGTCAAAATAAAGAAACTGAAAATACCTAAAACTTCGGAATATTTATTTCATTTTAGATGTGTCATTACTTAGTGTTTTTAAACAAACACAATTGTAATATGTTCAAGACATCTAAATGTGTCTCTTTCTAATAATAATCCCCCCTCCCATGTGATTTCAGAAAACCTATTAAAAAATCTGCCCGGCGACTAATGAGCCAATATCAAATTTCGCCCGAAAAGCTGTCCTTGGCATTTTTCTCAAAAACCGCAATATATTTAGTAAAAGCTTAAACAGGAATATGTCATTAGCATTGAATTTTATAAAATAAACAAGTTTTACTTATCATATACAGAGAAAAAATATGCATTTGACCTGTTGTAATACCAAAAAATATGTATTTTCGCTTGTTACTATTTTTATTTTTTAGCAGACGCCGCTTAGAACTGCCTTCAATGAAGAGGTTAAATAATATGTCTGGTTCATTGAATTCAAGTACATTGGTTTCATCCCTTTCCCTGATGCAGACCACATAAGAATCATGCGATAAAAGGAGAAATTGCTCATATGAAGTTTACCCTTTTGTCACAATGTTTTCAACCTAGTTTAACAGTTCCTTCAAGAAATAACAGTTTTTGTCAATCTTTATTGAATCAAATAACTCTTTAAAATATTTATCAGGACAACGGTTAAGTAAATATATAAATTGCCTTAAAATAGAAGGATTGTATTAATGTGTTTTTCTTTTTAATTTCTGAAATGACCAATGATGGCTAAAACTTGTTACTTGTCACAAGTTCAAAAGATGGTCTTAATTTTTCAGACAAACTCAAACGCGGAAAGACAAAGACAATTTTAGTGTTAGACGAGACACAGATCTCGAAAAGAGACTAAAGTATCTGCAGAATAGTAACAAATGATACAGACATGAATGTGGAGTTGACTTTAACCAAAAGATTGTACAAGAAATATATAGGATAGAAATCCTGTCACTGACAGAGACTAAGTCCAGTATGGGCATTTGGCAAATGTACGCATAATCAAGCATTCGTAAAGCACTAAAGGGTCAGAAAAGGGTGACACAGATAAGAAAAATGGTTATATAGACAAAGAAGATGAGAAGATCTCAAAGAGTGGGAATTGGACAGAAGATACACAGAAGAATAGACCAAGAATAGGACAATTTTGAGCATGCACTCCTAGATTGCAAGTGAATATGATGATGTAAATATAATGAGGGGCCATACATCAAAAGGCCCTTTTAGTGCCGTTACATCATTGCAAGAAATAAACAAACACAATTTCTTATATATTACGTCATTCCAGTAAAATGAACCAAATTTAAAGCAATATATTTGATGTAATTTGTTAACAGTGTAATGCGAATGGGGTATGGGTACAAACTGCCTTGCCGTGGAAGCCGGGTTTTATAGCGAAGTTAGTAAAGTAATTGGCTTTTTAACAAAGTTAAGCATCGTACATCGCGGTTAGTGCATGGATGGTTGACCCGCGATTGCTTAACTCCTTGGAGGACCAGGTACACATTAAAGCAAGAACAAAACATGACGAGTGTAGAACAAATTGTGGGAATAGATGAAATGAGCCATTTCGCCTTTAATCACAATGTTTTTTATTCTGTAATTAAATGCCCAGTTATGCCAACTTTCTTTGCCAGAGGGTTTTGAAGCAGGAGACGCTTAAAATTGCTTAACAGGAATAAAATTAGACATGATGTTTTCAAAGAAGATGTGCTGTATGTTGGAAAATTGAAAAGCGCCATTACAGATGCAGTTTTGATAATTACTTTTTTAATCCTCTCCCTCCCTCATGAAACAAGTCTGCAGCAAATCGATTTGAAAACATGAGAGCAAAAGTAGAGAATACCCTTTTTAAAAGACTTTTAGAACAATAAATTGAGTCCAGTACATTGTTGCAAATGGAGAACTTGCTCATTATGAGTAATTTCTCCTTTTGTCACTGTTTTCAAATGACATATTTTCATATTCTGCAGACCTCAAAATCCAATTTATGGGAAATGGGGTTAACCCTCTGCCACATACGACAATTCTGCAGCAGACGACTTTAAACATGTTTTGTCAACAAACAGAAAATCTTTATAATTAAATGGATAACCTATGACTAAAAGTGGAAAATATTGTGGCATAAGTAGAAATTGCTGCAGAGGCGTCAGAAAGCGTCTATATGAGGGAAAGGGTTAACTCTAAGATTGATTACCATTATTAGTTTGGTTCATAGTACATTTATATATATTACAGCTGACCAAATTAAAATAAACATGTATATTTGCTGCATAATTATTAAAGCAAGTAAGTCCTTGCAGTAACAGCAACATATTTGTGCTTTAGACATAACTAATTTATTCCATGGTAAAGGACTCGATAGTGTTGGTCTCTCTCATTTAATTCACAAATGTGCACCTTAAAATGTATGTATCACTTGATTTATTTTTTCCTATCAAATGACATGGTTTGTCCTTCCAATAACATAGTCAAGGTGTGTGTGTTTTATTTTATAACAATCATTTAAATAATATCTGTATTTTTAAAGCAGTTTTATTGATGTTTTCTCCACAGGTTTGGTTACTTGTTTGCAGATGTTAGGGTTAAACATGTATGATAATATTGCTTTATGTGACAGTTTGTTCCTTCCAGTAACAAAGTGGGTCCTTCCAATAACATAGATAATTGTTTATTGTTTCGGTAATATTTACTGCAAACTTGTCAATTTGCTGTATTACTGATGCAATTTGAAAATGAATAGTTATTTGTTTGAATGTTTACAGTTATAAATAAAATGTAAAATGAAAACTTAACCATATGTGTCAGTTTTTTCCTTTCTGTAACACAGTTCTGTCCTTCCAATAACAAACATGTCCTAAGTGTAACAATGCATATATTAGGTCATTTTGACTAACTCACAAGTAGTAAAAACAGAACTAATGCATATATGGATAAAACTAATACATTCACAAGTATATACAACAATAAAGATACAGACTGAAACAAAATGTGAAATATACAGGTATTTTAGTATGCAAAGTATTGACCACTTTACGAGTTAACTGTATAACATTTTGTAAAGGGAAAATCTGTTTGTATGAAAAGAAAAAAATTGAGCTGTATGAATGAGTTATTATACATTGTCGATGATGAACCAAAAAGTTTCATCTTTAATGAAATAATATGGCATTATATGCTAATTACATATTAGTTACTGGAAGGGCATGCTACAGGCACCTGTGGCTTTCTGCCGAAAATAAAAATAAAATTTGGATGAAATAAGGGTGCATTTAAGAAATACAAGCTTCCACATACATAGCATAACCATTTAAAATGACAAAACATAGATAAATACAGAGAACATTTTCAACATTTTAAGCAACCAGATTTTGGCGAAATTTGATATTGGCTCAAATATATATGTCATTGTAGCAACAGTTAATCATGAGTTATAATGCTCATTGATTGATTGGGGTTTAACGCCGTTTTTTAACAATTTCTCAGTCATATCACGGCGGCCAGTTCACCTACTCATGTGTTTCCTGGTTTTCTCACACCAGTACTCCACACAGCAATTTTCCCAAGCAACTGGCTGCTTTTCCACATAGACTTAGCCCATTGGTGGAAGACGAATGACGCATGTCGTAATGACTTTTGTCAAACGTCGGAAAGAAGTTTGCCGAGCCGGGATTCGAACTCACAAAGCATGGATTGACAGCCCGCGTCGTTACCGACTGAGCTACCGGGACTCGGTAGTTATAATGCTCAATTAAAAAATGCAATGAGAGTTAATTATGTTAACACATGAATGAACATCAATAAATGCCGTTTAAATGTAAGTTCAATAAATATCTGTTCAATCTATTTACTAAAATATCATTTAAATATAGTTTTAAGAAATATCATTTTAATCTTATTTCAATAAATATAATTCAATTAATATTATTGCAATGAATATCATTTGGATATAATTTTCAATTTATACTATTTAAATCACAGGTAACGATCATTAGATTTTTTTTTATTAGTTTATTTATACTTCGAAAGAATAAATCTAAAATTTCCCAACGCGTGTTATGCCACTGTAGGATGCTTTCTTTTAAAGTAATGAATTTATTATGAAACATTAAAGAAAATAAGCATAATTCAAGTGCATTTTCCCAATTCTTCACATTCATGCTTTTAATTTTTGCAGTTTTTAACGAATTTTTTTTTTTTTTCAAAAAATAATACAGTTAACGCGATCGTGTTTGTTTCCGGAAGTCACGGTTAAACTACACTTCCGCTTAGAATACACATTCGCTGCACCTAAATAGTCCTAGTATTTTTTCGATATTAAAATGACTTCTACGTGTTATTTCAATACAGTGAAGTCATAATTATACTATCGAATCATCATAGATAATCAATTTTCTAGAAAATATCAAATTAACAGTACGCGCATATATATTTCATTTGTCGGCAGGTACGTATAAGGCACGAGTATGAATTTTAGTCGTATGCCCATTCACTAGATTCACTTGTTGTGAGGAAGTCGACCCCACGCTGTATAGAACAATGTTAATCTCACAAATATGCCACTACGCAGAGCTCAGTGAAATAGTCAGTGTGCATTTTAAACGCTCGCTTCGCCGTTGTTTCTCCTTTTTCCAACATGATAACGATGATCAAAGGGGCTTTCTAATTATAGATCATGGTTTACATACGCTCGCATTCAGTTAGCTTAATATATATACGAAAGTAACGCTCATACATTGTATCAAAGTACCGTGGTGTAATGGAGAGCGTGTAGAACTACTAATCATGGACTATTTATGGACGCGAGTTCGAGTCCCAACAGGAACTGTTCTTTTTTTTAATAATTAATTCACTCACATGAAACATAGTTATAATATAAGCCGAAATCCTGGATCCGCCCCTGGTGACGAAAACAAATCGAACTAACAATGTAAATCTCACAAATATGCCATGGGTGTTTTGACAGACTTTACGCAGAGCTCAGTGAAAGAGTTAGTGTGCATGTTAAACGCTCGCATCGCCGTTGAAATGCTACATTTACTAAAACTGTCAACTGATAAAAAAATCTCTGGACAAAAATATTAATAATAATAAAATAGACTTAATTGTGCAATAGCATGATCAATTGCATTCATAAATTAGATTTTACAATACATGTTCAAAATAATTCGTTACCAGTACTTTCAGTACTTTGATTCTATTTCTTCTCTCTTTTAACACTTTCCCATAGACGTAGAATATCTAGCAATGTAAGCAACATGAAAACAAATCACTGTAATTCAAAGTAAGTTGTTTTCATACGCATTGAAACAAAGAGACAACAGGAGAAATGTATCATTTCTAGCGCGTTCTACTCTTGCCACATTGTTTCAAAGGCTGTCTGTTTTGTCTGCTGCAAATGGATCAAAATATGGGCAATGGTTAACTGTTAACCCTTTCCCACATATAGACGCTTTCTGACAGACAGCTTTTTGAAAGCATATTGACAAAAGAAGAAATTGCTCCTTTTGCCACAATGTTTTCCATTTTTAGTCATAGGATATCTATTCAATTATACAGATTTTTGATTTTTTGACAAAATATGTTCAAAGTCGTCTGCTGCAGAATTGTCGTATGAGGGAAACGGTTCACATGAACACAGCGTTGACCCTTCTAAAGCGTACGACTCTCAGAAATGATGTTGAAAAGGATGAACTACTCAAAACCAGCCATTTCTCATTGTTTCGCGATGTTTACAACTGAAATGTCAAAATTATTCTTCCTAAAGAAGTACAATTTAATAAAACTATTAAATATCACATATGAGCCGTCCCGCGAGAAAACCAACATTATGGCCTCTGAGTAATATATCGACCCAGATCAGCCTGCGCAGTCCGTGCAGACTGATCCGGGCTGATACATTCCGTCTCAGGGGATAGAGGTATAGCGTAGCGATTATCCACAGGAGGCGAAAAGTGTTGTCCGGGTAAGCCTGCGCGGCATACTTAGGCTGATCCGGGTCGATACTTTACGCAGAGTATACTCAAATAATACTTAAGCGGCAAGAAACGTTATTCGTTGATTTTCATAATAATGCTCATCTTGTGCTGATATAGATATATAGATGTATGGAATTTCAGAATAATATAATAGCCTCCGCGTAATGTATCGACCCAGATCAGCCTACACAGTCCGCGCAGACTTATCCGGGCCGACTCATTCCGTCTCCGGGGGATTAGATGCATAGAGTAATGATTCACGAAACAGAACATCCACAGGAGGCGAAAAGTTTCTATCCGGGTAAGCCTGTACTGCATGCTTAGGCTTATCCTGGTCCACAATGTTGGTTTTCTCGGGGGACACCTCATATGTCGGAAGGAAGCAAACTTCCTGGGAAGAATGTAGTACGGAGTACTAGTGCGAAAAAGACGGGATATACATGTATATGTTCATTGAGCAAAAACCAGTTAAAGACACCAAGGCATCAAGTTAAGTCACAATGTTAAAACCGATCAACTCTCAGTCACGTTTAAGTTTAGCCCAGATAACCTTGTTTACTCTAGTGTAAAGGCCCCTTTGCAGGCTTAACCCTTCCACACACATTCAAACGCTTGGTGGACCTACGCCTCCGCAGCAAACGACTTTTGAATCATTGCGACAAAAGGAGAAATTGATCATATTAAGCAATTTTACATTTTGCCACACTATTTTCCACTCTATTCAATATTTATACTTTCACTTATAGAGATGTTTATTTTTGGTTACATGTTTTCAAAGTCCACTGCTGCATATTTGCTGTATGCGTGAAAGGGCTACATTCTGATAGTATATTATTTTGTTTCGTAATGTTTTCAAACTCTGGTTGCTATAGAGGTATATAGGTATGTCTGTTTCTAGGTCAGGGTTTATTGATATGCGGTTATTAAGTCTTTTTCGATACAGAAAACAATCAAATTATGCTTACCATATGTTCAAAATCAATATATCTGTAGTGCCTTTCATCTAGATGAATTTAAACATTTTGGTAGATTAGAATCGGACACCCTCGACTGAAATGAAAAGTCCATGGATCTTGATAGTGAAAACGTGTCTGTAACTCAGCAAGGTTATCAGTAACAAAAAAAACATGATATTTGAAACATAACGTGATCTCTGCTGCTATCGACAGCACCATAGTCCATTATTCATGTATATGAAATATAAGCGTTCATAATTAATTTCAAATTACTGTATACTCAAATAATACTTAAACGGCAAGAAACGTTATTCGTTGATTTAAATGATATTGTTCACCGTGTGCTCAGTAGATTTCTCTATCCTTTATCAATATATAAATATATATGTCATTGTGGCAACAGTTAATCATGAGTTATAATGCTCATTGATTGATTGGGGTTTAACGCCGTTTTTTAACAATTTCTCAGTCATATCAGGGCGGCCAGTTCACCTACTCATGTGTTTCCTGGTTTTCTCACACCAGTACTCCACACAGCAATCTTCCCAAGCAACTGGCTGCTTTTCCACATAGACTTAGCCCATTGGTGGAAGACGAATGACGCATGTCGTAATGACTTTTGTCAAACGTCGGAAAGAAGTTTGCCGAGCCGGGATTCAAACTCACAAAGCCTGGATTGACAGCCCGCGTCGTTACCGACTGAGCTACAGGGACTCGGTAGTTATAATGCTCAATTAAAGAATGCAATGAGAGTTATGTTAACACATGAATGAACATCAATAAATGCCGTTTGAATGTAAGTTCAATACGTTGATTTTCATAATAATGCTCATCTTGTGCTGATATAGATATATAGATGTATGGAATTTCAGAATAATATAATAGCCTCTGCGTAATGTATCGACCCAGATAAGCCTGCACAGTCCGCGCAGACTTATCCGGGCCGACACATTCCGTCTCCGGGGGGTTAGATGCATAGAGTAATGATTCATGAAACAGAACATCCACAGGAGGCGAAAAGTTTCTATCCGGGTAAGCCTGTGCTGCATGCTTAGGCTTATCCTGGTCCACAATGTTGGTTTTCTCGGGGGACGCCTCATATGTCGGAAGGAAGCAAACTTCCTGGGAAGAATGTAGTACGGAGTACTAGTGCAAACAAGACGGGATATACATGTATATGTTAATTGAGAAAAAACCAGTTAAAGATACCAAGGCATCAAGTTAAGTCACAATGTTAAAACCGATCAACTCTCAGTCACGTTTAAATTTAGCCCAGATAACCTTGTTTACTCTAGTGTAAAGGCCCCTTTGCAGACTTAACCCTTCCACACATTCAAACGCTTGGTGGACCTACGCCTCAGCAGCAAACGACTTTTGAATCATTGCGACAAAAGGAGAAATTGATCATATTAAGCAATTTTACATTTTGCCACACTATTTTCCACTCTATTCAATATTTATACTTTCACTTATAGAGATGTTTATTTTTGGTTACATGTTTTCAAAGTCCACTGCTGCATATTTGCTGTATGCGTGAAAGGGCTTCATTCTGATAGTATATTATTTTGTTCCGTAATGTTTTCAAACTCTGGTTGCTATAGAGGAATATAGGTATGTCTGTTTCTAGGTCAGAGTTTATTGATATGCGGTTATTAAGTCTTTTTCGATACAGAAAACAATCAAATTATGCTTACCATATGTTCAAAATCAATATATCTGTAGTGTCTTTCATCTAGATGAATTTAAACATTTTGGTAGATTAGAATCAGACACCCTCGACTGAAATGAAAAGTCCATGGATCTTGATAGTGAAAACCTGTCTGTAACTCAGCAAGGTTATCAGTAACAAGAAGAACATGATATTTGAAACATAACGTGATCTCTGCTGCTATCGACAGCACCATAGTTCATTATTCATGTATATGAAATATAAGCGTTTATAATTAATTTCAAATTACTGTATACTCAAATAATACTTAAACGGCAAGAAACGTTATTCGTTGATTTAAATGATATTGTTCACCGTGTGCTCAGTAGATTTCTCTATCCTTTATCAATATATAAATATATATGTCATTGTAGCAACAGTTAATCATGAGTTATAATGCTCATTGATTGATTGGGTTTTAACCCGTTTTTTAACAATTTCTCAGTCATATCACGGCGGCCAGTTCACCTACTCATGTGTTTCCTGGTTTTCTCACACCAGTACTCCACACAGCAATCTTCCCAAGCAACTGGCTGCTTTTCCACATAGACTTAGCCCATTGGTGGAAGACGAATGACGCATGTCGTAATGACTATTGTCAAACGTCGGAAAGAAGTTTGCCGAGCCGGGATTCGAACTCACAAAGCCTGGATTGACAGCCCGCGTCGTTACCGACTGAGCTACCGGGACTCGGTAGTTATAATGCTCAATTAAAGAATGCAATGAGAGTTATGTTAACACATGAATGAACATCAATAAATGCCGTTTAAATGTAAGTTCAATAAATATCTGTTCAATCTATTTACTAAAATATCATTTAAATATAGTTTTAAGAAATATCATTTTAATCTTATTTCAATGAATATAATTCAATTAGTATTGCAATGAATATCATTTGGATATAATTTTCAATTTATACTATTTAAATCACAGGTAACGATCATTAGATTTTTTTATTAGTTTATTTATACTTCGAAAGAATAAATCTAAAATTTCCCAACGCGTGTTATGCCTCTGTAGGATGCTTTCTTTTAAAGTAATGAATTTATTATGAAAACATTAAAGAAAATAGGCATAATTCAAGTGCAGTTTCCCAATTCTTCACATTCATGCTTTTAATTTTTGCAGTTTTTCTATTTCTTCTCTCTTTTAACACTTTCCCATAGACGTAGAATATCTAGCAATGTAAGCAACATGAAAACAAACCACTGTCATTCAAATTAAGTTGTTTTCATACGCATTGAAACAAAGAGACAACAGGAGAAATGTATCATTTCTAGCGCGTTCTACTCTTGCCACATTGTTTCAAATGCTGTCTGTTTTGTCTGCTGCAAATGGATCAAAATATGGGCAATGGTTAACTGTTAACCCTTTCCCACATATAGACGCTTTCTGACAGACAGCTTTTTGAAAGCATATTGACAAAAGAAGAAATTGCTCCTTTTGCCACAATGTTTTCCATTTTTAGTCATAGGATATCTATTCAATTATACAGATTTTTGATTTTTTGACAAAATATGTTCAAAGTCGTCTGCTGCAGAATTGTCGTATGAGGAAAACGGTTCACATGAACACAGCGTTGACCCTTCTAAAGCGTACGACTCTCAGAAATGATGTTGAAAAGGATCAACTACTCAAAACCAGCCATTTCTCATTGTTCCGCGATGTTTACAACTGAAATGTCAAAATTATTCTTCCTAAAGAAGTACAATTTAATAAAACTATTAAATATCACATATGAGCCGTCCCGCGAGAAAACCAACATTATGGCCTCTGAGTAATATATCGACCCAGATCAGCCTGCGCAGTCCGTGCAGACTGATCCGGGCTGATACATTCCGTCTCAGGGGATAGAGGTATAGCGTAGCGATTATCCACAGGAGGCGAAAAGTGTTGTCCGGGTAAGCCTGCGCGGCATACTTAGGCTGATCCGGGTCGATACTTTACGCAGAGTCCACAATGTTGGTTTTCTCGCGGGACGGCTCATATGGTGATTTCTACAGATGTTGTCAAATTGCAAAGATCTACTCATATATTGACCCTTAACTATTGCCCCCACTCTCCAAATCTGCAACAATAAAAGTATACTCATTGAAAAGAGTAGAAAACAATGTGTCAAAAAGAGAAACCGCTTACTATGAGTAATTCCTTCTTTGGTCATTGTTTTCAAAGGTCGATTGCTGCTTCAGAGGCTTCAGAAAGCATGTGTACGTTGGAAAGGGTTAAACAATAATTTACATTTGTATTAAAAATGTAATAACGAACTTACATATTACACAATATCATACAATAAAATCTAATTGATTTCCAGTCTTCTCTCAAAGATTTTAGATACCATACCTTGTAATTTTCCAAAGTTCGGCACAAATCTGAAATAAAAAGTGTTCGTATCTTATGCAGAAGCTTTTTAAAACTGACAAGTCGTGAAATCATGGTTGGAAAAGAACAATTTATCAAATTCGCAATTACTACTTTTCGCACAGACGTCGCGCAAGCTAACCCGGCATATTAACGACTTTGAAAACATAGTGACAAAAACATGAAAAATCTCCATAAAAGATAGCTTAATTGTTAAATAAAGTTGAAAATATTGTGGCCAAAGGAGAAATTGCTTATCATGAGCAATTTCCCCTTTGGCCACAATGTTTTAAAAGGTCGTCTGCTGCTATTGCGTCAAGATGCTTCTGCAGGTGGGAAATGGTTAAAACTGCGAAGAGAACATATACAAGCAAACACCAAATTTTACCAAAAGCTTAATGTATCATCTTTAGAAGAAGAAATGAAACATTGTGGAACAGCTTTGCATTTTCTCAATTAAAGAGGCTAAAGCATGAAGGAAATGGTTGTGCTGATGATATAACTGTACCTTTTAGAATGTTATTGATCAATCACATGTTACTGGGTTGTAAATATACATCACGATCCTTTTACTCTTGGAGTATAATACTCCTTAGTACAGATGTGTGCTTTGAAGTCGGTGCTCCAGGAAAACCATCGTTAGCGTAATTATCACACGTGTGAACAAATGCCAGACTACGGGTTTATGCTAAGGATCCGAATGGATACTGCATGTACAATGCGTTTATTCAGTAATAAGAGCCTCTGGCCCTTCATACAAATTTACATATGCATAATAAGTTCATATGCGTCATATCACAGTGAAGGGATTCAAATATAGAAAGGGTTCTGTATTCGATTATAAGCAACACACATTTATTAAACCAACCCTATCATATGCGTCATATCACCGTGAAGGGATTCAAATATAGAAAAGGTTCTGTATACGATTATAAGCAACACATATTTATTAAACCAACCCTATCATATGCGTCATATCACCGTGAAGGGTTTCAAATATAGAAAAGGTTCTGTATGCGATTATAAGCAACACACATTTATTAAACCAGCCCTATCTGACTAATTTGCGAACATTATCGATCCAGATTAGACTGCCTGGATGCGCGGACTGATATAGATATTCATCTGATCGCAAATTGCCTACGGTTGGTATTCGCGGAGCGTTGTCCAATTGTGTATAGTAGTGCCTGTTCAGTTGGTAACGACGAGTGTTACTTGTATCCATCAAGGGATCGTGAGCTCGATCACCGGCTAGGTCATTGTTTCTTTTTGGTGATTGACAAATTAATAGTATTTGCGAAAGTCATCATTCTTTCTCCACTAATCGGCTAAAACTAATATATGTGGGAAGTTTGCCAACGTCCAGGGAAGAATGTAATGCGGAGTCCTGGTGCGACAAAGACGGGATATATATAAGTAAGGTGAACACAATTCTGTTAAAGGCGGCGTAATTTAGTCACAATGTTAATAGGCATAAGCTTTATGTCAAGTTTAATTTCAGCCCAGATAACCTAGTTATCTCGAGCGTAGGCATATGTTTGCATAAAGTCGTCTGCTGCATATTTCTTGCATGTTGGTTAGGGCTACATTGTAATAGTTCAGCACTTTTGTTCCGTGATGTTCTCAAACTCAGACTGCTGTATAAATACAGAAAACAACTAGAAAGGTTGTTTTTATGAAAAAACATATGTCTCCCCATTGCAGTTTGTCAATGACTATTAAAATATTGAACAAGGGAAGATAACTTTGCAACGAAGTAGCCAAGAGTTATAATTCTTGCAAGGTGCACAACTTCACATTGCCATCTATCTATATTCCAAGTTTCAATAAATTTCTTTAAGTACTTTGTTAGTTCTGCTCTGGAGAACGTTTACACTATTAAAATATTGAACAAGGGGAGATAACTCATAATTATTGCAAGGTGCACAACTTCACATTGCCATCTATCTAAATCCAAGTTTCAATAAATTCCTTCAAGTAGTTTCTGAGTTCTGCTCTGGACAAAGTTTACACTCTTAAAATATTGAACAAGGGGGAGATAACTCATAATTATTGCAGGGTGCACAACGTCACATTGTCATCTATCTATGTTCCAAGTTTCAATAAATTCCTTCAAGTAGTTTCTGAGTTCTGCTCTGGACAAAGTTTACACTATTCAAATATTGAACAAGGGCAGATAACTTTGCAACAAAGTGGCCCAGAGTTATAATTCTTGCAAGGTGCACAACTTCACATTGCCATCTATCTATGTTCCAAGTTTCAATCAATTACTTCAAGCAGTTTCCGAGTTCTGCTCTGGACAAACAAAAGTTAAGAAGAAGAAGAATAACAAGTACTGATTGTGATTGCAAGCAAGTCACATATATCCCCAAAACCGTCAAATTGTCCCCACGGGATAAAATTTCGATACCGGGAATGAATTCGCCACACCTATATTAACTTCAAAACCAAATTTCATCAAAATCGGAGGATTTTTAGTTGAAGGTGGCCATTTTGAATCTAAAATGGCTGCCGCGAGATAACATTTTGAAACCCGAATGAACTCGACACACACATATCTACCTGAAAACCAAATTACATCGAAATTGGAGAATTTTTAGTTTTAGGCGGCCATTTTGAATAAAAAATGGCAGCCTCGGGATAAAATTTCGATACCGGTAATGATCTCACCACACCTATATGTACTTGAAAACCAAATTTCATAGAAATCGGTGCATTTTTAGTTTTAGGCGGCCATTTTGAATAACCAATTAGCGCCGCGTGATAAAATGTGAATACCGCGAGTGAACTCGCCATAGATATATGTACTTGAAAACCAAATTTCATCAAAATCGGAGCATTTTAAGGTTTTAGGTTTTGGCGGCCATTTTGAATAAAAAATGGCCATAGCGGAATAAAATTTACATTTACTTGAAAGAAATTTGAGAATTTTTAAGTTTTAGCGGCCATTTTTAATAAAAAAATGGCCCCCGGGGGATAAAATTTGGATGCCGGAAATGAACTCGCCAGACCTATATCTACTTTAAAACCAAATATCATCAAAATCTGAACATTTTTAGTATAAGGCGGCCATTTTGAATATAAAATCGACACCGCTGCATAAAAATTCTATATCGGAAATGAACTCGCCACACCTATATCTACTTGAAAACCAAATTTCATCAAAATCGGAGGATTTTTAGTTGAAGGCGGCCATTTTGAATAAATAATGGCAGCCTCGGGATAAAATTTCGATACCGGAAATGATCTCACCACACCTATATGTACTTAAAAACCAAATTTCATAGAAATCGGTGCATTTTTAGTTTTAGGCGGCCATTTTGAATTTAAAATGGCCACCGCGGGATAAAATTTGGATAGCGGGAATGAACTCGCCACACCTATATGTACTTGAAAACCAAATTTCATCAAAATCGGAGCATTTTAAGGTTTTAGGTTTTGGCGGCCATTTTGAATAAAAAATGCCCATAGCGGAATAAAATTTACATTTACTTGAAAACATAAATTTCATTGAAATTTGAGCATTTTTAAGTTTAAACGGCCATTTTTAAACAAAAATGGCCCCCGGGGGATAACATTTGGATGCCGGAAATGAACTCGCCAGACCTATATCTACTTGAAAACCAAATATCATGAAAATCTGAACATTTTTAGTATAAGGCGGCCATTTTGAATATAAAATCGACACCGCTGGATAAAAAAATCTATATCGGAAATGAAATCGCCACACCTATATCTACTTGAAAACCAAATTTCATCAAAATCGGAGGATTTTTAGTTGAACGCGGCCATTTTGAATAAAAAATGGCAGCCTCGGGATAAAATTTCGATACCGGAAATGATCTCACCACACCTATATGTACTTGAAAACCAAATTTCATAGAAATCTGTGCATTTTTAGTTTTAGGCGGCCATTTTGAATTTAAAATGGCCACCGCGGGATAAAATTTGGATAGCGGGAATGAACTCGCCACACCTATATGTACTTGAAAACCAAATTTCATCGAAATCGAAGCATTTTTAGGTTTGGGCTGCCATTTTGAATAAAAAATGGCCGCCGCGGGATAAAATTTGGATAGCAGGAATGAACTCGCCACACCTATATGTACTTGAAAACCAAATTTCATAGAAATCGGAGCATTTTAAGGTTTGTTGAGGTTTCGAAGATTTTTTAAGTATAAAAAGGGGCATAACTCCGGGAAATACGAACGGAGTTACCTGTTTTTGGGGCGCACACAATATTATGTGCTGCTGATTATTTCTACCAAGTTTGGCTTCAATATCTTATACGGTGTAGGAGAAGTAGGCCGGACAATACGGACGGAAATTTCTTGATGTTTGATGGCGGTTGTGTAAAAATGGGCATAACTCTAGTAAAAACCAACGGAGTTACCTCCTGTTTTGGCACACACAATATCATGTGGTGTCGATTCTTTCTACTAAGTTTGGCATCAATATGTTATACATTGTAGGAGAACTAGGCGGGACAAATGACGGACTGAAATTTTTTGATTTTTGACGGCTTCCCGTTCGAAAATGGAGGCCATCTTGAAAATTCTAAAACCCACCTGCGCAACTTCAGGCCGAAACCTATGTTTGTGCCAATTTTCATAAACATCCCGCCATACAATTCCTAGAAAAACTCCGGACAAATTGGAGGTAAAGAAGAAGAAAAATAATAATAACTAGAGATTGTAACTGTAGCAACAGTTACGAACGATTCCCTTGCCATTTTATTTAACAATGGGAGATAACAGAAACGAGTATTTGGTCATGCGCTAATACACTTGCAAAAGTAGTACTACTTGATTAGGAACACATGTACTAAGTTTCAAGTCTCTATCACTTGTCGTTTTTGAGTTATACAATTCCGAAAAATCGACCAATCAGAAACGAGTATTCGGTCATGCGCTAATACACTTGAGAAAGTAGAACTACTTGATTAGAAACACACGTACTAAGTTTCAATTCACTATCACTTGTCGTTTTTGAGTTATACAAGTCCGAAAAATCGACCAATCAGAAGCGAGTAATCGGTCCTGTGCAAATACACATGAGAAAGTAATATCACTTGAGTGGGAACACTTGTACTAAGTTTCAAGTCTCTATCACTTGTGCTTTTTGAGTTATACATGTCCGAAAAATCGACCAATCAGAAACGAGTATTCGGTCATGCGCTAATTCACTTGAGAAAGTAGTACTACTTGATTAGAAACACATGTACTAAGTTTCAAGTCTCTATCACTACTCGTTTTTGAGTTATACAAGTCCGAAAAATCGACCAATCAGAAGAGAGTATTCGGTCATGCTCAAATAAACATGAGAAAGTAGTATCACTTGATTGGGAACATTTGTACTAAATTTTAAGTCTCTATCACTTGTCGTTTTTGAGTTATACAAGCGCAAATCACCCAATTATTAAAAAAATGAAAAGGGGGAGATAACTTTGCAAAAAAGTGGCCCAGAGTTATAATTCTTGCATGTTGTACAACTGCACAGTGCCATCTATCTATGTTCCAAGTTTCAATAATATCTGACCATTTGTTCACAAGATATAGCTCTTACAAAAATTGATTAAAATATTGAAAAAGGGGAGATAACTTTGCAAAAAAGTGGCTCAGAGTTATCATTCTTGAAAACTACACAAGTTCACATTGCCATCTATCTATGTTGCAAGTTTCGATCAATTCCATCAAGTAGTTTATGAGTATTGCTCTGGACAAAAATTTGGATAGCTGAAAGAGAATAATAATAATAATAATAATAAAAAGAAAAAACAATAGAAAAACAATACGATTCCCAACTCTGTTGGGGAATCGTAATAATAAGAAACCGTGCAAAAACAATATATCCCCCAACTTTGTTGTTGGGGATATAATAAGAAACGGTGCAAAAACAATATATCCCCCAACTTTGTTGTTGGGGATATAATAATAATAAGAAACGGTGCAAAAACAATATATCCCCCAACTTTGTTGTTGGGGATATAATAAGAAACGGTGCAAAAACAATATATCCCCCAACTTTGTTGTTGGGGATATAATAAGAAAAAATAATAGAAAAACAATACGATTCCCAACTCTGTTGGGGAATCGTAATAAAAAACAATAGAAAAACAATACGATTCCCAATTCTGTTGGGGAATCGTAATAATAACTAGAGATTGTAACTGTAGCAACAGTTACGAACGGTTCCCTTGCCATTTTATTTAACACGGGGAGATAACAGAAACGAGTATTCGGTCATGCGCTAATACTCTTGCGAAAGTAGTACTACTTGATTGGGAACAGATGTACTAAGTTTCAAGTTCTTCTTATGTGGTTGTTTACCCTCGCCTATCGGCATAAAGCCATTTGGCGAGCAGCAAAGTTTCAAGTCTCTATCTCTTGTCGTTTTTGAGCTACACAAGTCCGAAAAATTGACCAATCAGAAAAGAGTATTCGGTCATGCGCTAATACACTTGAGAAAGTAGTACCACTTGATTAGAAACACATGTACTAAGTTTCAAGTCTCTATCACTTGTCGTTTTTGAGTTATACTAGTTCGAAAAATCAACCAATCAGAAACGAGTATTCTGTCATGCGCTAATACACTTGAAAAAGTAGTTCTACTTGATTAGAAACACATGTACTAAGTTTCAAGTCTCTATCACTTGTCGTTTTTGAGTTATACAAGTCCGAAAAATCGACCAATCAGAAGCGAGTATTCGGTCATGCTCAAATACGCATGAGAAAGTAGTATCACTTGATTGGAAACACTTGCACTAAGTTTCAAGTCTCCATCACTTTTCGTTATCGAGTTATACAAGCTCAAATCAACCAATTTTTAAAATATTTAAAAAGGGGAGATAACTTTGCAAGAAAGTGGCCCAGAGTTATAATTCTTGCATGTTGTACAACTGCACAGTGCCATCTATCTATGTTCCAAGTTTAAATATTATCTGACCATTCGTTCACAAGATATCGCTCTGACAAAAATTGATTAAAATATTGAAAAAGGGGAGATAACTTTGCAAAAAAGTGGCTCAGAGTTATCATTCTTGAAAACTACACAAGGTCACATTGCCATATATCTATGTTGGAAGTTTGAATCAATTCCATCAAGTAGTTTATGAGTATTGCTCTGGACAACAATTTGGATAGAAGAAAGAGAATAATAACTAGAGATTGTAACTGTAGCAACAGTTACGAACGATTCCCTTGCCATTTTATTTAACAAGGGGAGATAACAGAAACGAGTATTCGGTCATGCGCACTTGCGAAAGTAGACCTACTTCATTAGGAACACAGGTACTAAGTTTCAAGTCTGTATCACTTGTCGTTTTTGAGTTATACAAGTTTAAAAAATCGACCAATCAGAAACGAATATTCGGTCATGCGCTAATACACTTGCGAAAGTAGTACTACTTGATTAGGAACACATGTACTAAGTTTCAAGTCTCTATCACTTGTCGTTTTTGAGTTATACAATTCCGAAAAATCGACCAATCAGAAACGAGTATTCGGTCATGCGCTAATACACTTGCAAAAGTAGTACTACTTGATAGGAAACACATGTACTAAGTTTCAAGTCTGTATCACTTGTCGTTTTTGAGTTATACAAGTTTAAAAAAGTGACCAATCAGAAACGAATATTCGGTCATGCGCTAATACACTTGCGAAAGTAGTACTACTTGATTAGGAACACATGTACTAAGTTTCAAGTCTCTATCACTTGTCGTTTTTGAGTTATACAATTCCGAAAAATCGACCAATCAGAAACAAGTATTCGGTCATGCGCTAATACACTTGCAAAAGTAGTACTTCTTGATAAGAAACACATGTACTAAGTTTCAAGTCTCTATCACTTGTCGTTTTTGAGTTATACAAGTCCGAAAGATCGACCAATCAGAAACGAGTATTCGGTCATGCGCTAATACACTTGAGAAAGTAGTACTACTTGATTAAAATCTCATGTACTAAGTTTCAAGTCTCTATCACTAGTCATTTTTTAGTTATACAAGTCCGAAAAATCGACCAATCAGAAACGAGTATTCGGTCATGCGCTAATACACTTGAAAAAGTAGTACTACTTGATTAGAAACACATGTACTAAGTTTCAAGTCTCTATCACTTTTTGTTATCGAGTTATACAAGCTTTAATCACCAAATTATTAAAATAATGAAAAAGGGGAGATAACTTTGCAAAAAAGTGGCTCAGAGTTATCATTCTTCAATCTTGCACACCGTAACATCACCATCTATCTATGTTCCAAGTTTCAATATTATCTGACCATTCGTTCACAAGATATCGCTCGGACAAAACTTGATTTAAATATTGAAAAAGGGGAGATAACTTTGCAAAAAAGGGGCTCAGAGTTATCATTTTTGCTTCTTGCACAATTTCACATTGCCATCTATCTATGTTCCAAGTTTCAATAATATCTGACCATTAGTTCATGAGATATCGCTCGGACAAAAATTTGGATAGGAGAAAAAGAATAAAGAAAGAAAGAAAGAAAGAAAGAATAATAAAAAACAGTAGAAAAACAAAACGATTCCCAACTTTGTTGGGGAATCGTAATAAGAAGAAAAAACAATAGAAAAACAATACGATTCCCAACAAGTTGGGGAATCGTAATAATAAGAAGAAAAAACAATAGAAAAACAATACGATTCCCAACTCTGTTGGGGAATCGTAACTAGAGATTGTAACTGTAGCAACAGTTACGAACGATTCCCTTGCCATTTTATTTAACAAGGGGAGATAACAGACACGAGTATTCGGTCATGCGCTAATACACTTGAGAAAGTAGTACTACTTGATTAGAAACACATGTACTAAATTTCAAGTCTCTATCACTTGTCGTTTTTGAGTTATACAAGTCCTAAAAATCGACCAATCAGAAACGAGTATTCGGTCATGCGCTAAAACACTTGCGAAAGTAGTACCACTTGATTAGGAACACATGTACTAAGTTTCAAGTCACTATCACTTGTCGTTTTTGAGTTATACAATTCCGAAAAATCGACCAATCAGAAACGAGTATTCGGTCATGCGCTAATACACTTGAAAAAGTAATACCACTTGATTAGAAACACATGTACTAAGTTTCAAGTGTCTATCACTTGTCGTTTTTGAGTTATACAAGTCCGAAAAATTGACCAATCAGAAACGAGTATTCGGTCATGCGCTAATACACTTGAGAAAGTAGTACCACTTGATTAGAAACACATGTACTAAGTTTCAAGTCTCTATCACTTGTCGTTTTTGAGTTATACAATTCCGAAAAATCGACCAATCAGAAACGAGTATTCGGTCATGCGCTAATACACTTAAGAAAGTAGTACTACTTGATTAGAAACACATGTACTAAGTTTCAAGTCTCTATCACTTGTCGTTTTTGAGTTATACAAGTCCGAAAAATCGACCAATCAGAAGCGAGTATTCGGTCATGCGGAAATACACATGAGAAAGTAGTATCACTTGATTGGGAACACTTGCAGTAAATTTCAAGTCTCTATCACTTTTCGTTATCGAGTTATACAAGTTCAAATCACCCAATTATTAAAATATTGAAAAAGGGGAGATAACTTTGCAAAAAAGTGGCCAAGAGTTATAATTCTTGCATGTTGTACAACTGCACAGTGCCATCAATCTATGTTCCAAGTTTCAATATTATCTGACCATGCGTTCACAAGATATCGCTCGGACAAAAATTGATTAAAATATTGAAAAAGGGGAGATAACTTTGCAAACAAGTGGCTCAGAGTTATCATTCTTGCAAACTACACAAGTTCACATTGCCATCTATCTATGTTGGAAGTTTCAATCAATTCCATCAAGTAGTTTATGAGTATTGCTCTGGACAAAAATTTGGATAGGAGAAAGAAAATAATAATAACTAGGGATTGTAACTGTAGCAACAGTTACGAACGATTCCCTTGCCATTTTATTTAACAAGGGGAGATAACAGAAACGAGTATTCGGTCATGCGCTAATACTCTTGCGAAAGTAGTTGGGAACAGATGTACTAAGTTTCAAGTCTCTATCACTTGTCGTTTTTGAGTTACACAAGTTCGAAAAATCGACCAATCAGAAACGAGTATTCGGTCGTGCGCTAATACACTAGAGAAAGTAGTACTACTTGATTAGAAACACATGTACTAAGTTTCAAGTCTCTATCACTTGTCGTTTTTGAGTTATACAAGTCCGAAAAATTGACCAATCAGAAACGAGTATTCGGTCATGCGCTAATACACTTGAGAAAGTAGTACCACTTGATTAGAAACACATGTTCTAAGTTTCAAGTCTCTATCACTTGTCGTTTTTGAGTTATACAAGTTCGAAAAATCAACCAATCCAATCAGAAACGAGTATTCGGTCATGCGCTAATGCACTTGAGAAAGTAGTTCTACTTGATTAGAAACACATGTACTAAGTTTCAAGTCTCTATCACATGTCGTTTTTGAGTTATACAAGTCCGAAAAATCGACCAATCAGAAGCGAGTATTCGGTCATGCTCAAATACACATGAGAAAGTAGTATCACTTGTTTGGGAACACTTGCACTAAGTTTCAAGTCTCTATCACTTTTCGTTATCGAGTTATACAAGCTCAAATCACCCAATTATTAAAATATTGAAAAAGGGGAGATAACTTTGCAAAAAAGTGGCCAAGAGTTATAATTCTTGCATGTTGTACAATTGCACAGTGCCATCTATCTATGTTCCAAGTTTCAATATTATCTGACCATTCGTTCACAAAATATCGCTCGGACAAAAATCGATTACAATATTGAAAAAGGGGAGATAACTTTGCAAAAAAGTGGCTCAGAGTTATCATTCTTGAAAACTACACAAGTTCACATTGCCATCTATCTATGTTGCAAGTTTCAATCAATTCCATTAAGTAGTTTATGAGTATTGCTCTGGACAAAAATTTGGATTGGAGAAAGAAAATAATAATAAAAAACAATAGAAAAACAATACGATTCCCAACTCTGTTGGGGAATCGGACGTAATAACTACAAATACAGCATGTCCCCCCCCCCCCCCCCCCCCCCCCCCCCTTTCGGAGAAGGGGAGACATAATTAAAGTATGTTTATCATCTGGTCAAAATGTAGTTACATCTATGTATCTGTAATGTCTTTCATTTAGATGAATTTAAATATGTTGGCAGCTTTGAATAAGACATACTTGAATGAAATGAAAAGTCCATGGATCGTGATAGTGAAAACCTGTCTGTAACTCAGAAAGGTTATCAGTTACAATATGAAAATGATATTTGAAACATAACATGATCTCTTCCTCTGACGGCACCATAGTCCGTTATACATGTATGTAAAAGAAACGCGTTAATACTTAATTTCAAATTACCGTATACTCAAATATTACTTAAACGGCTTGAAGCGTTATTCGTTAATTTTCATAATATTTCTCATCTCGTGCTGAGCATTCTCTATCCTTTAAAAACATATAGATGTATGGCATTTTAGAATAATTTCGTCATGTGTTATAATGCCCAATTAAAGACTGTGCTGAGAGTAATCTTAGCACATTAATAAAATATCAATACATATCATGTAAATGTAACTTCTATAAATATCTTTTAAATCTATTTTCATGAAATAGGATTTAAATCTATGTTCAAGAAATATCATTTAAACCACATTTCAATGAATATAATTTAAATCTTAATGCAATAATTATCATTTCAATTGATACCATTTAAATTACAGCTAATGATTAATAAAGGTTATATACCTTTTATTTATACAGCAAAAGAATACATTTTAATGAACGTTTAACTCTTGGAGTATAATACTCATTATTACAGATATCTGATTTGAAAACAAGTTAAGAAAGGAAACAATTAATTGAGCGGTGCTCCAGGAAAGCCAACCTTAGCGTAATTATCACATGTGTGGACAAATATGCATACTAGTTTCATATGCGTGACATTACAGTGAAGCTATAGGAAAGGTTATGTAAGGGATTGTATGCAGCACACATCTTTTAAAACATCCTGACAACATTATGAAGAATATGTTTCTTAAAACCCTCTGACTAATTGGCGAACCGTATGGATCCAGATCAGACTGATTAAGATCTTCACTGATCTCAAATTGCCCACGGTTGGTATTCGCAGAGCGCCGTCCAATTGTGTATAGTATTGTCTGTGTTATTGGTAATGACATGTATAAACCGCGGGCCGTGAGTTCAAACTCCGGCCAGGGCACTGATTCTTGTTGGTGACGAAAATCATCATTCTTCTATCACAAATGGACTAAAAAAAATATATGAGCAGTCTCGCGAGAAAACCAACATATTAGCCTCTGCGTAATGTATCGACCCAGATTAGCCTGTGCAGTCCGCGCAGACTGATCCGGGCCGACACATTCCGTCTCCGGGGGATAAAATTATAGAGTAATGATTCCTGAAACAGAAAATCCACAGGAGGCGAAAAGTTTCTTTCCGGGTAACTCTGTGCGGCATGCTTAGGCTGATCCTGGTCGATACTTTACGCAGAGTCCACAATGTTGGTTTTCTCGCGGGACGGCTCATATGTCAGAAAGAAGCAAATTTCCTTGGAAGAATGTAGTACAGAGTACTGGTTCGAAAAAGACGGGATATACATGTATATGTTAATTGAGCAAAAACCAGTTAAAGACGGCGTTTAACACCAAGGGATCAAGTTAAGTCACAATGTTAAACTCGATCAACTCTCAGTCATGTTTAAGTGTAGCCCAGATAACCTTGTTTACTATAGTGGAATGACCTCTTGCAGGCTTAACCCTTCCCCACATTCAAACGCTTACTGGACCTACGCCTCCGCAGCAAACGACTTTTGAATACATTGCAACAAAAGGAGAAATTGATCATATTAAGCAATTTTACATTTTGCTACACTATTTTCAACTCTATTTAATATTTATACTTTCACTTATAGAGATCTTCCATATTTTTGGTTACAGGTTTTCAAAGTCCACTGCTGCATATTTGCTGTATGCGGGAAAGGGCTACATTATGATAGTACATTATTTTGTTCCATAATGTTTTCAAACTCTGGTTGCTATAGATGTATATACATATGTCTCTAGGGCAGGATTTATTAATATGCGGTTATTAAAGTCTTTTTCGATACAGAAAACAATCAAATTATGCTTACCATATGTTCAAAATTAATATATCTGTAGTGTCTTTCATGAATTTAAACATTTTGGTAGATTTGAATCAAACACCCTCGACTGAAATGAAAAGTCCATGGATCTTGATAGTGAAAACCTGTCTGTAACTCAGCAAGGTTATCAGTTACAAACAGAACATGATATTTGAAGCATGACGTGATCTCTGCTGCTATCGACAGCACCATAGTCCGTTATACATGTATATGAAATAAAAGCGTTTATAATTAATTTCAAATTACTGTATACTCAAATAATACTTAAACGGCAAGAAACGTTATTCGTTGATTTACATGATATTGTTCACCTTGTGCTCAGCAGCCAGCACCTTTCTCTATCCTTATCAATATATAAATATATATGTCATTGTAGCAACAGTTAATCATGAGTTATAATGCCCAATAAAAGATTGCACTGAGAGTTATTTTAACACATGAATAAAAATCAATAAATGCCGTTTAAATGTAAGTTCAATAAATATATTTTCAATCTATTTACAATAAATATCATTTAAATATAGTTTTAACAAATATCATTTTAATCTTATTTCAATGAATATAATTCAAATATTATTGCAATGAATATCATTTAGATATAATTCCTTTAAAGTAATGAATTTATTATGAAAAAATGAAGAAAATAAACATAATTCAAGTGAAGTTTCCCTTATTCTTCACATTCATGCTTTCAATTTTTGCAGTTTTTCTATTTCTTCTCTCTTTTAACACATTCCCATAGACGTAGAATCTCAAACGACTTTAAAATGGTGTAAGCAACATGAAAACAAATCACTAATTCAAAGTAAGTTGTTTTCAAAAGCAAAGGGATAAAAGGAGAAATTTATCATTTCTAGCGCTTTCTACTCTTGCCACATTGTTTCAAAGCCTGTCGTCTGCAAATGGATCAAAATGTGTTTGCATATGGGCAATGGTTAACTGTTAACCCTTTCCCTCATATAGACGCGTTCTAACGCCTCTACAGAAGACAGCTTTTTGAAAACATATTGACAAAAGAAGAAATTGCCCAAAACGAGCAATTTCTCCTTTTGCCAAAATGTTTACAACTTTTAGTCATAGGATATCCATTCAATTATAGAGATTTTTGATTTTTTGACAAAATATGTTCAAAGTCGTCTGCTGCAGAATTGTCGTATGAGGGAAACGGTTCACATGAACACAGCGTTGACCCTTCTAAAGCGTACGACTCTGAGAAATTATTTTGAAAAGGATGAACTACTCAAAACCAGCAATTTCTCATTGTCCCGCGATGTTTACAACTCAATTTCAAAATTATTCTTCCTAAAAAAGTACAATTCAATAAAACTTTCAAATATCACATATTAGCCGTCCCGCGAAAAAACCAACATTATGGCCTCTGCGTTATGTATCGACCCAGATCAGCCCGCGCAGTCCGAGCAGACTGATCCGGGCTGATACATTCCGTCTCATGTGGATAGAGGTATAGCGTAACGATTCCAGAAACAGAAAATCCACAGGAGGCGAAAAGTGTATATCCGGGTAAGCCTGCGCGGCATACTTAGACTGATCCGGGTCGATACATTATATAGTCCACAATGTTGGGTTTCTCGCGGGACGGCTCATATGTTGATTTCAACAGATGTTGTCAAATTGCAAAAATCTACTTATATATTGACTCTTAACGGTTTTAACCATTCCACGCACTCTCCAAATCTGCAACAGGCGACTTTGAAAACATATTTACAAACATCGGGAATATGTCTAGAAATCAATAAAAGTATACTCATTGAAAAGAGTTGAAAACAATGTGTCAAAAAGAGAAACCGCTCACTATGAGCAATTCATTCTTTGGTCATAGTTTTTAAAAGTCGATTGCTGCTCAGAGGCTTCAGAAAGTATTGTACGTTGGAAAGGGTTAAATAATAATTTACATTTGGATTAAAAATGTAATAACTAACTCACATATTACACAACATCATACAATACAATCCAATTGATTTCCAGTCTTCTCTCAAAGATTTAAATACCATGCTTTCCACACCTTGTAATTTTCCAAAGTTCGGCACAAATCTGAAATAAAAAGTGTTCATATCTTATGCAGAGGTCTAGATAAATGACAAACGTGAAGTTCTATAATCATTGTTTGACATTCAAACCTGAAGTTGTGGGTACTCAAAAGAATATTCTTCATTACACTGTTCGTTTGAGTAACCTCAATATGGGGTTAGGTTGGGAAACATTTTACTACAACTTATTTCAACCTCTATACAATACATATATATAGAAAATGTACATGATTTATATCTTAGGTGCGTCAGCTTTTAGTTTAATTATTAGAGGTTTAACGCCGTTTTCAAAAAAAATTCAGTCATATCACGACGGGCAGGTCACATATCCACGTGTTTCCTGGATCGCTCACACCGATACTCCACGCGGCAGTTTTTCCAAGCAACTGTCTGCTTTTCCACATAGATTGTTATTGGCCCATTGGTGAAGACGAATCACGTTTGTCGCATTGACTTTTGTCAAACGTCGGAAGAAATAGTTTGCCGAGTTGGGGTTCGAGCTCACAATCCCTGGTTCGACAGCCCGTGTTACTACCTACTGAGCTACTTCGGCATGGTAGTCTGCTTTGAGACATTTAAAGGGAACATGAAATAGCTGGAAAACTTTACAATAATTAATAACCAAATAGATACATTCTGACATTCTGAGAAACGTCAAAGTGAGTGCTGTAAGCATGATTTCCTTTTCCCATTATGGCAAAACAGTCTGCTTCAAAACGTTTCTTTTCTGACTAATAACTAACTAAATAAGTATATACCCCCTCCTCAGATTTATAGTGTGTATCATCTATTGTGTCTCAAGGTAAATACATGTATAGTAAGGAGTTACACCTCATTACATTACCGGGTCAGTAACACAAATAATGGCGGCGCCTTTGATGTGCAGCATTGATCCATTGGCGTTTAACGACGTTTTAAAAAACATTTCGTTACATCACGGTGGCCAGTTTACCTGTTTTTTCCTGGCTTTCTCGAAACATTACTTCATTAAAGATTATTCCCAGATAACTGACTACCCTCCCACATAGACTATTTAGTCCATTGGAGGTAGGCGGTTGACGCTAGTCAAAGTAGCTTTTATCAATCATCGGAAAGAAAGACAGATTCGGGGTTCGAACCCACGATTCGTGGTTTGTTAGCCCTCATCGTTACCCACTGAGCTTTCGCGGTGCGAATATGGTGAAGCAAGCAAAAGGATACTAAGACCACCTTTTTTGTTGACACAACCGATTTAATCTTTCAAACTCTGAAAGTAGTTTGCTTCACCATGTATACTTTGATTCCAAACATGTAGATGTGTATTGGTCTAGTGTAGAGTTGTATATTGACCCAATTACTATATAGACATGTACAAGGGATGGGAACCAATCTAGTCGACAGTGTTGGTTCATGCTAGATGTACATACCTTGAACCAGACAAATACATGCGTCCACCAATAACCCTTTTTGTAATTGTTTCCTTTTAGTCCTTGACTTCAGCCGTTTTTTATTCATATACCAACACTAGATAGGAGTCGCCATTTCAAATTTGAAATAAAAGCGTTTTCACGTAGGTTACTTTACTGAAAGAATGTATTGAGTACAGATGAATAATTAACATCTGCGATTCACAAGCAAATGCCAAGTGAAAACAGATATATGCGACAATGAAACTTATTTTGTTTCACTAGGAGCGTAGGTAAGTCTCATCTACGTCCCTGTCTTTTCATGAAACAGAGAAATCAATAAATATAATTTAAATTAGAAATACAAGTTTCAAATAAACAAGCTGCTTACCAAAATTGGCGCCATTTTCCACGTATAAAAGCTTGTCTTCACAGCCCAATCGGTGTTCACAGTATGGGGGTTCTAACCTTGTGACAATAGAGGATTAGTTTCAAAGATAGCATAATATTAGAAGAATATCTACTGAAACTAAATAGACACGACTCTTTAAACATATTGAAGTTTAGATTTGCAAATCATTATTTCCCAATCGAAACTGGAAGATGGAATAATATTGAATATAATGATAGAAAATGTATTTTTTTAACTCTAATGAACCCCCAGATGAATACCATTACCTTTTAACATGTCAACATTTCCAAGAAAGAATAAATCACATTAAACCATACTATATTAATGCACCTAACAGCTATAAATTCAAAGCATTGCTTAAGGACTATGTCATGGCTGAAATTAGAAAATGGGTGGGTGAGGTATACAAGTTAAAAACCTCAAAACGTAGAGGACATTGGGCCATGTAAATATTATAACCTGGTCAGATAAGCTTTTTGAAATGTATCTGAATGAAAGACAATAATTGAAAGGATTAGGTTGGTAATTTATAGGCAAATTAAGTGACCATTTTCGGCTCAGCTTTGCACATTGTCAAGTTACCTAATATATGAATAAATACCTGTAATAGTTAGGTAAAGTATCCTTGTAGATGCAACGAGCCTTCAATTTTCAAGTACATGCATACATCCAGTGCAAAATACTTAAAACCACAGTGGTGTTAATCAAAAATAAAATTTCCTATTGTGTGTAATCACAACAATATAATACCTATTTAAAGGTTGGGTGTCCAATACAAACCATGGTGAGATAAAATTGACATGACTGTTATAAAAACACTCTCAGTTCATTAAGCCATATATACACAATACATATGTTTATCTAGTGCTTTTAAAAGTAATATAAAACTGTTGTTATGGAGAATGGATTATTTCAGGTTACGTTACAACATTATCTTATTTCATAATAGTGAAGATCCTGATCAGTATGCACATATACAGTATGATAAGGGTCTTCACTATTAGAACATAAGAGAATGTTAGTTTTCTGTGACATACCTGAAATCATCTATATCACATAAACAGCATAATTGTATGTTGCTTTAGCACTAGATAAACATATTTATTGTGTATCTGTGCCTCGATGAACTGAGTGTGTTTATATAACAGTTGACTTGTGTACATTTTATCCCCCAATGTTTGTATTGGACGCACACCTTTAAATAGGTATAATTTAGTTAATTTAGTAAACACACCATAACAATATATTTTTTTGATTAACACATCCATGTTTGTAAGAGATTTACACAGGATGCATGCATGAATTTGAAAATTGAAGGCTCGTTGCATCTACAAGGATACTTTACCTAACTATTACAGGTATTTATTTATATATTAGGAAACTTAACAATGTGCAAAGCTGAGCCGAAAATGGTCACTTAATTTGCCTATAAATTACCAACCTTATCCTTTCAATTATTTTATTTCATTTAGATACATTTCAAAAAGCTTTTCTGACCAGGTTATAATAGTTACATGGCCCACGGTTCTCTATGTTTTGACAATTTTACCTTATATACCCCACCCACTCATTTTCGAATTTCAGCAATGACATAGTCCTTAAAACAACAGCATATATCCAACTACATTGTAACTAACTTAAGTAAATTCATAAAGATTCTCTTAGATGAAAGTAATAAAAAATATAGGAACATGTGATATACTACCTATAGCATTTATTTGTACAAAAACAGGGGAAAAAAAAGAAGATTGTAAAAGTTATGTATCAAATAATACATATTACTGAAAATGCAGTATTCATTGTTTAATTACACTTTATGTTGCAAAGTGAAATGTTAACAGTATGTTTCTGAAACAAAATGTAATATAGATGGACATGAATCATCTTGGTAAATCCAGTAATATGAAATGAATTGTCCAATGATGTTTTACATTTCGTTTCGGTAAAGCACCAAAGTGGCCAACACTTAAATAATTATAATATCACGCAGGTAGTCAAAATTCAGGCAAAATTACAATTATCAACTTACCTCGTTGTGATTGGTTATTAAATCCGATAAGAAATTGCGAATGAAAGCGAAATGAATCAACAATAATCAAATGAATGAATGTACACTTATACAACAACTTTAAATCAATTAGAATTTGCACACTGTATCGCTGCAGTAAACTGTAAAAACTAATGTATTTATCGTGGAAATCATGCCGAACACGTGCGAGATACTATGTATAGGATAAACCCTTAATAATATAAAACTAGCATTAACAGTTAAATTTACATATACCATTGAATGAAATAGTTTTCTACTGTCAACCCATATTTTAAACTCATTCATGCAATAAAACCGTTATTTTGTCCAGGAAACAGTTTCATTCGAGTGTTCTGTTTACTATGTATTAGGATTGAACAATTACTAATTGATATTTTCCCAAATAATTCAAATAAATAGCAATTTCCCCTTTGGCCACAATGTTTTCAAAAGTCGTCTGCTGCTATTGCGTTAAAATGCGTCTGCAGGTGGAAAAGGGTTAAAACGGCGAAGAGAACATATGACAGCAAACAAAAAATTTGATCAAAAGCTTAATGTATCATCTTTAGAAGAATGAATGTATATTGTTTTATGGCGCATCGACAGCTAAGGCCATTTAGCGCGCAATTAAATTTAATTATGCATGATCCCTGGGTAAACAAACCAATACTAGGCTGGAAAATGTGCCTTGCTTAAGGGCAATCCACCATGACCGTAGTGCCGCGACTGGGGATCGAACCCGGGAAACCCGGTTTCGAAATCCCCGACGCTAACCACCCGACCACAGCGGATTCCTCCTCTTCATTGTGGAACAGGTTTGCATTTTCTCAATAAGAGATGCTAAAGCATGAAGGAAATGGTTTTGCTGATGATATAACTGTACATTTTAAAATGTTATTCATCAATCACATGTTACTGGGTTGTAAATATACATCGAGATCAGTTAACTCTTGGAGTATAATACTCCTTAATACAGATACCTGATTTGGAAACAAGTTGAAAAATGAAACAAACAAATGCGCGGTGCTCCAGGAAAACCATCGTTAGCGTAATTATCACATGTGTGACAAATGCCAGACTACGCATGGTAAGCCTGTACTGCATACTTAGGCTGATCCTGGTCGATACTTTACGCAGAGTCCACAATGTTGGGTTTCTCGCGGGACGGCTCATATGTTGATTTCTACAGATGTTGTCCAAATATCTACTCATATATTGAACCTTAACCATTCCCCGCACTCTCCAAATCTGCAACAGGCGACTTTGAAAACATGTTTACAAAAATCGGGAATATATCTATAAATTATTAAAAGTATACTCATTGAAAAGAGTTGAAAACAATGTGTCAAAAAGAGAAACCGCTCACTGTGAGCAATTCCTGTGGCGATTATGATTGCCTACCGTACTACTAGCAGATACAGTGGCAGTAACGTGGCGATTACGCAGGTGGGAAAGACGAATAGCCAGCCCTGTCTTGACGTCGCGACGTTACGCGCGGACGTCCCGATCGCGGTCGATCAGCAACTCTTCCGGTTTCTCTCAAAGGACGGACAAGACGTTCTATGATGGAAACATTCACACCAAACTGCATAGCAACCTGTTCTTGCCTCTGACCTTGCATTAGCAATGCAATAGCCTGAACCCTCTGAACTTCCGTCAGCCGTACCATGATTGCAAGAGCTTCAAAGAGTATCAATTGGTATGACAAGATGTTTTGACGATTTTGTCATCATTATTCTGCCCGTGTTTTTGGCTTTTCATCACTTTCTCCAAGTGGCACGGAGAAATACACGGTTGAGTAACTTTAGGTACGGGATTGAGTACACAGTGACCAAGATAGTCGTCTGACCGGTTTTCATAATTTTACGCCAAGCATTTAAGAAATTGTTGCATATATAGTCATTACATTACCGGGTCAGTAACACAAATAATGGCGGCGCCTTTGATCATATTGTGCAGCATTGATCTATTGGCGTTTAACGCCGTTTTAAACAATATTTCGTTACATCACGGTGGCCAGTTTACCTGTTCTTTCCTGGCTTTCTCGAAACATTACTTCAAAATTTATATATTCAAAACATGTAGTTGTGTATTGGTCTGCTGTAGAGTTGTATATTGACCAAATTACTATATAGACATGTACAAGGGATGGGAACCAATCTAGTCGACAGTGTTAGTTCATGCTAGATGTACATACCTGGAACCAGACTAATACATGCGTCCACCAATAACCCTTTTTGTTATTGTTTCCTTTTAGTTCTTGACTTCAGCCGTTTTTAGCTCGACTATCCGAAGAATATGAGAGCTATACTACTCACCCTGGCGTCGGCGTCGGCGTCGTCGTCGCTGTCGGCGTCGGCGTCCACGTCACACTTTGGTTAAGGTTTTGCATGCAAGTACTTAAATACTACATGTATTGCATTTAAACTTTCTACAACCCTACTAAACTATCACACCTATGTAGATTATCAAGTTAGATAACTCTATCTTGCATTTTATGCAAGTTATGGCCCTTTTTTACTTAGAAATTCTGGTTAAAGTTTTGCGTGTAACTAAATTAAGAGTCCATATCTCAGTATTTACTTGATGCATTGCATTGAAACTTAATACAACCCTACCCAAGCATTACACCTATGTAGATTATTAAGTTAGATAACTCTATCCTGCATTTTATGCAAGTTATGGCCCTTTTTTTACTTAGAAATTCTGGTTAAAGTTTTGCGTGCAACTAAATTAAGAGTCCATATCTCAGTATTTACTTGATGCATTGCATTGAAACTTTATACAACCATACCTAAGCATCACACCTGTGTATATTATTAAGTTAGATAACTCTATCCTGCATTTTATGCAAGTTATGGCCTTTTTATTACCTAGAAATTTTGGTTAAAGTTGTGCGTGCAACTAAATTAAGAGTCCATATCTCTGTATTTACCTGATGCATTGCATTGGAACTTTCTACAACCCTTAGACCCAACTATCACACCTGTGTAGATTATCAAGTTAGATAACTCTATCCTGCATTTTATGCAAGTTATGGCCCTTTTTTTACTTAGAAATTCTGGTTAAGGTATTGCATGCAACTAAATTAAGAGTCCATATCTCAGTATTTACTAGATGCATTGCGTTGAAACTTTATACAACGCTACCCAATTATCACACCTATGTAGATTATCAAGTATGATAACTCTATCCTGCATTTTATGCAAGTTATGGCCCTTTTTTTACTTAGAAATTCTGGTTAAAGTTTTGCATACAACTACATTAAGAGACCATCTATTAGTAACTACTTGATGCATTGCATTGAAACTTTATACAACCCTTCCCAACCATCACACCTATGTAAACAATCAAGTATATATCTCTATCCAGTATATTTTGCAATTAATGACCATTTTTTTAACTAGAAATTTGGTTAAAGTTTTGCATGCAACTACATGTACATTAAGAGTCGATATCCTAGTATTTACTTCATACATTGCTTTGGAACTTTATTCAACCCTATCCAACTATCACACCTATGTTGATTTTCAAGTTAAATAACTCTATCCTGCATTTTATTCAAGTTATGGCCCTTTTTGGACTTACAAATTCTGGTTAAAGTTTTGCATGCAACTACATTAAGAGACCATATCTTAGTAACTACTTCATGCATTGCATTGCACTTTATACAGCCCTTCCCAATCATCACACCTATGTAAACAATCAAGTGCAATAACTATCCAGCATTTTATGCAAGATATGGCCCTTTTTGGACTTAGAAATTCTGGATTAAGTTTTGCATTTAGAGTGTAATCTCATTAACAACTTGAAGCATTGTATTGAAACTTTATACAACCTTTCCCAATTTCACAACTATAAACACAACCAATTAAGATAACTCTATCCTGCATATGGTGCAAATTGTTGCCGTTTTTATACTTAGAAATTATGGTTAAAGGTTTGCGTGCAACTACATTAAGAGTCCATATCTTATTAACTACTTGATGCATTCCATTGCCTTCCTAACCATCACACCTATTAAAATAATCAAGTTAAATAACTCTATCCTGCATATAATGCAAATTATCACCCTTTAAGATATTGTGGTTAATGTTTTGCATGCAACTACATTAGAGTCCATTATCTCAGTAACTTAAATAAGCGGTGGAATAGTCGAGCACGCTGTCCTCCGACAGCTCTTGTTAATTCATATACCAACACTAGGAGACGCCATTTCGAATTTGAAATAAAAGCGTTTTCACTTAGGTTACTTTATTGAAAGAATGTATTGAGTACATTTGAATAATTAACATCTGCGAGTCACATGCAAATGCCAAGTGCAAACAGATATATGCGACAATGAAACTTAAAACAGAGAAATAAATAAATATAATTTAAATTAGAAATACAAGTTTAAGATAAACAAACTGCTTACCAAAATGGGCGCCATTTTCAACGTATAAACGCTTGTCTTCACAGCCCAATCGTTGCTCACAGTATGGGGGTTCTCACCTTGTGACAATAGAGGATTAGCGAATACGTATACAATTTTCACACCTTACTTTTTATAACGGTACATGTATAAACTATATCTGTGCTATAGAATCTTTTATAAACATAGTGGGAAAAGGGGAAATTTCCATAAATATATTTTTTTTATATTAACAGGAACGTTTTCTGTAGTATGACGAAATCGTTTATCAATTCATCCAAAGCTCCAATTCTTTTTTCCATTATGTCCCAGAGCTTGACAAAAAATTCAATGAACTGGTTCCTCGTTATACATAGTTTTCATGTTTCCCGAGCGAGACAGTCGTAATGGATAAGACTCCACAATCCTGAGCCCATATTGACGGAAATCCATTACTATCGTTTGTGTAGTCTTCGGCATGAATCGGTCGTAAATCGACCAATTCCGTATATATTTCAGAGTGTCGTTGTTTTGTTTGTGTTATACAACGATCGACATTACATATCCAGATTAGAGTGCGCAAACTATAAACACCAATCTGAATTATAGTTGAGTATATATAAAACTTCCAAATGGCCATACCGAAGAATTGTGATCATCAGATAAATATCATTATTGACTGCGCAATGTATCGATCCAGATCAGCCTGCGCACTCCGCGCAAACTAATTCGGGCTGACACATTCCGTCTCAGGGGGGGGGGGGGTTTAAAGGTATAGGGTAATGATTCCAGAAACAGAAAATCCACAGGAGGCGAAACGTGTTTTTCCGGGTTAGTCTGCGCGGAATGCTTAGGCTGATGTCAAGACTTTACGCAGAGTCCACAATGTTGGTTTTCTCGTGGAACGGCTCATATATATGCCACCACCAGAAATCTATAGGAAACAATCTGAGTTGAACCAGTGTGGACGTCAAATTCTTAGCATATGGAGAAGCAACATAAAACTGCATTCTGTGCTAAAGACTTTGTATTTAAGGTATCTGATTGATATCGAATCACGTGATGAGCGGGTTCTGCATTTAGGATTTTCTACACAAACGTTTAAGTCACCAGGAGGCAAACATCGAGTGTGATTAATAAAGGCTGAGAGTTGTTTTTACAGTCAATTTTAAAACATAAGTTTAAACAAAGTTTAAAACAAGCTCGGACATTGATTCTTTGAGACGATTAACAAATCATTACGTCTTCCACTAATTGGTTTAGTGTAGTTTAAGTGAGAAGGTAGCCAGTTACCTGGGAAGTAAGTTGTGTTACTGGTACGAGAAACCTAGTAAACACAAGGTTAGGACACTGATCCTCGTGATAAAACTGACACACTGTTGAAAGCGTCATTAAACTCTTATCAAGCAACACAGAGTTGGGTTAAATATATAGTCTATTTATACAGGTAGGTAGTGCTTTGTATAGTAATCATGCGAGAAAGCCTGGGTCCAATTCCACAAATATTACTTAGCTTTAAGTAATTCTTAAATACTTAAAAGCCTATTACAACAGTTTTGTTTCCCTAACATTTTGCAAACAGGAGGGCCATGATGGCCCTAGATTGCTCACCTTAATTATGCAATGTGATTTCTAATGCAAAACACATCAAGACAATTATTCTGACAAACATTATAAATGCAACCTCAAGAGTATTGACATGATTTGTCTTCATGTGGCCTAGTGACCTATTTTAATTTACCTGATATAACCCATATTCGAACATGGACTAGATAGTATCAAGAAAAAAAACAATCTAACTAAGTTTCAACTTGCTCAAAGTAAAAATGCAGCCTCCGAAGTACATTCAAACTTGGCCTAGATATCATTAAGAGAAAAATTCTGACCAAATTTGAAACTGCTGAAGCAAAAAATGCAGCTTCTACAGTGTTAACAAGATTTTCCTTCCATTTGGACTAGTGGCCTACTTTTTTAAAACTCATGACCAATATTCTAATTTGGCATATATATCACCAAGACAAACATTCTGATAAAGTTTCAACATACTCAAGTTAAACATGCTGCATCCAGAGTGTTAATTAGATTTCCATTCAATTTGGCCTAGTTTCTAACCCAAAATGACCCATATTCAAAATTTATCTAGATACAGTTCAGAAAAACATTCTGACAAAATGTCAAGCTGCTGAAGTCACAAATGCGGCCTCGAGAGTGTTTAAAAGATTTTCTATAAATATTCAAGCTTTGCCTAGATATCATTTAGATAAACATTCTGATAAAATTTTAAGCTGCTGAAGCAAAAATTGCGGCTTCTACAGTTTTAGTTTTAACAAGATTTCACTTCATTTTGACCTAGTGGCCTAGTTTCTAAACCAATATGACCTATATTTGAACATGACCTAAATATCATTAAGAAAAAAACATTCTGACAAAATTTCAAACTGCTGAAGCAAAAATTGCAGCCTCTATAGTGTTAAAAAGATTTTCCTTCAATTTGACCTAGTGACCTACCTTTTGATCCGAAATTACCCATTTTCGTACTTGATCTACATATCATAACGACACAGATTCTGATTAAGTTTCAACATGCTCAATTTGAAAATGTGGCATTCAGAGTGTTAACAAGAGTTTCCTTCAATTTGACCTAGTGACCTAGTTTTTGACCTCATCTGGTTCAGTTTCGAACTCATCAAATATTTGATGTTCTGATAAACTTTCATGATGATCTAATGCAAAATGTAGCTTGTAGAATGTTAACAAGGCAATTGTTGAGGACGCACACCGGACGGACGCCTGACACAATGTGATCACAATAGCTCACCTTGAGCAATTCGTGCACAGGTGAGCAGAAAAATGAAAGGAGGACTGTATTTAAGTAAAGGATGAAGATGACATAAATAGTTACTTTGCTGACTAACAATACTTGTTAAGAAATGAAATTTTGGGGCATTTTTATTAGGTGAATAAAAATGATGATATATGCTTTTAAACATTTAAGTATTACTTAGCGCTAAGTACGGTTGGTGAAATTGGACCCAGTAGGAAACACAAGGTTAGAAAACTGACCATCGTGATATAACTGAAACGCTCTTGAAAACGGCGTTAAACATCATTCAAAAGTGCAAAGAGTTATGCTAAATATAGTCTTTGTGGGAAGGTAGCTAGTTAGTTTCCTGGAAATAATGCTGTGTGGATAACTGGTACGTAAAGTCAGTGAAATTGCCATCGTGATTAACAGAAAAACTGAAAACAGCGTTAAAGTCTAATCAATCAAATAACCAAGGGAACACATAGTTGAAAAAAAAGCCCATGGTACTGTACACCTTTAATAAACATAAATGACAGCATTTACATACATACATACATATATATATATACTGTATAAATATTAACAGTGTGACGATCTATACAGAGTAAATCTACAGTGAGTTCCACAATAATCTCTAATAGTACAGTCTAATTAGTTTACACTCTTATTTGATATACGCTTTCCAAGAATGCTTTAGCTTAAACTTGACAATATACACTTTACAAGAATCTCTAACTTAGCTAAAACTTGTTAATATACGCTTTCTGAGAATCCCTTAGCTTAAACTTGACAATATACGCTTTCCAAGAATCCCTTAGCTTAAACTTGACAATATACGCTTTCCAAGAATCCCTTAGCTTAAACTTGACAATACACGCTTTCCAAGAATCTCTAACATAGCGTTAACTTGATAATATACGTTAACCAAGCATGTCTAATACTTGTTAATATAGCCTTCAAAGAAGTATGAACAGAGCTTTGATACCCATTTTTATATTTTGTTAAACATTTTTATATCAATTATTAGTCTCAGTACAATTTTGTCCCTGATACAAATAAACTAAAGCCTTACTAACTGACACCTTTCTGTTTTCAGTCCTATCGCGTAGATGGGTTGATTCACCCAGGAAGCATGTGTGTGTGAGCAGTGAGGGGTATTTAACATAAGTGCTGTTGAAAACGGCCTAAAATAACCAACAACGCAATCAAAACGACCTTTGAAAACATGATGAGCAATGGCTACTCTTACCACACTGTTTTCAGTTATATTGCCTAGCTGGGTAGAAACACCCCGAACACATGAGTATGTGCCCTGTGATTACTATTGGGCATACATGATGTTGAGAACGGCCTATAACCCCAACAATGCAGGCAAAACGACCTTTGAAAACATGACGAACAATGGCTGTTTTTATCACAATGTTTTCGATAGTTCATTTATAGGGAGTTTATACATGTGGGAACGGGGTTATGGGAAAATCGTTCACTCTACCGCCGAAAGGGATTTGGCCTGCAGAGGTGCGAAAACCAGTGAGCAGATTCTACAACCCTTTCCCACATGCAGGTATTTTATACCACTTTCCACATTTATTTAGTCATGCAACAACTCGCTTCCAAGATCAAAATCCCTACAATGCAAACACAACGACATTTTAAAGCATGGCGGGCAATTGCTTCTTTTGCCACAATGTGTTCAGGTCTATTGCATAGCTGGGTTGATTCACCCAGGGATCACGAGTGTGTGAACTGACGGGGTGGTATGACTGGAATGATGTTGAAACGGCCTAAAACACCCAACGATACAAACAAAACGACCTCTGAAAGCAGGGCGGGAAATTGCTCCCTTTGTAACAGTGTGTACAGTACTATTGAGTAGCTGGATTGAATCACCCAGGACGCATGACTATTTGAACAGTGTGCGTGATTTGACATCTATGATGTTGAAAACGGCGTAAAACACCGAACAATACAAACAAAACGATCTTTGAAATCATGGTTAGCAATGGCTCCTCTTTCCACACTTGTTTCAGTCCTAACGCATAGCTGGGTTGATTCACCCAGGTCCCGTGAGTTTGTGAACTGTGAGAGTGATGGGACATAAATGCTGTTGCAAACGGCCTATAAACCCCAACAATGCAATCACATTGTCCTTTGAAAACATGATGAGCAATGGCTCCTTATACCACTCTGTTTTCAGTACTATCGCGTAGATGGGTTGATTCACCCAGGAAGCATGTGTGTGTGTGTGAGCAGTGAAGGGTATTTAACCTAAATGCTGTTGAAAACGGCCTAGAAAAAATAACAACGCAATCAAAACGACCTTTGAAAACATGATGATCAATGGCTCCTCTTACCACACTGTGTTCAGTCCTATTAGCTAGCTGGGTAGATTCACTCAGAAAACATGAGTATGTGCACTGTGATGGCGATTGGGCATACATGCTGTTGAAAACGGCCTAAAACCCCAACAGAGCAAGCAAGCGCCATTTTAAAGCATGACGGGTAATTGCTTCTCTTGCCACAATGTGTTCAGGTCTATTGCATAGCTGGGTATATTCACCCAGGGATCACGAATGTGTGAACAGACGGGGTGGTATGACTGGAATGATGTTGAAAACGGCCTCAAACACCCAACAATACAAACAAAACGACCTCTGAAAGCAGGGCGGGCAATTGCTCCCTTTGTCACAGTGTGTTCAGTACTATTGAGTAGCTGGATTGAATCACCCAGGACGCTTGGGTATGTGAACAGTGCAGCTGATTTGACATATATGATGTTGAAAACGGCGTAAAACACACAACAATACAAACAAAACGACCTTTGAAAACATGATGAGCAATGGCTCCTTATACCACTCTGTTTTCAGTACTATCGCGTAGATGGGTTGATTCACCCAGGAAGCATGTGTGTGTGTGTGAGCAGTGAAGGGTATTTAACCTAAATGCTGTTGAAAACGGCCTAGAAAACATAACAACGCAATCAAAACGAACTTTGAAAACATGATGATCGATGACTCCTCTTACCACACTGTGTTCAGTCCTATTGCCTAGCTGGGTAGATTCACCCAGAAAACATGAGTATGTGCACTGTGATGACGATTGGGCATACATGCTGTTGAAAACGGCCTAAAACACCAACAGTGCAAGCAAACGCCATTTTAAAGCATGACGGGCAATTGCTTCTCTTGCCACAATGTGCTCAGGTCTATTGCATAGCTGGGTGTATTCACCCAGGGATCACGAATGTGTGAACTGACGGGGTGGTATGACTGGAATGATGTTGAAAACGGCCTAAAACACCCAACAATACAAACAAAACGACCTCTGAAAGCAGGGCGGGCAATTGCTCCCTTTGTCACAGTGTGTTCAGTACTATTGAGTAGCTGGATTTAATCACCCAGGACGCTTGGGTATGTGAACAGTGCGTGTGATTTGACATATATGATGTTGAAAACGGCGTAAAACACACAACAATACAAACAAAACGACCTTTGAAAACATGATGAGCAATGGCTCCTTATACCACTCTGTTTTCAGTCCTATCGCGTAGATGGGTTGATTCACCCAGGAAGCATGTGTGTGTGAGCAGTGAGGGGTATTTAACATAAGTGCTGTTGAAAACGGCCTAAAATAACCAACAACGCAATCAAAACGACCTTTGAAAACATGATGAGCAATGGCTACTCTTACCACACTGTTTTCAGTTATATTGCCTAGCTGGGTAGAAACACCCCGAACACATGAGTATGTGCCCTGTGATGACTATTGGGCATACATGATGTTGAGAACGGCCTATAACCCCAACAATGCAGGCAAAACGACCTTTGAAAACATGACGAACAATGGCTGTTTTTATCACAATGTTTTCGATAGTTCATTTATAGGGAGTTTATACATGTGGAAACGGGGTTATGGGAAAATCGTTCACTCTACCGCCGAAAGGGATTTGGCCTGCAGAGGTGCGAAAACCAGTGAGCAGATTCTACAACCCTTTCCCACATGCAGGTATTTTATACCACTTTCCACATTTATTTAGTCATGCAACAACTCGCTTCCAAGATCAAAATCCCTACAATGCAAACACAACGACATTTTAAAGCATGGCGGGCAATTGCTTCTTTTGCCACAATGTGTTCAGGTCTATTGCATAGCTGGGTTGATTCACCCAGGGATCACGAGTGTGTGAACTGACGGGGTGGTATGACTGGAATGATGTTGAAAACGGCCTAAAACACCCAACGATACAAACAAAACGACATCTGAAAGCAGGGCGGGAAATTGCTCCCTTTGTAACAGTGTGTACAGTACTATTGAGTAGCTGGATTGAATCACCCAGGACGCATGACTATTTGAACAGTGTGCGTGATTTGACATCTATGATGTTGAAAATGGCGTAAAACACCGAACAATACAAACAAAACGATATTTGAAATAATGGTTAGCAATGGCTCCTCTTTCCACACTTGTTTCAGTCCTAACGCATAGCTGGGTTGATTTACCCAGGTCCCGTGAGTTTGTGAACTGTGAGAGTGATGGGACATAAATGCTGTTGCAAACGGCCTATAAACCCCAACAATGCAATCACATTGACCTTTGAAAACATGATGAGCAATGGCTCCTTATACCACTCTGTTTTCAGTACTATCGCGTAGATGGGTTGATTCACCCAGGAAGCATGAGTGTGTGTGTGAGCAGTGAAGGGTATTTAACGTAAATGCTGTTGAAAACGGCCTAGAAAACATAACAACTCAATCAAAACGACCTTTGAAAACATGATGATCAATGGCTCCTCTTACCACACTGTGTTCAGTCCTATTAGCTAGCTGGGTAGATTCACTCAGAAAATATGAGTATGTGCACTGTGATGGCGATTGGGCATACATGCTGTTGAAAACGGCCTAAAACCCCAACAGTGCAAGCAAACGCCATTTTAAAGCATGACGGGCAATTGCTTCTCTTGCCACAATGTGTTCAGGTCTATTGCATAGCTGGGTATATTCACCCAGGGATCACGAATGTGTGAACTGACGGGGTGGTATGACTGGAATGATGTTGAAAACGGCCTAAAACACCCAACAATACAAACAAAACGACCTCTGAAAGCAGGGCGGGCAATTGCTCCCTTTGTCACAGTGTGTTCAGTACTATTGAGTAGCTGGATTGAACCACCCAGGACGCTTGGATATGTGAACAGTGCGGGTGATTTGACATATATGATGTTGAAAACGGCGTAAAACACCCAACAATACAAACAAAACGACCTTTAAAACATGATGAGCAATGGCTCCTTATACCACTCTGTTTTCAGTCCTATCGCGTAGATGGGTTGATTCACCCAGGAAGCATGTGTGTGTGAGCAGTGAGGGGTATTTAACATAAGTGCTGTTGAAAACGGCCTAAAATAACCAACAACGCAATCAAAACGACCTTTGAAAACATGATGAGCAATGGCTACTCTTACCACACTGTTTTCAGTTATATTGCCTAGCTGGGTAGAAACACCCCGAACACATGAGTATGTGCCCTGTGATGACTATTGGGCATACATGATGTTGAGAACGGCCTATAACCCCAACAATGCAGGCAAAACGACCTTTGAAAACATGACGAACAATGGCTGTTTTTATCACAATGTTTTCGATAGTTCATTTATAGGGAGTTTATACATGTGGGAACGGGGTTATGGGAAAATCGTTCACTCTACCGCCGAAAGGGATTTGGCCTGCAGAGGTGCGAAAACCAGTGAGCAGATTATACAACCCTTTCCCACATGCAGGTATTTTATACCACTTTCCACATTTATTTAGTCATGCAACAACTCGCTTCCAAGATCAAAATCCCTACAATGCAAACACAACGACATTTTAAAGCATGGCGGGCAATTGCTTCTTTTGCCACAATGTGTTCAGGTCTATTGCATAGCTGGGTTGATTCACCCAGGGATCACGAGTGTGTGAACTGACGGGGTGGTATGACTGGAATGATGTTGAAAACGGCCTAAAACACCCAACGATACAAACAAAACGACCTCTGAAAGCAGGGCGGAGCAATTGCTCCCTGTGTCACAGTGTGTTCAGTACTATTGAGTAGCTGGATTGAATCACCCAGGACGCATGACTATTTGAACAGTGTGCGTGATTTGACATATATGATGTTGAAACCTGGCGTAAAACACCCGAACAATACAAACAAAACGATCCTTTGAAATCATGGATTAGCAATGGCTACTCTTTCCACACTTGTTCTCAGTCCTAACGCATAGCTGGGTTGATTCTCCCAGGTCCCAGTGAGTTTGTGAACTGTGAGAGTGATGGGACATAAATGCTGTTGAAAACGGCCTTTAAACCCCAACAATGCAATCACATTGACCTTTGAAAACATGATGAGCAATGGCTCCTTATAA
>JASEVX010000012.1:37592972-37627972 GCA_031761405.1 Serripes groenlandicus
CAGTTTCTGCGGCAATGGTCATTCCAGAGCGAAACATCACCATAGCTCAAAGACTTAGCAAACATTTGTCAATATATGCAGCAGAGCTCACGGCCATCAGATACGCACTTAACTGGACTCTAGCCAACAAACCATACCAAATTGCTATCCTGTCTGACTCACTTTCGGCACTACAATCCATCCAGAATAGATACAGTAACTCTAGACCTGATATTCTAGAAAATATACTATCCCTACATGATCAGTGCTATGTAAACAGTATCAAAGTTTCATTAGTTTGGTGTCCAGCTCATGTCGACTTCCAGGGAAATGAAATTGCGGATATGGCGGCCAAGGGTGCACTGAATAATTCTGTATGTGATAAAGTTTCCCTGTCAAAATCAGAAATCTATGCACTTATAAAAGCAAAAATGAAAAACAAATGGGCAGAAAGGCTGGCAAAATACCAACACAGCCAGTACATAAATCATAATGGAATAAGCTTCAAACCGCCACAGACCTATTCCACCTCGAGACAGGTGGACAGGGCCGTGACGCGATTGAGGCTAAAACACAATCTATTGACAGGAAACGTAGGATACCACATTTTGGGTGGCTCGCCCATTTGCCCAGAATGTGGAGTTCGAAACACAACAGAACATTATCTGCTGGACTGTATAGTTCATGGGAGGGCAAGATCTAGGTTATCTGGGGCTTTACAACGGATAGGAGTCACTCTCGAGATGAAAAACGTTTTGTTTCCGTCGAAGGCTCTACAAACATCCACATTTCTCGCCCTGGAGACTTACCTGCTTGACTGTCGGATGGCAGATAAAATATGAATAGTAGTTTCTCCCTTTTGTGCATGTTTAACCGGATGAACACAGCGCAATTTATAAAAATTGCTACCTTTTTCGCCAATGTCATTTGTTTGCGGTGCCTATGATCGCACCCCTAAATATTTAATCATTGCTTAATCAATTAACGACTGGGTCTTTCGATCGCCATCACTCCGAGATACTCCTGTACAGTTTTAAGAATTTTCAAGTATGATAAATCAAATACAGGTCTAAAAGAAAATATATCCCTATCAAATAGGGGATACCCAGGAATCACTCCATTTAACCATTACAGGAAGAACAAAATATAGCTTATAGTCTAACCACGTAGAAAAATTATAACGGTTTATTCTTGAATTGCGCTGTCTTCCTCCCGGGCCGATGTAAAGGGGGGGGGGGAGTAGAAAAAATGGGCTCCTGCTGCGTCCGTCCGCGACTTTTTAACAGTTTCACCCCCTTTGGATTACGCCTTTCCATATAAATAAACAAATAAATAAACAAATAAATAAAAAAGATGAAACAACGGGCTGGACTGTCTGAGGCGGCTGGCCTGGTGTCTTCAATCTTACAATACTTTTTAACAGGTACACCCCCTTTGGAATACGCATATTCAAATAATAGAATAAATAAATAAATAAATAAATAAATAAATAAAAAAGATGAAACAACGGGCTGGACTGTGTTAGGCGGCTGGCCTGGAGTCTTCAATCTTACACAACGTTTTAACAGGTACACCCCCTACGAAGCGTCAAGCTGGACTGGCTAAAGCGGCTGGCTTGATCGACTTCAATCATGTAGGGGGGGGGAGTCGCTCCTGCTGCGTCCGTCCGCGACTTTTTAACAGTTTCACCCCCTTTGGATTACGCCTTTCCATATAAATAAACAAATAAATAAACAAATAAATAAAAAAGATGAAACAACGGGCTGGACTGTCTGAGGCGGCTGGCCTGGTGTCTTCAATCTTACAATACTTTTTAACAGGTACACCCCCTTTGGAATACGCATATTCAAATAATAGAATAAATAAATAAATAAATAAATAAATAAATAAAAAAGATGAAACAACGGGCTGGACTGTGTTAGGCGGCTGGCCTGGAGTCTTCAATCTTACACAACGTTTTAACAGGTACACCCCCTACGAAGCGTCAAGCTGGACTGGCTAAAGCGGCTGGCTTGATCGACTTCAATCATGTAGGGGGGGGGGAGTCGCTCCTGCTGCGTCCGTCCGCGACTTTTTAACAGTTTCACCCCCTTTGGATTACGCCTTTCCATATAAATAAACAAATAAATAAACAAATAAATAAAAAAGATGAAACAACGGGCTGGACTGTCTGAGGCGGCTGGCCTGGTGTCTTCAATCTTACAATACTTTTTAACAGGTACACCCCCTTTGGAATACGCATATTCAAATAATAGAATAAATAAATAAATAAAAAAATAAATAAAAAAGATGAAACAACGGGCTGGACTGTGTTAGGCGGCTGGCCTGGAGTCTTCAATCTTACACAACGTTTTAACAGGTACACCCCCTACGAAGCGTCAAGCTGGACTGGCTAAAGCGGCTGGCTTGATCGACTTCAATCATGTAGGGGGGAGTCGGTACGTTTTTGTGCGGGCGGTGTTTAATTCTGTTATTATTGGGGGGGGGGGGGGGGGGGGGGGGTAGGATATCGCGTCCGCGCCCATAAAATATTAAAAATACTACTAGATTTATTCTTACTTCTATTTCTAACAACATTGTAACAAAAGATTTAAAGGAATCATACAATCACGGATAAAACTCAACCGTCTAACTAGATCTATTCTTGCTTCTGTTTTTAACAACAATGCAACAAAAGATTTGAAGGAAATTAGTCAACAACTATAGACAAATAAAACAATAGATATGTGCATGCTGTACTATATATTAAACAATAGTTTTATAAACAATAGATATGTGCATGATGTACTATATATATTAAACAATAGTTATATAAACGATAAGTATGTGCATGTTGTACGATATAGTAACCAATAGTTATAACACTAATCCCCTCGGCCCCCTTAACCCAGAAAAAAAAAAAAAAAAAAAAAAAAAAAAAAAACCATCGCATATACATAGGTATACATATATATATCTATATATATACTAGATAGTCTGCAAACCAATAGTCCGAGAATAATAATAGTAGTAATAACGATAGCTGCTCGCCAAATGGCATTAATGCCGAGCGCGAGGGTAAACAACGCCAAACAACAACAACAACTACGTTACTAATGTTTGAATAGACTAAGGAAAATCAAGAATACATAAATAAATCAATGCAGTCTTTTCCGGCGACATTGATGCCTTGCATCAACTTTCTCTTGTACAGCTTGTGAACACAAAAGAGCCTCCATTTACTATCCGATCTTCACCATACATACATGCTCTGGATTGAAAATGAGCAAAGAACCATACCAGTAGAGCATAGGCCCTCATGGGCCTCTTGTTTATTTATCTTTTCGTATCTCACAGAAAGATTCGCTTCCATATTGTAAGCATGAAAGCACATTTCAACACGTGTGTTGGGTGTTGGGCAGTTGGGTGTACAGAAATCAGGTTCTCTGTGGACCCTTAATCTAAGAAAAGTTCACATTACTCATATCAATCAATCTGAAGTCTTCAAACATTATATTCCTTCATGTCAGTTTTTAAAAAGTAAACCTATTTCAGTCATTACTGATATGTTGTAAATTAATGCTTACAGTTTGAAAGAGTCTAAAGAAATTAAGAAAAAGCGTAAGCTGGAAAGAGTTTTACATATTACGATTATTTTTTGAAATTCACAGAAATTACCTTTCAGTGAAATTGTTATTTAGTAACATGCAAATATTGGTAACAGTTTCATCTGAGATATGTAAATAATGTTGAGATTCTTAACTGCATAATTTCTTGTTGGTTTAGGTTACCAATAATTTTGATACTATCAGTAATAGTCTTTGTTTCATGACAAAGATAAAACAGAACTTAAAATTATCCAATCACAGTTGAAAGGGGTTTTCTTTCAATTTCACAAAGTATTAACGATCATTGTGAGGAAATGTTGTTATTTTTTAGCTCACCTATGCATGAAGTGCAAGGTGAGCTATTGAGATCACATTTTGTCCGTCGTCCGTCCGTCGTGCGTCGTCAACATTTGAGCTTGTTAACACTCTACAGGCTACATTTTGCATCCAATCTTCATGAAAGTTTATCAGAACGTTCATCTCCATAAAATCTTGGACAAGTTCGAAAACTGGGCCATATGAGGTCAAAAACTAGGTCACTAGGTCGAATTGAAGGGAAATCTTGTTAACACTCTGGAGGCCACATTTTCAACTTGAGCATGTTGAAACTTTATCAGAATGTTTGTCTTAAAGATATCTAGGTCAAGTTCAAATATGGGTCATATTGGGTCAGAAACTAGGTCACTAGGCCAAATTGAGGGAAAATCTTGTTAACCCTGTAGAAGCCGCATATTTTGCTTCAGCGGCTTGAAATTTGGTCAGAATGTTGAGCTGAATGATATTTTGGCCAAGTTCGAATATGGGTCATGCCAGGTCAAAAACTAGGTCACTAGGTCAAATTGAAGAAAAATCTTGTTAACACTTTGGATGCCGCATTTTTTGCTTCAGCAGCTTGAAATTTGGTCAGAATGTTTGTCTAAATGATATCTAGGCCAAGTTCGGATATGGGTCATGCTGGGTTAATAACTAGGTCACTAGGCCAAATTGAAGGGTAATCTTGTTAACACTCTGGATACTGCATTTTTAATTTCAGCATGATGAAACTTTATCAGAATGTTTTTCTTGGTGATATGTAGGCCAAGTTCGAATATGGGTTATGCTGGGTCAAAAACTAGGTCACTAGATCAAATTGAAGGAAAATCTTGTGAACACTTTGGATGCCACATTTTTTGCTTCAGCAGCTTGAAATTTGGTCAGAATCTTTGTCTGAATTATATCTAGGTCAAGTTCGATTATGGGTCATATTTGATCAGAAACTATGTCAATAAAGGAAAATATTGTTCAAACTCCGGAGGCCGCATTTTTACTTTGAGCAAGTTGAAACGTCAGAATGTTGTCTTGATGATATCTTGTCCATGTTGGAATATGGGTCATATCAGGTAAAAAAAATATAGATCACTAGGCCAAATGAAGGAAAATATTGTTAACACTGTGGAGGTTGCATTCAGAATTATTGTCTTCATGTGTTTTGCAATGCAGTACATTGTGTAATTAAGGTGAGCGATCCAGGGCCCTCTTGTTGGTCTCCAGCATTGGATGAATAATTAATGAACATGTACTATGGCCCTTCAACAAATGGAAAATGGAACATTGCAAACAATGGACATTTATGGTACACAGGGAATATGCCTTATGATACTCTAAACATGTGTCCCGACATGGCTTGGAATAATCTGAATGGAATGGTTATGGACATGGCGGTAGCGTGCTGTTTTCCAACCTTATGTTAAGTAAAACCTTGTGTGATACCTGTGAGCTTCTTAATTAAAGCCTGACTAACCATGCCAATACCCGCATTTACAAATACGTCAAATGAAATATAATCATTTTAAGTGTAATTATTTGATACTTGATTACTTGTAGTTGTAAACTTGTAAGTATGACTTTTGTATTGTTTGTGTGTGTGTGTAAATATACAAAAAATTAATATGTTTTTCCAGCCACCCATATACAGGAGGATCTCTTGCCACGTTGAAAAACCTTCCAGAGGATAGTGACCTGAATACTATTTTTGATGAGTATATGGGGTAAGAATTTAATACCTAATGTACAACATTGTCATTGAGATAAATTTTAAATTGTCTCTATCCCACAAAATTATATAAAGTTTATTCACATTTGTATCTCCTTTACACTAATTAGTTTTCATTCCTTTTGCACGTTGTGCTATTACATACTAAAGAAATTTGCTTTTTCTTGTGTTCGCCCACATTCAAGCATGGCCAAAACTCGGGCACTCTCTTAGGAATTTAGCTTCGCCATTATCAGAAATTGGATAACTGTCAGAAAATCTCTGAAAATATGGTTGTGTTTATTTACACATATACCAGTGTAAAATTCAATCTATAAAACCACATGGTTGACACGCACGGGCTGCACAAGCAATTCGTGAGCAGTTACACAAATGTAATACTGGGCTGAATAAAATCATACAAGTTTAGGTATATCGGTCATATTGGTCAGAGTACATGGCTCTGTTGTTTTGTGGTGTTTAGGAAAGGCATGAATCCATAATAAGATCATCTATGTTTAAATTATTGCATCTCCTACATTTGGGAATGGCTGTAGGAATGCAGGAATCCATATAAAGATCATCTGTGTTTAAATTATCGTCATCTCCAACATGCCCTCATGGTATCTCTCAGTACAAGCCTTTTAACCATTTCCTTCATTAGCTCACCTGAGCATGAAGTGCTCAAGGTGAGTTATTGTGATCGCCTTTTGTCCGGCTTCCCTCAACATCTTTTCCTCAGTAACTAGTGGGTCAAATGAGATGAAACTTCACAGAAGCATCCTCTCAATGACCTCACCAGAATTCCTTAAAATTGTTGGAGTCCATGCAGAATTCTGGTTTCCATGGCAACGAAACGATAAAACCTTTAAAATACTTCTTCTCTCAAACTGGTTGGCTGATTTTATAAAAATTTGTACAAATGTTCCTTGGATGACCCTCTATCAGATTCCTTCAAGCCATGTTGATTGGTCGAAAAACATGGCCGCCAGGGGGCGGGGCTATTTTGCTTTATATGGCTATAGCGAAAACTTAAAAAATCTCCCCCTCCGAAAGTGTAAGGCCGATTTTCAAATAATTTTGTAGAAATGTTATAATTTTGTAGAAATGTTTCTTTAAGTGACCCACTATCAGATTCCTTCAAACCATGTTGATTGTTCTAAAAAAATATGGCCTTCAGAGGGCTGGGCTATTTTGCCTTATATGGTAAAGTGAAAACTTAAAAGTTGTTCTCCTCCTAAAGTGTCAGGACGATTTTCAATTAATTTTATAGAAATGTTCCTAGGGTGACCCCTCTATCAGATCCCTTCAAGCCATGTTGATTGGTCGAAAACTATGGCCACCAGGGGGCGGGCTTATATAGCTAAAGTGAAGGGAAAAAAATCAGACGAGCGATCCAGGGCCATCATGGCCCTCTTGTTTTGTTTTATTTACGAAGACAAAACAGTCCCTATTAGCTAGACAGATATACTTTATTTTACACTATATACTACATGTAATCAAAATGCGATAACTACAAACCTTTATGTCGCATAGTCTAATTTGTTTACATACGCGCACCTGCTTGCAGCAGACTGAACATTATGTGTAAATATCGAGATGAAAATGACGTCGTATATTCTCCTTTTAATGGCAATTTTAACTTACTGAATGTTATTTTCATGTTCAAAGAGATGTCTTGATTTGTGAAGAAGGCATTTTTAATGTTTATCCATGTACATGTATTTCTAAAATATGAACTGTTTCTAAGCTAAAACTGTTGATCGCCTGACTTGCGAATTCCAACTGCGTAGATCAATCTCCTTTGCAGAAAGCCGCTCTTTACACTCACTTACAAATAGTAAATCATAGGTGATTTAAAATGTTTATTTGGTTCGAAACAAATGAAGAAAAGAACAAACCGAGATAAAACTGGTTTTAATAGAAAAATTACATTGAAAGAACACTCTCTGCCTATAAAGAGAGTTTCAAGAACAACACCTCTGCGAATAAGGAAGAATCGGGTCTTTCGTACAAAATTATTTCGTCCTTGACAATTTTAAATGTGTCATTTAATTCCCTAAAGGCATATTGCTTCCTATCTGCATATTGTTATGCATCATTGACACAAGGGCGCTCATCATAATATAATTTTAAAACCTGAGTAGTTTGTTATTTTCATTATAATCAAAGCGCTGAAAGCGCTGGTGGTATAGGGGCATATGTAAGTTGAAAATATATGGCATAGATAATATAGACAAACATTGTTGAAACAATGACCTTTAAACAAACCAAACCAAAAATATGCGAAGCACACAGATTGCCTGCCTATACAATACAAATACCTAATTTATCAAAGTTTCACCCTTTTCTTGTAGAAACAAAATAAAAAGATTGACAAAAAACAGAGCAGCGACCCTTAATTAAAATATTTCCAGTTCAGAAATCACTAAAGATTCACAATGTATATTGTAATCATGCTGATAAATGAAAGACAATCGAAAGCATGCTAGAGTTATGTTTCTTTTGCACTGCACATCTGTAGCTCTGAGTTTCCTATACAACAAGTCTTAAATTGATACATTGGACATCTATTGAGACAATAACCGAAGAAATGAAAAATGAGTTTTACACCTAAAAAAACCAGATCAGATTTGTGTTCAAAATATTGTATCGATCTCTTAATCCCAATGTATACGTGTGACGACTTTGAAATGGATCCGCGAAACAGAAACAAAGTTTTGACCCATTAATGCAAACCGTAACGGACAGACGGACGGATGGATGATCACAAAGACAGACATACAGTCAGTCGCTCTGAACAACGCTTGGGAAACACTCATTAACGAAACAAGGGCATGTGTTTTTCATGTGAAAGTCATATAATAAGTGAGAACATGAAAAGACAAAAATATACACACTCCAAACGCAGCATGCTAAAGTTATGGTAATGGTGCACTGCAAATGTGTAGGTCATAAGTTACCTACAAACCAAGTTTGGAAATGGATACAATGGAAATTAATTGAGACAATACTAAGATAAGCAGACCAGAGTTATGTACCTAGTATTTTGCCGTTCTCCTGATCACACGGTATAATTAAGTGTAACCACTTTTAAATAAATCTGCCATACAGAAACAACGTTTTGACCAATACATGCACTCCATGACGGACGGACGAATGCACATTCAGGCAGACAGCCGGCCGGACACCGGATTATACATCAAAGCTTTACAGACAGAGACAACTTATAAAGTATTGATTACAGAAGACTGGTTCGATGCGTCAAAACACGTCTGTGCTTAGGAACGCTTAGATTATGGTATTTGTAAAGTATTTGCAAATAAATTGTATCTCCGAAATGGGACCGTACAAGGTTAATTTACAAAAACCTATTTAGACTATACTTCTAGTTTATTTGTCAACAGATACGTCTAGGACTAGATTACACGTTGACGAACGTTGAATCTTCAATTAGCGCAAATGCATATACATTATAATTTTAGTCCCAAAATCGGTAGAAGCATCTCAATTATAAAATAAATAATGACCTTGCGGTTATAACTCGTGTGTATGTTGACATTTTTGGCCAACTTTCTTTCCGACGTTTGACAAAAGACAATGCGACATGCGTCATACGTCTTTCACAAATGGGCTAAGTCTATGTGAAAAAGAACCCAGTTGGTTGGGAAGACTGTTGTGTGGAGTACTGGTGTGAGAAAACCAGGAAACATATTTGTAGATGAACTGGCCACCGTGATATAACGTAGAAAATGTTAAAAACGGCGTTAAACCACAATCAATCAGTGTTGAAATCTTATCTCTAATTTGTAGATTTAATTCCTATGTCCTAGTTGGGTCGACATACAGCGACACGTGAGAATATTCAACACAACACGCGACCTGTTAGTACCATTCTTTCATGGCATGTATACACAGTAGGACCTCTCTCTTTGGACGGATTATGTTATAACAAGTCCTTACCCTTGACCACGTAGACTAAATATACAACAAACAACATTTAACTTAGCCTGAAAGTATTATTTTGAATAGTAATTAAAACATTGTGGAAAAAGACAAACTTGCTGATTATCATTTATCTGTTAAGGTTAGTCAAATGTGTCTTAAAGGGGCAAAGGTTAAAATAATAACTGTAGACAAATATTTTCGTTATCTAGGTTATAGAAAAAAATTGATTCATGTTTCAAAGCATTGTTTGGAAAGGAGAAATTGCTCATTGTCAGCAGTTGCTCCATAGGCAAATATACTTTCAACATTCGTATGTAACTAAGTTGCTATAACGGAAACGGTTCAATCCTTTCTCGTTTAAAGTCGTTTTTTGACGCATGTGCAGCAGACGGCTGCAGAATGGTTATTCGTGACCCATTTCCTCTTTTTCCACAAAGCTATGTAGAAACTATATATTTTTCGTTTTGATGTAAGGCGATATTGCTCGTTATCATTAATCTCTAGCATGTTATTCAAAATGTGTCCGGAAAGGAAAAGAAAGGAGTAAAAGAATGTCCACAGTAAAACGTTTAAATATGAAAAGAATTAATTTGAAACGTGTTTGAAAGCATTGTGTGAAAAGGAGAAATTGTTCATTGTCAGCTATAGCTCCATTTTCAACAATATTTCAATATTCGAACTGTTATATTATGACGGAAAGGGTTCCGCTTCTATGGGGAGGATGTAACCATTTCCCGCTTACAGACGCATGTGCAGCAGACGACAATCGGAAACATTCTGACAAAAGGAGAAATTGCTTATTGTAGGCAATTTCTACTTTTGCCACAATGGTTTCAACTCCTTTCAATAATTTTATTTACAGTGATTTGCACATTTCTCTATGTAAGTCGACTTTTGTAAACTAATGGGGTCACAGCACGGTCGACGTTACCTTACACCACTGACATTAAGGTCAATCATAGTTCAGAGTGTGTTTCACTCGTTTGAACTATTTTGTATCCGATGATTAATAAATGCAAGCGGATGGTTTTTCGTGATTCGGTCGAACCAATGAAATCGTTGAAAAAGCAGATTATAACCAATCAAAACTCGATGTTGGTGTAGGTATACACATGTGGACTGCGGTTGCAGCTTTAATCCGACTTTTCGAAATCAGCATGAGTATGGGATAGGCGCAAAACGCCCCTATCCCAAAAAAGGAAGGAAAGAATTAAAATAAATTAACATGTAGTAGGGCTCAGTTTCATTGTTTATGATCATTCACTTCGTTAACAAAACAATGCAAGTTATGATACATTTTCACTTGACCCCACTCCTGATGTTCCAATATGTCCCTCAGTTGATAACTGTTTATTCAACTACTATAATGTTAGTGTTATACATAACTGCACTATGGATATCTTGCGACATTGATGCGTTGCATCAACTTTCTCTTGTTATTTTCTTTTAATTTAGTTTGTATTATGTTAATAGGTATGATCACTAGTTAAAGATAGTTCTATCAGACAATGCCTATTATCACTTGACAAAGCCCTTATGGGGAGCATCATTCGGTTCCACCGATTCCTTGTTTATTTTAGAATATAGTTGATAAAATTGTTTGTCATGAAAAATATCTCCTTTTGTCACAATATTTCCAAAAGTTGCTGATGCATATGTGTCAAAATTTGTCTGCATGTGACAAAGACTTAATATGTATAGAGTTATCTTTTACAGCTGCTGCATTGTCATTTTTCAATTTTGATTTAAAAAGATTTCAATGAACAGAACTTATGCAATTTATTTATGCCTTTGATTTAAATCCTTTTTACATACATGAATTAACTTTTGATTTAAATAAGAGAATTTCTTAAAATAAAGTTGTTCATTATCTTTTAAGATTTTAAATCTTATATAATATTTTTAGAGAACGATTTTAATTAATGTGGCTTAATCAAACACAATTCATAAATGTATTAGCTCTGCTCAAGAAAAACCAACCAAATTGACATATACTTCCAATGATGATCAAGATGAGTCTGAACATCCATACTGTTTTAGCTGGATCTTCACTGTCAGCCAATGTATCATAAAAGCTTCCAGTAAATTTCTATCTGTCGGACAGTGTAATAATCTGATCATTTTAACATTTAGCCAGGATGTGCAGATGGATCTTTTATCAATACTTGTCACAAATACATACTGGTTGTTTTTTTCCTGGAGCAGGGTTCATATCTTCTGATCTTGAGCTTTGTGTTAATATGGATATTATCCCAAATCTGCAGCAGACCACTTTGAAAAACATCAGGGTGGAAATATGAAAACTCTCTATAAATAAAAGTGTAATTAATGAACAGTGTTCATTGAGGCAAAAATTAGAAAATTGTAATCTGCTGCAGATGAATCAAAATGCATTTGCAAGTCGAAAAGGGTTAACCTGAATCCGACCTTTGTTATTCGAACATTTCTAGTATCTTCATCAAATTAGATTGGATGATTTTTTAAAAGACATGATTACAGTCCAACCCGTGTTTAAAGATCATCTATCGGAAAAGACAATCTAGTCTTTGTTCAAAATGGGTTTTTATTGCAGGGTCATTTATACAGAAAAAGTAAAAGTATGGTCACTTTAGACAGGGAATTGCTATTCCAAGGTGGTCTTTAGCACAGGTTCGACTGTATCTATAACAATTTGAACAAATGTCAGGATAAGGTCAAAGTTGTCTAGTAATACATGTACTCCCTTTTTACATGAAGTCATCTTTGTTATATTTCAGCACTCCAATGTGATCCCCCACTTCAAAGTAAGCGCAGAACCCCAGGGCCACCTACAACATTGAGTAATGGATTTCATCAGAATGGATCTGCTCACAATGACTTTGCCTTGCTAGGTAATCAGGATAAATTTACGGAAAATGTGAAGTACAAAGTTCGCCCAGCCCAACAATCAAGAGATATTTCCCCACCAAAACAGATGAAGCTGCAAAAGTTATTTCTTTGAATTTAAACGTTTGAATGGGACAGATCAAGAGAGGCCACACCTCTTGTTTTTGTGTTGCTTGCCTTGGAAGGGATCACTTTTACGTTATTTGTCAATCATGCTTCACTTACTGACACATTGGCAGTGGACATAATGTATTCGTCCAAACAATCTTGCATCTCACAAACCTGGCTTCAAAACTATAAAAGTTTCATCTACGCTCATAATTCGTGCTCAAGTTTTTGAAGCAAATTTACTCTTGAAATTTACTAATCAAATGTCTTATTTGGAGCACAGAGTTCATTTTGCTGCACAGAGAATGTTTTATAGTTTGGGGCCTGATTAGAATCTCTACCTTTCATGTATAATTTCTATGACTATCTCTGGTGCAGCGGTTAGAATGTCTGTCTATGGAGAAGGAGACCAGGGGGTTCAATCCCTTGTCAAGGGATTGATTAATTGTTTGGTGTTTAATGCTACTTTCAACAATTGTTCAGTTATATCATGGTGTTTCCTGGGTAAGTTACCAGTACTACTGGTCCATTTATCCTGACACCAGCCAGTCTATCAGTCATAATGTTTACCACATAGCCCTGAGCACCAAGAATGGCTGCAATTTCTACCATTTTTGTGATCGCCTTTTGTCCGTCGTCAACATTTGATTGTTAACACTCTAGTGGCAACATTTTGCATCCAATCTTCATGAAACCGCATTTTTGGCTTGAGCATGTTGAAACTTTGTAAGAAAGTTTGTCTTAATGATATCTCGGCCAAGTTCGAATATGGGTCATGTCCGGTCAAAAACTAGGTCACTAGGCCAAATTTAAGAAAAATATTGTTAACACTCTGGAAGCCACATTTTTGGCTTGTTGAAACTATGTCGGTAAATTTGTCTTAGTGATATCTAGGTCAAGTTCGAATATGGGTCATGTCAGGTCAAAAACTAGGTCACAAGTCCAAATTTAAGGAAAATCTTGTTAACACTCTGGAAGCCGCATTTTTTAAACTTGAGCATGTTGAAACTTTATCAGACTTTATCTAGGCCAAGTTCGAATATGGGTCAGGTCAGGTCAACAACTAGGTCACTAGGCCAAATTGTAGAACAATCTAGATCACATTTTTGCCTTTTTGTGAGAAATTTGTCTTGATGATATTGCCATTGGCGCTGAAAGAGTTAAGTCTTAAATAGCCCTTTCTCACCTTTCAGGTGAGCGATTCCAGGGCCTCATGGCCCTCTTGTTTTAGATAAGCAATAAAGTGAGGGATTACTAGTTTGTAGCTCTACTGGCCAAAAGCCAGAAGAGCTTATGCCGTGGCTAGTGTCTGTTGTCTGTGCATCCGTAAACAATTTCTTGTGAACACGATACAGTCTTCAGATCCGCCCATGCAAGACTGGATTATGGCCCTTGGAATTGTCGAAATTTTTATAATAGAGCTTGTGAACACAATAGAGGCTTTATTTAGTATCTGATCTTCACCAAACTTAGGTAGCAGTTAAATATTGATGAAAGCTCGGTTCCTTTTGAAAACCATACCCCTACCCAACCATCACACCTATGTAGATTATCAAGTTAGCTTGCATAAAATGCAGGACAGAGTTATCTAAGTTCGAAACTGGGTCACTAGGCCAAATTTAATTTAATTTAATCTTGTTAACACTCTTGAAGTCGTATCTATGATTGATGATATCTAGGCCAAGTTCGTATATAGGTCATGTTGGGTCAGAAACTATGTCACTAGGCCAAATTGAAGGAAAATCTTGTTAACACTCTGGAAGCCACATTGTAAACTTGAGCATGTTGAAACTTTGTTAGAAAGTTTGTCTTGATGATATTTAGGCCAAGTTCTAATATAGGTCATTTGTTACGCATTTTAAACTACAATAAAACTATCACAGGCTCTGATTTATTAGGAGATCCCCTTTTTTGGTAAAGAAAATGAAGCATTTTCCATTTATGACTTTCTTTGAAGACAATCTTGAGTGTAAATTAAATGTGTTTAGCTACATTTTGAGACCTTATAGTTTTAACTGGTAAAACACCTGGTCTAGCCAGGAGTTCTGAGTTCAAATCTCAGTGGGGGACAAAATGACACTGTAGCTAAATACATACAATTTAATCAATTAACTGAAATTTATATTTGGTTTTAGCAAATGTGAGCTTTTGTGATAATCACCATCCATCATGCAATACCCATCAGTAACCATTAATTTTAACAACAGCTGCTTTAAAACAACTTGACAAATTTTAACTGAACCGCACATTAATACTTTCTTGATGTCCTCTTTCAAAATGTTCAAAGGAATACATTCTGTGTTGAATTCTGGGAACTGCAGCATCAGAAAAGAAATAAGTGACACAATGTTAAGGCATTCTCTTATTTCTGTATAATTTGGCAGGAAAGTTCCTTAAATATGTAACCCTCTATAAGAAATATTCAAATAATATTGCCGGGTTGAAAACTAGGTCACTAGGCCAAATTGAAGGAACATATGCTGCATTCTTTGCTTCAGCAGCTTGAAACTTTGTCAGAATGTTTGTATTGATAATATCTAGTCCATGTTCGAGTATGGGTCATATCGGGTAAAATAAAATAGTTCACTAGTCCAAATGAAGGAAAATCTTGATAACACTGCTTTTTGAATCTTTGTCATAATAATTATCTCGATGAGTTTGCATTGATCAAACATTTTTATGCCCCCCTGGAATCTCCGATTCGGGGGGCATATAGTTTTTGGCCTGTCTGTCTGTCTGTCTGTCTGCACAAAAAAAACTTTAACCTTGACCACTACTTTTGAACCATAACAGGTACGGCTACCATATTTCACATGTGTATTCCTTGTGACATGACCTTTCTGTCAGTACCAAAATTGTTGACCTTGCGACCTTGACCTTTGACCTAGATGTAGTTTTTGGCCTGTCTGCACGAAAAAAACTTTAACCTTGACCACTACTTTTGAACCATAACAGGTACGGCTACCATATTTCACATGTGTATTCCTTGTGACATTACCTTTCTGTCAGTACCAAAATGTTTGACCTTGCGACCTTGACCTTTGACCTAGATGTTGCCATTCTCGAAAAAAACTTTAACCTTGGGCATTTCTTTTGAACCATAACAGGTACGGCTACCATATTTCACATGTGTATTCCTTGTGACATGACCTTTCTGTCAGTACCAACATTTTTGACCTTGCGACCTTGACCTTTGACCTAGATGTTGCCATTCTCGAAAAAAACTTTAACCTTGGCCATTACTTTTGAACCATAACAGATACGGCTACCATATTTCACTTGTGTATTCCTTGTGACATGACCTTTCTGTCAGTACCAACATTTTTGACCTTGCGACCTTGACCTTTGACCTAGATGTTGCCATTCTCATTTTTTTTTTTAACCTTCCCCACTTCTTTTGAACCATAACAGGTAAGGCTACCATATTTCACATGTGTATACCTTGTGACATGACCTTTCTGTCAGTACCAACATTTTTCACCTTGCGACCTTGACCTTTGACCTAGATGTTGCTATTCTCGAAAAAAACTTTAACCTTGACCACTACTTTTGAACCATAACAGGTACGGCTACCATATTTCACATGTGTATTCCTTGTGACATGACCTTTCTGTCAGTACCAACATTTTTGACCTGGCGACCTTGACCTTTGACCTAGATGTTGCCATTGGGGGGCATCAGTGTTTCACAAACACATATTGTTTCACATAGTTTTCTTAATTCTGTATTAAAAGTGTTACTAGGTATATAATAAAAGGAAAATTATTTTGCAGTAGCTTAGTATTGTCTACTCGGGGCGTGGTCAAATTGACATCTCTCTTAACATTCGGTCTCGCGTGATATCAATTTAACACGCGCCTCATTGTACAATACAAATCCATGTATCACTAGTGCAACATTATAGTCCCTATGTATAATGAATATTTAATACGTTACTTTTGTATTTAAAATGTAGAATCATTAGTTTGTTATCATAACACAAAAGGCTTTTTGAAAAATAAATAGTGGTTTACTTTATATTGAATAATGGCAATGTTGACAATCATCAATTTGTATCGTAAATACGTACTTGAACATATCGATAGATCAATAGATTAAAGATTAATTTAAAAATAAACGTTGATTAATGTGTTTTGTATTTGTTCAATTGTATACATCATTCGTTGACAAAAATACTTTATAAGGCGTTGAACATTATTATTTATCATTGACACATTTACGAGTCATATTTCCTGAAGAAAGATAAAACAAAAACTGTTTTGTGTTCGATAATGATTCAAAGTAGAAGATTGTGTTTGGATAGTTATTTTACAATAGTATTCCGGTTATATCACCCCATAATGCCGAGGACCAAGAAGGCAATATAATTTGTTATTATTTTATATGACCTTACCGAGAATCGACCCACGGCTTCTCGCAATGATAACTATTAGATCTAGCCCCGATGCCGTAACATAACTGATATACCATTGAAAACGGCGTTAAACTCCAATAAATCAATCCGCTTTGAATACTCTTGTGTATGATATGCTCCGACGTGATTTTTAGCATAATCTTCATTCACCCTGTTTTCAGCCAGACCACCGAAATTCCCAAAGGATTTCTGATTGGTAATATGATTAAAGCGTATGCCACATACAGTCCATTCAGTTACAATGAGTTATATAACTAACTTATCCTTATTATACTCCTTTTCCTTCGCTGAATTTGTATACCCTATGGAAATGCCTACACATGAAATACCCTCTTTAAATGATTGTTCCATTCCTCGCTTATTATTGTTCTCCTTTGTGTATTTGTTACTCATATTTATTCACTTGTCTGTCTTTGCCATATTTCAATTGTAAATGGCTAAAGGCAATGCACTTTGCTGATGCTAATGCAATGTATGTATATGCATATATGTCATTATAGGGGAGAGTTTAGCATTCGTTGAACCAACAATAAAAGATATTTGATCTTTGGAAACTTGAAAGGATCCGTTTGCTTCAGCAAAACCGACCTTATCGTAAATATAGCACATGTACATGAGCGATGCTCTAGGAAATTATTATTATTTTAAAAAGATATAATGAGCCGTCCCGCGAGAAAACCAAACATTATGGCCTCTGCGTTATGTATCGACCCAGATCAGCATGCGCAGTCCGCGCAGACACATTTCGTCTCAGGGGGATAGACCATGTTGGTTTACTCGCGAGACGGCTCTAATTATGTTTTAAGATTACTTGTTTTTGCTTTACGATAGTTTTATAATGTTTTTGAGACATTCCCTATCTCCTTTTTGTTTATTTATTATACTTAATTGTGTTATGCTTCTCTCGTTTTTAGCTCACCTGAGCTTTGCTCAAGGTGAGTTATTGTGATCGCCTTTTGTCCGGCGTGCGTCGTCCGTCGTCCGTCGTCCGTCAACTTCTTCTCCTCAGTAACCAGTGGGTCAATTGGGATGAAACTTCACAGAAAGCATCCTCTCAATGACCACACCGGATTTCCTTCAAATTTTTGGGATCCATGCAGAATTCTGGTTTCCATGGCAACGAAATGAAAAAAACTTCAAAATACTTCTTCTCCCAAACTGGTTGGCAGATTTTTAAATAATTTTGTAGAATTGTTCCTTGGATGACCCTCTATCAGATTCCTTCAAGCCATGTTGATTGGTCGAAAAACATGGCCGCCAGGGCGGGCGGGGCTATTTTGCCTTATATGGCTATAGTGAAAACTTAAAAAATCTTCTCCTCCGAAAGTGTCAGGCCTATTTTCAAATAATTTTGTAGAAATGTTCCTTGGATGACCCGCTATCAGATTCCTTCGAGCCATCTTGATTGGTCGAAAAACATGGCCGCCAGGGGGGCGGGGCTATTTTGCCTTATATGGCTAAAGTGAAAACTTAAAAAATCTTCTCCTCCGAAAGTGTCGGGCCGATTTTCAAATAATTTTGTAGAAATGTTTCTTAAGTGACCCACTATCAGATTCCTTCAAGCCATGTTGATTGGTCGAAAAATATGGCCGCCAGTGGGCAGGGCTATTTTGCCTTATATGGCTAAAGTGAAAACTTAAAATATCTTCTTCTCCCAAACTGGTTGGCAGATTTTCAAATAATTTTGTAGAAATGCTCCTTGGATAACCCTCTATTAGATTCCTTCAAGCCATGTTGATTGGTCAAAAAACATGGCCGCCAGGGGGGCGGGGCTATTTTGCCGTATATGGCTATAGTGAAAACTTAAAAAATCTTCTCCTCCGAAAGTGTCATGCCGATTTTCAAATAATGTTGTAGAAATGTTCCTTGGATGACCCTCTATCAGATTCCTTCAAGCCAAGTTGATTGGTCGAAAAAAACATGGCCGCCAGGGGAGGCGGGGCTATTTTGCCTTATATGGCTATAGTGAAAACTTAAAAAATCTTCTTCTCCAAAAGTGTCAGGCAGATTTTCAAATAATTTTGTAGAAATGTTCCTTGGATGACCCACTTTCAGATTCCTTCAAGCCATGTTGATTGGTCAAAAAACATTTCCGCCAGTGGGCGGGGCTATTTTGCATTATATGGCTGTAGTAAAAACTTAAAAAATCTTCTCCTCCAAAAGTGTCTAGCCGATTTTCAAATAATTTTGTAGAAATGTTCCTAGGGTAAACCTCTATCAGATTCCTTCAAGCCAAGTTGATTGGTCAAAAACTATGGCTGCCAGGGGGCGGGGCTTATATAGCTAAAGCGAAAATAAATAAATCAGGTGAGCGATTCTAGGGCCATCATGGCCCTCTTGTTTTATGTTTAACTTACTTGTCATATTGTGTATGTTTTAATTGCCGGATTTTAGTTTCTAACATATATAATCTTTAATGGTTTTACTTAAGCACTCAAAATGAGCTTTGATGTCAATGGGCATTAAATCATTCGCTCCCGGAAGTCAAACGTAGCGTTAGTATCACACGTGCTCCAGGAAAACCAACGTATGGAAAAAAGACCTGCCCGCATATCCATAAATATTTAAATCTATTGTTTTACAAAGCTTTCTTGATTATTGTGCGAATAGTGCAGAGCAAGATCATACAGGACGGATGCAATGTCTGATTTGGATCTTCATTTGGCAAAGATACCTTAATATCGGTTTTCGCAGAGCATCCATCACATAGATATCCTTGCTCATCCAAGTTATCTTCTTTATATGAACTGTGTTTGTCAGAATTGTATTGTATATGAGCCGTTTCACGAGAAAACCAACATTGCGGACTCTGCTTAATATTTCGACCCGGATCAGCCTGAGCATGCCGCGCAGGCTAACCCGGACAGAGAGTTTTTGCCTCCTGTGGATTCTGTTTCAGGAATCATTTCTCTATACCTGTATCCTAATGAGACGGAATTTGTCGGACCGGATTAGTATGCTCGGACTGCACAGGCTGATCTGAGCCGGTACACTACGCAGAGTTCATCATGTTGGTTTTCTCGTGGAACAGTTCATATATATTTTTATTTCAATAGATTACCGATATATTTCAGTGGATTGTTTCTCTATAAACACACTGTTTTAACAAATGAGAGCCTAGCCCCGGTAGCGACGTGGGATGTCAATCTAGGGGTTGTTAGTTCGAATCCCGGCTCGACCAACTTTCATTCCGAGGATTGACAAAAGTCAATGCGACATGCGTCATTCGTCTTCCACCAATGGGCTAAGTCTATGTTGAAAAGCAGCCAGTTGCTTGGGAAGATTGTTGTGTGGAGTACTGGTGTGAGAAAACCAGGAATTGCATGAGTAGGTGAACTGGCCGCCGTGATATAATTGAAAAATTGTTAAAAACGGCGTTAAACCCCAATCAATCAATCTCAATTGTTTGTTTTGTTTGTTTGGAGTTTAACGCCGCTTTCAACAGCTTTGGTCATATCACGGCGGTCAGTGCACCTACCCATGTTTTCCTGGCTTTCCTACACCAGTACTTACACAACATTCTTTCGAAGCCACTGACAACTTTCTCACATAGATCAGAGGTGAGAGGCGATGGAAAAATCGCCCGAAAGAATGTCGCCGCAACCGGGTATCGAACCCGTGACCTCCAGATCACGAGTCAGATACGCTACCAATTGAGCTACCCGGCCGGGCTGTTCAATCTCAATTGATAATGTCCACTGTTTGCTCCGTTTTCATCCAGTTTCAACACATTCCTCAGTAAGTGAAAGCATGACATGAACAGGACAGAAAAGTTATCTGTTTAGATTGGGTTGGTTGTTTTAATGCCCCCCCGGAGTCTCCGATTCGGGGGGCATATAGTTTTTGGCCTGTCTGTCTGTTGGTCTGCACGTCTGTTGTTGTCTGTCTGTCTGCACAAAAAAAACTTTAACCTTGACCACTACTTTTGAACCATAACAGGTACGGCTACCATATTTCACATGTGTATTCCTTGTGACATGACCTTTCTGTCAGTACCAAAATGTTTGACCTTGCGACCTTGACCTTTGACCTAGATGTTGCCATTCTCGAAAAAAACTTTAACCTTGGGCATTACTTTTGAACCATAACAGGTACGGCTACCATATTTCACATGTGTATTCCTTGTGACATGACCTTTCTGTCAGTACCAACATTTTTGACCTTGCGACCTTGACCTTTGACCTAGATGTTGCCATTCTCGAAAAAAAAATTAACCTTGGCCATTACTTTTGAACCATAACAGATACGGCTACCATATTTCACATGTGTATTCCTTGTGACATGACCTTTCTGTCAGTACCAACATTTTTGACCTTGCGACCTTGACCTTTGACCTAGGTGTTGCCATTCTCAATTTTTTTTTTAACCTTCCCCACTACTTTTAAACCATAACAGGTAAGGCTACCATATTTCACATGTGTATACCTTGTGACATGACCTTTCTGTCAGTACCAAAATTTTTCACCTTGCGACCTTGACCTTTGACCTAGATGTTGCCATTGGAGGCATCAGTGTTTCACAAACACATCTTGTTTGTTGTTGTTTCTGCGCGGGGTTTTACACATTTTCACCAGTTATATCACGGCGTTTCCTGGGAAAGTAACCAGTAGGTCTACTACTGGTCCATTTATCCTGACACCAGCGAGTCGGTCGTAATGCTAACCCCGCAATCCTGAGCGCCAAGGAGGTCAAGCTTTTCCACCTCGATGGTGTAGTGCTAGTAGAGTGTCCGCCCCAGTAGTAGCGGGTTCATATCCAATACTTAACAAGAGGCCCATGAGGGCCTATGCTCTACTGGTATGGTTCTTTGGTCATTTTCAATACAGAGCATGTATGTATGGTGAAGATCGGATAGTAAATGGAGGCTCTTTTGTGTTCACAAGCTGTATTATAGCAATTTTTACAATTTCATGGGCCATAATCCAGTCTTGCATGGGTGGATCTGGCTGGTTTTCAAAAGGAACCAAGCTCTCATCAATATTTAACTACTATCTAAGTTTGGTGAAGATCAGATAGTAAATGGAGCCTCTATTGTGCTCAATTATAGCAATTTGGACAATTTCAAGGGCCATAATCCAGTCTTGCATGGGCGGATCTGGCTGGTTTACGAAAGGAACCGAGCTCTCATGGTTATCTTACTACTGTATAAGTTTGGTTGAGATACAATCAAAAGTGAAGACTGTATCGTGTTAACAAGAAATTGTTTACGCATGCACGCACGCACGCACGACGGACAAATCGCCACGACATAAGCCCTTCTGCTAAAAATGATAGATATGGCTGCCCTCCTTCTTGCCCAGGGTTGTGGATAAAGCATTACGACAGACTGGCTGGTTTCAGGATAAATGGATAATTAGTTCTGGTAACTAACCTAGGAAACGACGTGATATCTGAACAATTACTTAAACCTGCGTTAAACACATAACAATAAATCACTAGAGAGCTGCAGTGGAATCGCTTTAACTCGATCATAGGAAATTTCGAATACTTCGTTTAACTCGAACTGTTTCTCTGAACATGTCTGTCTATTGAAAAACAGTGAAGCAGCAATTTTGATACTAGCAATCAGAACTACTGATGTGCTGTTATCTTGAAAACAAATTTTCACTGGGTTTCTTTTTCGACACAAACACTTAATAATGATTGATTGATTGTTTGGGATTTAACGCCGTTTTTAACAATTTCTCAGTTATATCACGGCGGCCAGTTCACCTACTTATGCATTTCCTGGTTTTCTCACACCAGTACTCCACACAACAATCTTCCCAAGCAACACTTAATAATGAAAATAGTGAATTACGAAACTGTTAATGAAAAAAAGCGATTTAAGCACACATCCAGCGATGACTCGAGCACGCCGATAAATCGAAGTAATTTATTGATCCCTTTCGAGTTCGAGTTATCGCGATTCCACTGTATTTTCACTGTTGGTGTTCACTCAGTAATGTATCGACCCAGAGCAGCCTGCACAGTCCACGCAGGCTAATCCGGGCCGACACATTCTGTCTCAGGGGAATATAGGTATAGATTAATTATTTACAATCCACAGGAGGCCGAAAGTGTCTGTCCAGGTTAGCCTGCGCGGCATTCTTAGGCTGATCCGGATCGATCGATACTTTACAGAGAGTTTACAATGCTGGTTTTCTCGTGGGACGGCTCATTTCCGTCTCTAACCGAAATGATTACAATTGTGGCTTTTTGGGGAAAGGTTTTCGAAACCTGATCAAATTGATGATCTGGCTCTACACAAGGCGGAAATTACCTATGATTGGTTCACCGAAATTTATTAGGTGATGATCATGGAACAAGGGTGTAGTAACACGGACGTAACATCATCAACATTTTGTTTTCATTTATTTTTTTCCAAGCAAATATAAATATATCAACACATAAATAAATATCAATTTTTATCACAACACATGCGAATAGATAAACAATTTACTTAATTTATATAAAAACATATATACAACATAAAATGACAGGATTTCTAAAATCATTTTGAAGCTTCAACTTTTTATTGTAATGCCATCTCTTTTCTTCCTAAGCTTTCATGATGCATAATTCAGAGAATTGAAATTATTGTGAGAGAGGCAGACACTGTTGGCTTTGAACAGATTCTTCTTGTTCTCATAATGTTTTCAGTCTGCATCCGCGAAAGTAATTGTTTCACACTATTATGTATTAACAGTGAACATGTCGAAATCGAAAGCAATATTTAAACATTTTGTTTTAGTTTTTCTGTTTTTTTGTTTTTATTTCGTTTTTATTTTTTATTAATATTATTATTATAAATAAATTCTTTGTTTCAATATAAAATGAAAAGAAATAATCAAATACCGAGCATTATATTTTAGCTCAAAACATCTAAATGATTAAAAGAAAATTAATATATGGATATCGTGGAACATCGTGGACTTCGTGGAACATCCGGGAACACCAACAAAACCGCAATAAACCACCAACAAAACACAAATAAACCCCAACAAAACACAAACAACAACAAAACCGCAATAAAACACCAACAAAACCACAATAAAACCCCACAACACATCACACCCCCAACAACACCACATCACACCCCCCAACAAAACACCAATAAAACACCAATAAAACACAACAAAACCCCAATAAAACCACAACAAACACCAACAAAACACCAATAAAACACCAACAAAACACCAATAAAACACAACAAAACCCCAATAAAACTGTGCCTTGATCTGTGCCTTGATCTGTGTCTTGATCTGTGAATCTTTCATCTCGGTTGGTTATATCTGGAACGTAAATGAAACCTGTAGACGCATTTCGATGCAATTGAAGCAGTCGAGTATTGAAAACATTGTGACAAAAGTAGAAAATGCTCAACAAACGTCCTAACCCTTTCCCACATGTAGACTCATGTTGATGCATAGGATGCGGCTTTTGAAAACATTGTGACAAACGTAGTAGACATGGTTCAAATCGAACAGTTAATGCTCCTTTTCCCACATTTATTCGAAACGAGCAAGTAATTAATCCTTACCTTGTCGCTGCGTGAAGGAGGCGTAGTTCTGAAGTCCACCAGTGTGCTGTGCCTTGATCTGTGCCTTGGTCTGTGTCTTTGATCTGTGAATGTAAATGAAACCTGTAGACGCATTTCGATGCAATCATTGAAGCAGTCGAGTATTAACAACATTGTGACAAAAGTAGAAAATGCTAAACAAACTTACTAATCCTTTCCAACATGTAGACGCAATGTAGATGCATATGATGCGGCTTTTGAAAACATTGTGACAAACGTAGTAGACATGGTTCAAATCGAACAGTTAATACTCCTTTTCCCACATTTATTCGAAACGAGCAAGTAATTAATCCTTACCTTGTCGCTGCGTGAAGGAGGCGTAGTTCTGAAGTCCACCAGTGTGCTGTGCCTTGATCTGTGCCTTGGTCTGTGTCTTTGATCTGTGAATGTAAATGAAACCTGTAGACGCATTTCGATGCAATCATTGAAGCAGTCTAGTATTAACAACATTGTGACAAAAGTAGAAAATGCTAAACAAACTTCCTAATCCTTTCCAACATGTAGACGCAATGTAGATGCATATGATGCGGCTTTTGAAAACATTGTGACAAACGTAGTAGACATGGTTCAAATCGAACAGTTAATGCTCCTTTTCCCGCATTTATTCGAAACGAGCAAGTAATTAATCCTTACCTTGTCGCTGCGTGAAGGAGGCGTAGTTCTGAAGTCCACCAGTGTGCTGTGCCTTGATCTGTGCCTTGGTCTGTGTCTTTGATCTGTGAATGTAAATGAAACCTGTAGACGCATTTCGATGCAATCATTGAAGCAGTCGAGTATTAACAACATTGTGACAAAAGTAGAAAATGCTAAACAAACTTCCTAATCCTTTCCAACATGTAGACGCAATGTAGATGCATATGATGCGGCTTTTGAAAACATTGTGACAAACGTAGTAGACATGGTTCAAATCGAACAGTTAATGTTCCTTTTGCCGCATTTATTCGAAACGAGCAAGTAATTAATCCTTACCTTGTCGCTGCGTGAAGGAGGCGTAGTTCTGAAGTCCACCAGTGTGCTGTGCCTTGATCTGTGCCTTGGTCTGTGTCTTTGATCTGTGAATGTAAATGAAACCTGTAGACGCATTTCGATGCAATCATTGAAGCAGTCGAGTATTAACAACATTGTGACAAAAGTAGAAAATGCTAAACAAACTTCCTAATCCTTTCCAACATGTAGACGCAATGTAGATGCATATGATGCGGCTTTTGAAAACATTGTGACAAACGTAGTAGACATGGTTCAAATCGAACAGTTAATGCTCCTTTTCCCGCATTTATTCGAAACGAGCAAGTAATTAATCCTTACCTTGTCGCTGCGTGAAGGAGGCGTAGTTCTGAAGTCCACCAGTGTGCTGTGCCTTGATCTGTGCCTTGGTCTGTGTCTTTGATCTGTGAATGTAAATGAAACCTGTAGACGCATTTCGATGCAATCATTGAAGCAGTCGAGTATTAACAACATTGTGACAAAAGTAGAAAATGCTAAACAAACTTCCTAATCCTTTCCAACATGTAGACGCAATGTAGATGCATATGATGCGGCTTTTGAAAACATTGTGACAAACGTAGTAGACATGGTTCAAATCGAACAGTTAATGCTCCTTTTCCCGCATTTATTCGAAACGAGCAAGTAATTAATCCTTACCTTGTCGCTGCGTGAAGGAGGCGTAGTTCTGAAGTCCACCAGTGTGCTGTGCCTTGATCTGTGCCTTGGTCTGTGTCTTTGATCTGTGAATGTAAATGAAACCTGTAGACGCATTTCGATGCAATCATTGAAGCAGTCGAGTATTAACAACATTGTGACAAAAGTAGAAAATGCTAAACAAACTTCCTAATCCTTTCCAACATGTAGACGCAATGTAGATGCATATGATGCGGCTTTTGAAAACATTGTGACAAACGTAGTAGACATGGTTCAAATCGAACAGTTAATGCTCCTTTTCCCGCATTTATTCGAAACGAGCAAGTAATTAATCCTTACCTTGTCGCTGCGTGAAGGAGGCGTAGTTCTGAAGTCCACCAGTGTGCTGTGCCTTGATCTGTGCCTTGGTCTGTGTCTTTGATCTGTGAATGTAAATGAAACCTGTAGACGCATTTCGATGCAATCATTGAAGCAGTCGAGTATTAACAACATTGTGACAAAAGTAGAAAATGCTAAACAAACTTCCTAATCCTTTCCAACATGTAGACGCAATGTAGATGCATATGATGCGGCTTTTGAAAACATTGTGACAAACGTAGTAGACATGGTTCAAATCGAACAGTTAATGCTCCTTTTCCCGCATTTATTCGAAACGAGCAAGTAATTAATCCTTACCTTGTCGCTGCGTGAAGGAGGCGTAGTTCTGAAGTCCACCAGTGTGCTGTGCCTTGATCTGTGCCTTGGTCTGTGTCTTTGATCTGTGAATGTAAATGAAACCTGTAGACGCATTTCGATGCAATCATTGAAGCAGTCGAGTATTAACAACATTGTGACAAAAGTAGAAAATGCTAAACAAACTTCCTAATCCTTTCCAACATGTAGACGCAATGTAGATGCATATGATGCAGCTTTTGAAAACATTGTGACAAACCTAGTAGACATGGTTCAAATCGAACAGTTAATGCTCCTTTTCCCGCATTTATTCGAAACGAGCAAGTAATTAATCCTTACCTTGTCGCTGCGTGAAGGAGGCGTAGTTCTGAAGTCCACCAGTGTGCTGTGCCTTGGTCTGTGTCTTTGATCTGTGAATGTAAATGAAACCTGTAGACGCATTTCGATGCAATCATTGAAGCAGTCGATTATTAACAACATTGTGACAAAAGTAGAAAATGCTAAACAAACTTCCTAATCCTTTCCAACATGTAGACGCAATGTAGATGCATATGGTGCGGCTTTTGAAAACATTGTGACAAACGTAGTAGACATGGTTCAAATCGAACAGTTAATGCTCCTTTTCCCGCATTTATTCGAAACGAGCAAGTAATTAATCCTTACCTTGTCGCTGCGTGAAGGAGGCGTAGTTCTGAAGTCCACCAGTGTGCTGTGCCTTGATCTGTGCCTTGGTCTGTGTCTTTGATCTGTGAATGTAAATGAAACCTGTAGACGCATTTCGATGCAATCATTGAAGCAGTCGAGTATTAACAACATTGTGACAAAAGTAGAAAATGCTAAACAAACTTCCTAATCCTTTCCAACATGTAGACGCAATGTAGATGCATATGATGCGGCTTTTGAAAACATTGTGACAAACCTAGTAGACATGGTTCAAATCGAACAGTTAATGCTCATTTTCCCGCATTTATTCGAAACGAGCAAGTAATTAATCCTTACCTTGTCGCTGCGTGAAGGAGGCGTAGTTCTGAAGTCCACCAGTGTGCTGTGCCTTGGTCTGTGTCTTTGATCTGTGAATGTAAATGAAACCTGTAGACGCATTTCGATGCAATCATTGAAGCAGTCGAGTATTAACAACATTGTGACAAAAGTAGAAAATGCTAAACAAACTTCCTAATCCTTTCCAACATGTAGACGCAATGTAGATGCATATGATGCGGCTTTTGAAAACATTGTGACAAACGTAGTAGACATGGTTCAAATTGAACAGTTAATGCTCCTTTTCCCGCATTTATTCGAAACGAGCAAGTAATTAATCCTTACCTTGTCGCTGCGTGAAGGAGGCGTAGTTCTGAAGTCCACCAGTGTGCTGTGCCTTGATCTGTGCCTTGGTCTGTGTCTTTGATCTGTGAATGTAAATGAAACCTGTAGACGCATTTCGATGCAATCATTGAAGCAGTCGAGTATTAACAACATTGTGACAAAAGTAGAAAATGCTAAACAAACTTCCTAATCCTTTCCAACATGTAGACACAATGTAGATGCATATGGTGCGGCTTTTGAAAACATTGTGACAAACGTAGTAGACATGGTTCAAATCGAACAGTTAATGCTCCTTTTCCCGCATTTATTCGAAACGAGCAAGTAATTAATCCTTACCTTGTCGCTGCGTGAAGGAGGCGTAGTTCTGAAGTCCACCAGTGTGCTGTGCCTTGATCTGTGCCTTGGTCTGTGTCTTTGATCTGTGAATGTAAATGAAACCTGTAGACGCATTTCGATGCAATCATTGAAGCAGTCGAGTATTAACAACATTGTGACAAAAGTAGAAAATGCTAAACAAACTTCCTAATCCTTTCCAACATGTAGAGGCAATGTAGATGCATATGATGCGGCTTTTGAAAACATTGTGACAAACGTAGTAGACATGGTTCAAATCGAACAGTTAATGCTCCTTTTCCCGCATTTATTCGAAACGAGCAAGTAATTAATCCTTACCTTGTCGCTGCGTGAAGGAGGCGTAGTTCTGAAGTCCACCAGTGTGCTGTGCCTTGGTCTGTGTCTTTGATCTGTGAATGTAAATGAAACCTGTAGACGCATTTCGATGCAATCATTGAAGCAGTCGATTATTAACAACATTGTGACAAAAGTAGAAAATGCTAAACAAACTTCCTAATCCTTTCCAACATGTAGACGCAATGTAGATGCATATGATGCGGCTTTTGAAAACATTGTGACAAACGTAGTAGACATGGTTCAAATCGAACAGTTAATGCTCCTTTTCCCGCATTTATTCGAAACAAGCAAGTAATTAATCCTTACCTTGTCGCTGCGTGAAGGAGGCGTAGTTCTGAAGTCCACCAGTGTGCTGTGCCTTGATCTGTGCCTTGGTCTGTGTCTTTGATCTGTGAATGTAAATGAAACCTGTAGACGCATTTCGATGCAATCATTGAAGCAGTCGAGTATTAACAACATTGTGACAAAAGTAGAAAATGCTAAACAAACTTCCTAATCCTTTCCAACATGTAGACGCAATGTAGATGCATATGATGCGGCTTTTGAAAACATTGTGACAAACCTAGTAGACATGGTTCAAATCGAACAGTTAATGCTCCTTTTCCCGCATTTATTCGAAACGAGCAAGTAATTAATCCTTACCTTGTCGCTGCGTGAAGGAGGCGTAGTTCTGAAGTCCACCAGTGTGCTGTGCCTTGATCTGTGCCTTGGTCTGTGTCTTTGATCTGTGAATGTAAATGAAACCTGTAGACGCATTTCGATGCAATCATTGAAGCAGTCGAGTATTAACAACATTGTGACAAAAGTAGAAAATGCTAAACAAACTTCCTAATCCTTTCCAACATGTAGACGCAATGTAGATGCATATGATGCGGCTTTTGAAAACATTGTGACAAACGTAGTAGACATGGTTCAAATCGAACAGTTAATGCTCCTTTTCCCGCATTTATTCGAAACGAGCAAGTAATTAATCCTTACCTTGTCGCTGCGTGAAGGAGGCGTAGTTCTGAAGTCCACCAGTGTGCTGTGCCTTGATCTGTGCCTTGGTCTGTGTCTTTGATCTGTGAATGTAAATGAAACCTGTAGACGCATTTCGATGCAATCATTGAAGCAGTCGAGTATTAACAACATTGTGACAAAAGTAGAAAATGCTAAACAAACTTCCTAATCCTTTCCAACATGTAGACGCAATGTAGATGCATATGATGCGGCTTTTGAAAACATTGTGACAAACGTAGTAGACATGGTTCAAATCGAACAGTTAATGCTCCTTTTCCCGCATTTATTCGAAACGAGCAAGTAATTAATCCTTACCTTGTCGCTGCGTGAAGGAGGCGTAGTTCTGAAGTCCACCAGTGTGCTGTGCCTTGATCTGTGCCTTGGTCTGTGTCTTTGATCTGTGAATGTAAATGAAACCTGTAGACGCATTTCGATGCAATCATTGAAGCAGTCGAGTATTAACAACATTGTGACAAAAGTAGAAAATGCTAAACAAACTTCCTAATCCTTTCCAACATGTAGACGCAATGTAGATGCATATGATGCGGCTTTTGAAAACATTGTGACAAACGTAGTAGACATGGTTCAAATCGAACAGTTAATGCTCCTTTTCCCGCATTTATTCGAAACAAGCAAGTAATTAATCCTTACCTTGTCGCTGCGTGAAGGAGGCGTAGTTCTGAAGTCCACCAGTGTGCTGTGCCTTGATCTGTGCCTTGGTCTGTGTCTTTGATCTGTGAATGTAAATGAAACCTGTAGACGCATTTCGATGCAATCATTGAAGCAGTCGAGTATTAACAACATTGTGACAAAAGTAGAAAATGCTAAACAAACTTCCTAATCCTTTCCAACATGTAGACGCAATGTAGATGCATATGATGCGGCTTTTGAAAACATTGTGACAAACCTAGTAGACATGGTTCAAATCGAACAGTTAATGCTCCTTTTCCCGCATTTATTCGAAACGAGCAAGTAATTAATCCTTACCTTGTCGCTGCGTGAAGGAGGCGTAGTTCTGAAGTCCACCAGTGTGCTGTGCCTTGATCTGTGCCTTGGTCTGTGTCTTTGATCTGTGAATGTAAATGAAACCTGTAGACGGATTTCGATGCAATCATTGAAGCAGTCGAGTATTAACAACATTGTGACAAAAGTAGAAAATGCTAAACAAACTTCCTAATCCTTTCCAACATGTAGACGCAATGCAGATGCATATGATGCGGCTTTTGAAAACATTGTGACAAACGTAGTAGACATGGTTCAAATCGAACAGTTAATGCTCCTTTTCCCACATTTATTCGAAACGAGCAAGTAATTAATCCTTACCTTGTCGCTGCGTGAAGGAGGCGTAGTTCTGAAGTCCACCAGTGTGCTGTGCCTTGGTCTGTGTCTTTGATCTGTGAATGTAAATGAAACCTGTAGACGCATTTCGATGCAATCATTGAAGCAGTCGAGTATTAACAACATTGTGACAAAAGTAGAAAATGCTAAACAAACTTCCTAATCCTTTCCAACATGTAGACGCAATGTAGATGCATACGATGCGGCTTTTGAAAACATTGTGACACACCTAGTAGACATGGTTCAAATCGAACAGTTAATGCTCCTTTTCCCACATTTATTCGAAACGAGCAAGTAATTAATCCTTACCTTGTCGCTGCGTGAAGGAGGCGTAGTTCTGAAGTCCACCAGTGTGCTGTGCCTTGATCTGTGCCTTGGTCTGTGTCTTTGATCTGTGAATGTAAATGAAACCTGTAGACGCATTTCGATGCAATCATTGAAGCAGTCGAGTATTAACAATATTGTGACAAAAGTAGAAAATGCTAAACAAACTTCCTAATCCTTTCCAACATGTAGACGCAATGTAGATGCATATGATGCGGCTTTTGAAAACATTGTGACAAACGTAGTAGACATGGTTCAAATCGAACAGTTAATGCTCCTTTTCCCACATTTATTCGAAACGAGCAAGTAATTAATCCTTACCTTGTCGCTGCGTGAAGGAGGCGTAGTTCTGAAGTCCACCAGTGTGCTGTGCCTTGGTCTGTGTCTTTGATCTGTGAATGTAAATGAAACCTGTAGACGCATTTCGATGCAATCATTGAAGCAGTCGAGTATTAACAACATTGTGACAAAAGTAGAAAATGCTAAACAAACTTCCTAATCCTTTCCAACATGTAGACGCAATGTAGATGCATATGATGCGGCTTTTGAAAACATTGTGACAAACGTCGTAGACATGGTTCAAATCGAACAGTTAATGCTCCTTTTCCCACATTTATTCGAAACGAGCAAGTAATTAATCCTTACCTTGTCGCTGCGTGAAGGAGGCGTAGTTCTGAAGTCCACCATTGTGCTGTGCCTTGATCTGTGTTTTCATCTGTAAATCTTTCATCTTGGTCGGTTATATCTGGAACGTAAATTAAAGAGAGAGAGAGATAGAGAGAAATGAGAGAGGGGGAGGAAGAGTGAGAGAGAGTAAGAAAGAAGAGAGAAGAGAAGAGAGAAGTATTTTGATTGATTGATTGATTTATTTATTTTGATTTATTTAGTTATTTTTTTATTTATTTTGATTGATTGATTTATTGATTTATTTATTTTTATTGATTGATTGATTGATTTATTTTGATTGATTGATTTATTTATTTATTTTGATTTATTTAGTTATTTTTTTATTTATTTTGATTGATTGATTTATTTATTTTTATTGATTATTTATTTATTTATTTATTTATTTATTTGGATTGATTGATTGATTGATTGATTTAGAGAGAGAGAGAGAGAGAGAGAAAGAGAGGGGAGAGGGGGGAGAGAGAGAAGAAGAAAAGAAGAAGAAGAGAAGAAGAAGAGAAGAAGAGAGAGAGAGAGAGAGAGAGAGAAAGTGAGAAAGATAATAAAAAAAGAAAGAAAGATAGAAAGAATAAAAGGGAGAGAGAAAGTGAGAAAGATAATAAAAAAAGAAAGAAAGATAGAGAGAGAGAAAGTGAGAAAGATAATAAAAAAAGAAAGAAAGATAGAGAGAGAGAGAAAGTGAGAAAGATAATAAAAAAAGAAAGAAAGATAGAGAGAGAGAGAAAGTGAGAAAGATAATAAAAAAAGAAAGAAAGATAGAGAGAGAGAGAAAGTGAGAAAGATAATAAAAAAAGAAAGAAAGATAGAGAGAGAGAAAAAGTGAGAAAGATAATAAAAAAAGAAAGAAAGATAGAGAGAGAGAGAAAGTGAGAAAGATAATAAAAAAAGAAAGAAAGATAGAGAGAGAGAGAAAGTGAGAAAGATAATAAAAAAAGAAAGAAAGAGAGAGAGAGAGAGAAAGTGAGAAAGATAATAAAAAAAGAAAGAAAGATAGAGAGAGAGAAAGTGAGAAAGATAATAAAAAAAGAAAGAAAGATAGAGAGAGAGAGAAAGTGAGAAAGATAATAAAAAAAGAAAGAAAGATAGAGAGAGAGAGAGAAAGTGAGAAAGATAATAAAAAAAGAAAGAAAGAGAGAGAGAGAGAAAGTGAGAAAGATAATAAAAAAAGAAAGAAAGATAGAGAGAGAGAAAGTGAGAAAGATAATAAAAAAAGAAAGAAAGATAGAAAGAGAGAGAAAGTGAGAAAGATAATAAAAAAAGAAAGAAAGATAGAGAGAGAGAGAAAGTGAGAAAGATAATAAAAAAAGAAAGAAAGATAGAGAGAGAGAGAAAGTGAGAAAGATAATAAAAAAAGAAAGAAAGATAGAGAGAGAGAGAAAGTGAGAAAGATAATAAAAAAAGAAAGAAGGATAGAGAGAGAGAGAGAAAGTGAGAAAGATAATAAAAAAAGAAAGAAAGATAGAGAGAGAGAGAAAGTGAGAAAGATAATAAAAAAAGAAAGAAAGATAGAGAGAGAGAGAAAGTGAGAAAGATAATAAAAAAAGAAAGAAAGATAGAAAGAATAAAAGGGAGAGAGAGAGAGGGAGAGAGAGAAGGTGAGAAAGATAATAAAAAAAGAAAGAAAGAAAGATAGAGAGAGAAAGTGAGAAAGATAATAAAAAAAGAAAGAAAGATAGAAAGAATAAAAGAGAGAGAGAGAGGGGAGAGGGGGGAGAGAGAGAAGAAGAGAATAGAGAGAAGAAGAGAATAGAGAAGAGAAGAAGAAGAGAAGAAGAAGAGAAGAAGAGAGAGAGAGAGAGAGAAAGTGAGAAAGATAATAAAAAAAGAAAGAAAGATAGAAAGAATAAAAGGGAGAGAGAAAGTGAGAAAGATAATAAAAAAAGAAAGAAAGATAGAGAGAGAGAAAGTGAGAAAGATAATAAAAAAAGAAAGAAAGATAGAGAGAGAGAGAAAGATAATAAAAAAAGAAAGAAAGATAGAGAGAGAAAGTGAGAAAGATAATAAAAAAAGAAAGAAAGATAGAGAGAGAGAGAAAGTGAGAAAGATAATAAAAAAAGAAAGAAAGATAGAAAGAATAAAAGGGAGAGAGAAAGTGAGAAAGATAATAAAAAAAGAAAGAAAGATAGAGAGAGAGAAAGTGAGAAAGATAATAAAAAAAGAAAGAAAGATAGAAAGAATAAAAGGGAGAGAGAGAAAGTGAGAAAGATAATAAAAAAAGAAAGAAAGATAGAAAGAATAAAAGGGAGAGAGAAAGTGAGAAAGATAATAAAAAAAGAAAGAAAGATAGAGAGAGAGAGAAAGTGAGAAAGATAATAAAAAAAGAAAGAAAGATAGAGAGAGAGAGAAAGTGAGAAAGATAATAAAAAAAGAAAGAAAGATAGAGAGAGAGAGAAAGTGAGAAAGATAATAAAAAAAGAAAGAAAGATAGAGAGAGAGAGAAAGTGAGAAAGATAATAAAAAAAGAAAGAAAGATAGAAAGAATAAAAGGGAGAGAGAGAGAAAGTGAGAAAGATAATAAAAAAAGAAAGAAAGATAGAGAGAGAGAGAAAGTGAGAAAGATAATAAAAAAAGAAAGAAAGATAGAGAGAGAGAGAAAGTGAGAAAGATAATAAAAAAAGAAAGAAAGATAGAGAGAGAGAGAAAGTGAGAAAGATAATAAAAAAAGAAAGAAAGATAGAGAGAGAGAGAAAGTGAGAAAGATAATAAAAAAAGAAAGAAAGATAGAGAGAGAGAGAAAGTGAGAAAGATAATAAAAAAAGAAAGAAAGATAGAGAGAGAGAGAAAGTGAGAAAGATAATAAAAAAAGAAAGAAGGATAGAGAGAGAGAGAGAAAGTGAGAAAGATAATAAAAAAAGA
>JASEVX010000012.1:37632972-37994998 GCA_031761405.1 Serripes groenlandicus
TGGTAGGACATGGTTGTCATTTGTAGCTAAAAGTTCAATTTACCCCTTTTGTGATGACGCCTGGTTGCTATAATTGTGTAACCAATCAAAACGGCTTAAACAAATTAAATAGAGGATCATTACAGTAAGATTCGTATTATATTTTCTTAAAATCAGACAAGCATTTGCATAACAAGAGCTGTCGGAGGACAGCGCGCTCGACTATTCCACCGCTTATTTAAGTTACTGAGATAATGGACTCTAATGTAGTTGCATGCAAAACATTAACCACAATTTCTTAGTGGGTGATAATTTGCATTATATGCAGGATAGTGTTATTTAACATGATTATTTTCAAAGGTGTGATGGTGAGATAGGGTTGTATAACCTTTCAATGGAATGCATCAAGTAGTTACTAAGATATGGACTCTTAATGTAGTTGCACGCAAACCTTTAACCATAATTTCTAAGTAAAAAAAGGGCAACAATTTGCACCATATACAGGATAGAGTTATCTTAATTGGTTGTGTTTATAGTTGTGCACTTGGGAAAGGTTGTATGAAGTTTCAATACAATTTTTCAAGTTGTTACTGAGATTACACTCTAAATGTAGTTGCAAAACTTTAACCAGAATTTCTAAGTCCAAAAAGGTCCATAACTTGCATAAAATGCTGGATAGAGTAATCATACTTGATTGTTTACATAGATGTGATGGTTGGTAAGGGCTGTATAAAGTTTCAATGCAATGCATCAAGTAGTTACTAAGAGATGGTCTCTTTATGTAGTTGCATGCAAAACTTTAACCAGAATGTATAAGTCCAAAAAGGCCATAACTTGCATAAAATGCAGGATAGAGTTATCATACTTGATAATCTACACAGGTGTGATAGTTGGGTAGGGTTGTAGAAAGTTTCAATGCAAAGCATCAAGTAAATACTGAGATATGGACTCTTTATTTAGTTGCACGCAAAACTTTAACCAGAATTTCTAAGTAAAAAAAATGCCATAACTTGCATAAAATGCAGGATAGAGTTATCTAACTTGATAATCTACATAGGTGTGATAGTTGGGTAGGGTTGTATAAAGGTTCAATGCAATGCATCGAGTATATACTGAGACATGGACTCTTAATTTAGTTGCACGCAAAACTTTAACCAGTATTTCTAAGTAAAAAAAGGTCAATAACTTGCATAAAATGCAGAATAGAGTTATTATACTTGATAATCTACACAGGTGTAATAGTTGGGTAGGGTTGTAGAAAGTTTCAATGCAATGCATCAAGTAAATACTGAGATATGGACTCTTAATTTAGTTGCATGCAAAACTTTAACCAGAATTTCTAAGTAAAAAAAATGCCATAACTTGCATAAAATACAGGATAGAGTTATCTAACTTGATCAGTATGGCTTGAACAATTTTTATAGAGGGTCACCCAATGAACATTTCTACCAAATTATATTTGAATCTGATAGGCAGATTCGGAGAAGATTTTTAAAGGTTGGACCTTTTGCCCCCTTTCTGATGCCGCAGCAACCAAAGTTCTCAATGGAATTTAAATCTTTGAACAACTTTGAAAGAGGCCAATCAGAGGAACAGTCCTGGGATGTTTCACGGAAATTGTCCTTGGAGTTTGGGAGGAGATGATGTTTAAAGCTAAAAGTTAACGACGGACGGACGACGGACAACGGACGACGGATGACGGACAAAAAGTGATCAGAATAGCTCACCTTGAGCCTTTGGCTCAGGTGATCTAAAAACAAGCGTATTCATAAAGACATGATTTAATTAACCCTTTCCCATATACGACAATTCTACAGCAGACGACTTTGAACTCATTCTGTCAAAACATAGAAAATCTCCATAATGGATAACCTATGACAAAAAGTGGAAAACATTGTGGCAAAAGGAGAAATTGCACGTTTTGTGCAATTTCTTCTTTAGTCACTATGTTTTCAAAAATCCGTCTGCTGCAGAGGCGTCAAAAAGCGTCTATATGAGAGAAAGGGTTAAAAAGGCACGTTGAGAAACAATTAAAAGCCAATCTGTTAACACCATTGTCAAACATAACACATTGTTATTATAACAAAAGCTGTGATGAAATGACATAAAAAACATTAAACTAATTTTTTTTAACACGTACAATACCACCAAATAATTTCAAATACATTTTGTAAACATATATAATATGATTAGATTTAGGTTATCTGTTATAAATGACACTAGGGTACGAAACAACCGAAAATGACAGGGTATAAAATAACTAGGGTCCGAGACAACCGAAAATGACAGGGTACAAAATAACTAGGGTACGAAGTAACTGTCTCCCGTTACAGATGCGTCTGCAGGTTGGAAAGGGTTAGGTGGCAACAATTTGAGAACCTGCTATCAGGGCCTAGTTTAACCCTTTCCCATATACAATAAATCCACAGCAGATCTAGAAAAGGGCATTTTTCAAATTCTAAAATCCTTATTTGACATTCAAACCCATTGTTGTGGGTACTTAAAAGAATTGCCTCAGTGAGAAGATTCTACTGAGTACCCACAACATATATATATTCTTTATTCCTCCAATAACGAAGAGCATTACAATACATAGAATACAAACAGAATGCCTAACACATAGTATTATACAAGAGAACAAATGTACACATCACGACAAAAAAATAAAAAAAAGTTCGAACATATAAAAAAGTACATTGAGACGATTTCTTTCTCTCAACTTATTGTACTGCTTCATATTTTTATATTTTTATATTTCAAACACTAACTAAGTTACCTACTAAATGAAAGTATACTTATTGAATATAGATGAAAGCACTTTTGTTTAAAGGAGAAACACAACAACAGTAATCATTTTTCTAATGAAAAAAGAGAATGTTTCTGATTGCAGGCCTAAGTATAATATAACCCGCATTCCAGAAGTAAAATGATGAAGTAATGCTGAATTTGAGCTCCCTCCGAGACAAGATGACGAGAAATTACTTTGCAGATTGATGGATGCTTTAGGGACGTATAGATAATAATACATCATTTACGAAAACTACCGGCTATATCTTAAGACAGCGTTGAAAACATTGTGATTAAGGGCGAAATTGTTCACTACGAGCAATTTCACCTTTTGTCACAATGCTTTAAAATGCCTACTATTGCTGTTGGGTCAAAAGTCGCATAGATGAGTGAAAAGGTCAAAACAACATCAGAAATTAACTATATACATACATCACATATCAAACACAAAAGAACATGCACATAACAATGAGTATGGATAATCATACTTAATAACATATTACACATAGTTAAGTAAGACACACACACAAATTCAAAGAGAACTTTTCGACTATAAGATAAGTATTTTTGATTGCACGACTAGATATATGATATAGTCTGCTTTCCAGAAATAATATGAACAGGTAATGCAGGATTGGAATTCTCGTCCGAAACGAATTGTCGAGAATTCACACTGCATATGAAGGGATGGATATATGGGGATGGGTGAATGGATGGATAAGTGAATTCATGGATAAATGGATGGATGATAAGTGAATGGATGGATACATGGATGGATTTGTAGATGGACGGCTGGATAAATTAGGTAGATAGGTGCCTGGATGGATAAGTTGATGGATCGATATACATTGATTGGTTGGATCGTGGGTGGATGAGTGAGTGACTCACATGGTATACGCGAATGAATGAAGTAGCTTTGTGTGAGTGAATGAATAAATTAATGAGTATTATGTCTAACATAAATGTTAATATAACTACACTAGAAATGTGTATAGTCTCGATAAAGACACCTTGTGTCTATGCTTTTTAAAGGCCACAGCCACAATAACAGACAACATAACTATTAAGGAAAGCATATCACATAGTTGTTACATGTCCATATACCATCTCATACATATCTCTAGCAACTACCAGCAAAGGTTTTTCGGAGTTTTGAGAGTCTATGCCATAATGGGACAGATCTATGACCTGTGACACAGGCGATTGAGATTTTAGTTCATTGAATACTGCAATACCTGTAACACCAATGATTGACTTCCACAAATGATACCTAATACTGTTGATGCAAATGCAGTGAAGTATAAGATGCGCAACTGGGCGTTCCGTCAATAGCGTGCATTTAGAACAGATACAAGGTTTTTTAAATGAGAACAGTTTGCATAGTATATAAACTAGCTTCTGTAAATACCTTTTTAACCAGGGGTATTTAGATCGCAGTGTCCAAATATAACACGGTCTGTGACTCTTAAATAACGCATCCCACTGACGATGGGATAACTTCGTATTTTTACTTTTGAGTACGGAATCATCAAAGTTATTTATCCGGATGCGGATAACATTTTTCCATGCCAGTTTTGATGGAAATACACTTGACTCTTGATATTTGTTGATGTATCCAGTAAGATGGTATTTAATTAAATTGCCCTATAAATCAGGGATAATGCCCGAGGTGGTTACCGGATTATTGCCGAACCTAATCAATAGATTAACAAAAAGTTTTTTTGAGAAATAGTGACAAGGTAGTCTACATGATTGACCAATAAAGACCAACTTCTTATACTCAATTTCTAAAAGGATAGGTTTGATACCAATCGCTGCTCTGGATACCATAATTGTTTGAATTTAAAGGCACTTTGAACTACTTTGTAACAGAATGAGTGAGCTCTCTCAAGTTCTGAAATATTTCATGGGGACATCTGACACCATAGTTCACAACCATACAGGGCCCCCGGCAAAACTATAGCTTTGTACATTTTTATTAATGATGTAGGATTAAAGTCACCCGAATTCATTATGCTAAGCATAGTCCGTCTTGATTTTTGCGCATGAATTACGAATGGAATCCTTAATAGCGCCAAATTTGTCAATAACACAACCTAGATGCGTATACTTAGTCGATTCTGGAATTACATATTTTCCTAAACACCAGCTTCTATCACTCCTCTCGAATGCTACTCGACTCTCATTGAAAACGAATACGGAACATTTACTGGGATTATATTCAAACCGCCACCTCAACGAGTATCGGTAACACATATCCATTAAATGTTGAAGGCCCTTTTTCGAGAAACTGATTAGTACCATATCATCAGCAACGGTTGGACATGCCGCATTCATCCCATATATACACATTCCATGCTGAGATAACTCGATCTCCTTAATAAGCCCATCGATAAACAGTAAATACAGCAGGGGGTAACTTTTCCTGCCTTGCCTAGTGCCCTGCTTCAAATAGACGAAATCAGACATATGTGTGCCATTACGGACACAACTTGACATAGAACTGTACATGCTTATAAAAGTATTTAAGACTCCATCATCGATGCCAAACTGTTGCATCTTAAAGAAGAGCCCGTTATGCCAAACTCTATCAAATGCTTGTCTCAAGTTTTTCAATGGATCGGATTAATTTGAAAAATCTTGGTAGGAGGTCCCCGAAGGAACATTTGTGCCAAATTATATTTAAATCTTTTTGGACAAGATTTTTTTTTTAAATTTTACAATGTCTATATGTCTATTTTGTCTATAAGGACAAGCTCCGCCCCCTGGCGGCCATGTTTTTCAACGGATCGGAAATATTTTAACAATCTTGGTAAAGGGTGACCCCAGGAACATTTGTGCAAAATAATTTTCAAATCGGGCTAAAACTTTTGGACAAGAAGATTTTTAAAGTTTTAACAATGCACATATAAGGAAAACAAGCTCTGCCCCCTGGAGGCCATGTTTTTCAACGGATCAAAAATATTTGAACAATCTTGGTAAAGGGTGCTTCAAGGAACATTTGTGCAAAATCATTTTCAAATCGGCCAAAACTTTTGGACAATAAGATTTTTAAAGTTTTAACAATGCACATATAAGGAAAACAAGCTCCGCCCCCTGGCGGCCATGTTTTTCAACGGATCGTAAATATTTTAACAATCTTGGTAAAGGGTGCCCCAAGGAACATTTGTGCAAAATAATTTTCAAATCGGGCAATTACTTGGTAAGGTGAAGTTGGTGTTTAGTGTCTAGTATCATTTATCATAAATGATACTGGCAACCAGAATCTAGTTTCGTTTATCATAAACGACGCTGGTAACCAGACATTAGTGTCGTTTAAGGAACTAGATATCTAACTTTTACTTTCTTCAACATAGTTTTCAGAATCAATTTTATAGACTCCAGTGTCGTTTAACACTAAACGACACTGGCAACCAGACACTAGTATCGTTTAAGGAAGTAGATATATAATTTTCAATTTTCAGACTCAAGTGTCGTTTAACACTAAACGACACTGGCAACCAGACACTAGTGTCATTTAAGGAACTAGATATATAATTTTCAATTTTCAGACTCCAGTGTCTTTTAACACTAAATGACACTGGCAACCAGACACTAGTATCGTTTAAGTAACTAGATATATAATTTTCAATTTTCAGACTCCAGTGTTGTCTAACACTAAACGACACTGGCAACCAGACACTAGTGTCGTTTAAGGAACTAGATATGTTATTTTCAATGTTCAGACTCCAGTGTTGTTTAACACTAAACGACACTGGCAACCAGACACTAGTGTCGTTTAAGGAACTAGATATATAATTTTCAATTTTCAGACTCGAGTGTCGTTTAACACTAATCGACACCGGCAATCAGACATTAGTATCTTTTAAGGAACTGGATATATAATTAATAAATGTTCAGACTCCAGTTTTGTTTAACACTTAAAGACACTAGATATCTAGACTCCGCTGCTAGTCGGGGGGAAATGTGGGCCTGTGCAGCATAAGCTATACGGTAGGACCCGCAGTCTACTTGCGCTTACGGCGAAGTGCTGAGCCTTCTTTTACGCTAGCACTCCACTGCTAGTAGGGAATATGTGCGCCGAAGTCGCATATGCTTTACGGCAGGTCCCGCAGTCTACCCGCGCGACATTGGACATTCAAAACTGAATGTCGTGCTTACAATAGTAAGCAGTATTTCTACCCGATTAAGCTGTGTGTATTATGGGGAGCACTCGGGCCTACAGGAACCTTGCAACAGGAGTGGAACAAAAAATAAATTCACAATGGAGTGGAACCTTGTTTTTTCTCACAGTAGTGGAACAACTGCTTTAAGCCGGATTTCTACCCGAGTCTTCCGCGTGTATTACGGGCAGCACTCGGGCCTACAGGCCCTTGTCACGGGAGTGGTACAAAACAATATTTACGATTGTGTGGAACACTTTTTTTTCTCACGGGAGTGAAACAACAGCATTTCGACTGATTTCTACCCGAGTCTGTTGCGTGTTTTACGGCAAGAACTCCACTGCTAGTCAGGGAAATCTGAGACAGGGCCGCATACACTATAAGGCATGTCCCGCAGTCTTCTTCGCTTACGGCGAATTATTAAGCCCTGTTTAGGCGAGCACTCGGCTGCTAGTAAGGGAAATGTGAGCCGGGGCCGCATACGCTATACGGCAGGTCCCGCAGTCTACCTACCACATGCGGCGAAGTGATGAGCCTTGTTTAACGCTAGCACCCTATTGCTGGTAGGTGATATGTGAGCCATGGCCGCATATGCTATACGGCAGGTCCAGCAGTCTACCCTCGCTTACGGCGAAGTGCTGAGTCTTGTTTTTATGCTAGCACTCCGCTGCTAGTAAGGGAAATGTGAGCCATGTCCGCATATGCTAAACGGCAGGTCCTGCAGACTTCCCGTGGACTGCGAACTGCTGGCCTTCCTTCAGGCGTGCACTCCGTAGCTAGTACGGGTAATGGGAGCTGGGGCCGCATACACTATACGGTAGGTCCCGCAGTCTACCCGTGCTCACGGCGAATTGCTGAGCCTCGTTTAACGCTAGCATTCCGCTGCTAGTAGGGGAAATGTGAGCCGTGGCCTCATATTCTATAAGGCAGGTCCCCCGCAGTCTACCCGCATTGACTGCGAGTGGAATAGCTCGGTCAATTCTTAGGGTCCAATGTCACGACATTCATCTTTTGAATGTCCAATGTCAAATGAAATTTATATTTTGAATGACCAATGTCCACTGTTGTGCCAGTACAACATTTGTTTTTGAATGTCCAATGTCTAATGTCGTGCTGGCACGACATTCACATTTTTTTAATGTCAAATGTCGTATGTTGAGCTAACTTATACCAAGAGGTCTGTGTCCATACTAGTTAAAGAAATTAAAAATTATATATCCAGTTCTTAAACGATACTAGTGTCTGGTTGCCAGTGTCGTTTAGTGTTAAACGACACTGGAGTCTGAAAGTTAATTAATTATATATCCAGTTCCTTAAACGACACTAGTGTCTGGTTCCAGTGTCGTTTAGTGTTAAACGACCCTAGAGTCTGAAAGTTGATTAATTATATATCTAGTTCCTTAAACGACACTAGTGTCTGGTTGCCAGGGTCGTTTAGTGTTAAACGACACTGGAGTCTGAAAGTTGATTAATTATATATTCAGTTCCTTAAACGATACTAGTGTCTGGTTGCCAGTGTCGTTTAGTGTTAAACGACACTGGAGTCTCGAAGTTTATTAATTATATATCCAGTTCCTTAAACGGTACTAGTGTCTGATTGATATTGTCATTTAGTGTTAAACGACACTGGAGTCTGAAAATTGATTCTAGAAACTATGTTAAAGAAAGTAAAAGTTGGATATTTAGTTCTTTAAACGACACTGGTTGCCAGTATCATTTGTGATAAATGAAACTAGATTCTGGTTGCCAGTATCGTTTTACTAGATAATAGATCATGTAGCAGCCATAATAGCAGCCATGTTTTTCAACAAATCAGAAATATTTGAACAATCTTGGTAAAGGGCGCCCCAAGGAGAATTTGTGCAAAATAATTTTCAAATCGGGCCAGTACTTTTGGACAAGAAGATTTTTTAAGATTTGGCAATTTTCCCCTTTTCTGATGCCGCAGCAACCAAAGTTCTACTTGGAATTAAATTCTTTCAACAACTTTGAAAGAGGACCACCTAAGGACCATTCCTATGAAGTTATTTGAAAATCTGTCCATTGGTTTAGTAGGAAATGTTAACAGACTACGACGACGCCGCCGGACGCCGGACGGTGAGTGATCACAAAAGCTCACCTTGCACTTCGTGCTTAGGTGAGCTAATAAAGTTGAAAATATATTGGCAAATTTAGAAATTGCTTGTTGTGAACAATTTCTCATTTTGCCACAATGTTTACAAATGCTGTCTGTTACAGATTTGTAGGAAATTGTTAACAGACGACGACGACGATGAACGATCGGATGTTGAGTGATCACAAAAGCTCACCTTGCACTTCGTGCTTAGGTGAGCTAATAAAGTTGAAAATATATTGGCAAATTTAGAAATTGCTTGTGAATAATTTCTCGTTTTGCCACAATGTTTACAAATGCTGTCTGTTACAGATGGAATACAGTTACCTCGTACCCTAGTTATTTTGTATCCTGTCATTTTCGGTTGTCTCGTACCCTGTCATTTTCGGTTGTTTCGTACCCTAGTATAACCAACATTATGCCTTGGATTAATTCCTGCAAATCTTGTATTTGTCAAGAAAAATGTAACTCGTAACTTGTTTAAGTATATATGTGTATACACATTAAATACATAAAAACTTCACTTTGCGTATTCATTTCACATTATAAAAGGTTATTGATATGATGGAATATTAACACCCATGATTTTTGCATGATTTTTGCAATTCATATAATTGCATTTGATGTTTGAAGTGTGATAATCAATGATAATTAAGACCGCATGCTACACTTAATCAGTTAAAGTTGGGTTTTTTTTTTAAACAGTTTGCGAAAACCCTTAACTTTTTATCGGAATGTCTTTCCAACTGTGAAAGATGACTTTATTTGATGCACCGCATATTTAATTAATTGTATCTTAATTATATCGATTCCTAAGTATTTAAGTTGAGGTGAATAATAATATGTTCATCATTGCATTCTGAATCATCATGAGTACACAATACCCCTGTTTACATTTTTTAAGGCTGGTTTTAGAGCATAACCAGGCTGTGGATTGTGATTCCTGTCGGAAATGGCAACATCGACATACGACAATTCTACAGCAGACGACTTTGAACTTATTCTGTCAAAACATAGAAAATCTCCATAATGGATAACCTATGACAAAAAGTGGAAAACATTGTGGCAAAAGGAGAAATTGCACGTTTTGTGCAATTTCTTCTTTTGTCACTATGTTTTCAAAAATCCGTCTGCTGCAGAGGCGTCTATATGAGGGAAAGGGTTAAAAAGGCACGCTGAGAAACAATTAAAAGCCAATCTGTTAACACCTTTGTCAAACATAACACATTGTTATTATAACAAAAGCTGTGATGAAATGACATAAAAAACATTAAACTATTTTTTTTTAACACATACAATACCACCAAATAATTTCAAATACATTTTGTAAACATATATAATATGATTAGATTTAGGTTATCTGTTATAAATGACTCTAGGGTACGAAAAAACCGAAAATGACAGGGTATAAAATAACTAGGGTCCGAGACATCCGAAAATGACAGGGTACAAAATAACTAGGGTACGAGACAACCGAAAATGACAGGGTACAAAATAACTAGGGTACGAAGTAACTGTCTCCCGTTACAGATGCGTCTGCAGGTTGGAAAGGGTTAGGTGGCAACAATTTGAGAACCTGCTATCAGGGCCTAGTTTAACCCTTTCCCATATACAATAAATCCACAGCAGATCTAGAAAAGGGCATTTTTCAAATTCTAAAATCCTTATTTGACATTCAAACTCATTGTTGTGGGTACTTAAAAGAATTGCCTCAGTGAGACGATTCTACTGAGTACCCACAACATATATATATTCTTTATTCCTCCAATAACGAAGAGCATTACAATACATAGAATACAACAGAATGCCTAACACATAGTATTATACAAGAGAACAAATGTACACATCACGACAAAAAAATAAAAAAAAGTTTGAACATATAAAAAAGTACATTGAGAAGATTTCTTTCTCTCAACTTATTGTACTGCTTCATATTTTTATATTTTTATATTTCAAACACTAACTAAGTTACCTACTAAATGAAAGTATACTTATTGAATATAGATGAAAGCACTTTTGTTTAAAGGAAAAACACAACAACGGTAATCATTTTTCTAATGAAAAAAGAGAATGTTTCTGATTGCAGGCCTAAGTATAATATAACCCGCATTCCAGAAGTAAAATGATGAAGTAATGCTGAATTTGAGCTCCCTCCGAGACAAGATGACGAGAAATTACTTTGCAGATTGATGGATGCTTTAGGGACGTATAGATAATAATACATAATTTACGAAAACTACCGGCTATATCTTAAGACAGCGTTGAAAACATTGTGATTAAGGGCGAAATTGTTCACTACGAGCAATTTCACCTTTTGTCACAATGCTTTAAAATGCCTACTATTGCTGTTGGGTCAAAAGTCGCATAGATGAGTGAAAAGGTCAAAACAACATCGGAAATTAACTATATACATACATCACATATCAAACACAAAAGAACATGCACATAACAATGAGGATGGATAATCATACTTAATAACATATTACACATAGTTAAGTCAGACACACACACAAATTCAAAGAGAACTTTTCGACTATAAGATAAGTATTTTTGATTGCATGACTAGATATATGAATAGGTAATGCATGATTGGAATTCTCGTCCGAAACGAATTGTCGAGAATTCACACTGCATATGAAGGGATGGATATATGGGGATGGGTGAATGGATGGATAAGTGAATTCATGGATAAATGGATGGATGATAAGTGGATGGATGGATATATGGATGAATACATGGATGGATTTGTAGATGGACGGCTGGATGGATTAGGTAGAGAGGTGCCTGGATGGATAAGTTGATGGATTGATATACATTGATTGGTTGGATCGTGGGTGGATGAGTGAGTGACTCACATGGTTTACGCGAATGAACGAAGTAGCTTTGTGTGAGTGAATGAATAAATTAATGAGTATTATGTCTAACATAAATGTTAATATAACTACACTAGAAATGTGTATAGTCTCGATAAAGACACCTTGTGTCTATGCTTTTTAAAGGCCACAGCCACAATAACAGACAACATAACTATTAAGAAAAGCATATCACATAGTTGTTACATGTCCATATACCATCTCATACATATCTCTAGCAACTACCAGCAAAAGTTTTTTGGATAATGGGACGGTCCGCCTAACAGATCTACGACCTGTCACACAGGCGATTGAGATTTTAGTTCATTGAATACTGCAATACCTGTAACACCAATGATTGACTTCCACAAATGATACCTAATACTGTTGTTGCAAATGCAGTGAAGTATAAGATGCGCAACTGGGCGTTCCGTCAATAGTGTGCATTTAGAACAGATACGAGGTTTTTCAAATGAGAACAGTTTGCATAGTATATAAACTAGCTTCTGTAAATACCTTTTTAACCAGGGGTATTTAGATTGCAGTGTCCAAATATAACACGGTCTGTGACTCTTAAATAACGCATCCCACTGACGATGGGATAACTTCGTATTTTTACTTTTGAGTACGGAATCATCAAAGTTATTTATCCGGATGCGGATAACATTTTTCCATGCCAGTTTTGATGGAAATACACTTGACTCTTGATATTTGTCAATGTATCCAGTAAGATCGTATTTAGCTAAAATGCCGTATAAATCAGGGATAATGCCCGAGGTCGTTACCGGATTATTGCCGAACCTAATCAATCGATTAACAAAAAGTGTTTTTGAGAAATAGTGACAAGGTAGTCTACATAATTGACCAATAAAACACTTCTTATACTCAATTTCTAAAAGGATAGGTTTAATACCAATTGCTGCTCTGGATACCATATTGTTTGAATTTAAAGGCAATCTTTCAATTACTTTGTAACAGAATGAGTGAGCTCTCTCAAGTTCTGAAATATTTGATGGGGACATCTGACACCATAGTTCACAACCATACGGGGCCCCCGGCAAAACTATAGCTTTGTACATTTTTATTAATGATGTAGGATTAAAGTCACCCGAATTCATTATGCTAAGCATAGTCTGTCTGATTTTTGCGCATGAATTACGAATGGAATCCTTAATAGCGCCAAATTTGTCAATAACACAACCAAGATGCGTATACTTAGTCGATTCTGGAATTACATATTTTCCTAAACACCAGCTTCTATCACTCCTCTCGAATGCTACTCGACTCTCATTGAAAACGAATACGGAACATTTACTGGGAATATATCCAAACCGCCACCTCAACGAGTATCGGTAACACATATCCATTAAATGTTGAAGGCCCTTTTTCGAGAAACTGATTAGTACCATATCATCAGCAACGGTTGGACATGCCGCATTCATCCCATATATACACATTCCATGCTGAGATAACTCGATCTCCTTAATAAGCCCATCGATAAACAGTAAATACAGCAGGGGGTAACTTTTCCTGCCTTGCCTAGTGTCCTGCTTCAAATAGACGAATTCAGACATATGTGTGCCATTAAGGACACAACTTGACATAGAACTGTACATGCTTATAAAAGTGTTTAAGACTCCATCATCGATGCCAAACTGTTGCATCTTAAAGAAGAGCCCGTTATGCCAAACTCTATCAAATGCTTGTCTCAAGTTTTTCAATGGATCGGATTAATTTGAAAAATCTTGGTAGAAGGTCCCCGAAGGAACATTTGTGCCAAATTATCTTTAAATCTTTTTGGACAAGATTTTTTTTTAATTTTACAATGCACATATAAGGACAAGCTCCGCCCCCTGGCGGCCATGTTTTTCAACGGATGTTTTAACAATGCACATATAAGGAAAACAAGCTCTGCCCGCTGGCGGCCATGTTTTTCAACGGACGGAAATATTTGAACAATCTTGGTAAAGGGTGCTCCAAGGAACATTTGTGCAAAATCATTTTCAAATCGGGCCAAAACTTTTGAACAAGAAGATTTTTAAAGTTTTGACAATGCACATATAAGGAAAACAAGCTCCGCCCCCTGGCGGCCATGTTTTTCAACGGATCGTAAATATTTGAACAATCTTGGTAAAGGGTGCCCCAAGGAACATTTGTGCAAAATAACTTTCAAATTGGGCAAGTACTTGGTAAGGTGAAGTTGGTGTCTAGTGTCTAGTATCTAGTATCATTTATCATAAATGATACTGGCAACCAGAATCTAGTTTCGTTTATCATAAACGACGCTGGTAACTAGACACTAGTGTCGTTTAAGGAACTAGATCTAACTTTTACTTTCTTCAACATAGTTTTCAGAATCAATTTACGGACTCCAGTGTCGTTTAACACTAAACGACACTGGCAACCAGACACTAGTATCTTAAGGAAGTAGATATATAATTTTCAATTTTCAGACTCAAGTGTCGTTTAACACTAAACGTCACTGGCAACCAGACACTAGTGTCATTTAAGGAACTAGATATATAATTTTCAATTTTCAGACTCCAGTGTCTTTTAACACTAAACGACACTGGCAACCAGACACTAGTATTGTTTAAGGAACTAGATATATAATTTTCAATTTTCAGATTCCAGTGTCGTTTAACACGTTAAGTTGAGGTGAATAATAATATGTTCATCATTGCATTCTGAATCCTCATGAGTACACAAAATACCCCTGTTTACATTTTTTAAGGCTGGTTTTAAAGCATAACCAGGCTGTGGATTGTGATTCTTGTCGGAAATGGCAACATCGTGGCTGTGGCAACACAGGTAAATGTTTTTGTTATTTTGAGAATTTCCGTTTTTGCCTATAATAAGCATTTGATGTTCGAAATAATATATTTACCAGAATTTTTTTGATTTTTGTTTGTGTCCAGTGGAGGATTAAAATGCTAAGTTAAATATTTATGAGTAAATAATATGTATATATTTTATGTGTTATTCATGTATGTAAATTCACAGTCACGTTAATAAACAATGTAATTCATAAAAACATGTTTTAGATCAATTTATAATAGTTATCAAATGTCCGATCACGATTTATTGTGTTATTCAGGTATGTAAATTCACAGATGTCACATTAAACAAGATTAACAAGAAGGCCAATTGATAGTAAATTAGTAGCAAATATTTAACTGCAAATATCTGGAAAATTTTATCAGGGAGTGCAAATGAAACTGAAAGGAGTGGACACTTCTCAAGAAACAGCTTATCAGTAAAGGCCAATTATATCTTGAAATCTAACAAGAACTTAAATAAGAATGGAATTTTAAAGTTTTTGTCATTTCGCACCTTTCCTGATGCCGCCTTGCTGCCCTGTTTTTCAACGAAATCAATATGGCTTCAACAGTTTATTTAGAGGGTCACTTAAGAAACATTTCTACCAAATTATCTTGCAATCGCACAAGTAGATTATGGAGGAAAAGGATTTTAAAATTTGGGTATTTTTCTCACTTTCTGATGCCGCAGCAACCAAAGTTCTCAATGGAATTTAAATCTTTGAACAATTTTGAAAGAGGACCACCAAAGGAACATTCTTGTGATGTTTTGTGGAAATTGGTCTATTGGAATGGTAGGAGTTTGTTGTCATTTGTAGCTAAAAGTTCAATTTACCCTTTTTGTGATGACGTCTGGTTGATATGATTGTGTAACCAATCAAAACGGCTTAAACAAATTAAATAGAGGATCATTACAGTAAGATTCGTATTATATTTTCTTAAAATCAGACAAGCATTTGCATAAAAATGGAATTTTCAAATTTTGTCATTTTGCCCCTTTTTTGATGCCGCCTGACTGCCATGTTTTTCGACCAATCAGTATGGCTTGAACAATTTTTATAGAGGGTCACCCAATAAACATTTCTACCAAATTATATTTGAATCTGACAGGCAGATTCGGAGGAGAAGATTTTTAAAGGTTGGACCTTTTGCCCCCTTTCTGATGCCGCAGCAACCAAAGTTCTCAATGGACTTTAAATCTTTGAACAACTTTGAAAGAGGCCAACCAGAGGAACAGTCCTGTGATATTTCACAGAAATTGTCCTTGGGAGTTTGGGAGGAGATGATGTTTAAAGCTAATAGTTAACGCCGGACGGATGCCGGATGACGGACAAAAAGTGATCAGAATAGCTCACCTTAGGTGATCTAAAAACAAGCGTATTCATGATTTAATTAACCCTTTCCCCCATACGACAATTATACAGCAGAAGACTTTGAACTTATTCTGTAAAAACATAGAAAATCTCCATAATGGATAACTTATGACAAAAAGTGGAAAACATTGTGGCAAAAAGAGAAATTGCACGTTTTGTGCAATTTCTTCTTTTGTCATTATGTTTTCAAAAATCCATCTGCTGCAGAGGCGTCAAAAAGCGTCTATATGAGGGAAAGGGTTAAAACAGCACTGATAAACAATTAAAAGCCAATCTGTTAACACCTTTGTCAAACATAACACATTGTTATTATAACAAAAGTTGGATGAAATGACATAAAAAACATTAAACTAATCTTTTTTAACAAGTACAATACCACCATATAATTTGAAATACATTTTGCAAACATATATAATATGATTAGATTTAGGTTATCTGTTATAAATGACACAAGGGTACGAAACAACCGAAAATGACAGGGTATAACATAACTAGGGTACGAGACAACCGAAAATGACAGGGTACAATAACGAAGAGCATTACAATACATAGAATACAAACAGAATGCCTAACACATAGAATTATACAAGAGAACAAATGTACACATCACGACAAAAAAATAAAAAAAAGTTTGAACATATAAAAAAGTACAATGAGACGATTTCTTTTGCGTACCCACAACAAAGGTTTGGCGGGTCAAATTAGGCTTTGAGAACTTGCAAAACGCCCCTTATCTAGAGCTCTCAACTTATTGTACTACTTCATATTTTTATATTTCAAACACTAACTAAGTTACCTACTAAATGAAAGTATATATATAATATGATTATATTTAGGTTATCTGTTATAAATGACACAAGGGTACGAAACAACCGAAAACGACAGGGTATAAAATAACTAGGGTACGAGACAACCGAAAATGACAGGGTACAAAATAACTAGGGTACGAAGTAACTGTCTCCCGTTACAGATGCGTCTGCAGGTTGGAAAGGGTTAGGTGGCAACAATTTGAGAACCTGCTATCAGGGCCTAGTTTAACCCTTTCCCATATACAATAAATCTGCAGCAGACGACTTTGAAAACATGCACTCAAAAACATAGAAGATCTCTATAAATAAAGTTATAATTACTGAAACAAGTTAAAAACATTGTGGCAAAGGATAAATTGATTGTTTTGAGCAATTTATCTTTTATTCACAATGTTTTCAAAAGTCGTCTGCTGCAGAAGCATCAGAATACATCAACAAGTGGGAAAGGGTTAAGGACAACTGGTATTCACTCAAACATTTCTCTTACTACCGACTTTCACCCTATGTTATGGACACTCAAACGAATCATCTCCTGACAAATTAGGGACTGAATTCAATCTTTTTTTCCCACTAGTGGCTACAAAACTGTTGAAATACATTCCCCAGGCACCCACATAAAACAAATTTGCAGCAGACATCTTTGAAACAAATTGGGAAAAAAAGACAAATTTGTCTGATTGAAAGTATAATTATTTAATAATGTTGAAAACATTGTGGCAAACAGAGAAATTGATCTTTTAGTTTTCAAATGTTGCCTGCCAGAGACAAGCCAAAACGCGTATTTAAATGCAGATCTAGAAAAGGGCATTTTTCAAATTCTAAAATCCTTATTTGACATTCAAACCCATTGTTGTGGGTATTTAAAAGAATTGCCTCAGTGAGACGATTCTACCGAGTACCCACAAAATAGATTTTGGTTGATCACTGAGAGAAATATTGTGGGGAAAAGACCTTTTCACTCCCTCTTATCTAGTCCTCTGCAAGTTGGAAAGTGTTGAGCTTATATAACTGGATCATACATAATAGTAAATAATATCCTCTTTATATTCTAAACAAGACCTGTCGGAGGACAGCATGCTCGACTATTCCACTGCTTATTTAAGTTACTGAGATAATGGACTCTAATGTAGTTGCATGCAAAACATTAACCACAATATCTTAAAGGGTGATAATTTGCATTATATGCAGGATAGAGTTATTTAACTTGATTATTTTAATAGGTGTGATGGTTAGGAAGGCAATGGAATGCCTCAAGTAGTTAATAAGATATGGACTCTTAATGTAGTTGCACGCAAACCTTTAACCATAATTTCTAAGTAAAAAAACGGCAACAATTTGCACCATATGCAGGATAGAGTTATCTTAATTGGTTGTGTTTATAGTTGTGAAATTGGGAAAGGTTGTATAAAGTTTCAATACAATGCTTCAAGTTGTTAATGAGATTACACTTTAAATGCAAAACTTAATCCAGAATTTCTAAGTCCAAAAAGGGCCATAACTTGCATAAAATGCTGGATAGTTATTGTACTTGATTGTTTACATAGGTGTGATGATTTGGAAGGGCTGTATAAAGTTCAATGCAATGCATGAAGTAGTTACTAAGATATGGTCTCTTAATGTAGTTGCATGCAAAACTTTAACCAGAATTTATAAGTCCAAAAAGGGCCATAACTTGAATACAAGAGGGCCATGATGGCCCTATATCGCTCACCTGATTTAATAGAACTTCAATAGTTTTCAAAGTTTTTACTATTTTTAGGCCAATACTTTTGGACAAGAATATTTTTAAAGTTTTAACAATGCACATATAAGGAAAACAAGCTCCGCCCCATGGCGGCCATGTTTTTAAACGGATCAAAAATATTTGAACAATCTTCGTAAAGGGTGCCCCAAGGAACATTTGTGCAAAATAATTTTTAAATCGGGCCAGTATTTTTGGACAAGAAGATTTTTAAAGTTTTAACAATGCACGTATAAGGAAAACAAGCTCCGCCCCCTGGCCGCCATGTTTTTCAATGGATCGGAAATATTTGAACAATCTTGGTAAAGGGTGCCCTAAAGGAACATTTGTGCAAAATAATTTTTAAATTGGGCCAGTACTTTTGGACAAGAAGATTTTTAAAGTTTTGACAATGCACGTATAAGGAAAACAAGCTCCGCCCCCTGGCGGCCATGTTTTTCAACGGATCAAAAATATTTGAACAATCTTGGTAAAGGGTGCACCAAGGAACATTTGTGCAAAATTATTTTCAAATCGGCCCAGTACTTTTGGACAAGAAGATTTTTCAAAGTTTAAACAATGCACATATAAGGAAAACAGGCTCCGTCCCCTGGCGGCCATGTTTTTCAACGGATTGGAAATATTTGAACAATCTTGGTAAAGAGTCTCCCAAGGAACATTTGTGCAAAATAATTTTCAAATCGGGCTAGTACTTTTGGACAAGAAGATTTTTAAAGTTTTAACAATGCACATATAAGGAAAATAAGCTACGCCCACTGGTGGCCATGTTTTTGAACGGATCGGAAATATTTGAACAATCTTGGTAAAGGGTACCCCAAGGAACATTTGTGCAAAATAATTTTCAAATCGGGCCAGTACTTTTGGACAAGAAGATTTTTTAAGATTTGGCAATTTTCCCCTTTTCTGATGCCGCAGCAACCAAAGTTCTACTTGGAATTAATTTCTTTGAACAACTTTGAAAGAGGACTACCTAAGGACCATTCCTTTGAAGTTATTTTGATATCTTTCCATTGGTTTAGTAGGAGAAGTCATTTGTAGGAAATTGTTAACAGACGCTGACGACGACGACGACGGACGCCGGACGGTGAGTGATCACAAAAGCTCACCTTGCACTTCGTGCTCAGGTGAGCTAAAAATGCAGGATAGAGTTATTTAACTTGAAAATCAACATAGGTGTGATAGTTGGATAGGGTTGAATAAAGTTTCAAAGCAATACATGAAGTAAATACTAGGATATCGACTCTTAATGTAGTTGCATGCAAAACTTTAACCAAATTTCTAGTTAAAAGAAGAGGCCCAAGAGGTCCAGTATCGCTCCACAGCCATAAGGCAAAAATCAAATCTCCAAACAGCCCTGCCCCCTAGTGGCCATATTTTTGACCAACCACCATGGCTTAAAGGAATCTTGTAGAGTGTCACCCAAGGAATGTTTCTGCAAAATTATTTGAAAATCGGCCTGACACTTTCGGAGGAGAGGATTTTTTAAATTTTCACTATGGTCATATAGAGCAAAATAGCCCCGCCCTCTGGTGGCCATATTTTTCAACCAATCAACATGGCTTGAAGGAATCTGATAGAGGGTCACCCAATGAACATTTCTACAAAATTATTTGAAAATCAGCTGAACACTTTCGGAGAAGATGATTTTTTAAGTTTACACTATAGCTATATAAGCCAAAATAGCCCCGACCCTGGCGGCCATGTTTTTCCACCAATCAATATTTCTTGAAGGAATCTAATAAAGGGTCAACCAAGGAACATTTCTACAAAATTATTTGAAAATCAGCCTGACACTTTCGGAGGAGAAGATTTTTTAAGTTCTCTCTTTAGCCGTATAAGGCAAAATAGCCCCGCCCTCTGGTGGCCATGTTTTTTAACCAATCAACATGGCTTGAAAGAATCTGATAGTGGGTCACCCAAGGAACATTTCTACAAAATTATTTGAAAATCTGCTCAACACTTTCAGAGAAGAAGATTTTTTAAGTTTTCACTATGGTCATATAAAGCAAAGTAGCCCTGCCCTCTGGCGACCATGTTTTTCGACCAATCAACATTTCTTGAAGGAATCTAATAAAGGGTCACCCAAGGAACATTTCTACAAAATTATTTAAAAATCTGCCAACCAGTTTGGGCGAAGAAGAATTTTGAAGTTTTTTTCATTTTGTTGCCATGGAAACCAGAATTCTGCATGGATCCAAAAAAATTGAAGGAAATCCGGTGTGGTCATTTAGAGGATGCTTTCTGTGAAGTTTCATCCCAATTGACCCACTGGTTACTGAGGAGAAGAAGTTGACGCATGACGCACGATGCACGACGGATGACGCACGACGCACGCCGGACGCCGGACAAAAGGCGATCACAATAACTCACCTTGAGCAATGCTCAGGCGAGCTAAAAACAGGCTCCGCCCCCTGGCGGGCATGTTTTTCAACCAATCGGAAATATTTGAACAATCTTGGTAAAGGGTGCCCCAATGAACATTTGTGCAAAATAATTTTCAAATCGGGCCAGTACTTTTGGACAAGAAGATTTTTAAAGTTTTAACAATGGACGTATAAGGAAAACAAGCTTCGCCCCCTGGCGGCCATGTTTTTCAACAGATCGGAAATATTTGAACAATCTTGGTAAAGGGTGCCCCAATGAACATTTGTGGAAAATAATTTTCAAATCGGGCCAGTACTTTTGGACAAGAAGATTTTTAAAGTTTTAACAATGGACGTATAAGGAAAACAAGCTTCGCCCCCTGGCGGCCATGTTTTTCAACGGATCGGAAATATTTGAACAATCTTGGTAAAGGGTGCCACAAGGAGCATTAAATTTTGTGCAAAATAATTTTCAAATTGGGCCAGTACTTTTGGACAAGAAGATTTTTTTAAAATTTTAACAATGCACATATAAGGAAAACATGCTCCACCCCCTGGCGGCCATGTTTTTTCAACCGATCGGAAATATTTGAACAATCTTGGTAAAAGGTGCCCCAATGTACATTTGTGGAAAATAATTTTTAAATCAGGCCAGTACTTTTGGACAAGAAGATTTTTTAAGTTTTAACAATGCACATATAAGGAAAACAAGCTCCGCCCCCTGGCGGGCATGTTTTTCAACTGATCGGAAATATTTGAACAATCTTGGTAAAGGGTGCCCCTAAGAATATTTGTGCAAAATAATTTTCAAATCGGGCCAGTACTTTTTGACAAGAAGATTTTTAAAATTTTAACAATGCACATATAAGGAAAACAGGCTCCGCACCCTGGCGGCCATGTTTTTCAACCGATCGGAAATATTTGAACAATCTTGGTAAAAGGTGCCCCAATGTACATTTGTGCAAAATAATTTTTAAATCGGGCCAGTACTTTTGGACAAGAAGAATTTTTTAAGTTTTAACAATGCACATATAAGGAAAACAAGCTCCGCCCCCTGGCGGCCATGTTTTTCAACTGATCGGAAATATTTGAACAATCTTGGTAAAGGGTGCCCCTAGGAATATTTGTGCAAAATAATTTTCAAATCGGGCCAGTACTTTTTGACAAGAAGATTTTTAAAATTTTAACAATGCACATATAAGGAAAACAGGCTCCGCACCCTGGCGGCCATGTTTTTCAACCGATCGGAAATATTTGAACAATCTTGGTAAAAGGTGCCCCAATGTACATTTGTGCAAAATAATTTTTAAATCGGGCCAGTACTTTTGGACAAGAAGATTTTTAAAGTTTTAACAATGCACATATAAGGAAAATAAGCTCCGCCCCCTGGCGGCCATGTTTTTCAACGGATCAGAAATATTTGAACAATCTTGGTAGAGGGTACCCCAAGGAACATCTATGCAAAATAATTTTCAAATCGGGCCAGTACTTTTAGACAAGAAGATTTTTTAAGATTTGGCAATTTTCCCCTTTTCTGTTGCCGCAGCAACCAAAGTTCTCGATGGAATTTAAATCTTTGAACAATTTTGAAAGAGGTTCACCAAAGGAACATTCCTGTGAAGTTTGGTTGAAATTGGTCAAGTGGTTAAGGAGGAGATGATCTAAATGTCTAAATGTTAACGACGGACGAAGGACGACGGACACCGGACAACGCCGGACGCACAAAAAGTGATCAGAATAGCTCACCTTGAGCCTTTGGCTCTAGGTGATCTAAAAAAGGGCCATAACTTGCATAAAATGCAGGATAGAGTTATCTGACTTGATAATCTACACAGGTGTGATAGTTGGGTAGGGTTATAGAAAGTTTCAATGGAATGCATTAGGTAAATACAGAGATATAGACTCTTAATTTAGTTACACGCAAAACTTTAACCAGAATTTCTAGGTAAAAAAAGGGCCATAACTTGCATAAAATGCAGGATAGAGTTATCTAACTTGATAATCTACATAGGTGTGATGCTTGGGTAGGGTTGTATGAAGTTTCAATGCAATGCATCAACTAAATACATGTACTGAGATATGGACTCTTAATTTAGTTGCACGCAAAACTTTAACCAGAATTTCTAAGTAAAAAAGTGCCATAACTTGCATAAAATGCAGGATAGAGTTATCTAACTTGATAATCTTCACAGGTGTGATAGTTGGGTAGGGTTGTAGAAAGAAGTTTCAATGCAATGCATCATGTAAATACAGAGATATGGACTCTTAATTTAGTTGCATGCAAAACTTTAACCAGAATTTCTAAGTTAAAAAAGGGCCATAATTTGCATAAAATGCAGAATAGAGTTATCTTACTTAATAATCTACACAGGTGTGATGGTTGGGTAGGGTTGTAGAAATTTTCAATGCAATGCATCAGGTAAATACAGAGATATGGACTCTTAACTTAGTTGCACGCAAAACTTTAACCAGAATTTCTAAGTTAAAAATGGGCCATAACTTACATAAAATGCAGGATAGAGTTATCTAACTTGATAATCTACATAGGTGTGATGCCTGGGTAGGGTTGCAGAATGTTTCAATGTTATGCATCAAGTAAATACAGAGATATGGACTCTTAATTTAGTTGCACGCAAAACTTTAACCAGAATTTCTAAGTAAAAAAGGGCCATAACTTGCATAAAATGCAAGATAGAGTTATCTAACTTGACAATCTACATTGGACGTGATAGTTTAGTAGGGTTGTAGAAAGTTTCAATGCAATACATGAAGTATTTAAGTACTTGCATGCAAAACCTTAACCAAAGTGTGACGTGGACGCCGACGCAGACAGCGACGCCGACGCCAGGGTGAGTAGTATAGCTCTCATATTCTTCGAATAGTCGAGCTAAAAACTAAATAAATATCATTAATTTTCAACTTACCTTTTTCATTACCAGAAGTGAGCTCTGAGTTGAAAAAATCAGGGGCGGACTTGATTCAACAATCCGAGTACGCGGAACAGCATTGTTATACCTTGGTTTAGAGACCACGTTAGGCTTCCGCCTCTAAGGTCCATTTTGTCTTTGGGTTTTTCTTTCCCGCTTCCGGTCCATTATTATCAGAGACATATAAACACAGAGATAAGCGACACTAGATTTTCAAGCGAAATCACGATTCAGTGAACGGGTATAGCCAAAAAAAAAATCAATAATATTGTGTAATATGATCCGTGTATTGAAAGCGCTTTATGTAAAATGAAAAGCGTCTGACGATCCCAATTTTTCACTCGGAATACCTTCTTTTACTTCGTAGGTTGTATACAGTTCTAAGCGAAGTCTTATTTGTCCCCATATAAAATACTAGTTATATGTCCGTTTCCCGTCAATATTATGTTTAGGGACCGTTATCAAATAATTTGTTCCTAGGGCCTTTTTCATCAGATACGGGTTTCTTCCAAAACCGCTTCTTTGGGAGACAAAGCCTAACTGTCTTCTTTTTAGGCATCTTAATCTGAAAATAATAAGTACTTGTTTACAACATCTTAAGAATAGATCTAGAGTGTACATACAGCATATCTGCAACCAGAGACATATGTGTTTATATGTCTCTGCTGCAACATACCCAAATTTTTTAGAAAACTCGCTTAACCCTTTCCTTTCCCTGCAAATCTGCAGCAGACAACTTTGAACATATTTTGTCAAAAGAAGAAAATCTCTTATTGCATGGATAACCTATGACTAAACTTGAAAAACATTGTGGCAAAAGGAGAACTTTATTCTGTTGTCACTATGTTGAAAAAAAGCTATCCACTGGAGAGGCGACAGAAAGTATGTTTATAAGGGAAAGAGCTAAAATTGAAGGTACAATAATTGAAACATGGTGATAAAAGGAGAAATTGCTCAATTTGATTAATTGAATAGGGTTAAACGAGCCCTATATGTTTTTATAAATGTAGAATATAAACAGCTATCATTGCTAAAAAGATTAGACTACAGTAAGAGTAAGTGTGGTAAATGAGCCCTCTGATCCGAGTCTATACTGCTTGTGTATGTAGTCTAGACCCAGAACAGAGGGCTCTGATCACGGTCTGCAATACCCTAATAAAACATCAATTATTTCCCTTCTGTATGTTTTTGGTCTATACTGCTTGCATAGAAGTCTGTTTCACAAATGCAATGGCTTATAATAATAATGATATACATGTGATAGATTAGCCCTCTGATCCGAGTCTATAATGTTTGCGTAGTAAATATATGTGGTAATTGAGCCCTCCGATCTGAGTCTATACTGCTTGAAGTGATAATTTCTTTAAATAATAACAATTTTGTTTAATGATAAGGGATAATTTCAACTTTTCACTCAAGGGATAGGGGATACAATTCTGAAAACATGTTTTAAGTTGGAATTTTACAGCATTTTCTTTTATAAATTGGTCTATGATCAGTTATTGTATCATCTTAACCCTTTCTCACATACAGCAAATTACTTTGAAAACATTATAACAAAAGCATAGAAAATTGATAGTATGATGACTGCAAAGATTTGATTGAATGGGGTTGAACGCCGTTTTTAACAATTTCTCAGTTCTATCACGGCGGCCAGTTCACCTACTCATGCATTTCCTGGTTTTCTAACATCAGTACTCCACACAACAATCTTCCCAAGCAACTGGCTGCTTTTCCACATAGACTTGGCCCATTGGTGGAAGACGAATGACGCATGTCGCATTGACTTTTGTCAATTGTCGGAAAGAAAGTTGGCCAAGCCGGGATTCGAACTCACAACCCCTGGATTGACAGCCCGCGTCGCTACTGACTGAGTTGAACACATTGTGACATAGGAGAAATTTGCTTGTTTTCAACAATTTCTTCATTTGTCACTTGTTTTCAATAGTTGCTACTCTGTCAAACACTCTGGAGAGCTGCAGAGGACGCGTCTATATGTAGGAAAGGGTTAATTTGAATTTAAAAAAAATTCAATCATATATATGTAATACTAAATTACTTCAAAAAGAGAAATTTGCAAAATATCTTTAATAACAGTGAGTTGATATATTACTATAAAACACCAATGAGTGTATTACTGCAAAACGTTTGATTGGTAATCAAAATAAATGCTTGTTTGATACAGCTATGAAAGTGTGTTTTAATTAGTTTTGGCAATCAAAGTAAATGCTTGTTTGATACAAACAGTGCATATGTTTTAAGTAAAGCTATATGAATTGGTCTACAAATCCGTGAAGATTATATATATATAACAATTTTTTTGTTGAGACATTCATGTTTCTTTGCTTCTTGGATTTGTGTAAACTGTGACACTATATCTTGGATTTTAACTGCATTAGCAGAATTTGGATTTATTTCTGTGCCAATGTTATTGTGCTATAATGGAACTGGTTACATGTACACAAAGAAGAGCGCAAATAAGACCAAAATGAGATGGGAATAGCATATACTTGTAAAGGTTCCTTAACAACTGACCTTGATGTGACGGAAGTTTTATCAACCACAGCCCACATTCACGAGAATGAAAATGGTGCAATAGAAGTAGCCAATTCCATTTCAACAATGAAAGAAAGTCTTACAGCAAACAGAGGTCGACCGGGACAAATACTAGCTGACATTCTACATAACTCTTCAGCTGAAGCACGCGGTGCCATCGGTAAACTTAGTTCTGTGCCTGTACGATTTTTTATCTATTTCAATGAACATGAAATCATTGTAGCAAATGGATCAATTCAACAGTATGCAATTTTTTATCACAAAGTTTTCAAAGTTGACCAATTTAAAAAAAGAATTGCCTCAGTGAGACGATTCTACTGAGTACCCACAACATAGGTTTTGGTTGAGCACTGAGAGAAATATTGTGGGGAAAAGACCTGTTCACTCCCTCTTATCTAGGTGTTGAGTTTATATAACTGGATCATACATAATTGTAAATAATATCCTCTTTATATTCTAAAAAACTAAATAAATATCATTAACTTTCAACTTACCTTTTTCATTACCAGAAGTGAGCTCTGAAAAAATCAGGGGTACTTGATTCAACAATCCGAGTAGTTATACCTTGGATTAGAGACCACGTTAGTCTGCCATCTCCAACGTCCATTTTGTCTTTGGATTTTTCTTTCCCGCTTCCGGTCCATTATTATGTACACAAATTTAAAATTTAAAAGATGAATTCCTCCAGCACTTATTAAGTTCAGCTTTAAAATAATTTACATTTTTCCAAGGGTTTATTATTCTTTGAGAAAATTATTATATCACGTGACAATCATGGCTGAGCGCACTTCAAAGTTTTTCTCGGTACGCAGTAAAGTGGAGAATATGCGAATACACATATGTATGCACGTGATCGCCGTGCGATGGCTGAGTAAATAAGACCGGTTTAACGGGTTTTGGTCAGTTAAAAATGGGGAAAGACGAGTTGTCTCTCTTCCTAATGTATATTGTCGTTGGAGCAGACGACAGAGATGTTTGACGTCATTTCCACGATATGGGTAATTGAAAAAATCATAAAAATATGGGTAGGAGGCCCATTTCTTGTGAATTATCTACCTCAGTACTGAGCCAGCGTTACAAAAATGTGTAATTTGAAAAATAAATTTTTTGATAGTAAGATGATAGAAAAACTTTTTTTTTTAAATGTTGTGATTTTGCCAGATAACAGCTATATTTTGTCTGTCATCTGGCAATCTATGAGATATGTCTCCAATGCCTTAAAAGAGGAAGTCTGGAGTGCTTTAGATGGAAAAAGAATGTCATTTATTGACAATTGCATACCAGACCCCTATATGATATTGGATAATTGTGTCCTTGCAATGTAACAGAAAATGCTCTGTGGTATTTCGTACCCTACACCTTGGGCATGTAGGAGAACCGCCCAAAATGTATTTATCTCTATAGATAAAAGTATAGGTTGAAAACAGTGTGACAATAGGGGGAATTGCTTGGTTTCCTTTTATTACAATTTTTTCAATTTGCAAAGGCATCAGAAAACCTCTATATGAGGAAAGGGGGTAAAACATATACATGTACAAAGCTCTAGATAAGTTTGCATGTTCTAAAATCCTTATTTGATCCTCTTACCCTATTGTGTGAGTACTCAAAAGAATCGTCTAAGTGAGACGATTCTTTTGAGTACCCACGACATAGAGATCGCTTTATTTGAGAAATTGGTGGGAAAAGACATGAATACCCCCTTCTTATGTTCTTGATGTTTTTTTCTGTTTATTTAACCCATTCCCACATACATACACTTTCTGACGCTTCTGCAGCAGATGACTTTTGAAAACATAATGGCAAAAACAAAAAAATGATCATAACTCCATTCTATAATGTTTCTTTAATTTATAGAAATTTACCAAATTTTGCCTGAAAAGTCATATCCTACAGATTTGTTGTATGTGGGAAAGGGTTTAAAGTACACCTAGTCCATATTAGAAAATAACAGTTATCCAGATATCATGAAATGAATGCATAGATAGAAAGCGTTCCCTAAATAGACATTGTATTTTATTTTATTATACTTTCACTTGTTGAAAATAGGTATAAATCAACCTGTGGCAATTTATTATTATACTTCATAAGTCATAACTGCTCCATGCTTAAGTGCATTATTGTCAGCATAGGAGAATATGAACCCTTTCCCACGTACAACAAATTTATAGCAGACGACTTTGAAAATATATTGGCAAAAACGTGAAAAATCTCCATAAATTAGATTTGATTAGATACGGTTGCAAACATTGTGGCAAAAAGGGAAATTGCTCATTAGTTCTCCTTTTGCCACACAAATCTCGAAAGATCTTTAATATGCTGAAGCATCATAACGCGTCTATATATGGGAAAGGGTTAACCCTCTCCCACTTACACATCTGCAGCACATAGCTAATGGTTCGTAATTAGCAATTTCGTCTTTTCTCACAATGTTCTCTTTGCCAAACTTTTATATAAGTCATCTGCTCCGGATTTGTTGTATGTGGGAATTTGTTAAGAGAACTAGTTTTTATATGCAAGAATCTCTTTCACGAGGGATTTAATTCCCAAATCATGAAAACAATGTCTATTAAATTATATATTATATACTCGGCGATAATGTTCGTTTTTAAACGACAATACATCTGTGCTCAGACGCGGAGAGATCTGAATGACGTAATCTGCCAGTTTTGCAGTGACGTCACTACGTGCGCACCGACAAATGTGTACATTGATTGAAATAAATGTGCCAGGTGATTCAAGCTCTTATTTGCGGATTTAAAAGTGCAGTTGTGGATTATTTTAACTGTTCATCATGGAAATAAAGTGTTAAGTAGTGAAAACGGAGCTTAAAAGTGTTTTAAAAGAGATTAAAAAAAGTAGTTCCGAAAATCCGGCTAGTGAGCTATATCGCACACTAGGCGATATTGCTCAGTAGACAAAAAGCATGTTATAGGTTTTCTCAAGTTGGGAAATCTCTATATTTTATCATTGAGTATATAATATATCAGGATATTGTTGACTGTATACAGTGTTTTTATGTAATGATTAATGTGATTTAACCCTTTTCCTCAAACATCAAATTAGCAGCTGAGTACTTTGTAAACATATAGACAAACACATGGAAAATCTTTATATATGAAGATATAATAACTGATAAATTGAAAACATTGAAACAAAAGGGGAAATTGCTTGCATACTGGTGACGTTTTTAGCATATCTGAGCCAGTAGAGCACCAGGTTTTCTTGAGCTTCTTGTTAATGTTGGTTTACATATATTCTAGTCATTAGGAACATGACTTTTGCTTTTTGTCCATGTTACTAGTAATTTTGCCGTGGCCCTGGTAGCGACGCGGGCTGTCAATCCAGGGGTTGTGAGGCCAATAGTCTTTCTTTCCGATGTTTGACAAAAGTCAATGCGTCATTCGTCTTCCACTAATGGGTTAAGTCTATGTGGAAAAGCAGCCAGTTGCTTGGGAAAATGTTTGTGTGGAGTACTGGTGTGAGAAAACCAGGAAATACATGAGTGGGTGAACTGGCCGCCGGGATATAACTGAGAAATTGTTAAAAACGGCGTTAAACCCCAATCAATCCATCAATACTAGTTATTTTTATACAGTCATAAGGAACATGAATATTTCAAATTTGATGCAGTCATAATGAACATTACTTTTTTTGTAATTCCATGTTAACTTTAATATAAACTATTGATATCAGTCTTAGTCCAATATAGTTAACTCACAGGCAGTTGATTTTCCTTTCCTTCAATTTGGCCTAGTTACCTAGTTTTCTAACAGACATGACCAATATTCACGCCTGGCCAACATATCATCCAGACAAACATTGGGCACCTGCACAGCGCTTTCGGGTCGCCAGGTTGAGCGAGAGGTTTGCGTTTGCACGCTACCGCTACAACTTATTTATTTGTGTATTGGTGGCTGAATAGGATAGGCATGGTCTCATTCACTTCACAGCCACTCTCCCTCTCTTATGGGTACTGCCAAAGGGGACCAGCACGAATTTTTAGTCATAATAAATTGTGTGTTAAATTGCTGCCTTCTGTGACGAATGCGATGAGTCGGCTTTTATAACCGGATTCTGCAGATTTCGTCTTACTACCATTTCGTCTAAGTGATACTATAGAGTAAATGGGGTAGAGATTTCGTCTAACTTATCGATTATAGTACAATATAATCTATATCGATATGAAGGTGTTAATTGACCGATTATAGTGATTATTATTATTTTAATTTGTAATTTTAATTTGTAATTTTAATTTGTACTTGTTATCATATAATTTATTATTTAAAGTAAATTCAATACTTGTCCTCAATGGTTTAAATAGAAGTAGAAGTCGTTAAAAATTAGCGATGGCTCCTTTTCTAGCTTAGGCCTACATGAATTATACCTTTTCCAAGTTCTCAACTCAATGAAGTTTAAGGAGATAGAATAATTATATATCATTCGTCAATTCAAAGAAGAAAAGTAGAAGTCGTTACAAATTAGCGACGGCTCCTTTTCTTACATGAATTATACCTTTTCCAAGTTTTCAACTCAATCAGAATTACGGGAAAAGAATAATCATATCACATTCAGTCAATCTTACGGGGATAGAATAATTATATCACATTCAGTCACTCGTCAATTCAAAGAAGAACAATAGAAGTTGTTAAGAATTAGTAGACATATAAACACATAAACACATGTATATGTCTCTGGAATTAGCGACGGCTCCTTTTCTTACATGAATTATAACTTTTCCAAGTTCTCGACTCAATGAAGATTACAGGAATAGAATTATTATATATCATTCAATCCAGAGACATATAAACACATGTGTGTTTATATGTCTCTGTTCAATCACTCGCCATTTCAAAGAAGAAAAATAGCAGTCGTTAAAAATTAGTGACGGCTCCTTTTCTAACATGAATAATACCTTTTACAAGTTTTCGACTCAATCAAGATTACGGGAATAGAATAATTATATCACATTCAGTCACTCCTCACTTCATATATTTCGACATTATGGGTTCATCTTTTAGACGAAGCTTGTATGTAACCTTTTCCATGTTTACGACTCTATAACAATGAACATTGTGGGAAAAGAAGAATTACGGATAAAAATGTCAACGTTTTTTGTAATCTTTCCCAAGCAATCGACTTCTTATATATCAACAGTATGGGTTCATCTTTTATAGACGGAGCTTGTATGCAGCCTTTTCCATATTTTTGACTATAACAATCAAAATTGTGGGAAAAGAAGAACTACGGTGAATACAAAGAGAGAGAGAGAGAGAGAGAGAGAGAGAGAGAGAGAGAGAGAGAGAGAGGGGGGGGGGGGAGGGAGAGAATTAATAAATATAACCGGTTTTTGCATACTCGATGTTGCCATCCGGCGCAACTGTCATGTACCATGTTGCGTGCATTCGTTCACTGACCCTACTGGAACATGGATACAAATAGCGTAACAAACAGAGGTTTAACTAAAGACAAACATGAACTCTTTAATTCACAAGTTGTTTTTAATAAGCATTAAACATGTATGATTAAAGCCGACTGTCTGTCCAATCAATAGAAAACATTTATTTTATTAATAATTAATTACAACAAAACACAATTAGAAGTATGCCGTCACTCATTTACGTAACAATTGAGTTCATACAGTCGACACACAAGTCGGCAAACAGTTAATTGAAATAAATTGCAATAAAAAATATAACTGAAAATGTTATGACAAAAAACATTAGCAAGGTAACGAATAAATAAAACCATCTTATCGAGGAAATTTAATTTTTTCTGGAACACATGTTTTTTTCAAGTTGCCTACTTACAAATCCTATTCTATTTTGTTCTGTAATGAATAACAACAATACTATTAACTTATTAATATAAGAACACATTGGACAATAAATCGTAAGTGATATTTATTAATTATGTCTCCCCCATTACATGGGGGTGACATATTGTTTTTGCCCGTTCCGTCCGTCCTTCCGTCTGTCACACTTGTTTCCATTCAATAACTGAAGAACGCTTGAGCGTAGGAGCTTCATACTTGGTATGCAGGTTGGTCATGACCAGTAGCTGACCCCTATTGATTTTGATAACAGAAGGTCAAAGGTCAAGGTCATGGTGACATTGTGAGGTAAAAAATGGTTTCCGCTCAATAGCTGAAGAACGCTTTGGCCGAGGAACTCCATACTTGGTATGCAGGTTGGCCATACCTAGTAGAAGACCCCTATTGATTTTGAGGTCAGAACCTCTAAAGTCAAGGTCACAGTGACCATGAGCTTGAAAGGTCACAGTGACAATGAGCTGATAAATAGTTTTTGCTTGGGCCCAGGAACTTCATACTTGATGTGCAGGTTGGTCACCACCAGCAAATGACCCCTATTAATTTTAAGGTCACTAGGTCAAAGGTCAAGGTCACATCTGTCACACTTGTTTCCGCTCAATAACTGAAGAACGCTTGGGCATAGGATATTCATACTTGGTATGCAGGTTGGTCATGACTAGTAGATGACTCCTATTGATTTTGATGTCAAAAGGTCAAAGGTCATGGTGACCTTGTGAGGTAAAAAATGGTTTTCGCTCAATAACTGAAGAAAGCTTGGGCCGAGGAACTCCATACTTGGTATGCAGGTTGGCCATGCCCAGTAGAAGACCCTATTAATTTTGAGGTCAAAGTCAAGGTCACAGTGACCTTGAGCTGAAAGGTCACAGTGACAATGAGCTGAAACATTGTTTTTGCTTAATAACTGTAGAATGCTTTGGCCATGGAAGTTAATACTTGGTGTGCAGGTTGGTCACCACCAGTAGATGACCCCTATTGATTTTGAGGTCACTAGCTTAAAGGTCAAGGTTATGGTAACCTTCAGCTGAAAAATGGTTTCCTCTCAATAACTAAAGAATGCTTATGTTGAGGAACTTCATACCTGGTGTGCAGGTTGGTCCTAACCAGTAAATGACCTTTATTGAATTTGTTTGATTTTGAGGTCACAAGGTCAAATATCGAAGGTCACGGTAACCTTCAGCTGAAAAATGTGTTTTACTCAATAACTCGAGAAAGCTTATACCCAGGAACTTCATACTTGGTGTGCAGCTTGGTCCTAACATTTAGATGACCCCTATTGATTTTGAGGTCACTAGGTCAAAGACCAAGGTCATGGTAACCCTCAGCTGAAAAATGGTTTCCGCTCAACAACTGAGGATTGTCACTGTTGCTTCATCTCCAGTCCAAAACTAACATATTCATCTCCATCATTTCTTTTCCTCCCCTACGACCACACAAATGGGGAGACAAGCGCTTTTTCAAAAAAGCAATCTCTAGTTTAGTTTATAACAATGATAAGATATAGCTTCTTAGTATATATTACATGTATATAAGACATTATAATCCTTCTTATTTATAAGTTAGACGAAATATCTACCCCGTTTACTCTACAGTATCAGTTAGACGAAATCTCCAACATCCTTTATAACCTGCGAGCCACAGTGGATGGTCAGCCAGACGCCGGTCTGTCCGCGGTCAATATCCGTCCGATTTCCGGTCGGGCTTTGAGCGGCGAATTTGGCCCGGCGCTCGCCTGATATGTATGATACTCAGCAGGGTCGGGTGTCGTAGGGGTGGAGGGAGTCGGGAGGCCCCGCTAAATCCGCCACGGCATTTGACACGCAACTTCTTTGTTTATATAACTTGTAATACGTGTCACTTAAATAAAATATAAAACTACTACTACTATACTCCGTTGACATATTACTTACGTTTTCATTGACTTGTAAGACGCTTCTTACAACCTGTGTATATTCTGATAAGATGGTTTAGATGTACAAGCTGAGATGACTTTTTCCCGGTCAGAAAAAACAACTTGGGGCTTTTCCAAATGGACTGACTCTTATATCAACTGTATCCCGACTGCCGAGTATTTAAGTATATGATTGTAATGAAGTATCACAATTGGTATTGCTCAATCAGAACCTTTCTTCGGCTTAATTGAAGCTTTACCCTGTGTTCAACAATATTTCAGTTATAAACAATAAGCACACTAATACATCAGTCAATGTTGACTCTCCAATACTGAGCTAGGAAATATGCCTTGTTCAAGGGGACTCGACTATGATTGCAAACACAACCGATCTGAAATTCAGGATGTTTTCTCAAATATTAACATTTCTGGGAGAAAGAAAGCAAGATCATGGGTAGGTATATATTCCAGAGTGTAACATTAAATTACTGAAGCATTCTCGATGCATATGTGATGTACATTCTTGATAATTTGACCTGACGTGCAAAGTGAACGAATGGATAGCGTGTACCGACGGGTTGCTAAAACGGAATGGGCACTTAATATATTTTATATAATACATGACACCTCTTTTTATTGGATTTTTCAAAGGTATATATATGTATCACCTGGGAAAATGAAAACAAGAGGGCCAAGATGGCCCTAAATCGATCACCTAATTGATAGTAAATTAGTAGCAAATATTTAACTGCAAATATCTGGAAAATTTTATCAGGGAGTGCAAATGAAACTGAAAGGAGTTTAGTTTTAACTTATTTATTTTACATCGATTGTGAAACAAGCCTTGGGCTTAGATTAATCACGCTCGATGTCTGCTTCCTGGAGACTTCACCAGTACTCGCGCCGTTTGTGTGGAAAAATCCCAAAGTCAGGACACGCTCATCACAGGACTCGAACCAGGGACCTTTGATACGAGAGGCCGACGCTCTACCTCTGCACCACTGTCTTCCACTGAAAGGAGTGGACACTTCTCAAGAAACAGCTTATCAGTAAAGGCCATTTATATCTTGAAATCTAACAAGAACTTTAATAAGAATGGAATTATAAAGTTTTTGTCATTTTGCACCTTTCCTGATGCCGCCTTGCTGCGCTGTTTTTCAACCAAATCAATATGGCTTCAACAGTTTATTTAGAGGGTCACTTAAGAAACATTTCTACCAAATTATCTTGCAATCGCACAAGTAGATTATGGAGGAAAAGGATTTTAAAATTTGGGTATTTTTTCTCACTCTCTGATGCCGCAGCATCCAAAGTTCTCAATGGAATTTAAATCTTTGAACAATTTTGAAAGAGGACCACCAAAGGAACATTCTTGTGATGTTTTGTGGAAATTGGTCTATTGGAATGGTAGGAGTTGGATGTCACTTGTAGCTAAAAGTTCAATTTACCCTTTTTGTGATGACACCTAGTTGATATGATTGCGTAACCAATCAAAACGGCTTAAACAAATTAAATAGAGGATCATTACAGTAAGATTCGTATTATATTTTCTTAAAATAAGACAAACACTTTCATAAAAATGGAATTTTCAAATTTTGTCATTTTGCCCCTTTTCTGATGCCGCCTGACTGCCATGTTTTTCGACCAATCAGTATGGCTTGAACAATTTTTATAGAGGGTCACCCAAGGAACATTTCTACCAAATTATATTTGAATCTGACAGGCAGATTCGGAGGAGAAGATTTTTAAAGTTTGGACATTTTGTCACCTTTCTGATGCCGCAGCAACCAAAGTTCTCATTTGAATTTTAATCTTTGAACAATTTTGAAAGAGGACCACAAAAGGATCATTCCTGTGATGTTTTGTAGTAATTGGTCTATTGGAATGGCAGGTGTTGGTTGTCATTTGTAGCTAAAAGTTCAATTTACCCCTTTTGTGATGACGCCTGGTTGCTATGATTGTGTAACCAATCAAAACGGCTTTAACAAATTAAATAGAGGATCATTAAAGTAAAATTCGTTTTATATTTTCTTAAAATCAGACAAACACTTTCATAAAAATGGAATTTTCAAATTTTGTCATTTTGCCCCTTTTCTGATGCCGCCTGACTGCCATGTTTTTCGACCAATCAGTATGGCTTGAACAATTTTCATAGAGGAACATTTCTACCAAATTATATTTGAATCTGACAGGCAGATTCAGAGGAGAAGATTTTTAAAGTTTGGACATTTTGTCCCCTTTCTGATGCCGCAGCAACCAAAGTTCTCAATGGAATTTTATTCTTTGAACAAATTTGAAAGAGGACCACCGAAGGAACATTCCTGTGATGTTTTGTGGAAATTGGTCTATTGGAATGGTAGGAGTTGGTTGTCATTTGTAGCTAAAAGTTCAATTTACCCTTTTTGTGATGACGCCTGGTTGCTATGATTGTGTTACCCATCAAAACGGCTTAAACAAATTAAATAGAGGATCATTTAAGTAAGATTCGTATTATATTTTCTTAAAATCAGACAAGCACTTTCATAAAAATGGAATTTTGTCATTTTGTCATTTTGCCCCTTTTCTGATGCTGCCTGACTGCCATGTTTTTTGACCAATCAGTATGGCTTGAACAATTTTTATAGAGGGTCACCCAAGGAACATTTCTACCAAATTATATTTGAATCTGACAGGCAGATTCGGAGGAGAAGATTTTTAAAGTTTGGACATTTTGCCCCCTTTTTGATGCCGCAGCAACCAAAGTTCTCAATGGAATTTAAATCTTTGAACAACTTTGAAAGAGGCCAACCAGAGGAACAGTCCTGTGATGTTTCACGGAAATTGTCCTTGGAGTTTGGGAGGAGATGATGTTTAAAGCTAAAAGTTAACGCCGGACGGACGGACGGACGGACGGACGACGGACGACGGACAAAAAGTGATCAGAATAGCTCACCTTGAGCCTTCGGCTCTAGGTGATCTAAAAAGTGTTAATTGGACGATTAAAATATTGTTGATTAACATTGAAATAGAGAAGTAACCCCTTTTCTATAGCCTGACCTTAAAGAAATGAGCGGTGCGCCACGAAAACCATCCTTAGCTTGATATATACATGTATGGAAGAAAACATCTGCCTGTGCACCGTCCTAAAGGATCCAAGTTTATGGGCGAACAGTACAGAGCCAGATCAGACTGCGCGGTTGCGATTACTGATCTGGATCTACATTTGTCGCAAGTGCCTTACAGAGGGTTTTGAGAGCGCCGTGCATACGGGCCATGTTACACAAAGAAATCATTATTACGGACTTTGCAACAAGCCACAATCAAGATAAACCTTTGCCTTCCCGCAGTGTTGTTAGGACTTTCCCTGTTCGCTCTCTTGTCCCACTACAACCGATCGTTGAAGAATGCAATCTGACCGTAATGGTAATAGATTTCAAAACCTCCGAATTGTTGGCATTCACAATGATGTCAATCAATCTAAGTCATGAATATAAGCGAACTGTTGCTGCAATATAACTGAAATAATGTTGAAAACAACGTTAAACCCTAATTTATTCAACACTACATGTATATGTCCAATCGTCCCTGGTTCATTGTATTGGATAAATATATAAGTTCAACACATGCAGGATATGTATCTACTTTTATTAAAATGAAAGATCTTTGAGTTGTAACAATAGTTTGATCAAGAAAATAAACAATTTTAGATTAACCCTTTCCCTCATATAGACGCTTCCTGACGTATCTGCATCAGACAGCTTTTTGAAAACATAGTGACAAAAGAAGAAATTGCACAAAACGTCAATTCAATTATGGAGATTTTCTATGTTTTGACAAACACAATACGTTCAAAGTCGTCTACTGCAGAATTGTCGTATGAGGGAAAGTGTTAACTTCGAACTTCGTTATATCGTTATTGTGTTTTATTTTGTCCCACTTACATGTAGACGACATTTGATGAATCTTCAGCAGACAATTTATAATCTTTGTTAAACAAGAGGACCATGATGGTCCTATATCGCTCACCTGATTTAATCAAACTTAAACAGTTTTCAGTGTTCTTTCTCCTATATGAGTCTATGAAAAAAAGTGACCCCCGCAGAGCGTTCATTTTTGACCCCAGGGCTAGAATTTGAACAATCTTGGTAGAGGTCCACTAGATGATGCTACATACCAAATATCAAAGGCCTGGGGCGTCTACTTTTAGACAAGAAGTTCTTTTAAGTTTTTTCTCTATATGAGTCTATGTAAAACAATAGACCCCAGGGCTATAATTTGAACACTCTTTGTAAAGGTCCACTAGATGATGCTACATACCCAATATCAAAGGCCTTGGCCCTCTACTTTTAGACAAAAAGATTTTTTAAGTTTTTCCCCTATATGTGTCTATGTAAAACAAGTGACCCCCAGGGAAGGGTCATTTTTTACCCCAGGGCTATAATTTAAACAATCTTGGTAAAGGTTCACTAGATGATGCTACATACCAAATATCAAAGGCATATGGGCCTTCTACTTTTAGACAAGAAGATTTTTAAAGTTTTTGCCCTATATGAGTCTATGTTAAACAAGTGACCCCCAGGGAGGGGTCATTTTTGACCCAGGCCTATAATTTGAACAATCTTGGTAGAGGTTCACTAGATGATGCTACATACCAAATATCAAAGGCATGGGCCTTCTACTTTTAGACAAGAAGATTTTTAAAGTTTTTCCCCTATATGAGTCTATGTTAAACAAGTGACCCCCGGGGAAGGGTCATTTTTTACCCCAGGGCTATAATTTGAACAATCTTGGTAGATGTCCACTAGATGATGCTACATACCAAATATTAAAAGCCTGGGCCCTCTACTCTTAGACAAGAAGATTGTTAAAGGTTTTTCCCTATATGAGTCTATGAACAAGCTCCGCCCCCTGGCGGCCATGTTTTTCAACGGATCGGAAATATTTGAACAATCTTGTCAAAGGGTGCCCCAAGGAACATTTGTGCAAAATAATTTTCAAATCGGGCCAGTACTTTTGGACAAGAAGATTTTTAAAGTTTTAACGATGCACATATAAGGAAAACAGGGTCTGCCCTCTGGCGGCCATGTTTTTCAATGGATCGGAAATATTTGAACAATCTTGGTAAAGGGTGCCCCAAGGAACATTTGTTCAAAATATTTCTTAAATCGGGCCAGTACTTTTGGACAAGAAGATTTTTAAAGTTTTAACAATGCACATATAAGGGAAATAAGCTCCGCCTCCTGGCGGCCATGTTTTTCAACGGATCAAAAATATTTGAACAATCTTGGTAGAAGGTACCCCAAGGAACATTTGTGCAAAATAATTTTCAAATCGGGCCAGTGCTTTCGGACAAGAAGATTTTTTAAGTTTTGGTTAATTTCCCCTTTTTTGTTGCCATGGCAGCCAAAGTTCTGCATGGAATAGAATTCTTTGAACAAGTTTGAAAGAGATCCACCCAAGAAACATTCCTGTAAAATTATTTTGAATTTGGTTAATTGGTTTAGGAGGAGAAGTCGTTTGTAGGAAAATGTGAGCGGACGGACGGCGAGCTATCACAAAAGCTCACCTTGCACTTTGTGCATAGGTGAGCTAAAAAGGAATAATTTATAATTATGAGCATTTTATCCTTTTCCCATAGTTTTTTCACAAGAGTGTTTGTTGCCTGGTAAAAATTTACAGCATAACTGACAGACAATACAGAAATAATCTCTAATCTCAAAAGCAGTGGCTGCAGAGGCATAAAATCTTCTATATCAGGGAAAGATTAAATGCTACTGTGATTGACTGAAGGATTTGGGATAACCCTTTCCCACATGTAGATGCTTTCTCATGCCTCTGCAGCAGATGAATTTTGAAATCATAGTGGCAAATAGAGAAATAGCTCATAATGAGCAATTTCTCCATTTGTCACAATTATTTCAACTCTTTTCCATAATCATATTATCATTTATAGATATTTTCTATATTTAGGACTTGATAATTTCAGTCATCTGCTGCAGATTCGTTGTATGTGGGAACGGGTTAAATTGCATCATGGTGGCTAGTTCACCTAGTCATGTACTTCCTTGCTTCCTTACATCAGACCTCCATACAACATTCTCCCCTGTCAACATTTCAACATTGGCTATTTTAGCCAAATGATGCTAGTCACAATTACTTTTGTCAATCATCAGGAAGCATCATCATCAAAGTTAGGGTTCAAACTCATGACCTAATGATCAATTGGCCTTGTTACTGACTGACTGAAACTCTATTTCGAAAACAGTGAATTGCAAGAACAGTGTCTGTTTACAAAAGACACACAAAAGCTGCTTTTCTCTACAATCTTTTCGAAGCTTTACGAACTGGGATATAAACAAGAGGGCCATGATGGCCCTGGAATCGCTCACCTGATTTTTTTTTTCCACTTTAGCTATTAAGCCCCGCCCCCTGGCAGTCATAGTTTCCGACCAATCAACTTGGCTTGAAGGAATCTGATAGAGGGTCACGCTAGGAACATTTCTACAAAATTATTTGGAAATCTGCCAGACACTTTTGGAGGAGAAGATTTTTTAAGTTTTCACTATAGCCATAAAAGGCAAAATAGCCCCGCCCCCCCCTGGTGGCCATGTTTTTCGACCAATCAACTTGGCTTGAAGGAATCTGATAGAGGGTCATCCAAGGAACATTTCTACAAAATTATTTGAAAATCAGCCTGACACTTTCGGAGAAGAAGATTTTTTAAGTTTTCACTTTGGCCATATAAGGCAAAATAGCCCCGCCCCCTGGAGGCCATGCTTTTTGACCAATCAACATGGCTTGAAGGAATCTGATAGAGGATCACCCAAGGAACATTTCTACAAAATTATTTGAAAATCGGCCTGACACTTTTGCAGGAGAAGATTTTTTAAGTTTGCACTATAGCCAAATAAGGCAAAATAGCCCCGCCCCCCCTGGCGGCCATGTTTTTCGACCAATCAACATGGCTTGAAGGAATCTGATAGAGGGTCACCCAAGGAACATTTCTACAAAATTATTTGAAAATCGGCCAGACACTTTCGGAGGAGAAGATTTTTTAAGTTTTCACTATAGCCATATAAGGCAAAATAGCCCCGCCCCCCCTGGCGGCCATGTTTTTCGACCAATCAACATGGCTTGAAGGAATCTGATAGAGGGTCATCTAAGGAACATTTCTACAAAATTATTTGAAAATCTGCCAACCAGTTTGGGAGAAGAAAAATTTTGAAGTTTTTTCGGTTTCGTTGCCATGGAAACCAGAATTTTGCATGGATCCCAAAAACTTGAAGGAATTCTGGTGAGGTCATTGAGAGGATGCTTTCTGTGAAGTTTCATCCAAATTGACCAACTGGTTACTGAGGAGAAGAAGTTGACGGACGACGCACGCCGGACGCCGGACAAAAGGCGATCACAATAACTCACCTTGAGCAAAGCTCAGGTGAGCTAAAAAGAAATCCAAGTTATATTTGACAGCTAGTCCTTATATATCAACTCTCTCTCACATGCAAATGAATTCTGCCGCCTATGAAGGAGACAAAAAAGGAGATATTACTCATAATGAGTAATTTTTCCATTTGCCACAATAATTTCCACTTAATTCAATAATTGTAATTTCATTTATAGAAACTTTTCATTTTTTTGTTTGAAGGTTTTGAGAGTGCTATTGTTTAATGAAATCATACAAATCTTTACTTGTTATTTTGGTATAGATTTTGTTTATATTAGCGAAGAAAGAAAACAGACAGATATGTGTATTAAAATATATAAATACGTTTCCTTTCAGCACAACAGAAAGAAACTCAGAACCTTACCTCATCTGATATACATGCCAACATAAGTTTACTGTTTCTGATGCCATTCGCCATATCTCTAAAGATTCCTTTCTGTAAATAGAAGAAAGGTTGTTATCATTAACTTAAAGAAAAGTTTTCAACAAATCACATTTCAGCAGCGAGTTCACCTACAAATGTGTTTCCAGGCTTTCTCATACCAGTTCTCCACACAACAGTCTTTCCAAGCAACTGGCTGTTTTTCCACATAGAATGTAAGCCCATTGTTGGAAGACAATCAACAAAAAGCACATTGACCTGTGTCAAAGGTGGAATGAATGTTCAACAAACTGGAGTTCAAATTCACACATCCTGGATTGACAGCCCATGTCGCTATAGACAGAGCTCCTGGGGTTCAGCCTTTTAGACAAGCAATCTAGATTGCTTGTTATGGTACTTTTACAAGCACCTGCCTTGAAATTATATAAGGAAAAAGGGAATTGATGGACAGAAAAATATTAGACATGCCTATGTTATGCAGTTAAAAACATTTTTGGGAAAAGACATATTGCTCTTTTGCTATTGCTAAATTGTTTTTATAAATCATTTGCTGCAGAAGCGACAAAAGTCATTTGTATCATAAAAATACTTCATGCTTCCCCTCAAGTAGACCAATTTAATACATCTGACTTTACATTTTACTCCATCTGATCATCATCTGACCAAGTCTCAATTCGGAAATATGACCTCTAGAGTGTTTTTGTGCTTAGGTGCGTTAGTTAATAGTAGTGACTGATTGATTGAGTGATTGGGGTTTAACACCGTTTTTAACAATTTCTCAGTTATATCACGGCAGCCAGTTCACCTACTCATGCATTTCCTGGTTTTCTCACACCAGTACTCCACACAACAATCTTCCCAAGCAACTGGCTGCTTTTCCACATAGACTTAGCCCAGCCCATTGGTGGAAGAGGAATGACGCATGTCGCATTGACTTTTGTCAATCCTCGGAAAGAAAGTTGGCCAAGCCGGGATTCGAACTCACAACCCCTCAATTGAAAGCCCGCGTCGCTACCGACTGAGCTTCCGGGGCTCGGCATTGTAGTGACACTCATTTTTAAATAGCCAGTCATTGGTGACAACTTAGCAATTTTACTTGCAGAATCTCTTCCTTTTTGCCCTATACAAGGCAAACATTCGGTATAATTTTTCAATAGCCTGACTGTCCATATCAGATTGATTGGGGTTTAACCCTTTCCCTCATATAGACGCTTTCTGACGCCTCTGCAGCAGACGGCTTTTTGAAAACATAGTGACAAAAGAAGAAATTGCACAAAACATGCAATTTCTCCCTTTTGCCACAATGTTTTCCACTTTTTTTGTCATATGTTATCCATTCAATTATTGAGATTTTCTATTTTTTTGACAAAATACGTTCAAAGTCGTCTGCTGCAGAATTGCCGTATGAAGGAAAGTGTTAACGCCATTTTCAACTATTTGTCAATTTTATCACTGCGGCAAGTTCACCTGCTCATGCTTTTCCTGGCTTGCTCAAACCAGTACTCCACACAACAGTCTTTCCAAGCTACTGGCTGCTTTACCACAAAAACTGTTAGCCCATGTAGTCCAGTCAGTAAGTGGGGAAAATGGGCTCAACATCAAACTAATTGCAACAGAAATGATATTGTTTTTTAATAGTTTGATACCTATAACATCACTGGTAAAAAATCTACAAAAATCTACAGAGGGGAAATTGGTATAGTTTCCTTATTTAAATAATAACCCAAAAGGTAGAAAACACCAGAGACATATAAACACATATGTGTTTATAAATATGTCTCTGAAAACACCAACTGTTTTCAACATTGTTTCTAAGTATCTATGCAAGGAACAAATTTAAGCGGACATTGTACCTTAGTTTTAACATATATCTAACACAAATGTAATCTGAATATAAAAATGATTTTACCAACTTTGTATCAATTTATAGACATTTGTGATCATACTTCAAGGTATATCTTATCCCACCCACTTGCGCAAGCAGGCATACACATAAAACTAAACAGTACCATAAAGTAACTTAGATACACAAGCAATCAATCAATTTGAGCAAAGGCTTGTGCAGAAGACTTCTTCAACAAACAGGCCGACTAATGCACATCTGAAGACAAATGTTAAAAACCTTGTAGAACAAGAGCGCCAAATGTCACAAAATACGCCCGTCCTGTTTTTTTTTTGACCAAGTATAGTGGTAATTGGTTGTACGTCAGCCAAACTTAGAGAGCGGACACTGTTAGTACAGGTTTGGCCATTTCGAGGGACATAATTGTGTAGTGACTAAGATAACGTTGTAAGTTATCAAACGTGACCAAGATATTCTGCCCATAAACATATTGTCTAAATTTGGTGATGATCGGATAAAGGCTTTACAAGTTATTTAGCTGACAAGACCAATTTTAGGTAATTTCAATAATTAAAAGGCAATAACTCTCTATCAACTGGAGCAATATGGCTAGTTATCGAACTTGTCCAAGATATTACGCCAATACATTCCGACTAAATTTGGTGATGATTGGACAAAAGCTCCCAAAGTTATTGAGCTGACAAGACCAATTTTAGGTAATTTCTATAATTAAAGAGGGATAACTCTCAATTGACTAAAGCGATATGGCTAGTTATCAAAATTATCCGAGATATTATGCCAATACACATTCTGACCAAATTTAGTAATGATTGGATAAAGGCTTCTAAAGTTATTGAGCTGACAAGACCAATTTTAGGTAATTTCTATAATTAAAGGGCGATAACTATCAATTGACTTAATCAATATGGCTAGTTATATAACTTGTCCGAGATATTATGCCAATACACATTCTGACCAAATTTGGTGATGATTGGACAAAGGCTTCTAAAGTTATTGAGCTGACAAGACCAATTTTGGGTAATTTCTATAATAAAATGGTAATAACTCTTGATTGACTAAAGCGATATGGCTAGTTATCGAACTTATCCGAGATATTATGCCAATACACATTCTGACCAAATTTGGTGATCATTTGACAAAGACTTCTAAAGTTATTGAGCTGACAAGACCAATTTTGGGTAATTTCTATAATTAAAGGGCAATAACTCTTGATTGACTAAAGCAATATGGCTAGTTATCGAACTTGTCCGAGATATTATCCCAATACACATTCTGACTAAATTTAGTCATGATTGGACAAAGGCTTCTAAAGTTATTGAGCTGACAACATACTGGATGCCGCCCGCCAACCCGGCCGTATGCCGCAGGTAAAACTATAATACAATCCGTTTTTTCAAAACGGGCGTATAAAAACAGGGCATTGCTCTTACAAAGTATATTTTGCGACACCGTTTAACATTTTGTTCCGGATTTTAATTATTTTGCTTAATAGCTTTTCAAGGATTGGTTTAAATGTCTCAGAAATGTATATGTTTGAAACCCGTAATGAAACAAGAGGGCCATGATGGCCCTGGATCGCTCACCTTAATTATACAATGTACTGCAATGCAAGACAATTATTCTGAATGCAACCTCCACAGTGTTAACAATATTTTCCTTCATTTGGCCTAGTGATCTATATTTTTTTACCTGATATGACCCATATTCCAACATGGACTAGATATCATCAAGACAACATTCTGACAAAGTTTCAACTTGCTCAAAGTAAAAATGCGGCCTCCGGAGTTTGAACAATATTTTCCTTTATTGACCTAGTTTCTGATCCAATATGACCCATATTCGAACTTGACCTAGATATAATTCAGACAAACATTCTGACCAAATTTCAAGCTGCTGAAGCACAAAATGCGGCATCCAAAGTGTTCACAAGATTTTCTTTCAATTTGATCTAGTGACCTAGTTTTTGACCCAGCATGACCCATATTCAAACTTGGCCTACATATCATCAAGAAAAACATTCTGATAAAGTTTTATCATGGTCAAGTTGAAAATGTGGCCTCCAGAGTGTTAACAAGATTTCCCTTCAATTCGACCTAGTGACCTAGTTTTTGACCTCATATGGCCCAGTTTAGAACTTGTCCAAGATTTTATGGAGATGAACATTCTGATAAACTTTCATGAAGATTGGATGCAAAATGTAGCCCGTAGAGTGTTAAAACAAGCTCAAATGTTGACGACGCACGACGGACGGACGCCGGACAAAATGTGATCACAATAGCTCACCTTGCACTTCGTGCATAGGTGAGCTAAAAACTCCAAAACCATTGCTGACAAAAAGGAGCAATCTCCCCTTTACCTACAAAGTTTTTCAACATAATATAACAAGAGGCCCATGAGGGCCTATGCTCTACTGGCATTGATCTGGCTTGTTTCAAAAGGAACCAATAGTAAATGGAAGCTCTATTGTGTTCACAAGCTGTATTATAGCAATTTTGACAATTTCAAGGGCCATAATCCAGCCATGCATGGGTAGATCTGGCCGTTTTTTAGAAATGAACCAAACTCTCATGGATATCTAATTACTGTATAAGTTTGATTGAGATACAATAAAAAATAAGGACTGTATCATATTAACAAGCCCTATTATAGCAATTTTGACAATTTCAAGGGCCATAATTCAGTCATGCATGGGGCGGATCTGGCTTGTTATCGAAAGGAATCAACCTCTCATGAATATATAACTACTGTATAAGTTTGGTTGAGATACAATAAAAAATAAAGATTGTATCGTGTTAACAAGCTCTATTATAGCAATTTTGACCATTTCAAGGGCCATAATCCAGTCATGCATGGGCAGATCTGGCTGGTTTTCGAAAGGAACCAAGCTTTCATGGATATCTAACTACTGTTTAAGTTTGGTGTAGATACAATCAAAAGTGAAGACTGTATCGTGTTAACAAGCTCTTTTATAGCAATTTTGACCATTTCAAGGGCCATAATCCAGTCATGCATGGGCAGATCTGGCTGGTTTTCGAAAGGAACCGAGCTCTCATGGATATCTAACTACTGTATAAGTTTGGTTGAGATATAATTAAAAATGAAGACTGTATTGTGTTAACAAGAAATTGTTTACGCATGCACGTACGCACGCACGCACGCACAGACGACGGACAAATCACCACGACATAAACCCTTCTGGCCTGTGGCCAGTAGAGCTAAAAATATAGACTGTATCGTGTTAACAAGCTCTATTATAGCAATTTCGATCATTTCAAGGGCCATAATCCAGTCATGCATGGGCAGATCTGGCTGGTTTTCGAAAGGAACCGAGCTCTCATAGATATCTAACTAGTGTATAAGTTTGGTTGAGATACAATCAAAAGTGAAGACTGTATCGTGTTTACAAGCTCTATTATAGCAATTTTGACTGTATCGTGTTAACAAGAAATTGTTTACGGACAGACGGACGACGGACGAATCGCCACGACATAAGCCCTTCTGGCCTTTGGCCAGTAGAGCTAAAAATAGTTCTTCAAAATTCCCAAATATTACATTTTGCTTCATAATGTAATCAAAGATAATGAATTTAAATCAGCATATCGGGGAAAGACAGTATAAGGCAAGATTAAGGATACAGGGAGTTATACTTATTACTATAAGAACTTACAGACTAATCTTTAATATAACTACAATAGTTTAGTTTAAACTTATTTATTTTATATCGATTGCGAAACAAGCCTTTGGCTTAGATTAATCACTCTTGATATCTGCTTCCTGGAGACTTAACCAGTACTCGTGCCGTTTGTATGGAAAAATCCCGAAGACAGGACCCGCTCATCACGAGACTCGAACCAGGGACCTTTGATACGAGAGGCCGAAGCACTACCTATGCACCACTGTCTTCCACAATGATAGATATGTGGGAAATGGTTAAAATTTGTACCATTAAGTCTAATTTGTTTGTTTGGAGTTTAACGCCGCTTTCAACAGCTTTGGTCATATCACGGCGGTCAGTGCACCTACCCATGTTTTCCTGGCTTTCCCACACCAGTACTTGCACAACATTCTTTCGAAGCCACTGACTACTTTCTCACATAGATCAGAGGTGAGAGGCAATGGAAAACATCGCCTGAAAGAATGTAGCCGCAACTGGGTATCGAACCCGTGACCTCCAGATCACAAGTCAGATACGCTACCAATTGAGCTACCCGGCCGGGCTCCATTAAGTCTAAATATGAATTTTGTTTGTGCCCTACAATGGGGATTTAAAGAGATAGAATTATCTATATTTAAGTATGAAAGGCATTCATCTTTTCTTGAGGTGAAGTTCATTATTGTTTAGCCATATCATGTCAAAAAGAGTCTTGTTGCTTCTGTATTGTATTGTATTTTGGTATCACATCAAGGTTAAAGAGCTGGGCAGCACCTCATATTTGTCATAGAATCATACAGTTCCCCCTCCCCAGATCAACACCGTACAGAGGTAATTTCTCCTTTTCTCATAATGTTTTCAAAAGTCATCTGCTGCAGAGGCATCAGAAAGCGTTTTTATGTGGGAAAGGGTTAAAGATGTACAGCCGTTCTTAAGAGGTGTTGCTCTTAAGAGATTTAAACATTCTCCGAATATAATCACATTTTGCGAGACGACTTTGGTGAGCTTATAATTGCTCATCTTGATGTAGAAGAACAGGGAGGACTCGGATGAAACTGTGAAAATGTATGTCCATCCTAGCAGATCTCTAGATAACACTTGTACAATGTATTTCACTCTCAAACCTTCTTTGACAACCCTCAAACCCTATGTTGTGGCTATTAAAAAAAAATCGTCCCACTAAGATCATTTGTTTGAGTACCCACGACATAAGGTTATGAATGTTAAGCTAAAATAATGATATTCTTGCAAAAAGACCTGTTTACTCCTTCTTAACATTTCCCCACATATACACACACTCTGACGCCTCTGCAGCAGAAGACAACTTTTAAAAACATTGTGGAAAAGAAGAAATTGCTCAAAACTTCTTTCAGAAATCATGCATTCATTTATAGAGATATTCCGTACTTTTGTCTAGATATCAAGATAGAAAGGGTTAATATCTAGGTCTCTGTCCCGAGTCTTGGATTTTCACAGATGCAATATTTAGAGCCCTTTCACAGCAGACTCGACTCTTCTTTATTTTCATTAACTCATTAGTTTCGACATTATTTACAAAATGGACTGACAATTTCTCCTATGTGTATACAATGTTTTCAGCTTGACCTACAACAGAAGACCCCCCTCAAAGATCAACATTTGTGGATAAAGCACCATGTTTTTAAAGATTGCTGTTATTAACATGTTTTAAACTATAATTGGTAGAAAATTACTGGTGAATACTTAGGGCTATTCCAGTTGAACATATGTCCCACCCCAGGACGGCAAAATAAAAAAAATCTGTAGGGGGAAGGTCTTTTTCTTAATTTGCTACTGTAGGGGGTGGTGAAAAGTCCAATTTCGCTTCTAAAGGGGGGCATCATTTTCTTTTTTGCCTCTGTCCGTATCTGCTCATTTATATTGACTGCAGAGATTCAGAATCAGATTGGCGTCGGGCATCGGAAATATGACATCGCTAGAGTTAATCTCCGCGAAGCCAACTGAAAAATATCATGTGCAGTAGACGCATTTTGATTCATAATAAACAAAAAGCGTTTTGTCGAGTTACGTACGCGCTTCATAGCAGTTACAATGCATTAAAGTATACTACATGTAAAGCGTCTAATGATCATTGATGTAAAACTTGATTTCATTGGCTGGCTCATTAAATATCAGCCAATCGTAGGGCCTCTTTTAAGAACCCGGATTAAACCCTTTCAAAATGTCGGAACGAAAACATTTTCGACAATCGCTTTTTTTTTCGGAAAGATAACGCGTCGACAAGCATTAAAACGGAAAAAATAATCAAAATTCAGCCGATTAAGAACAAATGCCCAACTCCTCAATAAGTACTGTACCTGATTTGCCTGTCAAATCGTCTAGAGCGTTTCAAAATTTCTGGCTGAGCATATTTCAATGCAGAAAAACGGCTACAATTTGTGCACACAACATATAAAAAATGCATTGACAGACGGGACTTCCTATTTTCGGACCAGTACATTAAAGAGGCACGCAGACAGCAAAAACCATAAGGCCTCTGTGATTTGTGCAAATCTGCTGCCAAACTTTGAACAAGTTGTGATAAAGGCCAGCAGCGAAAATGAAAAGGCCATAATTTACAAGACACTCAAAACGTTTTTTGGTCTAAAAAAAAGAAGAGAATCCCCCACATCATAAATATACAAGCCTACTTGAATTTTTAAACATTTTAGACTGTCCAGGTATATCACCTGTCACATAGTGGAAATGCTTCATTTTCCTCTGAAACCACAGTCAATTAGATGACTTTTTCTCTTCCCTCTTTACTTATGTTTAAATTTAGTTTAAAGAGAAAATTACAATAATTCACTCCAGCTTAACACTAAATAAGTTTAAAATACAAGCTAGACAGTCACCTGAAGAAGACTTTTGAAAACATTGTGGAAAAGAATAAATTGCTCATTTCTCCTTTTGCCACAATGTTTTCTTAACCTGTTAGTATATTAACTGTAATTCTAAAAGGTTTTCAATATTGCTGCAGATTTTTAATAGGTGTTCATCAGTAAGTGTAAGTTTGGAAAGCGCATCTTAAAGTGGCCTTTCTGGGTTTGAATTTTTAGCTCACCTGAGCTTTGCTCAAGGCAAGTTATTGTGATCGCCTTTTGTCCGGCAACTTTTTCTCCTCAGTAACCAGTGGGTCAATTGGGCTGAAACTTCACAGAAAGCATCCTCCCAATGGCCTCACCAGAATTCCTTCAAATTTTTGGGATCCATGCAGAATTCTGGTTTCCATGGCAACCAAAATGAAAAAAACTTCAAAATTCTTCTTCTGCCAAACTGGTTGACAGATTTTCAAATCATTTTTTAGAAATGTTCCTTGGGTGACCCTCTATCAGATTCCTTGAAGCTGTGTTGATTGGTCAAAAAACATGGCCGCCAGGGGGGCGGGGCTATTTTGACTTATATGACTAAGGTGAAAACTTAAAAAATCTTCTTCTCCAAAAATGTCTGGCCGATTTTCAAATAATTTTGTAGAAATGTTCCTTGGGTGACCCTCTATCATTTAACTCTAATTTGACTTATATGGCTATAGTGAAAACTTTAAAAATCTTCTCCTCCAAAGGTGTCAGGCCGATTTTTATACGACCGTTTCTTAAAAACGGTACGTATTATGGTATGGTAATACATGTCCCTCCCTCCGTCCCTCCGTCCGTTCGGGTTTACCACACTTTTTTCCTACATACTTTGAGCTATTGAGCTGAAATTTTGTATAAGGCTTTGTAGTGATGTGTCACAGATCAAGTTCATATTTCCTGGGATTTCGTCAATTTTTGAATGAGTTATGCCCCTTTTTGGACTTAGAATATTTGTAAAGAAGTTCCTGACGGGCGTATTATGTACCGCGGTAATCTTGTTTAATAATTTTGAAGAAATGTTCCTTGGGTGACCCTCCATCAGATATCTTGAAGCCATTTTGATTGGTCATAAAAAAATGGCCTCCAGGGAGCGGAGCTATTTTGCCTTATATGGATATAGTGGACCTTAAAAAATATTCTCCTCCGAAAGTGTCTGATCTATTTTCAAAAGATTTACTAGAAATGTTCCTAGGGTGACCCTCTTAGATTTTTCCAAGCCAAGCCAAGGTAGGAAACTACCAGGGGGCAGGGCTTATATTGCTATAGTGAAAAGAAATATCTGGTGAGCGATCCAGGGCCATCATGGCCCTCTTGTTTAAGTTAAGGACAAAATGGCCTGGTTTTTTTTTTACATTTAGGACAGCTGTCTTAAAAGACCGAGTTGCAATCTGAATCACTGTGACAGACAGACTGCCCGATGAAGAAAAACCGCTTTGTTTTAACCACATAATATATTTCTCAAACGTAGTGTACAGAATTCGTTTGAAGACAAATTTTCGAGATACGATCAAAACGGTATGGTACTGAAAATCGGAAAAAAGTTATTTTGTTTAATTGTTGAATAAAGCTATTTGTGACCATACATTTGTTCATCTGACTGTCGACTGGGGCATCTGTGTTCCATGGACACATTTTCTTGTTCAAATTTAATTTGAAATATATTAATGAAGGCCTTTGTGGCGTGGTTGGTAATATGCTAGGTTAGTAACCTGAAGGTTCCGAGTTCGAGGCCTCCGCCTCTGATTTATATGAGGAAACTGTCAGTTGTTTGGGTTTGGCTTAGTACTGGGTCTTCCAGGAACAGAGGGTATGGATAACTGACCGCCTTTAAATGACCAAAGATGTTGAAAATCAGTCTTAAACCTCGATACAAATTAATGTGTATTTTAATTCCTGTCAGAATCAACATCTTTACTTACGATGCAAGAGCAGAAACTTACTGTTGGACCATGAATACACTTATAGTAAGTCCTAATCAGAAGTCCGACAAAACTGCTATTGAGGGTTGAAATTTGCAACAAAAAATATAAACTTCTGAAGGGGGTCCGAATTTGCTCAGAAAATATTCTAAAGGGGGTTCTTTTCTAGTCAAATAAACTTCTGAAGGGGGTTGGTCAATTTTGAAAGTGCCTTCCTGGGGTGGGACATATGTTTTACTGGAATAGCCCTTAAAATAATTGAATTGAAATATGTTTTGTCATTTTTTTCCTATCCTTTTCTCAATCATTCTTAACCCTTTCCTATATACAACAAATCTGCAGCAAACGATTTTGAAAACATCTGAGGAAAATGTTGAACATCGCTATAAATGAAAGTCAAATATTCAATGGGAATGAAAACATTGTGGCATAATGAGAAATTGCTCACTATGTGCATTTTCTCCTTTTGCCAGAGGGTTTTCACATTTTGTGTTATTTAAATTTCTACAATGCATCTGCATGTTGGAAAACAAAACATTTTGACAACCAATATTGGCTCAGACATGCATGATTAGTTGGTAAAGACCAATAGTTGTCCCAAGATCCCATGTCCTTTTGACTTTTGAAAACATTGTTGCAAAAAGAGAAATTGCTCATAACAAGCAATTTATCCTTTTGCCTTGATGTTTTCAAAATTATATATTCAATATCTGTACTTTTATTTATATAGAGATGTTCCATATTTTTGCCTTTATGAGTGGGTAAATAATACAACCAAGACATTGTAGGGAGTGAAAACAAGAGGCCCATGAGGGCCTATGCTCTACTGGTATGGTTCTTTGGTCATTTTCAATCCAGATCATGTATGTATGGTGAAGATCGGATAGTAAATGGAGTAAATGGAGGCTCTTTTGTGTTCACAAGCTGTATTATAGCAATTTTTACAATTTCATGCGCCATGGACGCACGCACGGACGACGGACAAATCGCCACGACATAAGCCCTAAATTAGAGAGGGAATTCATTATTACCTAATAAAAGCTCTGAAAAGAATTTAAATGTGAATGTCAGTCGTAAAAAATAGATGCCCCTGTCTACTTATATGGACAAAAAAATATGCAAGGATAACATATAAATAACCAATAAACTTATCAAAGAAATGACAATGCACGAAAAATGTTAACCCTTTCCCAATTTCAACAAATCTGCAGCAGAAGACTTTGAAAACATCTTCGCAAAAGTATGGAAACTTTCTATAAATGAAAGTATAGTTATTTAACAGAGTTGAAAACAATGTGGCGAAAGGAGAAATTACTTGTTTTGATTAATTTACTCTATTGTGACAGTGTTTTCAAATGTCGTTCGTTGCAGAGCTAGGTGTCAGAAAGCATCTATATGTGGGAAATTTAAGAGTTAACTTAATACATTTCTAAGTACATGTAATGTTGTTTTGGAAGGATGGGTTAAATAGTAACTGTTATCATTTCCCACATCTCAACAAATCTGTAACAGACACCTATAAAAACATCTGGACAAAAAATTGTATAACTTCTTCTTTTGTAACAATGTGTTCAAAACTCGTATTTCAACTATTCCATTATTTGTACTTTCATAATATAGAGAATTTTCGTATATTTTTCCTAGATGTGTTCAAAGTCGTCTGCTGCAAATTTGGTGTACGTGGGAATGGGTTAAAGTTAGGGACTGATTCCTGTCTATCCTCTTTGCAGCATGTACTTGTTATACTTGTGGGACATCATAACATAAGCACTCAGGGATCACGGTCAGGATGACGGTATCGGTGAAATACGAAGGCAGCGACACGCTGTGAACTTGAAAAACTGTTGAAATAAAAATAAAAGGGTCTGTAGCAGAAGACTTAAGGATAAAAAAGGAATGACTGGAAATAAGTGGACAGCATAAATCCTTTACCTGCTAGGATATAGATATTTCTTCTTCGACAACAAATGAGAAAAATAATAAATATCCAGAACATAACATGTTTTGCTAAATAAAATAGACAGTTGAAAAACATATTAGAAAATGACAAATTGCTCTATTTGAACAATTTCTGATATACATGTATTCCTATTATTTTGTCAAAACCCGATGCTTTCGCTTCAGAGGTGAATGCTCTAACCACTACTCATAGACAGATGGACAAACAGACAGATACACAACATATTAATTATTCTCAAGTTTCATTCTGGCAAGGCAGATTACGCAACAATAGGTTACATGTGTGGTGTAATGGTAGAGTGTATGCCCAAGGTACAGGTCGCGCCGGTTAAATCCCCGGCCATGTCATACCAAATACTTTATAAAATGGTAATGATGGCTTTCCCTCCTTGGCACTCAGGGTTGTGAGCTAAGTATTAGGAATAATTTTTGAAAGTGGCGTAAAACACCTTAACAAACAAACAAATATATTGAGATATGTAATTTTGCTATGAATGTTCTTCGCACATGAGCATACATATGTATGTGTTTTGTGTGTTTTAGAGACATTCTTATAACTATTATAAAACTATACAGATAAACATTAAATATCATTAATATTTAATAACACAGTTAAGAGTGTAACAGTATTCATGGAAACCCATTGAATACTCCAATATTATAACCACATACGATACTTTTAAAAGTATCCATAGTACCATTGAAAAGAATATTAATATTTCCTCCAGCATCTATTGTGAACAAAAATTTATAAACACTTACCTCATATCATTGATTGCTTGGGTTTATCTGTTGAAATTTGTTTTGCAGACTAAACCATCTTGGGTTATCCAGACGCTTGGATCAACTGTTGAAAGTCATACTTACCCTTCTGATTTTAATCATTTCTAAATGTAAACTGCTATCTTTGAAGTATTAAAATGCTGCTTTGATGTTATTACAACAAAATCTATTGATTTTGAGATCCTTTAAAATAAATATCTATTATAATGATTCATTTTGCAATTCTCATGAATTTGATCCATTAAAATCAGTTAAGAGATTGGTGTATAGATCAAAGTATGATGAGTACCCAACATGAGCACATATTCTTATTTCTTCAAAGTCATTTATTTCAGTTATGGCTGCGTAGATTTTTAATATGTTGTTATATATTTCTATAAACTTCATTTTATTTAATAAACCATTTCTGTTGCAATTAGTTTGATGTTCAAGTATGTTCTGACTGGACTAATGGGTGATGAATGACACTTGTCACAGTGACTTTTGTCAAACGTTGAAAAGAATGTTGACCAACCTGTGGTTCGAACTCACAACCCCTGGATTGACAGCCCACATCACTACCGACTGAGCTACCTGGGCTCGGCAGGCCATATCAGAACAAATGCAACTCTCTCCGACCTCTTGCTCCTGAAGTGAATGCCTTAACTAGTACTCCATCAGGAATAGTTAATACTACACATATATATCCTACTTTTTCACTGCCCACATATTCGGTATCTATCCAACAGTTGAGACCGTTTTGCTGTAACTCCGACCTCAGACTCCGTGGATCAGACCATCCAAGTGCATTGGGTAGATATTTTTCTGACTTTTCCTGGGCATTTTGTGAGTTGTTTCAGCAGTAACTCAGGAAAATATCTGGAGGAGAGTCTTCATCCTGAAAAATAGAACAAACTCTTTCAGACATTTGGCCTTTCCCTCATAAAGACGCATTTTGAGTCATCTGCAGCAGACGATTTTTGAAAACATAATGAGCAACTTTTCCTTTTGCCACAATACTTTTAACTTTTGCAAAGTATTGTATCTCCATTTACAGAGATTTTTTTTATATTTTTGCTATTAAAGATGCTTTCAAAGTCATCTGCTGCAGATTTGTTTTATATGTGTAATGGTTAACCCACATCATTTTTGGAAGTTCACTGCATCTGCGGGGAAGATGTCATCTGTATCAGGGGAAGGGTTAATCGTTCACTTTTTATTTCGATCGAAAGAAACACATTCAGGTGTCTGTCAAATTGTTCATAGGTAAGAAATGTGAGTGAGGAAGAGAAATGATCCCTATGTTAATCCCTGCCAAGGCAGATGACACATACTGTAAACAAATATACTCATCATATTAATTTAGACTCTCTATGATAGTAATAATTTTCTGCCACATTTTCCAAAAGTAAGACAAATAAGCTATTTGCAAATTGGATGACAAAACAATGAGCATTAATTGATAAGGTAAGAATAAAAACAATAACACAGACCTTTTTCGATAGTAGAATTTTTTCTTCAAGCCACTTTTTCAGTTCTGCCCTTCTTCCATCCTCTACAACATACCGGATGCAGCTTCTTTGCCATTAGCTTTCTCTGAAATTACAGTAGAAACAAAAGTATTATTATATTTGTACTGTATTTTCTTCCTCTTAAATTGAAATTTCCAGAAATGGAAGCTTTACTTCTCTAAAAAACTGTTGTGATAATTAATAAATAAGGAAAATGATATGTTATCATTTTCCTACATGTAAACATATTATAATACATCTCCAGCAGATGTCTAATTATTGAATAAAGTTGAAAACATTATAGCAAATGGAGAAATCACTCATCATAGTAGCAATTTCCACTTTTGCCACAATATTTTAAAAAGTCATCTGCTGCAGATATGTCAAAATGTTTCTGCTGGTAGGAAAGTGTATACAATAGTACTGCAGCAGAAAACATCTTGGTAAAATATTGAAAATCTATATATAGATGACAGCTTAATTATTGAAAATAGTTGAAAACATTGTGGCAAAAGTAGAAATTACTAGTTGTGAGCAATTTCTCCTTTTGTCATGAGGTTTTCAAAAGCCGTTGAAAAGCGTCTATATGTGGGAAAGGGTTAAATACATAATGTATAATACAAGTGAGGCTACACTTTAAGCTTTTTGTCAGAATGTGCATTAGGGTGTATATAACAGTTAAAAGGACAGTGAAGGGTTGATTGAGAAACTGTATATACACAGGCGCCCCTGAGGCTTCTCTGTTTGCAAAGTACCATGGTATTCGATTTCGGTAGACACAGCCCATATGTTTCTTATTGTAGTAAGTGTGATCCGCCCCATACTAAGATAGACAATATGTAGCTATGTGTTTGTATAAAGGGATACATATACTGCCTTGCTTAAGAGCTAGTTTTTTAAGCGATGTAGTAATGTTTGTCTCCAGGACAACGGGTCCATGGTTCAAGTCCCGGCCTGGTCCGACTCCTTCAGCTTTGTAACATTGGTGCCAATCGTTAATAAGCAATAGTACTGTGAGATAGAGTAGTAGTTGTTGTAAATTGAATGAATTAAGGACGAATCATAATATGGAGGGGAACTATGTAGAACAGTAGTCTGTCCAAAAGATAGACAATGTTGGGATATTAATAATGCCTTGCTAGACAGCTAGCTTTTGTAGCGACATAGTAGAGCGTACACCTCTGGGACAATAGGTCCAGCGTTCGAGCCCTGACCTGGTCGGACTCCTTCAGCTGTGTAACTTTATCAAGGAAAAAAAAGTGCCTACCTCCTGGTTCCCAACCTTCATTTCCAAATCTTTATTCATCCACTCCATACTTTCACCATAAAATTACGGGGGTGGGGGTTACCTAAACACCGATTTTCACCGTAAGATTTGATAATCTGTGAGGATTGGGTTTTTACATATACACCGATTTTCACCGTTAGAATTTGAATTCCGTGAAAATCACTTCAAGGTTATCTTGCCCACGTGTTAATGTCTTTAAATAAAATTAAATAATTTAGTCATGCCGAGGACACGTCAAGTTCCGAGGAGGGGTAGTACGAGTGCGAGGAGGGAGCCTTATACAGCGCCGGAAGCCGTCGAAGTTGTTCGACTTGCGTCGGAAGAGCAAGAAAGTGGTAACAATCCGTTTGAGGCTTTGCTTCGACAGGAATCTGTAGCAAGTGTTCCCGTGATGGAAAATTTTGCGTTGCCCTCGTCGGCCTTTCAGTGCGCGGACGATGTTTTGACGATGCATGTTTCGAAGGAAATGTTCCAAAGTATTTAATCTGGGGATTATTTCAACCTGGCATTGCTTTTGAAAAAGGGCTCGGAGAATGTGTCAAGTTCGACATTCACGATAAATGAGACCGGCCAGGTTGAAATAAAACCAAGACCAACCAAATCAATACAAAATATCCGGGAGTGGACCGATGCATTCATAATATTTGCAGCAGTACTAATTAAACAAGAGGGCCATGATGGCCCTGGATCGCTCACCTGATTTTTTTTTTTTCAATTTAACTATATAAGCCCCGCCCCCTGGCGGCCATAGTTTCCGACCAATCAACTTGGCTTGAAGGAATCTGATAGAGGGTGACCCTAGGAACATTTCTACAAAATTATTTGAAAATCGGCCTGACACTTTCGGAGAAGAAGATTTTTTAAGTTTTCACTATAGCCAAATAAGGCAAAATAGCCCCCCCCCCCCCCCCCCCCCCCTGGCGGCCATGTTTTTTGACCAATCAACAGGGCTTGAAGGAATCTGATAGAGGGTCACACTAGGAACATTTCTACAAATATATTTAAAAATCAGCCTGACACTTTCGGAGAAGAAGATTTTTTTAAGTTTTCGCTATAGCCATATAAGGCAAAATAGCCCTGCCCCCCTGGTGGCCATGTTTTTTTACCAATCAACATGGCTTGAAGGAATATGAAAGTGGGTCACTTAAGGAACATTTCTACAAAATTATTTGAAAACTGGCCTGACACTTTCGGAGGAGAAGATTTTTTAAGTTTTCACTATAGCCATATAAGGCAAAATAGCCCTGCCCCCCCCTGGCGGCCATGTTTTTCAACCAATCAACATGGCTTGAAGGAATCTGATAGAGGGTCATCCAAGGAACATTTCTACAAAATTATTTGAAAATCGGTCAGACACTTTCGGAGGAGAAGATTTTTTAAGTTTTCACTATAGCCATATAAGGCAAAATAGCCCCGCCCCCCTGGCAGCCATGTTTTTTGACCAATCAACATGGCTTGAAGGAATCTGATAGAGGGTCACCTAAGGAACATTTCTACAAAATGATTTGAAAATCGGCCAGACACTTTCGGAGAAGAAGATTTTTTAAGTTTTCACTATAGCCATATAAGGCAAAATAGCCCCGCCCCCCCCTGGCAGCCATGTTTTTTGACCAATCAACATGGCTTGAAGGAATCTTATAGAGGGTCATCCAAGGAACATTTCTACAAAATTATTTGAAAATCTGCCAACCAGTTTGGGAGAAGAAGAATTTCGAAGTTTTTTTCATTTCGTTGCCATGGAGACCAGAATTCTGCATGGATCCCAAAAATTTGAAGGAAATCTGGTGAGGTCATTGAGAGGATGCTTTCTGTGAAGTTTCATCCCAATTGACCCACTGGTTACTGAGGAGAAGAAGTTGATGCACGACGGACGACGCACGACGGACGCCGGACAAAAGGCGATCACAATAACTCACCTTGAGCAAAGCTCAGGTGAGCTAAAAACAGCCTGAGACGGAGGGGAATTGCTGCAATATATGTCTCTGATTAGGGAAGCAGAATCTTAGTCACGGAGATCATTTGCATGGCGTTCTTATGACGAGAATTTTAGAATGAGACAGTCAAATGTTTGGTCGAATATTAATGCAGATTTATGGCTGAGAACGATGACTTTGCCAGCTTCTTCTCAGGCCGGGGCTAATAGTCAGCCTCATGTTAATTCAGGTTCTGCGTTCAAGCCAAGACAACGCCCTTGTTTTGATTTCAACTCAGTGCGTGGTTGTTCATAGAAACAGTGTAAATATGACCATGTGTGCTCTGCTTGTAGGTGGGGGTCTCATCATCAGCCTAGTTGTCAAAGATCTTTAGATCCTAATTTTCGATGCCCACAAGGCTACTCAAATGCATTTCAGATGCAGTCAAAGCAAGCCAGAAAGTAGATATATTGGGCTGGCTGGGACCCCTGTAAGGCTGAGTGCTATGGTTGTTTTTTTGCGGAATTATTCAGATAGGATTGCAGCAAGTAATTTGTCTCACGGCTTTAGCAATGGTTTTCCTTTGCATTATGAAGGCCCTATAAAATCTTGTGATGCCAAATATTTGCAATCTGCCAGCAATAATGTTTTAATTGTTCGGGATAAGATAAGAAAGGATATACAAGCAGGGAGAGTTCAAGGTCCATATCAATACCCCCCTTTCAAGCACTTCAGAGTTTCTCCAATAGGCCTGGTTCTTAATAAACCTTTCATATCCAAGGGGAGATTCTGTTAATGACCATATTGCACAGGACCTTTGTTCTGTGCAATATACTAAGTTTGATGCTGCTGTACAGATGGTTGAACGATTGGGTAAAGGGGCATTGTTGGCTAAAGCCGACATCAAGTTTCAAATTTGAGGGCTTTTACTATTTTGATATGGCATTACCATTTGGTTGCAGTATTTCATGTGCAACATTTGAAATGTTTGCAACTTTCTTGCAATGGGTGGTCAGAACAAGTTCCGTAATGGGTGAACTTGAACATTATCTAGATGATTTTCTTTTTTTTGGGGGGGGGGGGGAAGGGGGGAAGCAACACAGATCAATGTGCTTGTATGATGCAAACGTTTCTTTCATGTTGTGAAGATTTTGGGGTGCCAATAGCTTGGGAAAAAACAGTATTAATACTTCTTGGTTTAGAAATTGATTCAAACTTAATGCAAGTTCGTATCCACATTGAAAAAGTTCAAGTACTGGTCTCTCAAATTCATGATATCTTAAAACATAAACGTAGTTTGACACTAAAGGCGCTGCAGTCAGTTCTTGATTCTCTTAATTTCATTGTGCCTGGAAGACCATTTTGTAGACGTTTGATTAATGCCACATGTGTGTGGTATCCGAAGTCCACACCATCATATAAAACTTAACGTGGGGATGCGTCAAGATTTGATGATGTGGTTACAATTTTCCAAGCGTTCAATGGTATTTCCATTTTTCATGACACTGTCTGGCGCTCAAACGCTGATGTGTGCCCGTTTATTGACAGTTCTGCAGCCAAAGACAAGGGTTTTGGGGCATATTTCGGGGGGAAATGGACTTGTGCACCATGGCCACAAGGGTTGAGGAAGATTGTCTGCGGGATATCACTCTATTAGAATTCTTCCCTATATTGGTGGCGGTTCACATTTTGAGTGCTGGCTTGTCATCACAAACTAGAGTTGTTTATAAGCAGGCTCTTGATTTGTTTTAAAAATTTAGGAAGTCGTACGGTTTTGATTTGAGTTGGCCAGCCCCCATTTTTCAATGGGAGACTTTCATCTCTTTCATGTTTCATGGCGACTATGCATATAGCACAGCCCACACTTACATTTCTGCTATTAGATTTCAGCATAGGATTATGGGAATGTCAGTTGACCCAAATAATATAACCATTTCAAAGATGCTAGAGGGCTACTGCAGGTCTAAATTTTCGCAAGATACTAGTCAACCAATTACTTATGATATTTTAGTTAAGATTTCTGCATAGTTAGTTTTTATATGTAATTCTCATTATGAAGCAGTTTTGTTTCAGGCAGCTTACACCTTAGCATTTTTTGGCCTGTTAAGAGTCGGTGAACTTGTACTTTCTATGTCCGACTACGATAAACCTCTTCAGGTCTCAGATATCATAAATTTCTGACAGGGAAAACAAGTTCAAGTTTGATTACGACAATCTAAAACAAATCAGTGTGGGCCCCCACAAATAGTTCATATTTCGGCAATAAATACTACATCATGTCCTGTAAAAGTTATGTATAATTATCTAAAAATAAAACCGCGAAACAACAACAATAACTGCTTATTCTGCCAAGCGGATGCTTCCCCATTAAGTAGATATCAATTTGGGGCTGTTCTAAGTAAGGTAATTAGAAGTCTCCAGTTAAATGAGGCAATTTTCAAAACGCATTCTTTCCGCATTGGCGCAGCAACTTGGCTTGCTAAGCAAGGTATTTAACTATTAAAACAAGAATGCCAGTGCCGCCACAAAATATAAAGATCAAGATTGGTCCTTTTAATTAGTGCTTTTAACATGTCTGTATACATAAGCTCAAAATGAAGTCTGTGAGACCAGTTAGCTTAGCTGGAAGAGACAGGGACCTGAGATCATGGTTGCCTGGGTAGTAGGTTCGATCCCTGCAGGGGCAGCCGGGTGTTTCCTTGAGCAAAACAGTTTATCCACACTTGTTCAGAGTTGAAAGTCTTACTCTGCTTACCAGCCTAGCCGACTTTGGTATTAACTAAAGAAAAAAGGATACATATAAACAGAGATAGAACCCTATAGAGGCTTCCGATATGAAAGTAGGTAAAATGGCAGTGTCGATATGTATCTTTTTTTCCTTCTGAGCATAACTCTTGCAAAAATCACTCTACCGGATAATCCCTGCTTTATGCACTTCTACCTGTTTGGAAACTTGAGTTGCGTTCTCAAGTGAATATGCTATAGAGACCAAGTTTCGAAAGGCATAACTATTGCAAAAATTGCTGAACCGGAAAATCCCTGCTCCATGCACATCTACCCATTATAGTAATGATATTGACCAATTTTTGAAAAGATTCAGTCAGAAACATAGGAAGAGTTGCGTTCACAAGGCTGCAATATCAATCAGCTCTAGAGAGACAAAGTTTCAAGGGACAAAAATCAATGAACTGGAAAATCGCCGCTAAATGCACATCTACCCATTATAGTAATGTCATCATTGATCAAGTTTTGAAAAGATTCGGTCAGAAACATAGGAGGAGTTGCGTTCACAAGGCTGCAATATCAATCAGCTACAGAGACTAAGTTACAAGGGACATAAATCTTGCAAATATCAATGAACCGGAAAATCGCCGCTTCATGCACATCCACACATTATAGTTATGACATTGACCAAGCTTTGAAAAGATAAGGTCAGAAACGTAGGAGTTGCGTTCACACGAAATGGACGGACGGACAGACGGAGAAGATGACGCCAATATACGACCGCCTCCAGTGGCGTATAAAAATGGGTAGATGGACATCAGATTCATTTAAAAAATAGAAAGATAAAGTTTTCAGTCAGCTGCAGGAATTGTTTACACTTTTTCTGACACCTATACAAGTTTACTTTCAGATGTTTGGATCATTGGGGATTCATATATCCATTGGGCGGAACAGAGGCAGCCACTAAACATGTTGTCAGTAATTTGGATGTACCAGGAATTGCAAACATTAAATGGCTGGGCATCAGGGGTATGCACTGGGACCAACTGATGAACAAGATTCAGTATTTGGGACAATAATGCATAATGCTGCACCTAGCGCAATTATGTTGCATTTGGGTTCAAATGATATCGGTTCAGTACGGTGTAATGTTCTGCTTCAAGTCTTCAGACAAGATATTCTTGCTAAAATGTTTCCAACTGCTGTTCTCCTGGTGTCTGCAATGCTGCCGAGGATGGCCTGGTTTGCAAGTATATCTCGGGACTAGGTGGAAAAGAAAAGGAAACTCTTAAACAGGTTTCTTAGTAGGTTGACAATTTACATTGGAGGTAGTTTCATCACACATGAAGGAAATAAATACGGATACTCCTGGCTTTTATTTCAGAGATGGCGTCCATCTTTCAGACGTGGGATGTGATATGTTTTTATTGTAAATTCCCTTGAAAATGTTTTTCGCTCATAACTTTGCTTAGGAATTTTGGGGCGAACATGGTTTGTGTGGCGGAAAATTCCAGAGAAATATCTTTAATTATAAAACAAGAATGGAGTGCTCCCCGGAGCACGTGTGTCACCTGCCGAGGCCTTGTCAGAAAATTTTAATTTTTGACAGAAAAGGGGCAATAACTAAAATATTTGGATTATCCCCCTTTTGTTAACCAATCAAACACATTGATATCAACATTTGTCAGAAGTTTCAATGTAATCCTTTGAGTAGAACAAGAGGGCCATGAGGCCCTGGAATCACTCACCTGAGAATGGACCATTTAAGACATAACTCTCTCATGCTCAAGCTAAACATGTAGCTTCAAGAGTGTTAACAAGATTTCCCTTAAATTTGGTCTAGTGAACTAGTTTTTGACAGGACATGACCCATATTTGAACTTGGCCTAGATATCATCAGGACAAACTTTCTGATAAAGTTTCAACATGTTCAAGTTTAAAATGCGGCTTCAAGAGTGTTAACAAGATTTTCCTTAAATTTGGCATAGTGATCTAGTTTTTGACCTGACATGACTCATATTCGAACTTGGCCTAGCTATTACTAAGTCAAATTTTCCTACATAGTTTCAACATGCTCAAGCCAAAAATGTGGCTTCCAGAGTGTTAACAAGATTTTCCTTAAATTTGGCCTAGTGACCTAGTTTTTGACCGGACATGACCCATATTCGAACTTGGCCTTGATATCATCAAGACAAACTTTCTGATAAAGTTTCAACATGCTCAAGTTTAAAATGTGGCTTCCAGAGTGTTAACAAGATTTTCCTTCAATTTGGCCCGACATGACCTATATTCGAACTTGGTCTAGATATCACTAAGACAAACATTCTGACAAAGTTTCAACATGCTCAAGCCAAAAATGCGGCTTCAAGAGTTCGAACTTGGCCTAGAGTTGATGGAGATATATGTTCTGATAAACTTTCATAAAGATTGGATGCAAAATGTTGCGGACAGACAGACAGACGCCGGACAAAAAAACAAGAGGGCCATGATGGCCCTGGAATCGCTCACCTGATTTTTTTTTTCACTTTAGCTATATAAGCCCCGCCATCTGGCGGGCATAGTTTCCAACCAATCAACTTGGCTTGAAGGAATCTGATAGAGGGTCACCCTAGGAACATTTCTACAAAATTATTTGAAAATCGGCCTGACACTTTTGAAGGAGAAGATTTTTTAAGTTTTCACTATAGCAATAAAAGGCAAAATAGCCCCGCCCCCTGGCGGCCATGTTTTTTGACCAATCAACATGGCTTGAAGGAATCTGATAGAGGGTCATCCAAGGAACATTTCTACAAAATTATTTGAAAATCGGCCCGACACTTTTGGAGGAGAAGATTTTTTAAGTTTGCACTATAGCTATATAAGGCAAAAAAGCCCCGCCCCCCCCTGGCAGCCATGATTTTCGACCAATCAACATGGCTTAAAGGAATCTGATAGCGGGTCATCCAAGGAATATTTCTACAAAATTATTTGAAAATCGGCCTGACACTTTTGGAGGAGAAGATTTTTTAAGTTTTCACTATAGCCATATAAGGCAAAAAAGCCCCGCCCCCCTGGTGGCCATGTTTTTCGACCAATCAACATGGCTTCAAGGAATCTGATAGAGAGTCACCCAAGGAACATTTCTACAAAATAAGTTCAAAATCTGCAAACCAGTTAGGGAGAAGTAGAATTTTGAAGTTTTTTTTCGTTTCGTTGCCATGGAAACCAGAATTATGCATGGATCCCAAAAATTTGAAGGAATTCTGGTGAGGTCATTGAGAGGATGCTTTCTGTGAAGTTTCATCCCAATTGACCCACCGGTTACTGAGGAGAAGACGTTGAAGATTTTTTAAGTTTGCACTATAACCATAAAAGGCAAAATAGCCCCGCCCCCTGGCGGCCATGTTTTTGACCAATCAACATGGCTTGAAGGAATCTGATAGAGGGTCACCCAAGGAACATTTCTACAAATTTATTTGAAAATCGGCCTGACACTTTTGGAGAAGAAGATTTTTTAAGTTTGCACTATAGCCATATAAGGAAAAATAGCCCCGCCCCCCCCCCCCTGGCGGCCATGTTTTTCGACCAATCAACATGGCTTGAAGGAATCTGATAGAGGGTCACCCGAGGAACATTTCTACAAAATTATTTGAAAATCGGCCTGACACTTTCGGAGGAGAAGATTTTTTAAGAATTTTGAAGTTTTTTCATTTCGTTGCCATGGAAACCAGAATTCTGCATGGATCCCGAAAATTTTAAGGAATTCTGGTGAGGACATTGAGAGGATGCTTTCTGTGAAGTTTCATCCCAGTTGACCCACCGGTTACAGAGGAGAAAATGTTGACGGACGACGGACGACGGACGCCGGACATAGGGCGATCACAATAACTCACCCTGAGCACTTCGTGCACAGGTGAGCTAAAAAGTAATCCCTAAGTGCCTACCATGCTACGCAGGTGACACAACCAAGGTTATCGTAATAGGAAACTAATGTTCGAAGCTGTTGGAAGAGCTAAACAAGAGGCCCAAGAGGGCCAGTATCGCTCCACGGCCATAAGGCCAAAAATAAAATCTCCAAACAGCCCTGCCCCCTGGTGGCTATTTTTTTACCAACCACCATGGCTTAAAGGAATCTTGTAGAGTGTCACGCAAGGAATGTTTCTGCAAAATTATTTGAAAATCGGCCTGACACTTTCGGAGGAGAGGATATTTTAAGTTTTCACTATAGCCATATAAGGCAAAATAGCCCACCCCTGGCAGCCATATTTTTCAACCAATCAACATGGCTTGAAGGAATCTAATAGAGGGTAAGCCTAGGAACATTTCTACAAAATTATTTGAATATCAGCCCAACACTTTCGGAGGAGAAGATTTTTTAAGTTTTCACTATGGTCATATAAGGCAAAATAGCCCCGCCCTCTGGCTGCCATGATTTTTGACCAATCAACATGGCTTGAAGGAATCTGATAGAGGGTCACCCAATGAACATTTCTACAAAATTATTTGAAAATCGGCTGAACACTTTCGGAGAAGAAGATTTTTAAGTTTTCACTATGGTCATATAAGGCAAAATAGCCCCGCCCTCTGGCGGCCATGTTTTTCGACCAATCAACATGGCTTGAAGGAATCTGATAGAGGGTCACCCAATGAACATTTCTACAAAATTATTTGAAAATCGGCTGAACACTTTCGGAGAAGAAGATTTTTTAAGTTTTCACTATAGCTATATAAGGCAAATAGCCCCGCCCCCCTGGCGGCCATGTTTTTCGCCGAATCAACATTTCTTGAAGGAATCTGATAAAGGGTCACCCAAGGAACATTTCTACAAAATTATTTGAAAATCAGCTGAACACTTTCAGAGAAGAAGATTTTTTAAGTTTTCACTATTGCAATATAAGGCAAAATAGCCCCCCCCCCCCCCCCCCCCCCCCCTGGCGGCCATGTTTTTCAACCAATCAACATTTCTTGAAGGAATCTAATAAAGAGTCACCCAAGGAACATTTCTACAAAATTATTTGAAAATCGGCCTGACACTTTTGGAGAAGAAGATTTTTGTAAGTTCTCACTATTTTTTTCTTTCGGTTGCCATGGAAACCAGAATTTCGAATGGATCAAAAAAATTGAAGGAATTAAGTAGAGGACATTGAGAGGATGCTTCCCATGAAGTTTCAACCAAATTGGCCAAGTGGTTAGGGAGAAGAAGTCGTTTAAAGGAAAAAGTTTACGCACGCACGACGGACAATTCGCCATGACATAAGCTCGACTGGCTTTCAGCCAGTGGAGCTAAAAATTGAGTCTGTAAAGGGAACTGGCTGATTACCAATCCACTTAGTAAGGAAAGATGACGGTTCGTCGCATGGCTCAGTGATTGGATCTCTAACGCTGGGCCACCTCCATTTGAGAATATCTTCGGTGGAGAGCGACAAGGGAGTTGCCCCGGAGATTGGACCCTGCGGGTAGAACATGGACACCAGGCCCAGTGATTGGATCTCTAACGCTGGACCAGCTCCATGAGAGGAGAGCATCCATGGAGAAATGTGGTGATTTGAAACATTGGGGAGTAACAGTCCAGTTCCCTTATTAATGAAAGTATTGAGAATTTCTTTGGGGTTTTCCGCTGCATCTTGGACCATAATCGCCACATTGAATGAAAGTTTAAAAATAATTTGAAAACCTTTGGGTAAAAAAAAAAATTGTATTTTAAACTATTTCTTTTTTCCCCCAACAATTTTACTAAGTCATCTGCATCAGATGTTGTCTACATCAGAAAATTGCTCTCTCACCATGAATATCCCCATGTAACAACATCATCCCGTATCATAGTAGGTGATAGAGCATCTTTGTCTCCTGGTGGTGGAATATTGGTACTACTGTAGATGTTGGCAATGTCTCTAACCAAGACACTGTTCAACTCCTCCAACGCTACAATACTCTGCTGCAACTGTATGTCAAAGTCCGCCACATCTCGACTGGTCGTTGGCAGTTTTTCTGAAACCAAATAAATATTATTGATCATTTCCCACATATTTTAAACTATGCAGCAGATGACGTTGAAAACATTAATTCTTTCCAACATATAGACACTTTAAAACATCGTGGCAAAAGGTGAAATTGCTCATCATGAGCAATTTCCCCTTTTGCAACAATGTTTTCTTCTTTATTCATTAATTGTTCAATTCTTTATAGAGAATTTCCATAGTTTTGACTAATTTGGTGTCGTCTGCTGCATATTTGTGGGAAAGGGTTATTAAGGTAAAAACATGAACATTTCTATTAATGAGAGCATATTCTTTGAATAGATCAAAAGGATAAGTTGATAATCATGAGCAGTTTATCAATGTGCGCCAATGTTTTTAAATGTCTTCTGCTACAGAAATTGCCTCAATTTCATCTGGCAGGTGGTTAACCCTTAAATCCTGCAGCAGACCAAAAATAGAAATCTCTATAATAGAGCAATTTCTTCTTTTGTCACTGCTTTCAAAAAGCCGTCTGCTGCAGATGCCTCATATTGATTGATTGATTTATTGGGGTTGAACGCCGTTTTTAACAATTTCTCAGTCATATCACAGCGGCCAGTTCACCTACACACGTTTTTCCTGGTTTTCTCACACCAGTACTCCACACAACAATCTTCCCAAGCAACTGGCTGCTTTTCCAAAGAGACTTAGCCCATTGGTGGAAGATGAATGACGCATGTCGCATAGACATTTGTCAAACTCTGGAAAGAAAGTTGGCCGAGCCGGGATTCGAATCAGAGGCCACAGAAAGCATCTATATGAGGGAAAGGATTAAAGAGACATAAGAAATGAATATTCCTCCTGTGAAGTAACATGGTAGTTAATTCAGGAAAGCTTGGACTGACGAAAAAAAATAGAAACTAGAGATTGCTTTTTTGAAAAAGCGCTCGTCTCCCTATTTGTGTGGTCGTAGGGGAGGAAAAGAAATGATGGAGATGAATTCTGTAGTTTTGGACTGGAGATGAAGCAACAGTGACTTTAAAGTTTGGCCTATTAACCTGTAGACAATAGTGGACATGTATTGCATAAGATGCACAAGATTAGTGGTTATTTTTTTAAGAATGAACGTAATATGGATGTAAGAAGTACCATTTTGTTTTTATTTTGATATGGAGCAAGCAATGATCACTGATGGTTTTATGGAATGCTGATGACTGCATATGTCATGTCATGGTAGCTGTAATGTATTGGAATTACACCAGATTCTTTGCAGTTGATATTCTTAATGTATATATGATTTAGTAGGGTCCTCTGTGCAATTGTAGGTTGTTGGATGATCTGTGAGTAATTGCGCAAGCAAGTGTTCAAGTCAGGATTAGATGTTTTAAGGATATCAATATTAAAATCACCAACAATAATGGCTCTTTCACTGTTAGTCTTTTATAGAAGTATGGCAAGCTGACTTGCGAATTGTTGGAGTGGAGTTTTGGGTGATCTATACATACATCACTAGTATCTACTGGCGTGCAGGAGAAATTTTGGTGAATGTATAAAGCAACGCCTCCTTTAACTTTCTACAGATGAATCTTCTGATGGTTGAAGTTGTCTCTGGAGTGGGAATGGATTTGTGAATGGAAGTTGTGGTTTCAACCATATTTCCTGCAGAGCAATGATGTCCATGTGTTTTAGAAAGGGATTGGAGCAGATATCTTGAAGATGAGGAATTAAACCTTCACAGTTATGACGGGCAATGTCGATGTAGTTTTGGTGATTGAAATCTTCTTGTGGCATAAGGGTATTCCAGCCAACTTGCACACCAAGTATGAAGTTCCTAGGCCCAAGCATTCTTCAGTTATTGAGCGGAAACCATTTTTCAGCTCAATGTCACATTGACCTTTGACCTACTGACATCAAAATCAATAGGGGCCTATTATGAAGTTCCTGGGCATAAGTGTTGAGTTATTGAGTAAAAACCATTTTTCAGCTGAAGGTTACCGTGACCTTGACCTTGTGTTCTCAAAATCAAACAAAATCAATAGAGGGTCATCTACTAATTAGGACCAACCTGCACACCAAGTATGAGTAATTGGGTAAAAAACATTTTTCAGGTGAATGTTACTGTGACTTTGAACTTCGACCCTGTGACCTCAAAATCAAACAAATTCAATAGGGGTCATTTACTGGTTAGGACCAACCTGCAAAACCAAGTATGAAGTTCCTCAACATAATTCCTCAGTTATTGAGTGGAAACCATTTTTCAGCTGAAGGTTACCATGACCTTGGCCTTCAACCTAGTGACCTTAAGATCAATAGGGGTCATTTGCTGGTGGTGACCAACCTCTGTGATATTGACCAACCACTGTGACATTGACCTTTGACCTACTGACATTACAATCAATAGGGGTCATCTACAGGTTAGTACCAACCTGCACCCCAAGTATGAAGTTCCTGGGCATAAGCGTTCTTGAGTTATTGAGTAAAAATCATTTTTCAGCTGAAGGTTAGTGACCTTGACCTTTGATCTTGTGACCTCAAAATCAAACAAAATCAATAAGGGTCATCTACTGGTTAAGACCAACCTGCACACCAGATATGAAGTTCCTCGACATAAGCTTTCTTTAGTTATTGAGCGGAAACCATCTTTCAGCTGAAGGTTACCATGACCTGGACCTTTGACCTAGTGACTTCAAAATCAATAGGGGTCATCTGCTGGTGGTGACCAACCTGCACACCAAGTATTAACTTCCATGGCCAGAGCATTCTACAGTTATTAAGCAAAAACAATTTTTAAGCTCATTGTCACTGTGATCTTGACTTAAGACGTACTGACCTCAAAGTCAATAGGGGTCTTCTACTTGGCATGGCCAACCTGCATACCAAGTATGGAGTTCCTCGGCCTAAGCTTTCTTCAGTTATTGAGCGGAAAGCATTTTTAACCTCACAAGGTCACCATGACCTTGACCTTTGACCTTTTGACATCAAAATTAATAGGGGTCATCTACTGGTCATGACCAACCTGCATACCAAGTATGAAGTTCCTAAGCCCAAGCGTTCTTCAGTTATTGAGCAGAAACAAGTGTGATGGATGGATAGACTGACGAAGGATGGACAAAGACAATATACATAAGACATAATTAAATCACAAATATCGACCCTTTTCCTCATACAGACGCTTTTCGACACTTCTGCAGCAGGCGGCTTTTTGAAAACATGGCGACAAAAGAAGAAATTGTTAAAACAAGCAAATTCTCCTTTTGTCACCATGTTTTCAACTCAATTCAATTATTGTTCTTTCATTTAAAGGGATTTACTGTCATTTTGCCTAGACGTTTTTTAAAGTCGTCTACTGCAGATTTGTTGTATGTGGGAAAGGGTTAAATATAAGAATGACTTCCCTTTTTTGATAAACCTGTAGCTTACCTCCTAAATGGGCCATTGAAATCCAATGGAAATATTTGTAACACTGTAGAAACGGGGCTTTAAGGTCTTTGGCTCGCTGGATGAATTCTGCATTCAGAAGACAGGGATCAAAGGTACCCTGATATAACAGAGAGTATAACAAGGATTTTTCAATTTTATCATGTGACAGCCTAAAATTAACACGTTTACATGATTGATTGAATTAGGGCTTAACACCGTTTTCAACAAAAATTCAGTCATGTCACAGTGACCAGTTCACCTACTCATGCGTTTCCTGGTTTTACCGAACCAGTATACCGCACAACATACTTTCCAAGCAACTGACTGCTGGTAAACAGCCCATTGGTGAAAGACCAATGCCGCATGATACAGTGACTTTTGTCAATCATTGGAAAGAATGTTGGTCAAGCTGGGGTTCAAACTCACAACCCCTGGATTAATAGCATGCGTCGCTACCGATTGAGCTACCGGGGCTTGGCAACATGTTTACATGAGCAATCCATTGATTTATAGTATATTCCAGTATATTTTCACTGTATACTCCTTCTTAAACCCACCTCTACATGTCAAAGGTAAATTAATACATAAAATAAACAATTGATTGATTGATTGACATACCATCGTTTTCAACAATTTGTCAGTAATGTCACAGCAGCCAATTCACTTACCAGTGTATATCATGGCTTTCTCACACCAGTGCTCCAGCAATAATAATTTCCATGCAACTGACTTATTTTCCAGATAGACGGTTAGCCCGTTGGTTGAAGAAAAAGATGCTTATCCCATTGACTTTTGTAAAACATCGAAAAATAAAATAAAATAAACAAATGTTTGTTGATGTAAAATTGAGATGTTTTTACATTTGAGAACACAAAAAGAGCTATATTTAATAAAGACATACCCCTTTGTTTATACTATTGTTGCTCACTGAGTGAAAATCTAGATCATCTATTAAAATAAACATAATCCTCTATAATGAGCCTGTCTGTACAACAAGCTACAAGTTGGCTTTTGCCTGTGCATCCACACAATCTGATCAAGATCTACATTGTTCACATATAACTTACATAAGTTTGTTAGATCCTTCTGTCAACTTGTGTAGATTCTGATAAGCCTGAGGAGATGTACAGGCCGATCTGAACCTTCACTGTTGAGTAATGCAAATGTATGGCTTATATAATTATATTATGTTTCAGCTGTAGTATTTAGATATTATAGATTTAGACTCACCTCTTTTGTAATACAGTCTGGACAGGGTACCAGTAAATCATAAGATACGCCATTGAAAGACTCTTCAATGATACTTTCAAATACTTCATGAATCATAAAGAGAATGTTCTCTGGTCTAGGGCCTTGAACAAATACCAGTGATTTATCACTGAAATGGTAAGTCATGTTAAAGTATTACACATTGAAATTATTCACACTTAATTTAAGTCTTTCCCACATACCAACGCTTTCTAAAGCCTCTGTAGCAGACGACATTTGAAAACTTTGAGGCAAAATGAGAAATTGCTCATAGTGAGCAATTAATCTTTTCATCATGATGTTTTTCTATTCAATAGTTAGACATTCTTTTAAAGACATTTTCCAAGTCGTCTGCAGCGTATTTGTTGTATGAGGGCAAGGGTTAAACTTCTTTATTTTATATATATTGTGAAGTAAGTACTCAGTACTGATATTAATCACACTCAATATCTGCTTCCTGGGAGGACCGAAGTTTTACCACGTTCTCAGGGAATCCAAATTGATCATGATGCCGATGTTACAAGTTGACATTTCTGTACAATGCAGGCTTAGATCACTCTTACAATCTGCTCAGTCTTATAGAAATTTATAGAAATTTACACAGAAGAGTTTCGACAGAAGCTTCTAGCAAGCTTTCGTAAGTACTGTAATATGAGCCGCCCTACGAGAAAACCGGTTAACATTATGGCTTCTGCATAATCTATTGACTGAGATCAGCATGCACATTCTGCACAGAATGATCTGGGTCGACACATTCCGTCTCAGGGGTATAGAGTAATGATTCCTGAAACAGAAAATCCACAGGAGGCAAAAAGTGTCTATCCGGGTTAGCCTGCGCTGATCCGGATCAATACTTTACTTAGAGGCCATAAAGTTGGTTTTCTCGCGGGACGGCTCATATAACTAATGGAGTGCTCCCCGGAGCACGTGTGTCACCTGCCGGGGCCTTGTCAGAAAATTTTAATTTTTGACAGAAAAGGGGCAACAACTCTGATATAAGAAATATTTGGATTATCCCCCTTTTGTGAACCCATCACACACATTGATATAAACATTTGTCAAAAGTTTCAATGTAATCCTTTGAGTAGAAAAAAAGTTATTTGAAAACGTGACGAAAAAGTGTGACGACAGACAGACAGACAGACAGACAGACGCCGGACAAAAAGAAAAGTAATCCCTAAGTGCCTACCGTGCTACGCAGGTGACACAAAAATCTATGAAGATTTTGATGAGACTGTGCTGATCTGAATCTGCACTGTTAAAAAACAACAACTTGTACCTTTTCCAAAGGATGGCTTCATATTAAGCCTATAAACTTTCAAAAGCAAATTTGAATATCTATAAAGAGTTTGTATGTTGGGAAGTAAAAACAGCTTATCCTGATCGAATTATGACATAAAAAAACCTCTATTGTTTAACACTTATCCTGCTACGGTGCCCAAAATTGTAGTACTCATAAAAGTTTCTCCGTGCTCAGAAATGAACGACATGCTCCAAAAAATAAATTGTCGTTGTTCAATTTCGAGAATGAATTTGCTTCTGACCAATCGGATTCTTGAGCACAAATTCTGAGTTCAGATTAAACTTTTATAGTTTTAAAGCCTATTATCCTTTAACCCTTTCCCTCATACGGCAATTCTTCAGCATAGGCCTTTGAACGTAATTTGTCAAACAAGAGGGCCATGATGGCCCTGGAATCGCTCACCTGATTTTTTTTTGATTTACTTTAGCTATATAAGCCCCGCCCCCTGGCGGCCAAAGTTTCCGACCAATCAACTTGGCTTGAAGGAATCTGATAGAGGGTCACCCTAGGAACATTTCTACAAAATTATTTGAAAATCTGCATGACACTTTCGGAGAAGAAGATTTTTTAAGTTTTCATAATAGCCATATAAGGCAAAATAGCCGCACCCCCCTTGGCGACCATGTTTTTTGACCAATCAACATGGCTTGAAGGAATCTGATAGAGGGTCATCCAAGAAACATTTCTATAAAATTATTTGAAAATCGGCCTGAAACTTTTGGAGAAGAAGATTTTTTAAGTTTTCACTATAGCCATATAAGTCAAAATAGCCCCGCCCCCTGGCGCCCATTATTTTTGACCAATCAAATTGGCTTGAAGGAATCTGATAGAGGGTCATCCAAGAAACATTTCTATAAAATTATTTGAAAATCGGCCAGACGCTTTCGGAGAAGAAGATTTTTTAAGTTTTCACTATAGCCATATAAGGCAAAATAGCCCCGCCCCCCCTGGCGGCCATGTTTTTCGACTAATCAACATGGCTTGAAGGAATCTGATAGAGGGTCATCTAAGGAACATTTCTACAAAATTATTTGAAAATCTGCCAACTAGTTTGGGAGAAGAAGAATTTTGAAGTTTTTTTCATTTCGTTGCCATGGAAACCAGAATTCTGCATGGATCCCAAAAATTTGAAGGAAATCTGGTGAGGTCATTGAGAGGATGCTTTCTGTGAAGTTTCATCCCAATTGACCCACTGGTTACTGAGGAGAAGAAGTTGACGCACGACGGACGACGCACGACGGACGCCGGACGCCGGACAAAAGGCGATCACAATAACTCACCTTGAGCAAAGCTCAGGTGAGCTAAAAACAGACGAGCTCAAAATTACAAATGATTCCAAATTCCTCCTTTTCTTTTCTCACAATGTTTTCCAATAGTTAATTGATTTGATTTAATATCAAAATCTGATTATTATATATAATACTTGTTTACATAAATATTTCCAAAGCAGAATCTGATGATGTTTGTAAATGTGTAGAAACCATTTTGAATTGAAGATTTAATTCGCCATTTATCGTTTTCCTTCAATAATGTAACAAATGTTCCATATGAACAAAAATATGTTTTGTGCTAATATTTCAATATATGAAAGCTTGACAAACAGGCAGACATACAGGTGATTGAGAACTGATCCCTTAATGGCACGAACACAAAAAGTATCAGTTGCAAAAGTGTTAAAAAATGATTCCCCGAGAGCTAGGATAAATCTTACATCTTCTGGCTCCTCAGTGGGCAGTAAGCAGGGTACAATATTGACTGGTTCCTTTGGTAAATGGAAGGTCAAATCAAAGTCTTCTTTGAGACACAACAACCATTTGTGAAGATTCGGGTTATAGTCCTTCCATACAATAGGGATGTCACTGTGCAAGAATCTGCCGTGGTTTTTCTGTAAAGAAGCAAATTTGTTGAATTGACATAACCTACCAATAAGTACCATAACTCATGACTTCCTTTAGCAATCAAAGCATAACTTGCAGATTTACATAGTCTGATAGTGGTTAACATTTTCTTACATAAAACAAATCTAAAGCAGACGACTCTGAACACATCTTGGCAATCATATAGAAAGTGTCTATAAGTGAAAGTATAATTATTAAATACAGTCGAAAACATTGTGGCAAAAGGAGAAACATTTAAAATGCTATTTTTGATAACTTTAACACTCGCCTGTATCGGAGAATCCTGAGCTGACACAACACATGCCATCACATCCACGATCCACTGTGGGTTGATGACAACATTGTCACACAGGAAGTCATTGTCAAAGTACTGGACGGTACCCAGGTCATGCAGTAGCTGTACAGCCATCCTGACGTCTTACTCATCATAAATACCCTGTTCCATGGCATACTGTTTGGCCACATCCCAGCAGATATAATTGACTTAAGTCTGTCTTTCTCTGTAATATATAGACACAATCCTTCTTCAACGCTTAATCTCAATAAACAAACTTTCTGAAATCTTCAGTCGACTAATTTTGAACAAGAGGGCCATGATGACCTGATCGATCACCTGACTTATGCAATGTGATTTGTAACGCCAACAAGACAGTTAACCATATTAACTCATTTTGTGGTCAGGTAAGCAAATACAAGAGGCCCAAGAGGGCCATTATCACCCTATTACCATTAGGCAAAAATTAAACCAATCCACATGGCTTGGTGAAATCTGACAGAGAGTGTCACCCAAGGAAAATTTCTACAAAACTATTTGAAAATCGGCCAGACACTTTGTCGGAGAAGATTTTTTAAGTATTCACTATAGCCATATAAGGCAAAACAGCCCTGCCCCCTGGTGGCCATGTTTTTCAACCAATTGACATGGCTTGAAGGAACCTGATAGAGGTTCACCACAGAAACATTTCTACAATATTATTTGAAAATCTGCCAGACACTTTTGGAGGAGAAGATTTTATAAGTTTTCACTATAGCCATTAAAGGCAAAATAGCCCGCCCTCTGGCTGCCATGTTTTTCGACCAATCAACATGGCTTAAAAATCTGCAAACCAGTTTGGGAGGAGAAACCAGAATTCTGCCTGGATCCCAACAATTTTAAGGAATTCTGGCTGGTGAGGTTATTGAGAGGATGCTTTCTGTGAAGTTTCATCCCAATTGACTCACTGGTTACTAAGGAGAAGATGTTGACGGACGACGCACAACACGCCGGACAAAAGGCGATAACGAAGTGCTCAGGTGATCTAAAAATTAACCCTTTCCCACATACAACTGCAGCGTTTTGGCTAAACAATTGAACTGAAAGTATAATCATTGATTAAAATAATGTGGCAAGAAGAAAATTTACGCATGAGCAATTTCCCCTTTTGCAACAATGTTTTCAAAAGTTGTCTGCTGCAGAGAAATCAGAAAGCATCTGTATGTGGGAAAGGGTTAAAGAAATAAAGCTGTTTGAAGGCACACATGTGTTGCCTGCAACTAACAAGGAGGTGAAAAAGTGATGGACAGAAAACTGGGAAGTGATCCCTCAGTATTACCTTGCTAAGACAGGCAACAAAAAAACATAAATTACTGATAGCATGCAGATTAATATCACCTTTGTCCTCAGTTGTCTATTTAAGCCTTTAATATTCCTATTTACTAGTGTTAGCCTTTGTGTCAGACAAAAAGAAAATAGTGCTTTAACCCATTCCCGCATACAATGAATCTGCAGCAGACGACTTTTAAAACATATTGGCAAAAATATTTAAAATCTCCATAAATGTGTATTTAAGTATCAAATAGAGTTGAAAACATTGTTGCAAAAGGAGAAAGCTGTCAGAAAGCGTCTGTATGTGGAAAAGAATTAAAACATATGAATCATCAGATTGTAGGCTCAAACAGTCTTCATATAGTCAGTGACAAGATTCCTCTTTACAGGACTTTAAATTACCTTGTGATGAAATAGGGAAGATCCCAATAGCACTTTGTTGTCGGTTTACGCACACAGATATTTGTTTGATACTTAATATTTTCCCCACTGCAGATGACCTTTTGATGGACCACTTTTGAAAAACCATTTTGAGGGACTAAAATCATTCTCAAATTGAGCGAATTCTCCTTTTCATTAAGAATTAAGTTTTTCTACTTGATATAAGTAGCAGTCAAATATTTACGAAATATATATAAATTTGAAGCATATGATGTTTATTAACAATATTATATCAGGTAAATGATATGATTAAACTAACACAAAAATTCGCTTCTCGAAGTTGAGCCATACAAGGTGTTTTTACGGCCATATATAACCCTGTTGTTAAGTGATGTCCAATAGGTCATCTTGGAGTTCTTGTATGCCCTATAAACATATCTGGGAAGAAGGAATATATACATAAAACTTGAGCTGTCTCTATCTTTCTGTGTAAGTGACATCTGTCTGTTGATGCGTTGGTGTAATGTGCATGTCTGCATTTGTCCACTAGATTACTAATGGCACATCAAACTTTTTTTTCGGTACATAGTTTTTTTAAATCCTTTCCAACATACTGTATAAGTGGATATATTTGCGTGTCTAAAAGTTTGCGAATTGCCGATTTCAGACATTTCGCGCGCGGAAATGTTTGCGAGTCATAGAAAACCATATGGTCGTAATTTTTGCACGTCATGAATAGCACTTCACCAGTGTCATGCATAATATCTACACGTCGTGAAAATGTACGGTTAATTATGTGCCACCCTTCTGTCGATTTTCCTGAGTCATAGAACATCACGCATTCAGAAACCCACTGGAGCAATGAAGAAATAATGCTTGTCATTATAGACAAAATCATCATCCCCTACATCGAATCCATACGAGAAAATCTCCAAATTGACAGGTATGTGTAATTGCTTCTTTTCTAACAATATCTTCCACTCTCGTAATATAATGAATCTATCATTTTCTTTAGCAAGATTTTTTTGTTATTAAAATTAAATAATCACGTCTGCTGTATTGGTGAGGGGAAATACGGTATTAAGGAGCAAAGTGTCGACCTTGATACAATGTGATCCTTTGTCTGATGAGACCTGTACGTTTGCTGTTTGACAATTAGGTGTTAAAACTATCAATCAATTTTCTTTTCTTACACAGGTGTGACCGGACGGCTCTGGCCATTTTGGAGTTCTTACATGCCCTATAAACATATCTGGGAAGAAGGAATATATACATAAAACTTGAGCTGTCTCTATCTTTCTGTGTAAGTGACATCTGTCTGTTGATGCGTTGGTGTAATGTGCATGTCTGCATTTGTCCACTAGATTACTAATGGCACACCAAACTTTTTGGCCATTTTCGACGTGTTTAAGGCACACCGCAGTCAGACATTACTAGCAAAACTGAAGGCGAACAACATCAAATTCGTTTACGTTCCACAATCATGCACTGACCAGCTGCAACCACTGGTAGCGATTCCAAATAAAATTTATAAGGATGAATTAAAATCTGCATTCCATAATTATTATTCTGACTGTTGCAGACAAATTAAACTAGAAATACTGTGAGCAAAGCTCACTGAAGAATACCCCCCCCCCCCCCCCGCTCCCCTCCCAAAGCATCGGATACAATGGTAAAGTTTCTACTTTGCTGTTGAAATTCCAAATGTCTTTCTGATCAAACTAGAACTATCATTGAAGATGATAAATACCCCCAAAACAGCACCTTGATCCAAAATAGGGCTTCCGACCGACCAACAAAAGGGCCATAACTCTGTAAAATTACATGCAATTGTAAGACCTGTAGGGTGTGCACATCTCCTCTTGGTATAGAAGCTTCATGTAAAATTTTATTGAATTCCACCCAGTGGTTTGTAAGAAATAGGTGGGACAAAATATGGCTTACTTAATAAGTAAAAAGGCCATAACTCTGTAAAATAACATGCAATTGTAACCCCTTTAGGATATGCACATCTCCTCTTGGTATAGAAGCTTCATGTAACATTTTATTGAATTCCACCCAGTGGTTTGTAAGAAATAGGCCGGACAAAATATGGCTTACTTAATATGTAAAAGGGCCATAACTCTGTAAAATAATATGCAATTGTAACCCCTTTAGGATATGCACATCTCCTCTTGGTATAGAAGCTTCATGTAAAACAATTATTGAATTCCACCCAGTGGTTTGTAAGAAATAGGCCGGACAAAATATGGCTTACTTAATAAGTAAAAAGGCCATAACTCTGTAAAATAACATGCAATTGTAACCCCTTTAGGATATGCACATCTCCTCTTGGTATAGAAGCTTCATGTAACATTTTATTGAATTCCAACCAGTGGTTTGTAAGAAATAGGCCGGACAAAATATGGCTTACTTAATAAGTAAAAAGGCCATAACTCTGTAAAATGAGATGCAATTGTAACCCCTTTAGAATATGCACATCTCCTCTTGGTATAGAAGCTTCATGTAACATTTTATTGAATTCCACCCAGTGGTTTGTATGAAATAGGCCGGACAAAATATGGCTTACTTAATAAGTAAAATGGCCATAATTAATAAGTAAAAGGGCCATAACTCTGTAAAATAATATGCAATTGTAACCCCTTTAAGATATGCACATCTCCTCTTGGTATAGAAGCTTCATGTAAAACAATTATTGAATTCCACCCAGTGGTTTGTAAGAAATAGGCCGGACAAAATATGGCTTACTTAATAAGTAAAAGTGGCATAACTCTGTAAAATAAGATGCAATTGTAACCCCTTTAGGATATGCACATCTCCTTTTGGTATAGAAGCTTCATGTAAAATTTTATTGAATTCCACCAAGTGGTTTGTATGAAATAGGCCGGACAAAATATGGCTACTTAATATGTAAAAGGGCCATAACTCTGTAAAATAATATGCAATTGTAACCCTTTTAGGATATGCACATCTCCACTTGGTATAGAAGCTTTATGTACAATTTTATTGAATTCCACCCAGTGGTTTGTATGAAATAGGCCGGACAAAATATGGCTTTCGACCAACCAAGCGACCAACCGACAGCCCGACACAGTGACTCCTATATACCCCCCCCCCCCCCCCCCCCCCCCCCCCAAACTTTGTTTTTTGGGGGTATAATAAATATTGAATGTCACATAATATTGATTAAATTTTTAATTGTTGTCTTGGTTAGACATGTTTGTTTACCATTTGTGTTTAAAATTCAAATCCAGACACTCAAATGGAAAAATTGCATGTCACAATGGTATCTACATATGATGTGTAACCTTCATGTAAAGTTTGAACCGAATCTATTGAGCCATTTAGGAGGAGAAGTGCTTACAAGAAATGTGGAGGTATGTGCACAGGAGTCCCTCGCAGGTAACCTCTAAGTTAAATTATCTCCCCTTGGAAGAATCCGAGGCGTATGATCTTCCTTCATGCATATCTACATATGATGTGTAACCTTCATGTAAAGTTTGAACCAAATCCATTGAGCCGTTTAGGAGGAGTAGTGCTTACAAGAAATGTGGAGGTATGTGTACAGGAGTCCCTCGCAGGTAACCTCTCAGTTAAATTATCTCCCCTTGGAAGAATCAGAGGCGTATGATCTTCCTTCATGCATATCTACATATGATGTGTAACCTTCATGTAAAGTTTGAACCAAATCCATTGAGCAGTTTAGGAGGAGTAGTGCTTACAAGAAATGTGGAGGTATGTGTACAGGAGTCCCTTGCAGGTAACCTCTCAGTTAAATTATCTCCCCTTGGAAGAATCTGAGGCGTATGATCTTCCTTCATGCATATCTACATATATTGTGTAACCTTTATGTAAAGTTTGAACCAAATCCATTGAGCCGTTTAGGAGGAGTAGTGCTTACAAAAAATGTGGAGGTATGTGCACAGGAGTCCCTCACAGGTAACCTCTAAGTTGAATTATCTCCCCTTGGAAGAATCCGAGGCGTATGATCTTCCTTCATGCATATCTACATATGATGTGTAGCCTTCATGTAAAGTTTGAACCAAATCCATTGAGCCGTTTAGGAGGAGTAGTGCTTACAAGAAATGTGGAGGTATGTGTACAGGAGTCCCTTGCAGGTAACCTCTCAGTTAAATTATCTCCCCTTGGAAGAATCTGAGGCGTATGATCTTCCTTCATGCATATCTACATATATTGTGTAACCTTCATGTAAAGTTTGAACCAAATCCATTGAGCCGTTTAGGAGGAGTAGTGCTTACAAAAAATGTGGAGGTATGTGCACAGGAGTCCCTCACAGGTAACCTCTAAGTTGAATTATCTCCCCTTGGAAGAATCCGAGGCGTATGATCTTCCTTCATGCATATCTACATATGTTGTGTAACCTTCATGTAAAGTTTGAACCAAATCTATTGAGCTGTTTAGGAGGAGTAGTGCTTACAAGAAATGCGGAGGTATGTGCACAGGAGTCCCTCACAGGTAACCTCTAAGTTAAATTATCTCCCCTTGGAAGAATCAGAGGCGTATGATCTTCCTTCATGCATATCTACATATGATGTGTAACCTTCATGTAAAGTTTGAACCAAATCCATTGAGCCGTTTAGGAGGAGTAATGCTTACAAGAAATGTGGACATACGGACAGACAGGCAGACGGACAGACAGGGTGATTCCTATATAAAAACAATAAATTTGTGACTGAAATTGACTAAAGAACAAGTGCAATAAAACCCATTCACGCCAAGTGGCTAATGAAAGTCCATGATATCATTAATTCTAAACCAGAAATGATCAAGCCAGCCTTTGAAAAATGTGCTATTTACTAGTAAACAAAGCATGTCTTCCGAGTTTTATACCGTACCGGACCGGTGATAAGGAAATTTGTAAATATGTAAAATGTATTGCAAATGTTTTCACGTAGTTTTAACAACACACAATTTGAATTAAATATGTTTGTTATCTTTCGATCAGTCTCTTATTCTTTCATTTGGATTCAGTCATAATTCTCAGGTAATACGATGTGAATCAAAATATCGGCTAATCGGTGTGTCGGTAAAATAAACGGTGTATAGGTAAAATATACAATTGAGAACGTGATAACTTTCGCTGGCTGATATTTTTGTGAATTTAATGAATTTGCAAACTACGCAAACATTTTCACGATGCAAACTTTACCACTTATACAGTACACAAAATTGCTTAAGATGAGTTTTAAAACATGTTGGTAAAAATATTGAAAATCCCTAATAAATAAAAGTTAAGTTTTTGAACAGATTTGAAAACAGTGTGGCAACAAAACCAAGAGGCCAGTATCGCTCCACGGCCATTAGGCAAAAATTAAATCTCCAAACAGCCCCACCCCCTGATGGCCATGTTTTTGACCAATCAACATGGCTTTAAGGAATCTGATAGTGGGTCACTCAAGGAACATTTCTACAAAATTATTTGAAAATCAGCCCGAAACTTTTGGAGGAGAAGATTTTTAAGTTTTCACTATAGCCATATAGGGCAAAAAAGCCCGCCCTCTAGCGGCCATGTTTTTTGACCAATCAACATGGCTTGAAGGAATCTGATAGAGGGTCATCCAAGGAACAATCTCTACAAAATCTCTACAAAATTATTTGAAAATTGGCCTGACACTTTTAAAGGAGAAGATTTTTTAAGTTTTCACTATAGCCATATAAGGCAAAATAGCCCCGCCTGTGGCCGCCATGTTTATCAACCAATCAACTTGGCTTGAAGGAATCTGATAGAGGGTCACCCAAGGAACATTTCTACAAAATTATTTGAAAATAGGCCTGACATTTTCATAGTAGAAGATTTTTTAAGTTTTCAGCGGCCATGTTTTTCGACCAATCAACAAGGAACATTTCTACAAAAAAAAAATTGAAAATTGGCTGAACACTTTCGGAGGAGAAGATTTTTTAAGTTTTCACTTTAGCCATATAAGGCAAAATAGCCCCGCCCCCTGGCGGCCATGTTTTTCGACCAATCAATATTTCTTGAAGGAATCTGACAGAGGGTCACCCAAGGAACATTTCTACAAAATTATTTGAAAATCGGCCCGACACTTTCGGAGAAGAAGATTTTTTAAGTTTTCACTATTTATTTCTTTCGGTTGCCATGGAAACCAGAATTCTGGATGGATAAAAAAAATTGAAGGAATTTAGTAGAGGACATTGAGAGGATGCTTCCTATTAAGTTTCAACCAAATTGGCCATGTGGTTAGGGAGGAGAAGTCGTTTAAAGGAAAAAGTTAACACACGCACGCACGCACAACGGACAATTCGCCATGGCATAAGCTCGACTGGCTTTCAGCAAGTGAAGCTAAAAATTGCTCATTCACTGTTTCTTATTTTGTCTGCTGCATAAATGTCAAAATTCTATATGTGGGAAAGGGTTAACTGTCACATTTCCTGGTATTGTTCAAAGCTTTCAGCATTCTGCTTTTCTGATTGAACACATTGCTTTTTATTCATTTGAAGGAAGAATGCACACACTAACTTTTATCTCCTACCTAACTCCTTTAAGGGCTCATACTGAGATGACGTAGCCAGCGTGAGTGTAGAAATCAGAACGAGGCTAGTGCTTGTAGAATTAACAGTCAAGAATTTCAGAATACAAATCTTTGCAATCTTTCCTTTCTTTATCTATTAAATGTGTTGAAAATCATCGGAGATTATATATCAACCTTTCTACATTCGTTTAGGCAATTTATTTTCACGATCGGTAAGTAAATCTTGTTATTTATTTAGATCTTTCATTATTCTCAGAATGTTCGGAAATTTCCAAGAAACGGCAACGTTATTTTTTTACATGAATATCGAACGAATTGAATTTTCGTTCTTATGTCAGATTGACGATCATAAGCTTGAACAGCAATATGAAGCCCTGAATGGGATTTACCGACGATGTCGAGTAATTTATGGGAAATATTACTATTTCATTGTCTAGATGCATGAATTGCATTGTTTACATGTTGCACACCATGTCCATACAATCGAATGAATTTCGATCGTTTAGCGTAATTATAAAATGTTTAGACAATGAATTATTTACACATATTAGTATTAAATTAATACTAACATAATAATCTTAGCAAGAAGAATGATTGCTAATAAATTACAATCATTTTTGTAGATAACATTGAAACACGTGGGAGCAAACAAAATGGCGGGGGAAAATCTCGATGCGGGACCATCAACAACAGCGTGTTCTGCGCAGGGAGATACGCGTAAAAATGACAGCAAGAGGACCGGTGCGCACACCGATGAATCGAATGTTACCGACTTTCTAGAACAAGACCTCGGGCTGAGGGTGTCTCGCCCTTCTAAGAAAATCAGATATTAAATGGTATCACTATGCAAAAAGAAAGTAAAGTTGATAAAATGTGAAAAAGTAAGTGTCTGTCAATGCATCGTTATCAACATGTCATGATAAAAAATAAACTCACTACATGTGTATATATCTAAATATATTTATTCACACATGAAGTAAAGAGTGATCAATAATACTACATTAAATTGTAAATAATTGCAATCACTTTGATTATGATAGTAAGTTTTTACAACAGTTTTTGACGTTGACGGATGTCCCATGACCTAACAATACATCTGATAAAGTTTCAGAAAAATTCCAGCAGGGGTTGCTGAGATATAAGAAAGTTTAAGTTTTGAGGTTAAGTTACCTAACAAAGGTCAAGTTCTGCACAATTATGACCTTGACCCTGAAAATTTTGACGTTGATGGATGTTCCATGACCAAACAATACATCTGACAAAGTTTCAGAAAAATTCCAGCAGGGGTTGCTGAGATATAAGAAAGGGTCAAATTCTGCACAATTATGACCTTGATTCTGAAAATTATGACGTTGACAGATGTCCCATGACCAAACAATACATCTGACAAAGTTTCAGAAAAATTCAAACAGGGGTTGCTGAGATATAAGAAAGGTTAAGTTTTGAGGTTAAGTTACCTAACAAAGTTCAAGTTCTGCACAATTATGACCTTGACCCTGAAATTTATGACGTTGACAGATGTCCCATGACCAAACAATACATCTGACAAAGTTTCAAAAAAAAATTCAGCAGGGCTTGCTGAGATATAAGAAAGGGTCAAGTTCTGCACAATTATGACCTTGACCCTGAAAATTATGACCTTGACAGATGTATCATGACCAAACAATACATCTGACTATGTTTCAGAAAAATTCAAGCAGGGGTTGCTGAGATATAAGAAAGGTTAAGTTTTGAGGTTAAGTTACCTAACAAAGGTCAAGTTCTGCACAATTATGACCTTGACCCTGAAAGTTTTGACGTTGACAGATGTCCCATGACTAAACAATACATCTGAAAAAGTTTCAGAAAAATTCAAGCAGGGGTTGCTGAGATATAAGAAAGGTTAAGTTTTGAGGTTAAGTTACCTAACAAAGGTCAAGTTCTGCACAATTATGACCTTGACCCTGAAAATTTTGACGTTGACAGATGTCCCATGACCAAACAATACAGCTAACAAAGTTTCAGAAATATTCAAGCAGGGGTTGCCGAGATATAGCTATTTGTAAAAGCGGCCGCCGTCGCCGTCGCCGGAAAAGTGACTGCTATGTCTCACTCCACTATCGTGGGCGAGACAAAAAGGGCAGGAAATTTTGGATACATTTGTTACATCCATCAGTCAATTTGACGCTAAATCATCACAAATTCAGGACTTAGCGGTGACAATAAGTCAAATCAAAACAGCTTTGAAGAGGAAATTCGTCGCTGACACGTCCGCGGATGTTCCTATTACCAAGAAGCAAACACCCAACGTAATCTCGGACGACGAATCATCGGATGAAGAAATGGGCGTATTAATGGGAGGAAAGGCAGTATCGTCTACAGAAAATCAACCTGAACAAGATTTTCTAGACGAAATAAATGAGTTTTTTGTACCGGAAGATCAACTTAATCCCCCTGTACAAGAGGAATAGCAGAATTGGCCCTTAAGGGCTTAAGACCAGCAAATTTGGATCCAGAAAAATTCAAAAAACTGAAAGCCAGATATCAACGTCCAGCTAATGTGGACAGCTTACAGATACCCAGGATTGACTCAATACTCTGGAGACAATTAAAACCTTCCACAAAAAGTGCAGATCATGCCAAACAAAAGACAATTGGGCATCTAAACTTGGTGGCGGGCCCTCTGGTACAAGCAATGGACCATAGTTATGGAAATACCAAACCAGATGTTACGGTACTTATGAAATGTGTGAGTGACGCTTTCAAGTTAATTGGCTGCTCAGTGACCACAGTCAATCAACAGAGGAGAGAGAGCATAAAAAAGGAGCTTGCACCAAAGTTCAAAGGCATATGCGGAGATGATACACCAGTTACAGCACTTGGATTGTTTGGTGACAATCTTACTGAACAATCAAGGCATTTGGATTCCACTAAGGACATACACATGACAGCAAATACAGCTGCTTTTTTAGGGAAAGGGAGGGGGGACGGGCACAAATACAACCCAAACCTCTCCACACAAGGCAAAGGACAATATGCTGGTAACAAACAACAGTGGAAACCAAGAAGTCAGTATCAACAGCAACAACACTCACAACAAAAATCAGGGAAAGGATACAACTCCTCCAACAAGAACAAACAGAGTCAAAAGCATAAGCATTAGATGTGAATGTAAGTAATTGTTTACATGCCTTCAATCTTGTAAATACACAAACAAATTTCGTAGATGGCAAAACCAAACAATACTTTGATAGTTGGTCGAAAATAACTCAAGACAGTTGGATTTTAAAAGCAATCTGTGGATATGAAGTTGAACTTGGCACACAACCTATACAATGTGTTAATCCATTGCCCATACATTTTGCAGACATAGAAAAAGAACAAAATAATTTAGAAATTGATCGATTCTTACGTTGTGATATTATAAAACCTGTGCATAAGTCTGAACAGGATGAATTCATATCGAACATTTTTGCAAGACCAAAAAAGGATGGATGCATACGTATTATTTTAAATCTTAAACAGTTTAATCTCAATTGCAATATCATCATTTTAAAATGGAAACACTCCAAACAGCAGTTAATTTGATGACACAGAATTGTTTTTTTGGGTCAGTTGACATATCAGATGCATATTATTCTATACCCATTAAATCAAGTGATAGAAAATATTTTTGGTTTATGCATAATGGGAAGAAATACCAGTTCACATGTCTAGTAATGGGATTAACAACAGCACCCAGAGTGTTTACTAAAGTGCTAAAGCCTGTTTTTGCGTCCTTACGAGCCTCTGGACATATAAGTACCACGTACATTGATGATTCATACTTACAAGGTGAAACATATAAAGCTTGTTAATCAAATATTAATGCAACTGTTGGCCTTCTCAACCGTTTAGGATTAACCATTAATGTGTCAAAATCGTGCTTTGTACCAACTCAACAGATAGCATTTGTTGGATTCATTTTATGTTCAAAAACTATGACGATTCAATTGACCCAGGTCAAGGCTACAAAGATTATAGAATTTTGTAAAGAATTGTTAAAACAGTCCTATATTACCATCTTATTGTTTTTGCAGTTAATAGGGAAACTTGTAGCAAGTGAATCAGGAGTTGAATATGCGCCTCTATATTATAAACCATTGGAAAAAGAAAAAGAATTCAATCTTAAATTAAAGCGTGGAAAGTACAATGCATTTACGAAGTTGAATGATAACATCAAACTAGCTATACATTGGTGGGTGGACAATTTAGAGAGTGCGTATAAAAAGGTATCCCATGGGAATCCGTTACTCATGATACATTGTGATGCGAGCTTATAAGGCTATGGGGCATGTATAAAGGGTAAAGATTTGGAAACTAATGGGGTGTGGTCAGTGGAAGAACAGAAATTACACATTAATATTCTGGAATTAAAAGCATGTAAGCTTGCACTAATGGCATTGTGTAGTAACCAAAGAAACATGCATATACGGCTATATACAGATAATACAACATGTTGTGCATATCTAAACAAATTTGGGGGAAAGAGTTTTGAGTTGAATATTCTAGCAAGAGAAATTTGGATCTGGTGTATTGATAAAGGCATTCATTTAAGTGCGGCTCATATAGCTGGTGTTGCAAACGTTGACCGACTGTCTAGGAATTTCAATGACGACTTAGAATGGGCGTTAGACATGAGCATTTTTGACCAGATTGTTCAGATATGTGGACTGTATTAGATATTGACATGTTCGCATCACGCTTGAATAAGAAAATAGATCGATATGTGTCTAGGATTCCTCAGCCTTCTGCTTGGGCTGTTGAATAATTTATATATGTTTCCTCCTTTCAGTTTGATAACGAGAATACTTCAGAAAATAATACTAGACAAGGCAGAAGTAGTGTTAGTGGCTCCAATATGGACTACACAAACCTGGTGGCCTCAACTTCTTCATTTGCTAAGTCAACCAAGCTACTACTTGCCACACACAAAGGACATTCTTCGCCTTCTTCACAAACCGGATTATGTTCATCCGCTCAAGAAACTGATCCTGGGTGTTTTCAGACTGTCAGGGAAGCCTTATGCGCGAAAGGAATTCAGGAACAGTCTGCCAAAATCATCGTTGATGGATGGAGAAAATCTACCCAGAAACAATATGCATCGTTTATCAAAAGATGGTTACACTTTTGTAATAGAAAATCGAATTCTGAAACTAAGCCAAATATAAATGTAGTCCTTGAGTTTTTAACGGAATTATATGAATTAGGGCTTAGTTACAGTGCTTTGGGAACAGCTAGAGCTGCTATTAACGCTTTTACTACCATCTGTGATGGAGTTGACTTCAGTTCAAACAATCTGCCTAAGAGAGGTAATAACAGACCAAACTTTTCTAAACACCCAGTTGTTTGGGATGTCAATATTGTTTTGAACTATATATCAGAGGAAAATGATGATTCATTATTATTTCTGTCAGAAATGTTTATTGTTCTTATTACTAAGTGCACAGAGGTGCCAGACATTACATCTTATACATGTTGATGATATCATGTTGCATGCAGATCAGATTACAATTCATATAAGTCAATTGTTGAAACAATCAAGACCAAGTTATCACCTAGGGCCTGTAACTCTTTTCAAATATCCTAAAAATGAAAAATTGTGTATTGTGGATATTTTCAAACTATATTTACAAAGAACAGAAAATTTACGAAGTAGTTTAGAAAACAAATTACTTATAAGTACACAGTCCCCCCACAGAGGTGTTACTCGAGCCACAGTGTCGAGATGGGTGAAATCCATATTGGTTAAAGCTGATATTGATACCAAATTTACAGCTCATAGTACTAGGGCGGTCGCCACTAGCACAGCAACAAGAGGTCCATGAGGGCCTATGCTCTACTGGCATTGATCTGGCTTGTTTCAAAAGGAACCAATATGTCATCAATATTCAAATACCATCTAAGTTTGGTGAAGATCAGATAGTAAATGGAAGCTCTATTGTGTTCACAAGCTGTATTATAGCAATTTTGACAATTTCAAGGGCCATAATCCAGCCATGCATGGGTAGATCTGGCCGTTTTTTAGAAATGAATCTAACTACTGTATAAGTTTGATTGAGATACAATCAAAAATAAGGACTGTATCATGTTAACAAGCTTTTTTATACCAATTTTGACCATTTCAAGGGCCATAATTCAGTCATGCATGGGCAGATCTGGCTTGTTTTCGAAAGGAATCAAGCTCTCATGGATATCTAACTACTGTATAAGTTTGGTTGAGATACAATAAAAAAAAAAGACTGTATCGTGTTAACAAGCTCTATTATAGCAATTTTGAAAATTTCAAGGGCCATAATCCAGTCATGCATGGGCAGATCTGGCTTGTTTTCGACAGGAACCGAGCTCTCATGGATATCTAACTACTGTATAAGTTTGGTTGAGATATAATCAAAGACTGTATCGTGTTAACAAGCTCTTTTATAGCAATTTTGACCATTTCAAGCGCCATAATCCAGTCATGCATGGGCGATCTGTAGCTGGTTTTCGAAAGGAACCGAGCTCTCATGGATATCTTACAACTGTATAAGTTTGGTTGAGATACAATCAAAAGTGAAGACTGTATCGTGTTAACAAGAAATTGTTTACCGACGGACGCACACACTCACTCATGCACGAATCGCCACGACATAAGCCCTTCTGGCCTTTGGCCAGTAGAGTTAACAAGAGTACCGCAAACGGTACATAATACGCCCGTCAGGAACTTCTTTGTAAGTTTCCTCTTTGTTTTGATATATTGTTTGTTTGTAAAAAGTTAATAAAGTCGTTCAGGAATAAGTTGTTAAAGAATAATGGGAAACTATGAAAAATGCATAACATGCAGAAATTGACAAATATTCTAAGTCCAAAAACGGGCATAACTCATTCAAAAATTGACGAAATCCGAGGAAATGTGAACTTGATCTGTGACACATGATTACAAAGCCATATACATAATTTCAGCTCATTAATACATCAAAGCATGTAGAACAAAAGTGCGGAAAACAAAAATTCTAAGTCCAAAAAGGGGCATAACTCATTCAAAAATTGACAAAACCCAGGAAATATGAACTTGATCTGTGACACATCACTACAAAGCCTTATACAAAATTTCAGGTCAATAGTTCAAAGTGTGTAGGAAAAAAGTGTGGAAAACCAATATTCTAAGTCCAAAAAGGGGCATAACTCATTCAAACATTGACGAAATTCGAGGAAATGTGAACTTGATCTGTGACACATGATTACAAAGCCATATACATAATTTCAGGTCAATAGCTCAAAGTATGTAGGAAAAAAGTGCGGAAAACCAATATTCTAAGTCCAAAAAGGGTTATAACTCATTCAAACATTGACGAAATTCGAGGAAATGTGAACTTGATCTGTGACACTCAATACATCAAAGTATGTAGAAAAAAAGTGCGGAAAACAAATATTCTAAGTCCAAGAAGGGGCATAACGCATTCAAAAATTGACGAAATCCCAGTAAATATGAACTTGAAAAAGCCTTATACAACATTTCAGGTCAATAGCTCAAAGTATGTAAGAAAAAAGTGCGGAAAACCAATATTCTAAGTCCAAAAAGGGGCATAACTCATTCAAAAATTGACGAAATCCGAGGAAATGTGAACTTGATCTGTGACTCATGAATACAAAGCCATATACAAAATTTCAGGTCAATAGCTCAAAGTATGTAGGAAAAAAGTGCGGAAAACCAATATTCTAAGTCCAAAAAGAGGCACAACGCATTCAAAAATTGACGAAATTCGAGGAAATGTGAACTTGATCTGTGACACTTGATTACAAAGCCATATACATAATTTCAGCTCAATACATCAAAGCATGTAAAATAAAAGTGCGGAAAACAAATATTCTAAGTCCAAAAAGGGGCATAACTCATTAAAAAATTGACGAAATCCCAGGAAATATGAACTTGATCTGTGACACATCACTACAAAGCCTTATACAAAATTTCAGCTCAATAGCTCAAAGTATGTAAGAAAAAAGTGCGGAAAACCCGAACGGACGGACGGAGGGAGGGACATGACCATACCATAATACGTACCGTTTTTAAAAAACAGTCGTATAAAATGGATAACCTATGACAAAAAGTGGATAACATTGTGGCAAAAGGAGAAATTGCATGTTTTGTGCAATTTCTTCTTTTGTCACTATGTTTTCAAAAAGCTGTTTGCTGCAGAGGCGTCAGAAAGTGTCTATATGAGGGAAAGGGTTAAACAGATGACATTGAAAAAAAAAAGATCATTTCTATAAACAAGAGTATAACAAAAGCAATGCTGAGCGAACACCAACACTCGTTTGTTTATTTCTAAGGATAAAAAGGGGCATTACTGAATAATTATATTAAAGCCAGAGTTATGTGACATTGTATGTAAGTTTCATAGGAAAATGTTGAACGGTTTTCGAGTTATTAGGTGAGGTAAAGGTTTCGTGACGTCGCAGATGACAACAAGGGTATCACAACAGGCCAGCTTATTTTCTTTAAAGAATAGACAAGCTCAAAATTGATTAGAGTTGAAAACATTGTGGCCAAAGGAGAAATGTGCTCATTATGAACAAAATTTCCTTATGTCACATTGTTTTCAAAAGTCGTCTTCTGCAGAGGCATGAAAATAAATCTCTATGAGGGAAATGGTTAACTTTATAGCTTCATAACAAACAATGCAACTCATCATGTCCTTCACACATCATCTGTAAACATAAAACATTGATATTTAAACATTTGATCTTATTTTATATTAGAAAACACTTGCACTGCCTTAATTTGTAAGATGTTCTAGAATGGAATAAAATACTTTGGGATAGGTCTGTAATCTAGTTCAGCATCCTCCAGACTGACAGAACAGCTAACAAATGCATCAATACATTCCCTTCTGCACTGTACTGGTGCGAGAAACCCAAGAAACAGGTGTTGATGACACATTTGGAAATTTACATAATATGGCATTAACAATTAAACTTTCTCTTGTATATTCTTAAAATATTATATTGTGTAAAGTTAAATCAAGTCTCTTACCACAAACACGTTTGACAAAAGAACCCCGGGATTTTTTGTGTATCAGAGCAAACAGTCTACACATGATGGGGATAAAGACAGTCCTGTCTCGTATCAGTCTAAGAAGGTTCTGGATACTGTTTATGATGTCCTCCTCAGCTTTCTACAAAGTACAATACAAAGAGTTAAATTACCATTTGAATCTTTGAATTGGCAATTCCATCTTGAGTTATATCAAGTGTGTGTATAAAACAGGTCTGTTATTAAAGGGTAAAGCCTCGAAGAATAGATACCCTGCATCAAAATCTTAATGCAGAATAAAACATAATTATAATTACATTTTTGATTGTTGAAAATTGATGTTTTTTCTTGTAACTGACGGAATGTTTTGATGTAATGTAGCTGTATTTATTAGGAATGGGACCGAGTACTTGGTCGGGCGTCGCATTTTCACACCTTCGTCGTAATAGTGCTTTCAATTGTCGACATGTTTTAATTGGATAGTTGTACGAAATACACATCAATATGATTCGATAAGAACTGTTGCAATTGTTTTGAGTAATTGTTTGTCAAATCATTAGAACCAACCTCTATCATTCTTATCTATTCGCACAAAAGGAAAACTACAAATTACAACCATGCCTCCTGCTAAATCCGCCGTCTGGAAACATTTCAAGCGCACAGCAGACGACAAGCCAGTTAAATGCATGTTGTGAACATATTACGGACACCGCTTAATTCGAAAAACGAAAGAAAAAAAAACAATTCTGATTGTTCAATGTTCCGTATTTTCATAGATGATAAAAATATTCTTTTATTAAATGTATTGTTTATCATTCTTTGTATTGTTTTCCATCCACCATTTGACTTGCCTTTTTCCCCGCGACTTTAAAGAGATATACAGTCTGCACCCCAACCTTTGGATGTTTACACAAATGCAAATTCTGGATGTATTTGTTGAATAATTTTGTTTTCAATAATAAAACAACTATTTTTTTTTTCAAATATCAAATATTAAACGTAGAGGCGAAAATACCGCATGTTTGTTCTTATAAAATCAATTCAAATTTAATGCACGAGGACAATACTATTCTGAGAGACAAGACGTTTGATGAACAAATTTGTACAATGTGATTTCTTGCAAGTACCCGAGTAGTAATATCGGTACTCGTTCCCATCCCTAGTATTTATGATGCTTTCATGTCATGTTTATGTTTTGCAATGGAAGTGGGGACTTAGTACGTGACTACATGACATGTTTATGTTTTGCAATGGAAGTGGGAACTTAGTACATGACTTCAGTAAATATCATCTGGGCAACAGATATTCTTATGGGAAATATTTGCCACTAGAAATATGATTTCCTCATCCTGGTATACTGTCTTAATATATGCAATATCAAAATACAAATAAGGAAAGCAATAGGAAATCTGCAACTAACAAATGCTTGGGTCACCTCAATGTAGTCAGACTGGTGTCTTTTATGTTTGCAATTATTGATACAAGCATCCTAAAGCGATCTGATTAATCCTTTCTTACATACAACAAACAAGGCAAAAATCAAGTCGTCTGCTGTGGATGGGTCAAATTGTGTCTACAAGGAGGAAAGGGCTTAGTTTTTGCTAGGGTCAATGTGTTTTAAATTCACAGCATAAACTATGACTTTTCCTAGATTCTTACACATGACATTTGTGGTTTGTCATTTCTACAAAAGAAAATTTATATCCAGCTATACTAAACAAAATTATGTACCAAAAAGTAAATGTGGACAACGAATTGAGCGAACTTAGTGCGTTTTACTGGTAAAAGATTACATACCTGGGACTTTTTCTTGTGCAGGAAAGGAAGTAGAAGAGTGATCAATTTTTTACACAAGCTGGCGTCCATTACAAAACCGCTTATTCTTGTAAAGAGAAACAAGAGGGCCATGATGGCCCTATATCGCTCACCTGATTTAATAGAACTTCAATAGTTTTCAAAGTTTTTACTCTTTTTAGGCTAATACTTTTGGACAAGAAGATTTTTAAAGTTTTAACAATGCACATATAAGGAAAACAAGCTTCGCCCCCTGGCGGCCATGTTTTTCAACGGATCAAAAATATTTAAACAATCTTGGTAAAGGGTGCCCCAAGGAACATTTGTGCAAAATAATTTTTAAATCGAGCCAGTACTTTTGGACAAGAAGATTTTTAAAGTTTTAACAATGCACATATAAGGAAAACAAGCTCCGCCCCCTGGCGGCCATGTTTTTCAACGGATTGGAAATATTTGTACAATCTTGGTAAAGGGTGCCCCAAGGAACATTTGTGCAAAATAATTTTTAAATCGAGCCAGTTCTTTTGGACAAGAAGATTGTTAAAGTTTTAACAATGCACATATAAGGAAAACTAGCTCCGCCTCCTGGCAGCCATGCTTTTCAACGGATCGTAAATATTTGAACAATCTTGGTAAAGGGTGCCCTAAGGAACATTTGTGCAAAATAATTTTCAAATTGGGCCAGTACTTTTGGACAAGAAGATTTTTAAAGTTTTAACAATGCACATATAAGGAAAACAAGCTCCGCCCCCCCCCCTGGCGGCCATGTTTTTCAACGAACAAAAATATTTGAACAATCTTGGTAAAGGGTGCACCAAGGAACATTTGTGCAAAATTATTTTCAAATCGGCCCAATACTTTTGGACAAGAAGATTTTACAAAGTTTTAACAATGCACATATAAGGAAAACAGGCTCTGCCCCCTGGCGGCCATGTTTTTCAATGGATTGGAAATATTTGAACAATCTTGGTAAAGAGTGTCCCAAGGAACATTTGTGAAAATAATTTTCAAATCGGGCCAGTACTTTTGGACAAGAAGATTTTTAAAGTTTTAACAATGCACATGTAAGGAAAATAAGCTCCGCCCCCTGGCGGCCATGTTTTTCAACGGATTGGAAATATTTGAACACTCTTGGTACAGGGTACCTCAAGGAACATTTGTGCAAAATAATTTTCAAATCGGGCCAGTACTTTTGGACAAGTAGATTTTTTAAGATTTGACAATTTTTCCCTTTTCTGATGCCGCAGCAACCAAAGTTCTACTTGGAATTAATTTCTTTGAACAACTTTGATAGAGGACTACCTAAGGACCATTCCTGTGAAGTTATTTTGAAATCTGTTCATTGGTTTAGTAGGAGAAGTCATTTGTAGGAAATTGTTAACAGACGCCGCCGCCGACGACGACGACGGACGCCGGATGATCACAAAAGCTCACCTTGCACTTCGTGCTTAGGTGAGCTAAAAAACTAGAGGTTGTTTTTGGGAAAAACGTATGTCTCCCCCAAGGGGTATTTGTCTGGCTGACTGTATTTTGTCAGTTAGTGATTTATTTTAAACAAGAGGGCCATGATGGCCCTTGAATCGCTCACCTGATTTTTTATTTCTTTTCACTTTAGCTATATAAGCCTCGCCCCCTGGCAGCCATAGTTTCCGACCAATCAACTTGGCTTGAAGGAATCTGATAGAGGGTCACCCTAGGAACATTTCTACAAAATTATTTGAAAATCGTCCAGATACTTTTGGAGGAGAAGATTTTTTAAGTTTTCACTATAGCCATATAATGCAAAATAACCCTGCCTACTGGCGGCCATGTTTTTTGACCAATCAACATGGCTTGAAGGAATCTGAAAGTGGGTCATCCAAGGAACATTTCTACAAAATTATTTGAAAATCGGGCCGACACTTTTGGAGGAGAAGATTTTTTAAGTTTGCACTATAGCCATATAAGGCAAAATAGCCTCGCCCCCCCCCCCCCCCCCCCCCTGGCGGCCATGTTTTTCGACCAATCAACATGGCTTCAAGGAATCTGATAGAGGGTCACCCAAGGAACATTTCTACAAAATCATTTGAAAATCAGCCTGACACTTTCGGAGGAGAAGATTTTTTAAGTTTTCATTATAGCCATATAAGGCAAAATAGCCCCGCCCCCCTGGCGGCCAAGTTTTTTGACCAATCAACATGGCTTGAAGGAATCTGGTAGAGGGTCATCCAAGGAACATTTCTACAAAATTATTTGAAAATCTGCCAACCAGTTTGGGAGAAGAAGAATTTTGAAGTTTTTTTCGTTTCGTTGCCATGGAAACAAGAATTCTACATGGATCCCAACAAATTTGAAGAAATTCTGGTGAGGTCATTAAGAGGATGCTTTCTGTGAAGTTTCATCCCAATTGACCCACTGGTTACTGAGGAGAAGATGTTGAAGATTTTTTAAGTTTATACTTTGGCCATATAAGGCAAAATAGCCCCCGCCCCCTGGCGGCCATGTTTTTCGACCAATCAACATTGCTTGAAGGAATCTGATAGAGGGTCACCCAAGGAACATTTCTACAAAATCATTTGTAAATCAGCCTGACACTTTCGGAGGAGAAGATTTTTTAAGTTTTCACTATAGCCATATAAGGCAAAATAGCCCCGCCCCCCTGGCGGCCGCGTTTTTTGACCAATCAACATGGCTTGAAGGAATCTGGTAGAGGGTCATCCAAGGAACATTTCTACAAAATTATTTAAAAATCTGCCAACCAGTTTGGGAGAAGAAGAATTTGAAGTTTTTTTCGTTTCGTTGCCATGGAAACCAGAATTCTGCATGGATCCCAAAATTTTGAAGGAATTCTGGTGAGGTCATTAAGAGGATGCTTTCTGTGAAGTTTCATCCCAATTGACCAACTGGTTACTGAGGAGAAGATGTTGAAGATTTTTTAAGTTTTCACTTTGGCTATATAAGGCAAAATAGCCCCCGCCCCCTGGCGACCATGTTTTTCGACCAATCAACATTGCTTGAAGGAATCTGATAGAGGGTCACCCAAGGAACATTTCTACAAAATTATTTGAAAATCGGCCTGACACTTATGGAGGAGAAGATTTTTTAAGTTTTCATTATAGCCATAAAAGGCAAAATAGCCCCGCCCCCTGGCGGCCATGTTTTTTGACCAATCAACATTGCTTGAAGGAATCTGATAGAGGGTCACCCAAGGAACATTTCTACAAAATTATTTGAAAATCAGCCTGACACTTTTGGAGGAGAAGATTTTTTAAGTTTGCACTATAGCCATATAAGGCAAAATAACCCCGCCCCCCCTGGCGGCCATTTTTTTCGACCAATCAACACGGCTTGAAGGAATCTGATAGAGGGTCATCCAAGGAACATTTCTACAAAATTATTTGAAAATCGGCCTTACACTTTCGGAGGAGAAGAATTTTGAAGTTTTTTCGGTTTCGTTGCCATGGAAACCAGAATTTTGCATGGATCCCAAAAATTTGAAGGAATTCTGGTGAGGTCATTGAGAGGATGCTTTCTGTGAAGTTTCATCCAAATTGACCCACTGGTTACTGAGGAGAAGAAGTTGACGCACGACGCACGACGGACGACGGACGCCGGACAAAAGGCGATCACAATAACTCACCTTGAGCAAAGCTCAGGTGAGCTAAAAAAGGGCAATAACTCATCCAAAAGTAGGTCAAATTAAACGCCCTCGTAATATGCACAACTAGACGTTGTACCGATGACTTCTGTGAAGTTTCATAGAAATGTGGCAAAGGGGTTTTGAGATGAAGGCCGGACAAGAATGAAATGGCAATTTTAAGAAAGGGCAATAACTCATCCAAAAGTAGGTCAAATTAAACGCCCTCGTAATATGCGCAACTAGACGTTGTACCGATGACTCCTGTGAAGTTTCATAGAAATGTGGCTAAGGGGTTGTGAAATAAAGGCCGGACAAGAAATGTGGACGCCCTGACAGACAGACGGACAGACGGCGCAGGCAAAAGCAATATGTCTCCTCCGGAGGGAGGAGACATAATAAATCATTTCAGAGTTACCTAAAAACTGTAAAAATGCGGCCTCCGGAGTTTGAACAATATTTTCCTTTATTGACCTTGTTTCTGATCCAATATGACCCAACTTGACCTAGATATAATTCAGACAAACATTCTGACCAAATTTCAAGCTGCTGTAGCAAAAAATGCATCTTCTACAGAGTTAACAAGATGTTCCTTCAATTTGGCCTAGTGACCTAGTTTCTGACCCAATATGATCCATATTCGAACTTGACCTAGATATCATTAAGACAAACATTCTGACAAAATTTCAAACTTCTGAAGCAAAAAATGCGGCATCCAAAGTATTAACAAGATTTTCCTTCAATTTGGCCTAGTGACCTAGATTTTAACCCTGCATGACCCATATTCAAACTTGGCCTAGATATCATTTAGCTCAACAAGCTGCTGAAGCAAAACATGCAGCTTCTACAGAGTTAACAAGATTCCCTTCAATTAGGCATAGTGACCTAGTTTCTGACCCAATATGACCCATATTCAAACTTGACCTAGATATTTCTAAGACAAACATTCTGACAAAATTTCAAACTGCTGAAGCAAAAATTGCGGCCTCTGGAGTGTTAACAAGATTTTCCTTCAATTTGACCTTGTGACCTATTTTTTTACCCGACATGACCCATGTTCGAACTTGACCTACATATCATCAAGACAAACATTCTGATAAAGTTTCAACATGCTCAAGTTGAAAATGTGGCCTCCAGAGTGTTAACAAGATTTCGCTTCAATTTGACCTAGTGACCTTGTTTTTGACCTCATATGGCCCAGTTTCGAACTTGTCCAAGATTTGATGGAGATGAATGTTCTGATACACTTTCATGAAGATTGGATGCCAAAGGTAGCCTGTAGAGTGTTAACAAGCTGAAATGTTGACGACGCACGACGGATGCCGGACGCCGGACAAAATGTGATCACAATAGCTCACCTTGCACTTTGTGCATAGGTGAGCTAAAAATGGTAGTAATGGTTTTCCTCCATGGTGCGCAGGGTTATGGGGGTAAGCATAACAAACAAATTAATGTTGTATTGCAAGCAATCCAAAAGTCCCACACCGGACGAAGACAGCACATTGTGTATTGTATGTGCATTTGTTGACAAAAACAGCAATGCATACATTTGGGATACAGTCCTATCAAACATTTCTTATTTCGAACTTTGACATTTGAGGTTCAGGCCTGGGTCTTGTGCACGACATGCCACCTTATGATGGAGAACATGTGTGCCTAGTAACTTGGGAATCCTATGATGCATGGTTGAGATGCGGGACGGACGAGGTAGTCCTATCAAGCAGTTCTCATTTTGACCTTTGACCTCTAAGTGTGACTTTGACATTTGAGGTTCAGGCCTGGGTCTTGTGCGCATCACGCCACCTTATGATGGAGAACATGTGTGCCTAGTAACTTGTGAATCCTATGATGCATGGTTGAGATGCGTGCCAGACAAGGTACAGTCCTATCAAACAGTACTCATTTTGACCTCTAAGTGTGACCTTGACATTTGAGGTACAGGCCTAGGTCTTGAGAGCGACATGCTGCCTCATCATAGTGAATGTTTGAGCCAAGTATCATGGAAATCCTATAATGCATGGTTGAGATGCGGGTCGGACAAGGTACAGCCCTATCAAACATTACTCATTTTGACCTTTAACCTCTAAGTGTGACCTTGACCTTTGAGTTGAACATTTGTGCCAAGTAACTTTGGAATCCTATGATGCATGGTTGAGATGTGAGCCGGACAAGGTACAGTCCTATCAAACAGTACTCATTTTGACCTTTGACCTGTAAGTGTGACCTTGACATTTGAGGTACAGGCCTGGGTTTTGTGCGTGACACGCAGCCTCATCATGGTTAACGTTTGTGCTAAGTTTCTTTGAAATCCTATGATGCATGGTTGAAATGTGAGCCGGACAAGGTAGTCCTATCAAACAGTACTTATTTTGACCTTTGACCTCTAAGTGTGACCTTGAAATTTGAGGTACAAGCCTGGGTCTTGTGTGTGACATGCCGCCTCATCATGGTTAACATTTGTGCCAAGTTTCTTTGAAATCCTATGATGCATGGTTGAGATGTGGGCCTTACAAGGCTAGGTTGGACTGACAGACAGACATACGGAATCAACCAAAACTATAGTCCCCAAACCGATCTTCGATCGGTAGGTGACTAATAACTCCTTCTTGTCAGGATAAATAGTAGTAGTACTGGTTACTTGCTCAGAAAATGCAATGATATAACTGAACAAGAGGCCCAAGAGAGCCAGTATCGCTCCACGGCCATAAGGCAAAAATCATATCTCCAAACAGCCCTGCCCCCTGGTGGCCATGTTTTTTACCAACCACTATGGCTTAAAGGAATATTGTAGAGTGTCACCCAAGGAATGTTTCTGCAAAATTATATGAAAATTGGCCTGACACTTTCGGAGGAGAGGATATTTTAAGTTTCCACTATAGCCATATAAGGAAAAATAGCCCCACCCCCTGGCGGCCATATTTTTCAATCAATCAACATGGCTTGAAGGAATCTGATAGAGGGTCAGCCTAGGAACATTTCTACAAAATTATTTGAATATCAGCCAGACACTTTCGGAGGAGAAGATTTTCACTAGTCTATGGTCATATAAGGCAAAAAAGCCATGTTTTTCGACTAATCAACATGGCTTGAAGGAATCTGATAGAGGGTCACCCAATGAACATTTCTACAAAATTATTTGAAAATCGGCTGAACGCATTCGGAGAAGAACATTTTTTAAGTTTTCACTATAGCTATATAAGGCAAAATGGCTCCACCCCCTGGCGGCGATGTTTTTCAACCAATCAACATTTCTTGAAGGAATCTAATAAATTATTTGAAAATTGGCCTGACACTTTCGGAGAAAAAGATTTTTTAAGATTTCACTATTTTTTTCTTTTGGTTCCCATGGAAACCACAATTATGGATGGATCAAAAAAGTTTGAAGGAATTTAAGAGAGGACATTGAGAGGATGCTTCCTATGAAGTTTCAACCAAATTGGCCAAGTGGTTATGGAGAAGTCATTTAAAGGAAAAAGTTAATGCATGCACGCACAACGGACAATTCGCCATGACATAAGCTCGACTGGCTTTCAGCCAGTGGAGCTAAAAATATTAAAAGCATCATAAAACACCATACAAAGTACCATAAAAACAATAGAACTGACCTATATTTCTGGCCTTGTGGAACATCCGACCATGCCCATAGATCACATCAGATATAAACTGATCCATGCCTAAATCAAGAATGTGCATCACATTGATACTAACTATGGCGAGGATCTTCCAGATGATCTCGTTCCGGATGTTACAGAGATTCAAGACGATGCATGTAACGATGATTTCTGTGATGGTGAACCACATGTGGTGATAAAAGTATCGGTAGAAGTCCTCGCTGTAATAACTGAAGTAACTCCACCAGGAAAAGTAGTGTGGGTAGCTGTATAGAAAGACATTAACTGAGTCAGTGCATGGCAAAAGGTAGATGCAGGCATTTCTGAACAATGTTGGTTTGGATTAGCTTGTACATTTGCTCAGACTTAACCCTTTCCAACATACAGCAAATCTGCAGCAGACGGCTTTGAAAATGTCTACTGAAAATATGGAAAATCTCTAAAATTGTAGATTGAACCTTTTCCCTCATATAGACGCTTTCTGACGCCTTTGCAGCAGACGACTTTTTGAAAACATAGTGACAAAAGAAGAAAGTAATTTCCTCTTTTGCCACAATGTTTTCCACTTTTGGTTATCCATCCAATTATAAAGATTTTCTATTTTTTGACAAAATATGCTCAAAATATGCTCAAAGTCGTCTGCTGTAGAACTGTTGTATGAGGGAAAGGGTTAAGGGGAAATTCTGAACAATGTCGGTTTGGATCAGCTTGTACATTCTCTCAGTCTTAACCCTTTCCCAAATACAGCAAATCTGCAGCTTTGAAAATCTCTGCCCAAAAATATGGTTTAATTACTAAACAAGAGGGCCATGATGGCCCTAGATCGCTCACCTGAGTTATGCAATGAGTTTTCTAATGCAAAACACATGACAAAGTCTCAAACTGCTGAAATAAAAAAATGCAGTCTCCAAAGTGTTGAAAAGATATTGACCTAGTTTTAGAGTCAACATGACCCATATTCGAACTTGACCTAGATATCATTAAGACAAACATTCTGACAAAGTTACAAAGCTGTTGAAGCAAGAAATGGGGCCTCTAGAGAGTTAACAAGATTTTCCTTTGGCCTTGTAACCTAGTTTTTGACCGTACATGGCACATATTCAAAGTTGGCATATATATCATTAAGTCAAACATTCTGACAAAGTTTCAATAATTTCAAGTTAAAATGCAGCCTCCAGTGTTTACAAGATTTTCCTTCAATTTGACCTAGTTATACCCAATATGACCCATATTCAAACTTGGCCTAGATATCATTTAGACAAACATTCTGGAATTTGTTCAAGCTGCTGTAGAAAAAAGTGCTGCTACTTAGAGTTTTAATAAGGGTTCGAAATTAGCAGCAACAGGTAGCAAATTTGATACTTAAAATGGGAACTTGCTACTTGCTACATGAAAATAATCGCCCCATTTTGTTTTCGCTCGATGTTTTTTCCCCTATCAAACTCGATTATCAATTTGTTCAAAGAAACAAAATGTCAAGGTATTACACATAACATTACACCAGACTATAAGAAGTCCATCAATCGCTTTATTGAATGCATATGATTGTGACAATTCATGTGATTGGCAATTATTGATTTAAAACAAATAATCTTGGGTCAATTAGATAAATTAAATGAAAGGTAAAAGCTTGCTTATGTTATTGTTTATTTTGCTATTGCTACCTGAAAGATGAATGTGCTACCTACTTTAAAGCAGGTAGCAAGTACTTGATACAAGCCAAAAAAAATAATTTCGAACACAGAGTAAAAATTGCGGCCTCTAGTGTAAACAAGATTTTACTTCAATTTGGCCTAGTGACATACTTTCACCTGACATGACCCATATTCAAACTTAGCCTATATATCATCAAGACAGTTATTCTGATAAAGTCTGATAAACTTTCAACATGCTCAAATTAAAAATGCAGCCTCCAGTGTTAACAAGATTTTCCTTCAAGTTAACCTAGTGACCTAGTTTTTGAACTATCAATATGGACTGAATTTGCTGCAGCAACAAATGTTCTACTTAGAATATATATTTTTGAACAATTTTGAAAGAGCACCACCAAAGGAACATTCCAGTGAAGTTTGGTTGAAATTGTTCAAGTGTTTTAGGAGAAGATGCTGTTTAAAGCTAAAAGATAACGAAGACGTGTCAACAATTATCAATGATGGACAAAATAGATCCCTTTGCCTTCAGCTCAGGTGATCTAAAAATACTCCATACACGTTTTACCCTAATTTCCTATTCCTTAAATATAATTTATAATTCTTAATAATATCCCACATTCAGTTGCACTTTGAGACAATTGTAGCAAACTACATTTAAAAATATTGTTGCAAAAGGAGAAACTGATCATACATAGCATATTCCTTTTTGCCTCAATGTAGTTTAAGAAACGGTTAAATTGTACAATGAATCTGTAGCATGTTCAAGTAAAACTGTTGACCTATATATCTAAAGAATAACATTTTTTTTATGGACTATATATATATATAATGTGCATTTTATAAAAATATGACACCTGATAAAAAATAGCCTGTCAGGCTAAAAAATGGATGACTAGGATGTCATTACAAAAACCATTACTCTAGTTTACAGACACTACGGTTTATTTTACAATGTAATCTGCCTCAAAGTGTTTGACCATATATAAGGGCTCTCTCACAGTAATTGGGCATTCAATAATGGCTTTACAAGTGCATGATTCGCAAACCGAAAAGGTTGATGACATATGTATGGTGTGGATGTCCTTCTTTTTCTTTCTTTCTTTTTTTTATGCCGTTTTCAAACAGTTTTTCCCAGGAATCAGTACATACCAGGGGTTCGAAAGACCGACAAAAGTGCCGGTTTGGACCGGAATTCGAATCCCTAGACCGATTGCAATCTTAAAACTTATAAAATTTCGTTAATACCTACGCTATACATGTCACTGTGTAAACAAACAAGAGGCCCATGAGGGCCTATGCTCTACTGGTATGGTTCTTTGGTCAAGGGCCATAATCCAGTCTTGAATGGGCGGATCTGGCTGGTTTAGGAAAGGAACCGAGCTCTCATGGATATCTTACTACTGTATAAGTTTGGTTGAGATACAATCAAAAGTGAAGACTATCGTGTTAAAAAGTTCTTTTATAGCAATTTTGACCATTTCAAGGGCCCAATCCAGTCATGCATGGGCGGATCTGGCTGGTTTTCGAAAGGAACCGAGCTCTCATGGATATCTAACTACTGTATAAGTTTGGTTGAGATACAATCAAACGTGAAGACTGTATCGTGTTAACAAGCTCTTTTATAGCAATTTTGACCATTTCAAGGGCCATAATCCAGTCTTGCATGGGCGGATCTGACTGGTTTTCAAAAGGAACCAAGCTCTCATAGATATCTAACTACTGTATAAGTTTAGTTGAGATACAATCAAAAGTGAAGACTGTATCGCGTTAACAAGCTCTTTTATAGCAATTTTGACCATTTCAAGGGCCATAATCCAGTCTTGCATTGGCGGATCTGGCTGGTTTTCGAAAGGAACCGAGCTCTCATGAATATCTAACTACTGTATAAGTTTGGTTGAGATGCAATTAAAAGTGAAGACTGTATCGTGTTAACAAGCTCTTTTATAGCAATTTTGACCATTTCAAGGGCCATAATCCAGTCATGCATGGGCGGATCTGGCTGGTTTTCGAAAGGAACCGAGCTCTCATGGATATCTAACTACTGTATAAGTTTGGTTGAGATACAATCAAACGTGAAGACTGTATCGTGTTAACAAGCTCTTTTATAGCAATTTTGACCATTTCAAGGGCCATAATCCAGTCATGCATGGGCGGATCTGGCTGGTTTTCGAAAGGAACCGAGCTCTCATGAATATCTAACTACTGTATAAGTTTGGTTGAGATGCAATTAAAAGTGAAGACTGTATCGTGTTAACAAGCTCTTTTATAGCAATTTTGAACATTTCAAGGGCCATAATCCAGTCATGCATGGGCGGATCTGGCTGGTTTTCGAAAGGAACCGAGCTCTCATGGATATCTAACTACTGTATAAGTTTGGTTGAGATACAATCAAAAGTGAAGACTGTATCGTGTTAACAAGAAATTGTTTACGGACGGACGCACGGACGCACGCACGCACGGACGACGGACACATCGCCACGACATAAGCCCTTCTGGCCTTTGGCCAGTAGAGCTAAAAACCAATAAAATCCTAGTAAGTACAGACACTCTTTGTTTCTAAAGCGTAGGATAACCATCGAGAGAGTCACTTACCGTGACGTAATCAAGATAAGCCGCCGATAATCGGTCCAGGAGGTGTGACAATCGGTTATATATTTACTCCCTTCTGTTTGACAGATAATGCATGTGTTAAAGGCTTCTTAAAAAGTGTTTGCTAATTACTAGTTGATCAGTTTAACATATTTTAATCGGTCCAAGTCCGGTCTGAACGGCTAATTGATAAATTATTTTTATTTTCGTTTCGGACCGTTTGTAATTTTCAAACTGTTACAAACGGTCTACGCTGTTTAAAACCATTATGGAACATTAAAGGTGCTTATAATTGGAAATGTTATTGATGTCGATAATTAGAATTCGATGTGTTATGACTCAAAAGTTTTATTGTGTATATATAATGCAGAAGTTTTGAGTTCATTTGCCTTTCGATACTTTATTGAAATGGCTCAACACAATTTACTTGCGATGTTCAAAATGTCAAATGACCGGATTGGCAACCCGGATCATGTTGACAAAGAGAACCGGATTGGGGAACCGGTTCATAATGACTCAAACAGTCGGATTGGCAAATCGACTGAGTTAGTATGTTGGGCTGGCAACCCAATTCATATGATCCGGCCTGGAAAACCGGTTGATCAAATGGGTAAACAAGAGGCCCAAGAGGGCCAGTATCGCTCCACGGCCATAAGGCAAAAATAAAATCTCCAAACAGCCCTACCGCCTGGTGGCTATGTTTTTTACCAACCACCATGGCTTAAAGGAATCTTGTAGAGTGTCACCCAAGGAATGTTTCTGCAAAATTATTTGAAAATCGGCCCGACACTTTTCGGAGGAGAAGATTTTTAAGTTTTCACTATAGCCATATAAGGCAAAATAGCCCCACCCCCTGGCAGCCATATTTTTCAACCAATCAACATGGCTTGAAGGAATCTGATAGAGGGTAAGCCTAGTAACATTTCTACAAAATTATGTGAATATCAGCCAAACACTTTCGGAGGAGAAGATTTTTTAAGTTTTCACTATGGTCATATAAGGCAAAATAGCCCCGCCCTCTGGCGGCCATGTTTTTCAACCAATCAACATGGCTTGAAGGAATCTGATAGAGGTTCACCCAAGGAACATTTCTACAAAATTATTGAAAATCGGATGAACACTTTCGGAGAAGAAGATTTTTTAAGTTTTCACTATAGCTATATAAGGCAAAATAGCCCTGCCCCTGGTGGCCATGTTTTTCAAACAATCAACATTTCTTGAAGGAATCTAATAAAGGGTCACTCAAGGAACATTTCTACAAAATTATTTGAAAAATCAGCCTGACACTTTTGGAGGAGAAGATTTTTTAAATTTTCTCTTTAGCCATACAGGCAAAATAGCCCCGCCCTGTGACGGCCATGTTTTTTTACCAATCAACATGGCTTGAAGGAATCTGATAGAGGGTCACCCATGGAACATTTCTACAAAATTATTTGAAAATCTGTTGAACACTTTTGGAGAAGAAGATTTTTTAAGTTTTCACTATTGCAATATAAGGCAAAATAGCCCGCCCCCCTGGCGGCCATGTTTTTCAACCAATCAACATTTCTTGAAGGAATCTAATAAATAAAGAGTCACCCAAGGAACATTTCTACAAAATTATTTGAAAATCGGCCTGACACTTTTGGAGAAGAAGATTTTTTAAGTTCTCACTATTTTTTGCTTTCGGTTGCCATGGAAACCAGAATTTCGAATGGATCAAAAAAAAATTGAAGGAATTTAGTAGAGGACATTGAGAGGATGCTTCTCATGAAGTTTCAACCAAATTGGCCAAGTGGTTAGGGAGAAGAAGTCGTTTAAAGGAAAAAGTTAACGCACGCACGCACGACGGAAAATTCGCCATGACATAAGCAGCCAGTGGAGCTAAAAATGGGATGCGTTTTCAATCATGAAAAGTGGATCGGTACATGAGCAAATGCTAAAGAGAGAAAAAGAAAGCTCAGTAGTGGGCATTTGAATTCTTTAAAGCTGGACTCAGACATTCGGTTGAGGCAGATTCCTTCAGTCTCGGAATGTATAAATAAGGAATCTGACAAAATAGAGGCTGCTGTATGCCGACTAATAAGAACTGCTTACACTGTCACTAAAAGCCATATGCCGATATCTATGTACGCAGAGCTCTGTGAGCTACAATTATGTTACGACACGTGTCTGACAAAAAATCTGTACCAAGAAGACAGTGTTTTGTACGGAGTTTATAACTCTTATTTCCCAGTCTCTTGACGATAGTCTAATAGAAAAACTCAGACATTTGACCCATTACTTATATTTCGCAAATGGCGTTCTGGATCCTATGGAAATAGTAAAGGAAGGCATAACAAAGCTTATATAAATTTAAGTCGGATTGGCACAGGGGCGAACTCTACATCATTTAATGAGCTGCATAATTGAGAAAAGTAGTGGCTAAGCTGCAACATAACGCAAACTTTACCTTTAAAGACAAGTGAATTAGCATACTTACCTAAAAACAGAATTATGGTCGATATATTTTACATGGTAATTCAAAAACAACAAAGACATTCTTTTTAGTAAAAGGTTTATTTGTATATAGACAAAGCAATGATAACCCTACAAACAAAGCAGTAAATAAGATAAAAATGTATGGGGGGGGGGGGTACATACATCCATGACTGACAAACTAGCACCATGACACATTCCACATTGTATCAAGAGACAACTTGTAACTTTGATTGAATCGATAGATCACATTCAGCATTTTTTTCAACTTTTGACATTTTTATTATGCAGCCATACGGACATCACCAATTTATTCAAATTTCATTACAGGGAAGCAGTACTGAACCTTCAATCAGTCATGGCACTCTTTCAAAGTGACGTGTTTACCATCATGACAGAGTGGTCACATATAAAAGAACTATCTTGCACCCCACTGACTACAATTTCCATGGAATCAGTCATTGTATGACACTTTTTGAAAGCCCCTTTCAGAGTTAAACTTTAAAAGTAATAAAACAAGTATAAAAATTCACTGACCCAAAGACTGTTATACAATACAAACATGAATTGAATACATCCAAGTTTGGGGAGAAAAATCAAACAAACAACATGCATTTAAGCCTTCAGTCTAAACCACTGTCCCGCCTGTAGATGCATGTTGATACATCTGTGGCAGATGACTGAAAACAGGGTGGCAAAAGGAGAAATTGCTCATTTTAACCCTTTCCTTTATACTACAATTCTGCAGCAGACGACTTTGAACATATTTTGTCAAATAATTGAAAATCTCTATAATTGAATGGATAACCTATGACTAAAAATGGAAACCATTGTGACAAAAGGAGAAATTGCACGTTTTGTGCAATTTCTTCTTTTGTTACTATGTTTTCAAAAAGCCGTCTGCTGCGGAGGCATCAAAAAGCGTCTATATGAGGGAAAGGGTTAAGCAATTTCTCTATTTGCAACAATGTTTTCAATTCTCTTCAGTTATTACTTCTATTTTCCACATACAACAAATCAGTAGCAGATGACTACTTTAAAAACCTCTTGGAAAAAATATCGAATTTCAACATTATAAGGGAAAGTTTGTCATTGAAAGAAGTTGAAAACATTGCGGCAAAAAGTGTCAGCTGCAGGAGCATCAGAAAGAGTCTATATATAGGAAAGTATTAAAAATGACTGTGTACAGTTTATCAGGGTTTCACTTACTATGTTTTCAACTGTATTTCAGTTATATCATGGCAACCATAGACATCATTTATCCCTAGGTGACTAGTAAATTGAAGGGGGGGGGGGGATTTGCCTTGCCCAAGGGTAAACACACCATGAACAAACATCAAGCTGGTGTGAGATCCATTTGGCCACAGTTGACAACCCTTTCCAAGTTCCCACATACAATAAATCAGAAGCAGATGGAGTTTGAAAACATATAACATAAAAAATTTCCATAAAGGAGGGATTTATAATTAAATAGATCTGAAAACATTGTGGCAAAGGGAGAAATTGCTCATAATGAACAATTTCTCCTCTTGTCGCAATGTTTTAAAAATTCATCTGCTGCAGAAACGTCACAGAAAGCGTCTGTTTGTGAGAAAGGGTTAAGGTAATGAGATTTTCCCAAGGTTTTCATCTCACCTTGAACCATTTACAGAACACAAAGTTCTGTTTCACAACTATGTAACCATTAAATCAACCCACAGCAGATTTATAAACATAGGCTGAGAAGTTGTTGTAATAAACAAGACCATTTCTCAGTAGAATCTCTTGTACAGTTTATAACTCAACCAAATCCTATGCTCTTGGTACTCTTAAGAAAGGTCTCACTGAGAGTAATAATCAGCAACACTGGGTTTGGCATCAAAAGTTTTAAAATTATCATGAAGTAAACCTTATATATCTCTCTCTCTCTCTCTCTCTCTCTCTCTCTCTCTCTCTCCTCTCCTCTCCTCTCCTCTCCTCTCCTCTCCTCTCCTCTCCTCTCCTCTCCTCTCTCTCTCTCTCTCTCTCTCTCTCTCTCTTTTTAGCAGAGACTGTCAATTATACTGTTGTAATGGCTAACTCTGTACAATGACGTGGTTCAATTATACTTTGTAATGCCTAATTCTGTACAATGACTTAGCATAGACCGTCAATCATACTGTTGTTATGGCTAACCCGTACGAAAACATTAGGTGGAATCCGCCTAAAATAAGGCGGATTCCGCCTTAAAATTGTACAACATTTTAAATTTCCTGCTAAAATAAGACGGACATGGAATTTCTTTCAAATTCCGTCTAAGGTCTGCAAATTTCCGCCTAAGAGCTAGGTGGATTCCGCCTAAAGGTAAGGCGGAAAATTTTATTCTGGGAGGAAAAAGGAACTCTGATAAAATTCTCAACAGACATAAGGTGGATTTTATAACTCTGCTATTTTCGCAAGTGCCTTTAGACGGAATAAAAAACTTTGAAAGAGTCTTAGGCGGATTTTTTTACTTTTCCGTTTAAGAAAGCAAATAATTAAGGCGGAACTTTGGACATTGAATGATAAAAGTGACTCAATCATGAAATTTTTAAAACATATTCTATGACTTGTACTTGTGTATCTGTGTGCCATCATGTACGTGTTGCTTTCAACATTATTTTAGCTATATATGGTCACCATTACTTTAGCTACAGACCCTAAGGCCATACATAATTGAATCAGATAACTTTTAAAAATGTTGTAACGTAAGAAAAGATGAACAATTTCTTCTTTTGCAACAATATTTTCAACCATATTCAATAATAATCTTTCCATTTAGAGATTTTCTATATTTTTCCCTTTTAAGTTTTTAAAACCCATTGCTTTATTGTGTGCATGTGGAAAGGGTTAACAGTTAAAATATAGAGGGAAAATTGCCAGTTGCCAGTTTCCAACAATTTCTCTTTTTCCTATTACATTTTCAAAAGTCATGACATGCAGCAGCAACATAAGTTGACTTTATTTAAGGGCCTTAGGCAAAGGGTAATACATTTGAAATGCCTTAGAATTCACACTAGGGTGACTAGGCAGTTACCCAGTCAATTTCTGAATATTAATGTTTTTACAACAAAAAAGTCATTAATTATTATTTAAATTTTAATAAACGTCATTTTTGAGGAATACATGTACATACATCTTAATCCTTATTGACAAAAAAATCTAATTCTTAGAGAGTTACCATTTAATGATTTATAAATTAACAACAAGTACATGGTTGTGTAGATTTACACAATATTGTGCATGTGCTACTTTAGCTGTCCTTCCTTCTTGTTCACATTTCCAACATGCAAATGCGCCATTGTATTGTATGTGATTGCACAAAATACTTCTTGAAGGGAGATCAGCAGTTCCACACAGAACTATTCCCTTACAATTGAATAAACCATTTACTGACGGAGACTCACATTCTATTCCTTCAAACATCTCTATCATACTTTTTTGGAATGGTTTAAGAATTAATGTACTCATATTTGGCTTTTTATCTCCAAACCAAAGGCTGGCAAGGAGCATGTTTTCGTTTTTTCACTCTAAATTTATATGGTAGTTCATTAATTATCAGAAACAAAGACCATACTGAAACATTGCTACTTTTGAAGACTGCAGTTCCATCTGTATTAAATGAAAAAGAAATATTGTTAGGATTATTAAGAATACCACCTTTCCCTAAATGAGATTTATAAACATCACCATCATAAATGTCTTCATGCATCTGGTTTTTGCTAGTGAAATTTGTGTTGAAGCCTTTTCATAAAACCCTTCCTGTTTGAATAAATGTTGTATTTGACTTTTAAGTGGCATTTCAAGGAAATATCTTGCAGATTTCTTGTCAAAATTATTGTCACAATCTTCGTGAGGGCATTTTCTAATGTTTAAATTATCTATTACATGTATTCATAAACAATATGAACAGTAGTAATGACGTACCAGGGGATTTTTAAAATTTCTAAAAAACTATTTAATTTCATGAAGTGTAGTACAAAGGTTGTGTCCAGATGGCAATACTAATGAAATAATTTTTAAAAGCTGCTGAATAGCATCCCCTATAAGGTTAAACTTTGATGTGGACACAGCAAGCAATAGCATGAAAGCACCAAGAGTTACTGAACAACCAGGATACAAAGGCACAGAATCAATGTCATCCCTTTCTTCATCATTTATTGTAGAACTAAGTAAAGATGAATCCATTGTCATGTAGTCTTCTGTGTCAATTTCATCACCACTAATAGCATAGTCTGTACGTTTTACAAAGTCTGCATGTTCCAACAATTCTTGTCTATTTCCTCTTTCTTCAGTTTTCCAAACATCATCAAAGCTAAAGGGTATATGATCACTCTCTTGATTGGCTTGTACATCATTGTTTTCCTGAAAAAATATGAAATAATAAGTGTATTTTTAATTATACAAGTGCAATATTAGTTTTTTGGCTAAAATTTGTTTGTATACCTGAATTGGCTTCCAGAATTCTCGACTCCAGTTTCCAAAGAATATTCTACAACAGTTTATAAAGATGTGAATGGATAATGGCAACTTCTTTTGTTGTATAATCACTACATTAATATAATGTTAATAGTAATAATAATGTATGTTAACACTAATAAAAATGTATGTAAAATTAAAAATAAAATGATTATTATTTTCTGAATGAATGTATAAATAAATATATTGTGTTTGAAATGCTAGAAATTAAATATTTTTTGGATATTATCAGGATGGAGCAGACGATCGAACACGAAGGCGGGACGGGAGGGGATCTCTACCCATGAAGACATTGTGGGAAAAGAATGATCAATGTCTCCTTTTGCCACAGTTTTTTCAACTCCATTGAATATATATATCTTTTTTTTCATTTATAAAGTTTCGATTTTTTTTTACTAAATGTTTTCAAAGTCGTCTGTAGCAGATTAACTATTTAAATAATCAACCGACAGGTAATCAAGCATCGATAATTAGTCAAACATGATACCGCTTTTGTTTATGACACTTGTGTGTTAAACCATCCATTCACACCTATATAATCTGATAATGGGGTCGAGAATTCTTGGGGTCGAGATATCTGTCTACCCCTAAATTACACATAATCAGATAACAAATCGGTACAAGTCAGGGAAATATGGACTTATTGTCAATGATAATAAATAAACTTCATATCTGAATGTCTGTAACACTCAGTTGACGATCAAAATCGCCGAAAAGAGTAGACGTATCCGTCCTAATACGCAATGTTATGTAGTTATCGTCATGTTGTCAAACATTATGGGCGCTGCCATTTTGTTTGCACAGGAAATATTCTTTGCGCATGCGCAAATACATGAAACTCCGACTCCGCTTGAAAAACAAGTTGAAAGTTGAATCGAATCGATACCGCAGAATTTTATAGGATCCTTTTTAGATTATTATTATGAATCGTTATGTAAAGGTCGAGATTTAAGCATATTCTTATTTGAAACGACCCGATAAAAGAAGAATCACATGTCTGCTAGCTACCAGACTCATTATAAAAAGGTTTTCAATGGATCTGCTGTAAATGATATGAGCCGTTCCATGAGAAAACCAACATTATAAGCTCTGCGTAATGTATCGTACCAAATCAGCCTGCGCAATCCACGCAGGCTCATCCGGGCCGACACATTCAGTCTCGGTGTGATAGAGGTATAGAGTAACGATTCCTGAAACAGAAAATCCGCAGGAGGCGAAAAATGTCTATCCGGGCTAGCCTGCGCGGCATGCCTAGGCTAATCTGGATCAATACTTTAATACGCAGAGTCAATATAATGTTGGTTTTCTCGTGGGACGGCTCAATTATCTAAGACATTGCAAATATACTTTAAATATACATTTTATGAATAGTTCATGATCAATTACTCCTTTTCCTATATTGTTGTTATCTAAGACGTCCGCATAAAGAAAATGATTGACTTCATAGCTGCTAGATTAATTACTCCTTTTTGTTTTATAATGTGAGAAAATCAAGGTGAGTCCAGGCTCGGATCAAACTACGCAAATAGCAAGTGATCTGAACCTTAAAGTACTACGCAAATGTTCTGTGATTCGATTTCCAGAGACAAATAAAGGAATAACAATTAAAAGGGCATGTCAATATAGGCTAACCCTTGCCCATATATAAATCTCTTACCAATTTTCTTATTTCATTCCGTCTCAAAACGAAATGAATTATTCGAAAAAATTGTAATTATTATTGTTAAATAGCTCTAGTTTATAAAATCTGCATGATATTGTGTTGTGGGTATGTGGGTATACTTTGGTCATTTACAAGTTGTCTGCTTCGGTTACGATGTATGGGGGAAAGGGTTAAAGAGCACCACATAACTTAAGTTATATTCACTTAAACAAGGAAAACTGATTAAAAGTTAATAAAATGTAAGCCTTCGTTTGTCTGATTATTTAAAAGAACAAAACTAAACTGGTCGTGACGTAATTTTTGAATGAAATTTAGAAATACTTACCAGTTGATATGCACACTTCTGTTCTCTTTGAATTTCAGTCGTTTGGTTTCTTATCCATTGTGATTCTACAATCTCATGGTCAATTTCTTCATCATATTTATAACGGCCGTAAGGTCCTCGTTTTCGGGATTTCCTTGGTTTATCCGCCATTATAATATAAACTAATTCTTGATCTAAAGGCCTCAACTTTTACAAAGCATAACAATGAAGCGCAATTGAGGATGTTAGTGGGATAAATATTTACTCGTATTAACACGTTTTGTTAGATTATCATTAATTATCCCGCTGACCGCCCCACGCATTCTTTAGATAAAACCCCAAGCGCTGTACCTAATATGATATATATAAGCTGTCCCATAAAGCACCGGACGTTTCGTGGCCGTTATAACCGTTGAATCAAGAGTTCAAAAATCGCAGATTCTAATAATATCAAAATGTAGCTTGTGTTTATTGTTTGGAAGACAATTAAGTCACTTTCTGTTTTGGGACATGAAAGTAAAAAACTCAAACTTCTTGGATCCTTTGATGTATATGACTTGGTCAAATTTGATTTGCCCTGGGATCATCGTGAAAATTGGTGGTAAGTACACATTTAATTTTCCAATGAACGTTTTTTTCTTTTTTATGTAGTCTTATCGATACAAATTCGCGTTTTTTGTCTACGTATGTTTGTAATTTTTAAAAAATAAGCCGTTCCGCGAGAAAACCAACATTGTGGACTGCGTAATGTATCGACGCAGATCAGCCTCACATATACCGTCTCAGGGAGAAAGAGGTAGAGAGTAATGATTCCTGAAGATTGATTGATTGATTGGGTTCTAACACCGTTTTAAACAATTTCTATGTCATATCACGACGGCCAGTTCACCTACTCGTGTATTTCCTGGTTTTCTCACACCAGTACTTAACACAACAATCTTCCCAAGCAACTGGCTGCTTTTCCAAATAGACTTAGTCCATTGGTGGAAGACAAATGACGCATGTCGCATTTACTTTTGTCAAAACGTCGGAAAGAAAGTTGGCCGAGCCAGGATTCGAACTCACAACCCCAGGATTGACAGTCCGCGAAAAGCGTCTGCCCGGATTAGCCCTTGTGGCATGCATGCTTAGGCGGATCCGGGTCGATACTTTACGAAGAGTCGCGGAACGGCTCAAATACTTATTTGGTATGAAGTATGCAAATGTAAAGCCTATATAACAATCGTCAAAACATGTCACTATTGGTACTTTGATTATTTTACTCGTCTGCTAAATTAAAGATGGCCGACTTAAAGAAAATATGCACCTACCGAACTCAATCACTTGAGCTTATTTTATGACTATGATAAGTCTTTTACATCACATTCTTCATTTCGATCACAGTCTTATATGTTTTATTTAGTTGTATTCGAACGAGCGATTACTTGCTATTGATTCGCCGATCTAATTCGAAATTTCTCGTGAATAAAAATACATCGTCTGCTAACAAATTAAAACTTGAAATTGAATAGAACAAAACACTTGTACTTAATTTTAGAAATTATAATGATTTCACTTGAGATGATTAACAACAATTAGCGCAAATGTCAATGATTCTCCTCAACCATATATTTGATCAATATGATATTTTAGTGGTGAACGAGAATGAACACATTGAAGGAAAAAATACCATAATCTGAATTACCGGTCGTATTTTTGTGATCGCCTTTTGTCCGTCGTCAACATTTGCTTGTTAACACTCTAGAGGTAACATATATTGCATCCAATATTTATATAAGTTAAAAAGAACATACATTTCCATCAAAACTAACAAGTTTGAAACCGGGTCATGTGGGGTCAAAAACTAGGTCACTCAGCCAAATTTAAGGAAAATCTTGTTAACACTCTGGAAGCCATATTTTTTACCTGAGCATGTTAAAACTTAATCAGAATGTTTGTGTTAGCAATATTTCGAATATAGGTCATGTCGGGTGAACAATTAGGTCACTAGGCCAAATTTAAAGAAAATCTTGTAAACGCTCTGGAAGCCCCATTTTAAACTTGAGCATGTTGAAACTTTTTCAAAAAGGTTGTCTTGATAATATCTAGGCCTAGTTCGAATATGGGTCATGTCCAGTCAAAAACTAGGTCACTAGGCCAAATTTAAGGAAAATCTAGTTAACACTCTGGAAGCCACATTTTAAATTTGGGCATGTTGAAACTTTGTCAGAATATTTGTCTTGATAACATCTAGGCCAAGTTTGAATATGGGTCATGTCCGGTCAAAAACTAGGTCACTATGCCAACTTTAAGGAAAATTTGGTTAACGCTCTGGAAGCCACATTTTAAATTTGGTCATGTAAATAGGGCCCTCTTGTTGTATCCCTGAGTGTCTTCACTGATGACACATGGATTACTTCTTAATTAACTCATGTCATCTGCTGCTCAGACTTTCACTCACGGGAATTTTGACAAATGGTTTTTAGTTATGCTAATAATGAAGAACCAGTGCATGCATTATTCTAGATAATGCAGAAACATCTCATTTTCAAATAATTTATCCGATTTATGATGAAGGACACTACCCTTTTCTGAAACAAAATATTTCATTTGAATTGCAGATCCACCAAAAGAAATGCTGACAGTATGTTTAGGTCACTGTTGAATCCAGATGTGCGTCAATATATTATGGCCTTCTTGGATTTCTATGACTCCCAAAATTTAGAGGTATATATTTTGTTTGCACTTTTTATTAGTGACTGTTAATTGAAACAGCAGCAAGGAAGTTGTGTACTGTATGGTGTTTATAAAACAATATTTCAGTGTTATCATGGCTTTCCCATGTTGAATTATCAATTGAGAGATAGCTAGTACTTCTACAGTTTATGGTGAAGTGCACATTTCATCCTGATAATTGAAGTGATTAATTTAACTTTCAATCTAAAAATTATGAAATATCCAACCTCCATTAAGTTTTGATAAACTAGATACATTTCTAAATTTTGAATATAGTTGTTGACATTTTATGACTTATCGGATATGAAATTTTAGAAGCCTTGCTGTGAAAATAAGGAAGATAAAGTAGCTACTTCTTGAACAATGTAAGATGTGTATACATAAATGAAATACCACCCAAAAGGTTGTATTAGATGAAAAAAAAATATTCCATAAAATTGTATACAATTACTGTGAAAATCCCAACATGCATAAAATTTTGTTTCTTGTAGTGACATTAATCAAAAAACTAATTTACACTTCTGTAGTAATCAATGGCAAGGCCTGAAGATGTATCCTATTTGGATATGTTATCAGATGTACAGTCACATCATCAAGAAAGTGTTTCAAAAGTCTTTGAACTTGTCAAATAAAATCCAGTTTTCTCAATGAACTAATAAATATGATTATTTTTCTTCAGAAAGTGTGACTGTTATCTAGTTCTACAATTAAAGTTGAGGCGAGCAACAAAGGTCGCTCTGGGTCTCCCGTTCGAAAGGGCAACCTTCAAGCTTACTTCAAAGAATCTGTTGGAGGTTTTCACAGTTGAGGAGCTGGCAGCGTCTGCGTTTAAAGAAAGAGGCAGACCTTCGCCCTGTTTTGGATAGCAATCGTCTGCAAGTTTTAAAAGGTTTTTATTTGCATATTTTAAATTTGGCATTTGTGTGATAATTTAATGTCACTTTAAAATATATTACAGCTTATGTGTTCTCATTTCCATTACACATATTTTGAAATCAGGATGAGTGCAAAATTGTTTATACTGAAACAATTTATGATTGAAAGACAATTAAAGGTTGAACATTTCAAAATGTCATAAACTCATTATAGTGCTCAAATATAAACTGATTCCTTAATTTGCATTGTTTCAAAGTGCTTTATTATTTTAAACAAAAATGGTCAAACAAATGGAAGTATAATTTGAAAATTGACTAAAAAAATTGTTAATAAAAATAGTGCGGTACAAAGTTGAACAAAGATGGTCAAGGCAAAAATAAGTACAATGCCTTTCCTATTTATTTACTTAAATTCTAAACCTTATTCAATATTGGCGACTAAGATGGACAAATATTTTGTTTGAACAACCAATAAGAGTTGTATGAATTATAATGATAAATTGATTACATGCATTGTTCTATTTTCAGAGTATGTTACAGTCTGGTGTAGAAAAACAGCAAGGGAGATCCAAAGGAAAAAGACTTTAATGATGCTGTTACTGAACATATCAGCTTTGCCAGGAAAAAAATGAAACCTTCACTTTCAGCTCCACATAAATAGTGATACATTATGGACTTAATGTAAAATTGTTTTGTTTTTTAAACATGTGCAATGAACTCGTACAGATCAGCTATGCCAGGAACAAATGAAGGCTTCCCTTTTAAATAGTGATACATTATGGACCTGAATGTATTATTTTTTTTATTTTTTTAAAGAGACTTTCTTTTAGTAAATCTAGGTGCAAATAGTTGTTGTATGTACTAAAATGTGCAATTAAATTATACAGATTGTAACAGATTTTTTTACATCTGAATTTGTCTTACATAACATCATTTTGTATTGGAATTATTGATATTGCCATACAGTTAATTTTAAGATTTTCAGCCTGAGAGTACAATGATTCTGCCTAAAAGTATATTGATCCCACCTAAGATTAGACTGATTCCGCCTAAGAGTAGACAGATTCCGCCTAAAAGTATATGGGTTCCTCCTAAGAGTACACGGATTCCGCCTAAGATTAGACGGATTTCGCCTTAGAATAGACGGATTCCGCCTTAAAGTAGACAGATTCTGCCTAAGAGAATGCGTAATCCGCCTAAGGGTTGCCAGATTCCGCCTGGAATAAATTTTCCGCCTTAATTTAGAGGGATTCCGCCTATAAGGCGGATTCCGCCTAAGCTCATTTAAATATTTCGTGCCCTATTCCGCCTAATTCCGCCTAAGAGGCCTAATATATTCTTATTATAGATATTAGGCGGAATCCGCCTAATGGCCTAGACGGATTCCGTCTACAGTCAGGGCGGAATTTTTCGTACGGGTACTCTTGTACAATGACTTAGCATAGACCGTCAATTATACTGTTGTTATGGCTAACTCTTGTACAATGACTTAGCATAGACCGTCAATTATACTGTTGTAATGGCTAACTCTGTACAATGACTTAGCATAGACAGTCAATCATACTGTTGATATGGCTAACATAAATGAGCCCAACCAAACTAACTTGAATGGGTTTAAGATAAGGATGAGTAATTTGGGGACATATTCCTTGTTTCTCCAAAAAATATATATTTTGTGGGCTTTAATTAGAATCACCTTGTTGAGGCAATTACAGTCACAACTTGTTTTAAATTTATATACATTAAAAATCATAAAGGCTTTCCTAAATTGTGTAAGTTTATTCATCCAATTTAAATCTACATTTAAATTTGAGCATTGCAATAATGCTTTATTAATGAAAGTTGGTGATGTAGGTGAACACATTTTTTTGAAAAGGCGCAATAATTCTACTAGTATGCAAGTCCAGTTATATGGAAAACTTGCTCAATATTTTATAACCATATCTGCAGTGACTATCTTGGCAGAGATTCACCAGTGAAATTTTGGAAATAGAGCTTTAAGTTGTTTACAACTTTGGCTCGGACAGGTGATCTAAAAATGGCACATTATAATTAAGCTACATACTTTGCTTTGACATCTAGAAGAAACTTTTCTATCAATATCTCGATGACACCAGTCAACGTTCCCTGGCTGCTATTACGCAGGTAGGACTGCTTTAAGGTTCTGTGTTGGCGCTCTACTCCATTTGTTTATTTTCAATAGAGGTCGAAAGGCATGAACCCATCTCTGAAAATGAATGAGTTGACATTAGTAACATATTGTTTAAACTTGTAGAATTTGTACAACAATGATTTTTATCAAATTAATCTAAAAACATTTTTTCAACACAGCAAAATTTCTTATCATTTGAACTCGAAAATTGACTAGCTCTGGTTTAGTAGCAAAGCGGACTGTCAATCCAAGGGTTCCGAGTTTAAATTCAAAGTGAAAAGGCAGCCAGTTGCTTGAAAAATCGTTTGTGTGGAGTAATAATTTGAGAAATCCAAGAAACACATTGGTTAGTGAACTGGACGTAGTGATATGACAGAAAAGTTTTTGAAAATGACGTTAAACCCAATCATTCAATTAATGAACTCTGTGACAGCCTCAATGGCATAGTAGTAGAGCATTCGTCTAGGGTTAAGGAGAGGGTGGGCTCCATCCCTGGCTGGGTCATACCAGACTTGGTAGTAATTGCCGCTCTCCTTGGGGATCAGGCTTGTGTGGTTAGCTTTACGACTGACTGACTGGTCGCAGGATATATAGACCAGTACTACTGGTAAACCAGGATACGGCGTGATAAAACTGCAGAATTGTTGAAAGCGACATAAAACCTTAAATTTAACATCTGTCAATAAACAAAAGCATTCAATGACTTTCCCCACTATTGCTATGAGGTCTCAAAAAGTGTAGAATAAGGTGTTAATATATAGCTGTAAGACTTCCTGATTCTAGATGATACAGTTTGGGAGATAAACATGCCACAATTTCAAATTATCCACAATCAGCTCATTATCAACATGCATTGCAATGATAATGCATGTAAACCAATGATATGATAGCTATAACAAGGCACCATTATATGCCCTTAAAAATTCATATGCACCACTTAATACCTTGGCCTATGTTGTTTTAATCCTTTCCCACATATACTTTCTGACGCCTCTGCAGCAGACGACTTTTAAATCATTGTTGCAAAAGGAGAAATTGCTCATCATAAGCAATTTCTCTATTTGCAAAATGATTTCAACTCCAATCAATTTTTCTATATTTTGGACTTGATAATTTCAATGTTGACTGCTGCAGATTTATTATATGTGGGAAAGGGTTAAATCTTATACATCGCATTTAAACACGTTTTTTTTTATAAAATGAGCCCTTTATTTTCATTCCCATATACCTTGTCATTGGCAAGCCATTTTTTTCAAAACCAATCCTTCAGTTTGTTCCAGTACTCCGATGTCCTTGTAATGGATAGATTTCTTTTATACACTTCTTCTGTCTCGGCATTAGCAATATTTCGCAACCTGTTAAGAAAATGGAAGTAAACTATATACCATAAGAGGATAAAATCTTAAAAAAATAGAATAAATATAGACATAAATACAAGCATGAGGGACATATGTTATGACTCTAAATGAATCACTGTGAAAAAGATTTAAAATTATACCTTCAACTATTTACTTTATAATATAGTAGACCAGCCTAGCCCCCGGATAGCAACATTAAAAAGAATATCCTGATGACTTGAACATTCTTCGCAGGGAGCATAACATTCAAGGCATACATGAAACAACACACTTTTTTTTATACACTGCTTAATTCTAACAAGAGTTGTCGGAGGACAATATAGCTCGCCTATCAGGGCCATCATCTATAAGGGCCTACTTCAGAACAGTTATAGCATTAGGTAAAGTTACACAGTATCACCTATTGCAAGATAAAACACCTTTTCAATACTTGCAAGCAAATGTTAACCAAGTCCATACAGGCCCTTTTGGGCCTTTTAAATCTGTAAATTTATTTATATACGATAAGCAACAGCATACACAGTGTCTGAGAAAAGGCCTTGCACGCAAAGGTTTGACTAAAATTCTAAGTCCAAAAACTTCAAAATCCATTCCAGAGTTATGGGACTTGACATACAAGGTCATCTAATGACCCTGAATAAGTGTGTGAAGTTCCAAAGCAATAGCATACACAGTGTCTGAGAAAAGGCCTTGCATGCAAATGTTTGACCAAAAAGGGGCACAATTCGGTAAATATCCATTCCAGAGTTATGGGACTTGACATACAGGGTCATATAATGACCCTGAATTAGTGTGTGAAGTTTCAAAGCAACAGCATACACAGTGTCTGAGAAAAGAACTTGACCAAGCTGGCAACGCGTATACCAACGCCGGGGTGATTACATAAGCCCCCCTATTTCTTCCAATAGGCGAGCTAAAAATGGATTCTTCCAAAGTCTATTGTGGAAATAACCAAGTACCATATCAGCCCCTGTCCATCCAAGACGCCCTAGCCTATTGGTTTTGTGAAATTCAACATGCAAAATTGCTAAATTATGAAAATATTGACAAAATAAATTGCAAAATTCTGATGAAAAATTATGTGTTATGTATAAAATTTTAATGAAGTATTATGAAATTTTGGGAACAAGGTATATTCCAATTTATTTTGTTAATGACTTATTTACTTAAGTCATTTGTTTGCTATGTGAATTTTGCCTTTCATTAGTGAAAAAAGTTTGCTTTTCCTAATTGTGAAGTAGCCTGAATTCGGCCTCTAATATAGTAGGTGGAAAGGCGCTGCATATCAGAGGTACAATAGCCATGTCCTATTTCAGAGTGGAAAACAAGACAAATTCACATGAGACAGCTTATAATGAGCAGTTTCATTAGAAATTAGACAGCTTTCAATAGCCTCCACTTTTGCTGGAGCACTGTAAAGGTTAGTTTAATTATTATAGTGATTGATTATCTTGGATTTTATTTCATTAACATAGAGAGAAATAAACAATATTTACAATTATCATTTAATACTCTTAGTACATCGGTTCTCAAAAACAGGGATAATTAAATTATTGGCACCACCTCAGGCAATGACTCAGGAGATATAAAAGTTAGTCATGATTTATTGATTCCATTTACTATTTCTATATATTGGTATTGGTACTGATTTGTCCGTTTATATTAATTTATGAACATCAACTCCAATACCCCTACACATTGTATGGCTCTTGTCAGCAGATCTACTAATAATCACTTATTACTATATTTATGCCTTGAATGTAATTTTTTTACAAATATGTCTTTGTTAACACTAATTAAAATACTTATATCAATACAATTTTACTGTGACTGTTCATGGTCAATTGTAAACAATATTCCAATTTATACATACAGAAGCAAAACATCCTCTTTCTCTTTATGCAATCAATCCATTCTTAACATTTCGCAACCATCTAGACCAGGCCTGCTCACGATGGAAATCGTAAAACAAAGCATCCTACAAAACACAAAATTAATCTATGAGTTAAACACACATCAATTTTAGTCCCATTCAGTACCCACTGGCTCAATAGGCAAGGTTTTTTTAAAATATATTTTATTATTTTTTTCACATAAATTCCTTATTTCAGTGGTGCAAATGTCCTTCGACTTCTCTGCACAAATTTATTCACAAAAAAGAAGCAGATGCTCAGAAATAGGCAAATTAGATGGGGTCAAATTTCAGTACCGCCGTAGCCACCAATACTTTGTGTACAGTGACTCGTGTTTAATTCCTATATCTTTTAATATACATATATGGACATAACAAGTGCAATTGTGAAGTGTTTTTGTTAAAATTTTGGGATCGTTAAGTCCACATAGAAATGTAATCTGCAATTAGCCCCTTGCTATCAGCACTATCAATGATTAAATTGTTTAAAAAGTTCCTATAAAAGGTGGATCCGCTTAGTGTTCATAAGCAAATGTTAATACATACACAAAAGATGACAGACACTACACCATGATTAAGCCAAAACATAAAGTACATTGTTTTATATATGACATGTGTAAACAAGAAGGCCATGATGGCCGTGGATCGCTCACCTAATTTTTTATTTTTTTTCACTTTAGTTATATAAGCCCCGCCCCCCCTGGCGGCCATGATTTTCGACCAATCAACATGGCTTGAAGGAATCTGATAGAGGGTCATCCAAGGAACATTTCTACAAAATTATTTGAAAATCGGCCTGACACTTTCGGAGAAGAAGATTTTTTAAGTTTTCACTATAGCCATATAAGGCAAAATAGCCCTGGCCGCCATGGTTTTCGACCAATCAACATTGCTTGAAGGAATCTGAAAGTGGGTCATCCAAGGAACATTTCTACAAAATTTGAAAATTATCTGGCGGCCATGTTTTTCGACCAATCAACATAACTTGAAGGAATCTTATAGAGGGTCACCCAAGGAACATTTCTACAAAATTATTTGAAAATCGGCCAACCAGTTTGGGAGAAGAAGAATTATAGCTATATAAGGCAAAATAGCCCCGCCCTCTGGCGGCCTTGTTTTTTTACCAATCAACATGGCTTGAAGGAATCTGATAGAGGGTCATCCAAGGAACATTTCTACAAAATTATTTGAAAATCTGCCAACCAGTTTGGGAGTAGAAGAATTTTGAAGTTTTTTTCATTTCGTTGCCATGGAAACCAGAATTCTGCATGGATCCCAAAAATTTGAAGGAAATCTGGTGAGGTCATTGAGAGGATGCTTTCTGTGAAGTTTCATGCCAATTGACCCACTGGTTACTGAGGAGAAGAAGTTGACCGACGACGGACGACGCACACCGCACGACGAACAAAAGGCGATCACAATAACTCACCTTGAGCAAAGCTCAGGTGAGCTAAAAAGAATTGGCTCAAGCCCCTTTTCATAAGAATTATTGGCGAAAAATCTACATCGTAAAATCTTACGTAATTTCATTACCAGAAGTGTGCTCCGAGTTGATAAAATCGATAGTCTTGTCTACATAACTGACTGGTTCACGGGTGTAGACGATATTGTGTATCAATATTGGGTAAATTATCGGGTAAAATAATTTAAACCAGTCAACGTGTGTATAGTGTTTGTGTACAATGTCAAACTGTTGACATAAGCGCGACTACGAAGAGTTGATATTTTAAACAAACTGCTTTAATTTGTTTACAATTAAAGACCAACCAATTACGTATTAATTTTCTTGATTGAAAACTTAAAACAAGTCACTATAATTGACTGTGATCTAATGCGTAAATCGGTTAAATTAAATAGCAGCAATTTAAGACCGGTAGATTTTGATGTTTGTCGGCGATTAAATTAATTAAAGATTGGTATGATCAATTTAAAACACCAAACAAAATAATTATAAATCGAAATCACTATATAGATTTACCAATACTGTACCACAGCATCAATTGCCGAAATGGCTTCTAAGTGCTCACTTGAATGTTTTGACAATCCTCCTTCTAAACAAGAGGGCCATGATGGCCCTGAAATCACTTGCCTTTTTTTTTTTTTACTTTAGCTATATAAGCCACGGCCCCTGGCAGCCATAGTTTCAGACCAATCAACTTGGCATGAAAGAATCTGATAGAGGGTCACCCTAGGAACATTTCTACAAAATTATTTGAAAATCGGCCTGACACTTTTGGAGGAGAAGATTTTTTAAGTTTTCACTATAGCCATATAATGCAGAATAGCCCTGCCCACTAGCGACCATGTTTTTGACCAATCAACATGGCTTGAAGGAATCTGAAAGTGGGTCACTTAAGGAACATTTCTACAAAATTATTTGAAAATCGGCCTGACACTTTCGGAGAAGAAGATTTTTTAAGTTTTCACTATAGCCATATAAGGCAAAATAGCCCCGCCCATCTGGCGGCAAATGTTTTTCGACCAATCAACTTGGCTTGAAGGAATCTGATAGAAGGTCATCCAAGAAACATTTTTACAAAATTATTTGAAAATCTGCCAACCAGTTTGGGAGAAGAAGAAGTTTTTTTCATTTCGTTGCCATGGAAACCAGAATTCTGCATGGATCCCAAAAATTTTAAGGAATTCTGGTGAGGACATTGAGAGGATGCTTTCTGTGAAGTTTCATCCCAGTTGACCCACCGGTTGACCCACCGGTTACAGAGGAGAGGTTACAGAGGAGAAAATATTGACGGACGACGAACGACGGACGCCGGACATAGGGCGATCACAATAACTCACCTTGAGCACTTCGTGCACAGGTAAGCTAAAAACAAGCAACCTCCCCCTGGTGGCCATGTTTTTCAATTGATCAGATTTATTTGAATAACCTTGAAAGAAGGTCACCCAAGGAACATTTGTGCCAAATAATTTTTAGTTCAGGCAGGTGCTTTTGGACAAGAAGATTTTTAAAGTTTTAACAATGCACATATAAGAAAAACAAGCTCCGCCCCCTGGTGGCCATGTTTTTCAACAGATCGGAATTTTTTTAACAATCTTGGTAAAGGGTGCCCCAAGGAACATTTGTGCAAAATAATTTTCAAATCGGGCCAGTACTTTTGGACAAGAAGATTTTTAAAGTTTTAACAATGCACATAATTATAAGGAATACAAGCTCCGCCCCCTGGCGGCCATGTTTTTCAACGGATGGGAAATATTCGAACAATCCTGGTAAAGGATGCCCCAGGAACTTTTGCGCAAAATAATTTTCAAATAGGGCCAGTACTTTTGGACAAGAAGATTTTTTAAGATTTGGCAATTTTCCCCTTTTCTGATGCCGCAGCAACCAAAGTTCTACTTGGAATTTAATTCTTTGAACAACTTTGAAAGAGGACCACCTAAGGACCATTCCTGTGAAGTTATTTTGAAATCTGTCCATTGGTTTAGTAGGAGAAGTCATTTGTAGGAAATTGTTAACAGACGGACAGACGACGACGACGATGACAGACGCCGGGTGATCACAAAAGCTTACCTTGCACTTCGTGCTTAGGTGAACTAACAAGAGGCCCAAGAGGGCCAGTATCGCTCCACGGCCATAAGGCAAAAATAAAATCTCCAAACAGCCCTGCCCCCTGGTGGCTATTTTTTTACCAACCACCATGGCTTAAAGGAATCTTGTAGAGTGTCACGCAAGGAATGTTTCTGCAAAATTATTTGAAAATCGGCCCGACACTTTCGGAGGAGAGGATATTTTAAGTTTTCACTATAGCCATATAAGGCAAAATAGCCCCACCCCCTGGCAGCCATATTTTTCAACCAATCAACATGGCTTGAAGGAATCTGATAGAGGGTAAGCCTAGGAACATTTCTACAAAATTATTTGAATATCGGCCAAACACTTTCGGAGGAGAAGATTTTTTAAGTTTTCACTATGGTCATATAAGGCAAAATAGCCCCGCCCTCTGGCTGCCATGTTTTTCAACCAATCAACATGGCTTGAAGGAATCTGATAGAGGGTCACCCAATGAACATTTCTACAAAATTATTTGAAAATCGGCTGAACACTTTCGGAGAAGAAGATTTTTTAAGTTTTCACTATGGTCATATAAGGCAAAATAGCCCCGCCCTCTGGCGGCCATGTTTTTCGACCAATCAACATGGCTTGAAGGAATCTGATAGAGGGTCGGTCACCCAATGAACATTTCTACAAAATTATTTGAAAATCGGCTGAACACTTTCGGAGAAGAAGATTTTTTAAGTTTTCACTATAGCTATATAAGGCAAAATAGCCCCGCCCCCCCTGGCGGCCATGTTTTTTGCTGAATCAACATTTCTTGAAGGAATCTGATAAAGGGTCACCCAAGGAACATTTCTACAAAATTATTTGAAAATCAGCTGAACACTTTCGGAGAAGAAGATTTTTTAAGTTTTCACTATTGCAATATAAGGCAAAATAGCCCCGCCCCCCTGGCGGCCATGTTTTTCAACCAATCAACATTTCTTGAAGGAATCTAATAAAGAGTCACCCAAGGAACATTTCTACAAAATTATTTGAAAATCGGCCTGACACTTTTGGAGAAGAAGATTTTTTAAGTTCTCACTATTTTTTTCTTTCGGTTGCCATGGAAACCAGAATTTCGAATGGATCAAAAAAAATTGAAGGAATTTAGTAGAGGACATTGAGAGGATGCTTCCCATGAAGTTTCAACCAAATTGGCCAAATGGTTAGGGAGAAGAAGTCGTTTAAAGGAAAAAGTTTACGCACGCACGCACGCACGCACGCACGCACGCACGCACGACGGACAATTTGCCATGACATAAGCTCGACTGGCTTTCAGCCAGTGGAGCTAAAAACTGGAAATGTAGCAATCCGTGGTTGAGATATGAATCAACCTCAAAGTCAATGTAAAAATTCAAAAGTCAAATACGTTCACCATAGGATGCACTGTCCTCAAAAGAGATTCAGTCTCGAAACATGAGAAATGCAAAGGTAATATACTTGTTTAATTTTAAATTTGCGTTTTGAGATAAAGTGAACCAAAGACTGCACAAAAATCTTGATTGTCTAGGGACACATTAGTAATATGTAAAAGTTGTATCACAGTTATTGAGATTGCTCTATACTGAAGAAATATTGGGATGAAAAACAACAAAGTAATAATACTAATTGAACGTATTTTGAGTTAAAAAGTATGAAGTTGATAAACAGCATTTTTTTCAACATTTGCCCTAAAAACAATGTATATATATATGTATATTATGTAATTTAAATAATTATATGTGCTATGTGAGATTGTTGTGATCACTTAAAAGATAAATAAGACCTCGGGCTGAGGGTGTTTCGCCCTTCTAAGAAAATCAGATATTAAATGGTATCACTATGCAATAAGAAAGTAAAGTTGATAAAATGTGAAAAAGTAAGTGTCTGTCAATGCACTGTTATCAACATGTCATGATAAATAATAAACTCATTACATGTGTATATATCTTAATATATTTATTCACACATGAAGTTACCTAACCTATGTCAAATTCTGCAAAATTATGACCTTGACCTTGAAAATTTTAATGTTGACGGATGTCCCATGACCAGAGATATGAACAAGGTTAAGTTTTTAAGTTAAGTTACCTAAACAAGGTGAAGTTTTGTAAAATAATGACCTTGACCTTGGAAATGTTAACGTTGAGAGATGTCCCATGACCAAACCATACATCTTACAAAGTTTCAGAAAAATTCCAGGAGGGGTTGCCGAGATATAACCAAGATCAAGTTACCGAACAAAGGTCAATTTCTGTAAAACTATGACCTTGACTTGAAAATTTTGACGATGACAGATGTTCCATGACCAAACAATACATCTGACAAAGTTTCAGAAAACTTCCAGCAGGGATTGCTGAGGTATAACCAAGGTTGAGTTACTTAACAAAGGTCAAGTTCTGTAAAATTATGACCTTGACCTTAAAATGTTTACGGATGTCCCATGACCAAACAATACATTTGACATTTCAGAAAGATTCCATAAGGGGTTGCTGAGATAGGACTAAGGTTTTGAGGTTAAGTTATCTAACAAAGGTCAAGTTTTGCACAATTATGATCTTGACCCGGAAAATTTTGACGTTGACGGATGTCCCATGACCTAACAAAACATCTGACAAAGTTTCAGAAAGATTCCACCTTGACCCTGAAAATTTTGATGTTGATGGATGTCCCATGACCAAACAATACATCTGACAAAGTTTCAGAAAAAATTCAAGCAGGGGTTGCTGAGATATAAGAAAGGGTCAAGTTCTGCACAATTATGACCTTGACCCTAAAAGTTATGACGTTGACAGATGTCCAATGACCAAACAATACATCTGACAAAGTTTCAGAAAAATTCAAGCAGGTGTTGCTGAGATATAAGAAAGGTTAAGTTTTGAGGTTAAGTTACCTAACAAAGGTCAAGTTCTGAACAATTATGACCTTGACCCTGAAAGTTTTGACGTTGACCGATGTCCCATGACCAAACAATACATCTGACAAAGTTTCAGAAACATTCCAGCAGGGGTTGCCGAGATATAAGAAAGGGTCAAGTTCTGCACAATTATGACCTTGACCCTGAAAATTATGACGTTGACAGATGTCCCATGACCAAACAATACATCTGACAATGTTTCAGAAAAATTCAAGCAGGGGTTGCTGAGATATAAGAAAGGTTAAGTTTTGAGGTTAAGTTACCTTACAAAGGTCAAGTTCTGCACAATTATGACCTTGACCCTGACAATTTTGAGGTTGACAGATGTCCCATGACCAAACAATACATCTGACACAGTTTCAGAAAAATTCAAGCAGAGGTTGCTGAGATATAAGAAAGGTTAAGTTTTGAGGTTAAGTTACCTAATAAAGGTCAAGTTCTGCACAATTATGACCTTGACCCGGAAAATTTTGACGTTGACAGATGTCCCATGACCAAACAATACATCTGACAAAGTTTCAGAAAAATTCAAGCAGAGGTTGATGAGATATAAGAAAGGTTAAGTTTTGAGGTTAAGTTACATTACAAAGGTCAAGTTCTGCACAATTATGACCTTGACCCTGACAATTTTGACGTTGACAGATGTGCCATGACCAAACAATACATCTGACAAAGTTTCAGAAAAATTCAAGCAGGGGTTGCTGAGATATAAGAAAGGATAAGTTTTGAGGTTAAGTTACCTAACAAAGGTCAAGTTCTGCACAATTATGACCTTGACCCTGAAAATTTTGATGTTGACAGATGTCCCATGACCAAACAATACAGCTAACAAAGTTTCAAAAAAATTCAAGCAGGGGTTGCCGAGATATAGCTATTTGTAAAAGCGGCCGCCGCCGCCGGAAAAGTGACTGCTATGTCTCACTCCACTATCGTGGGCGAGACAACAAAGGTCAAGTTCTGCTCAATTATGACCTTGACCCTGAAAATTTTGATGTTGACAGATGTCCCATGACCAAACAATACAGCTAACAAAGTTTCAGAAAAATTCAAGCAGGGGTTGCTGAGATATAGCTATTTGTAAAAGCGGCCGCCGTCGCCGGAAAAATGACTGCTATGTCTCACTCCACTATCGTGGGCGAGACAAAAACAATGTAAACTAGAATTGTTTTGACAAAAACATATGTCTCCCCCTCAAATATCTGTCAAAATCTCTCAAAACATTCCAACCTATAAAGCAGACAAACAAAAATTTGACCAAGTTGGACAGTACTCAATTTTTAATTACTAATGTTTTGTCTTGACCTGGTACAAAGTGGACATGATTTCAAATGGTTTACAGAAACACATATTTTTACTGCAGCTGTAACATTCAAGACTGAAGTATTCTTCAAAACAGTTAACAACTGTTGCTAAACATAAGCAAGCCGTCTTGGAGATATTGAGTGGACAGGAAATAAAGCCTAAAACCTTTGAGCTTCAAGCGTGACCTTGACCTTGAACCGGTATGGTCGAGACGCGGGTTCTGCACGTCGCCTTGATGAGGTGAACATGTGACCCAAGTTTCATGAAAATTCTTTAAGCTGTTTTGGAGATATGGAGCGGCACAAAATAAAGCCTCAAACCTTTGACCTTCAAGCGTGACCTTGACCTTGACCCAGTATGTTCGAGACGCGGGTTCTGCACGTCGCCTTGATGAGGTGAACATGTGACCAAATTTTCATGAAAATCCTTCAAGCCGTCTTGGAGATATTGACTGGACACGAAATAAAGCCTAAAACCTTTGACCTTCAAGCGTGACCTTGACCTTTAACCGGTATGGTGGAGACGCGGGTTCTGCACGTCGCCTTGATGAGGTGAACATGTGACCCAAGTTTCATGAAAATCCTTTAAGGAGATATGGAGCGGACACAAAATAAAGCCTCAAACATTTGACCTTCAAGCGTGACCTTGACCTTGACCCAGTATGGTCGAGACGCGGGTTCTGCACGTCGCCTTGACCAGGTGAACATCTGACCCAAGTTTCATGAAAATCCTTCAAGCCGTCTTGGAGATATTGAGTGGACACGAAATAAAGCCTAAAACCTTTGACCTTCAAGCGTGACCTTGACCTTGAACCGGTATGGTCGAGACGCGGGTTCTGCACGTCGCCTTGATGAGGTGAACATGTGACCCACGTATCATGAAAATCCTTTAAGGAGATATGGAGTGGACACAAAATAAAGCCTCAAACCTTTGACCTTCAAGCGTGACCTTGACCCAGTATGGTCGAGACGCGGGTTCTGCACGTCGCCTTGATGAGGTGAACATCTGACCCAAGTTTCATGAAAATACTTCAAACCGTCTTGGAGATATGGAGTTGACACAAAATAAAGCCTCAAACCTTTGACCTTCAAACGTGACCTTGACCTTGACCCGGTATGGTCGAGACGCGGGTTATGCACGTCGCCTTGATGAGGTGAACATGTGACCCAAGTTTCATGAAAATCTTTCAAGCCGTCTTGGAGATATGGAGCGGACACGAAATAAAGCCTCAAACCTTTGACCTTCAAGCGTGACCTTGACCTTGACCCTATATTGTCGAGACACGGGTTCTGCACGTCACCTTGATGAGGTGAACATGTGACCCAAGTTTCATTAAAATCCTTCAAGCCGTCTGGGAGATATGGAGCGGACACAAAATAAAGCCTCAAACCTTTGACCTTCAAGCGTGACCTTGACATTGACCCTATATTGTCGAGACGCAAGTTCTGCATGTCACCTTGATGAGGTGAACATGTGACCCAAGTTTCATGAAAATCCTTCAAGCCGTCTGTGAGATATGGAGCGGACACGAAATAAAGCCTCAAACCTTTGACCTTCAAGCGTGACCTTGACATTGACCCTATATTGCCGAGACGCGGGTTCTGCACGTCGCCTTGATGAGGTGAACATGTGACCCAAGTTTCATGAAAATCCTTCAAGCCGTCTCGGAGATATGGAGCGGACACGAAATAAAGCCTCAAACCTTTGACCTTCAAGCGTGACCTTGACCGTGACCCTATATTGTCGAGACGCAGGTTCTGCACGTCGCCTTGATGAGGTGAACATGTGACCTAAGTTTCATGAAAATCCTTCAAGCCGTCTCGGAGATATGGAGCGGACACGAAATAAAGCCTCAAACCTTTGACCTTCAAGCGTGACCTTGACCTTGACCCTATATTGTCGAGACGCGGGTTCTGCACGTCGCCTTGATGAGGTGAACATGTGACCCAAGTTTCATGAAAATCCTTCAAGCCGTCTGGGAGATATGGAGCGAACACGAAATAAAGCCTCAAACCTTTGACCTTCAAGCGTGACCTTGACCTTGACCCTATATTGTCGAGACGCGGGTTCTGCACGTCGCCTTGATGAGGTGAACATGTGACCCAAGTTTCATGAAAATCCTTCAAGCCGTCTGGGAGATATGGATCGGACAAGATTTTGGGGACGAACAGACAGACAGACAGACAGACAGACAGACAGACAGACAGACAGACATCAAGGACAAAAACAATATATCTCCCCTGTATACAGGGGGAGACATAATAATGTAATATAAATGTCACATAAAGCGGGATATACTTTACTTGATGTTTATTTAATATAATGACATAAAAGTGATCTGTTCTATTTGGCAAAGGAGGCAAGGTCTCAAGTTCACCAGCCTATATTGCCTCCATTTCGTCAACTTATTATCTCCATTTCGCCAGCGTATTTTCTCCATTTATCCAGCGTATTTCCTCCATTTTGCCACTCCAGCACCACCAAGTTCTAAATATTTAATGATTTATAAAACATACCCCTATGATATAAAAGTAAAACAAGAGGGCCAAGATGGCCCTAAATCGATCACTTAATTGATAGTAAATTAGTAGCAAATATTTAACTGCAAATATCTGGAAAATTTTATCAGGGAGTGCAAATGAAACTGAAAGGAGTGGACACTTCTCAAGAAACAGCTTATCAGTAAAGGCCATTTATATCTTGAAATATAACAAGAACTTTAATAAGAATGGAATTATAAAGTTTTTGTCATTTTGCACCTTTCCTGATGCCGCCTTGCTGCCCTGTTTTTCAACGAAATCAATACGGCTTCAACAGTTTATTTAGAGGGTCACTTAAGAAAAAATTTCTACCAAATTATCTTGCAATCGCACAAGTTGATTATAGAGGAAAAGGATTTTAAAATTTGGGTATTTTTCTCACTTTCTGATGCCGCAGCAACCAAAGTTCTCAATGGAATTTAAATCTTTGAACAATTTTGAAAGAGGACCACCAAAGGAACATTCTTGTGATGTTTTGTGGAAATTGGTCTATTGGAATGGTAGGAGTTGGTTGTCATTTGTAGCTAAAAGTTAAATTTACCCTTTTTGTGATGACGCCTGGTTGATATTATTGTGTAACCAATCAAAACGGCTTAAACAAATAAAAAAGAGGATCATTACAGTAAGATTCGTATTATATTTTCTTAAAATCAGACAAGCATTTGCATAAAAATGGAATTTATTTTCAAATTTTGTCATTTTGCCCCTTTTTTGATGTCGCCTGACTGCCATGTTTTTCGACCAATCAGTATGGCTTGAACAATTTTTATAGAGGGTCACCTAATGAACATTTCTACCAAATTATATTTGAATCTGACAGGCAGATTCGGAGAAGAAGATTTTTAAAGTTTGGACCTTTTGCCCCCTTTCTGATGCGGCAGCAACCAAAGTTCTCAATGGAATTTAAATCTTTGAACAACTTTGAAAGAGGCCAACCAGAGGAACAGTCCTGTGATGTTTCACGGAAATTGTCCTTGGAGTTTGGGAGGAGATGATGTTGAAAGCTAAAAGTTAACGCCGGACGACGGACGACAAGTGATCAGAATAGCTAACTTGAGCCTTTGGCTCAGGTGATCTAAACAAGAGGCCCATGAGGGCCTATGCTCTACTGGTATGGTTCTTTGGTCATTTTCAATCCAGAGCATGTATGTATAGTGAAGATCGGATAGTAAATGGAGGCTCTTTTGTGTTCACAAGCTGTATTATAGCAATTTTTACAATTTCATGGGCCATAATCCAGTCTTGGCGGAATTCTGGCTGGTTTTCAAAAGGAACCAAGCTCTCATCAATATTCAACTACTAGCTAAGTTTGGTGAAGATCAGATAGTAAATAGAGCCTCTATTGTGTTCACATGCTCAATTATAGCAATTTGAACAATTTCAAGGGCCATAATCCAGTCTTGCATGGGCAAATCTGGCTGGTTTACGAAAGGAACCAAGCTCTCATGGATATCTAACTACTGTATAAGTTTGGTTGAGATACAATCAAAAGTGAAGACTGTATCTTGTTAACAAGCTCTTTTATACCAATTTAGACCATTTCAAGGGCCATAATCCAGTCATGCATGAGCGGATCTGGCTGGTTTTCGAAAGGAACCAAGCTCTCATGGATATCTAACTACTGTATAAGTTTGGTTGAGATACAATCAAAAGTGAAGACTGTATCATGTTAACAAGAAATTGTTTACGGACGCACGCACGCACGACGGACAAATCGCCACAACATAAGCCCTTCTGGCCTTTGGCCAGTAGAGCTAAAAACCATGTTAAAGCCCTTCATATATCCGAGACATTACATGGGATTTCCTTTTGACCGATGCAGTATCTCCATTTCGCCGACCTATAATATATATGGAAAAATCACTATGAGCTTTCACTTGACAAACATATTATATATATGTGAAATATAACATATAATCTATGTTCCGCTGATGCCATTCGAGTTGGCGTGTATATGTCAGAATTGTTACGTCAAGATAGAGAATTCGTATGACTTTATAATACAGTTAAAGAGTTCAGCTTTGAATTATGTGTCGGGTAGCGTTGCTCGAGTGAAACAATGTGCCGCCTTCTCCAGTGACTCCTAAATCAGTCTTGATCCCCCACTCGGTCTCAGAAACTCAAACGGTCAAGTCCAGAAAGCAGCTGAAACTCAATTTTCCGGTTAACTTCGCAACAGCCGAGCCATCTGTTTGTGAGCCGGCAAAATACAGAGAAAATATTAGTATTGATCATGGTTATAGTAGACATTTAAGTGTGAAGAGCCCAGTTTCTCAATCTATTCTCAATGCTTTGGAGACCTTATATATAAACATGATCGAACACAGTAACAGCAGGAAAGGAGATGCAGTCATGCTGCAGGAGCTTCGGGCACTATCATCTACCTTGACATCAAGAACAGCAATGTTTGATTCAGTGCTCTACAAGTACAGGAACATAGGACAACTAGAAGAAAACGCAGACAGTCTGCTTCAGAAAATAGTAGAGGAGATGATGCAAAGGTATGAAAGTCATTTTAACAAGAATCAAGATTCTAGTGAAGTGTATACATACTAATAATTTATATTACTCTGTGTACATTTCTGTATTGTCCATTAATAACAACACTTGTTAGGATAGGCTAAGATATAAAATTTCTGTCATAAAACGTGTTAGTAGCATTATTAGATTATTTTTTTACTTTGCATACTTGTACTTATTTATAAGTAGACAAAAATATACCTCTGTTGGGAATCAAACCTGTGACTGTTAGATGGGTAGCACAATTCTCTTTGTGTAAGCGCCTTAACAAACATGAATCATTTGGATATATATTCATGCATTTTAAAGGCTTCATGAATTTAATTAAATTTAAGCCTTTAATAAGTATATTTCCTCCAGCGCGACCGAGCACTCTCTGGGCGGTTTTCTTTTCCTGTTGAATGAGATAATAACATTAAATTCACATTATTAAGAACATTTCAGTTTATCTTTATTTATTTTTATTTATTATATTGTAGGGTCCCTTTTCTTCTGAAGGTGATGCTTTGCATAGCAGTGCCTGTAAATGGGAAGGTGACAGAGTCTATCATCCCTGTGCTTGCTTCTGCCTATAGTGTACTTATTATTGATAGAGATTTTTCTTAATCTTATAACATTTTAACAATTATATGTAACTTTTAAAGGTGTTGTCATTATTTTTTTCAAGCACATTTGCCAGGACCCAACTCATTCCTTGTTCACAAAGAATACATAGTGTAGCGGTCCGGATGTGCATGACATTATTCACATACACAAGTGTACAGGCTGATCTACTCCTACATTATTCATATAAACAATTGTACAGACTGATCTACTCCTACATTATTCATATTGTAGCGGTCCGGATGTGCATGACATTTAACACATTGGTATAATCGGTGATTTAACGATCACCTCAGCCCCTTATTATAGATGGAGTTAAAATATTGAATTCATGTGTGTTTCTTTTATCGTACGGTTTAAACTCTCGGTGTCACTGGGCGCCGCCATATTGGTATGTTTGTTTTGAGGTCACGCGCAGTGCAGGATGACGTCAGTTATTGACCTTGCTCTACACTGTATAGTTTACGATGATGCAAAACCGCCAGAGTTTAAACCGGTTGTTGAACGTAAGTTTTAGTATTAGAATTGATAGGATGTTATGGTTTAATCAGTTATTCATTTTGCCACGTATACTAAAGGTTTTGGGCCGAAGTTGTATTTAGTTCATAGTCTTACAGCCAGTCTTGCACTAGTCATCTGTTTCCCACAATGTTGTGAGCCTTTCTCACGACGTTGTTTGGGTGTTTGCTCGATCATTCTTTAGTGAGCGTCTCACGTTTGATTCTGTGAGGAGGGGTTGCTATAAAAGCGACGTTCTCGCAGAAAATGGGGGACTCCACGTTTAGATTTCATTTAATCAACATCAACTAAATATACCTTTGGCTAGCTATTTTATACAATACTATTTAGAGTAAGTTTTCTAGACATCTTATCATTATAACAGTAAATGATGGTTCGCTTAAATAAGAAGTGAGAACGATTAAAGATCACAGTTTCACTACTAAACTTCTTTTGGTTAATTCTTTCCTAACAATGTTTTACCCCTTATTGTGGAGTCCACACATCGAATAATTACCGAACGGCACGCAGATATAGTTATAGACAGGCAGGAGCATAGCACGGCTCGTAACAATAGTTTGTTACTGGTCATTTAAGTGACAAATAATGTCACATTGTTTTAGCTGTCACTCAGACAGATTATTTCTAACTTGAAATTGGTTTTAATTTAAATACTGAAGGAAATTGACAAAATATAGGTTTTATAGTACATAACAAAATATCGTTTTGATATTGTCATTTAAACAACTAACTCAAAATGTTCAATTGTTGTTTGGTATAAAAAAAGGTTCTGGCACATGTGCATTTTAATACAGTTAACTATTTCCATTTGTTTTAGTTTCAGATTTTGAAAAGTTTAGTTTTCTTGATGTTTCAGTTTTTCCAGTTTGTATACCCTCACTCAGTCGGAAGTCAATGTTAGAAAGAAAGAGATCTTATGAAATACACTGATTAATCGTGAGCAAGTCTTTTTGTGCATCGTTATTGAAAGATATATTTGCGCAGATGTTCACTGTTTGGTTTATTAATATTTGTAACAGGAATGAACTAAAGATGAATATTGCATATATATGTTGCAAAGTCAGTAATTTTGACACATATTGAGATATGAATTTATAATTATGTTTACTAGAAATTCACTTGTCAGGTGATTGCACTGAAGTCACCTTTCATGCTAGGTGCTGTGCATTTGGTGATTCATAAGACCGATTGTGTCATTGCAATAGTAAAAAATGGGTTTTTTGCCTATTTTATTTCAGAAAATCCTTATTTAATTTGATAACGGTGTCACTAAACAGAGTCTGGTAGAGTCTGGTAGAGTCGAGTAGAGTCTGGTCGTCAAATATCCCATTATATCACTGTTTTGGTGTGTTTTTGTATTGAAATGAATGAAATAACGTGTTATTGTATCCTATAAATAAAAATAAAAATGTATTTGCCTATTTCAGTTCATTTTCGAGTGAATATAGAAATAGTATATGCGTGAACACGGACACTGGTATTAAGCAATAAATACGTTTTATACGATTTTTAAGTTATAAAAAGTTTAATTTGATTTATATTTGTCATATTATATATTCATTTCTTATATTATTTCAGCTGATAATCGGGAAAATAGAGGAAGATTGAGGATTTGTAACGATAACATTGTCTTTCGTAAATCAAAATGGCTGACGTGAAATTTCTGTTCATAATGCGGCAATATCGCATATCCTGAACGAGTAATACACTAATATCTCTCTCTATTATGCGTCAACTAATTGATTAGGTGTGATCAACAGATTAGTGTTATAATTATATTATAACAATACCAAGATTTAAAATGTATGAAAACTACTAGATTGGAATAATTTTATGTTTTATATGTCATTAACGTTAATTAAACCAAATACTTAGAGATCTATATACTTACTTAAAAGTAATTCATATGAAATTAAAGAGAGTGTGTAATTACTACATTCCGCAAAAAATAGAATCAAACTAAACCATATTTGCATTTTTTTTTTTTTTAAATTCGCAAAAATATTTTAACTTGAAAAATAAATATATATATCCTGATATAGTTAATAAAATGCATTTTGCGAAATATTGTATCCAGGTCACACCACATGGAGGAACTCTCTCATGGCCCAAAATGTAATGTTTGAATCTATATTATATCATTTTGGGAATTGTATTCTATGTTTTCCATTTTCGCGCCTGACGAGGACTCGGGCCGTAAAAGACCCTACACAGAGCTCCATTTTTTTTTTTTTTTATTCTATGATTTTGGTTCTATACAAGTACATTCATTTGATAGAGATTCAAAGCATGGCCGAGCAGCAGCACCCAGCTACCGGTCGTGTCTGCACCACCGTTGAGCGTGCTAGCTTAGGGTGCTCGCAACGGTTGTTTAGCATGCAGACATTGCCGACATGTGAACCCAGGAACACATTACTCGCGAAACCTATAAGTCAATATAGAGCCCTTGCCCTGCCAGCTCGCTATTCAATCGAGTGATACGCAAAGGACAAACCATGAATTCTCCCTTGACACATTTGTCTCAACCCGAATCTCTAATAGATGTATGCCGGTTTATTTTGAATCCTCAAGATTTAGGTGTGTTTGATTCAATTCGTTTCTAATTGGTGACGTGATCTCATTTTAGGTTAACAAAAAAGACCCTACACAGAGCTCTATTTTTTGGATTTTATTCATTGTTTTTGGTTTAAATTTTCCGCTTCTTTATGTCTGCTTCCTGGTGATATAACTAGTACTCAAATTTAAACCTTATCCTAGCGTTAACATTTTAGACAGATATAGAGAAATTATTGTTGAAAATGTCAAATGTACAACTGACATACAGGTATTAGCGAATGATTGATTAAAAATATATCGTTGTTGGTTTGCAACTAAAATATGCAGTCCTTTTTACATGAATGTGTTTCAATATAATCTGTGTTTTTTATTTTCAATTGTGTATGATTTGCAATTTACCAGGCGTTTGCGCGTGCCGAGTTTTCGTGCAATTCTCGTAATGGAGGGTAATGTTAGTTGCTTATCTGTTGATCTGATGTTTGAAATGTGATGCGACTTAAAAAGTCAAGAGTTTGACACTGTTCAAGTTCTTGTAGCTTTTCTATCATGTCGGGCATTTTCTGGACTACCCAGTTTGTCGTCCTTTTGATAACATGGTTGTACGACTCATTTGCATTATTAAACCATTGTTGTGGTATCCAGGGATGTTTGAGTTTGGTGAGAAACATATGCTTCTCCAAATTGGTAAGTATCCGTTGTAAATATGTCAAATTTTGATGTGTATTGGATACTTCTTGGTCCATTTCTGTGAATGGGGTTGCAGTTTCAGCACTTAAGATACCATTAGGACCGAAGAGTTTACAAATAATGCGGTTAACCTCAGGTTGAGGAAGACACTTTCTGAGTTTATTTACCGCATTATCCTTCAAATGTTTCGCGCAAAGAACTCTTGTGGCTTGTGGGAAACATATGTCAATGGCTTTACAAGTCGAAAACTCTTCGTCAGAACAAATGTTTTATTTACTCTGGTCGATGTCACTCAATTTATCCTGCAATTTCATATGAATTACTTTTAAGTAAGTATATAGCTCTCTAAGCATTTGGTTTAATTAATGTTAATGACATAAAACATAAATTATTCCAATCTAGTAGTTTTCATACATTTAAAATCTTGGTAATTATAATACTAATCTGTTGATCACATCTAATCAATTAGTTGGCCCATAATAGAGAGAGAATTAAGTGTATTACTCGTTGAGGATGTACGATAGGGCCGCATTATAAACAGAAATTTCGAGCTGAAATTTCACGTCAGCCATTTTGATTTACGAAACACAATGTTATCGTTAAAAACCCTCAATCTTCCACTATTTTCCCAATTATCAGCTGAAATAATATAAGAAATAAATATATAATATGACACATATAAATCAAATTAAATTTTATATAACTTAAAAATCGTATAAAACTTTGTATTTATTGCTTAATAATGACCAGACTCTACATGTGTCCGTGTTCACGCATATAATATTTCTATATTCACTCATTAAATGAACTAAAATAGGCAAATACCTGGGTTTTTTTTTTATATGATACAATAGCACTTTATTTAATTCATTTCAATACAAAAACACAACAAAACAGTGATATAGTGGGATATTTGACGACCAGACTCTACCAGACTCTGTTTAGTGATACCCTTTGATAATTATTAGTGTTGCTCGGTATATTAATCAACAAGCAGAAAATTGAAGGTTTTGCAAGAAGCACATCAGGTATGGATAAATAGAAGTTACATTTGTTTTTATAAAATAATTTTTGCTATAGAATGGCTGTGATGTTTGCGCCCCAGTTCCCGCATTGCGACCTTTAATTAACCCTTTCCCTCATATAGACGCATTCTTACGCCTCTGCAGCAGACAGCTTTTTAAAAACATAGTGACAAAAGAAGAAATTGCTCAAACAAGCAATTTGTCCGTTTGCCACAATGTTTTCCACTTTTAGTCATAGGTAACCATTGAATTATAGAGATTTTCAATTTTTTGACAATATATTGTAGTGAATCGGTTACGGGAGATCAACTTTCTATCTTTCAACCCTGATTATTCCACTGTTCCTTCGTGTCAGGTAAAATTTAGTACTTACCTAGTAAGTAAAGTTGTTATCTGATTGATTCCTGCACTCCTGCTATTCTAATCATTAGTGTTGATTCTACATTTGTGTTTAAATAAATTGTCATGTGTAAACTTTACTTCTGAGATTGCGGATTGCCATTTTGGGAAGTCGATTGCAATGCATTGTGGGAGAGTTGCTAAGCAACCTTAGAATAAGTGAACGTGATTGGTTGTCTGTTTTCTTCTCCACCCCCATGTAAACAAAGAGCTGTCAAAAGTTAGTTTATATCATTTAGGCTGTATACCATTATTTTATATTGTGAATTGTTTAGTAACGTAACTTAGAAGCCAGGTCATCCATCAATTTCTATATTTCCATGTTTGTATGCAGTAATGGATATTTCTTAGTTGCCCACACATTGTCGATGTGTGCGTGATACTCTGTGGGAAAGTGGACCACAGAAATGGAGTGTGGTAGCACACGAATTCTGTGGGCTATTGCCAGTATATAAACACTGACCTTAAAGCGTTCCTGGTCTCCATATTCTGGTTTCCACGCCGAATCTACACTGAATCTACCCTGAATATCGTATCAACTTTGGCTTGATTTGAGAGGTATTCATGAACATTACTGGCTTTTAAAGTACAACTATCATAATTAATACCTGAAACCTTATGCGAAGAATAAAGATTCATTATTATTATATAAAGCTGAGTCCATTGTTATTTCACTTCGATACTGATCCGGAGTCCATTTATCCTCCTCTTAAACAAGAGTCATTGCAACTTGGGAGTCCAAGTTTGAGTATAATCACTAGCGCGCACCAATATGTTCAAAGTCGTCTGCTGCAGAATTGTTGTATGAGAGAAAGGGTTAACCTGTCTGACAAGATGAACAAAGGCCTTCTGACTTTCTGATTCAGTCACTTTGCTGTGAACATAAGCTCAAAAAAGAAATAAAATTAATATATACAATAAATGCCTGATTATCAAGTAATGAGAACCACTTAGTTGATGAAATTTAACTACATTGTATAACAAATCTTCATATACTGGTAAACAAAAAACATAGATTATGGTGACTGTGACCTTTGTGATGACCTTTTCATCAAGTTCAATTGAGGTCTGGTGAGCCATATAAGTCCATCATGACTGTCTTGTTCTTATGATCCTTTTTATTCCTGATCTTCCTTATTTTAGGCTCAAACAAGGTTCAATCAACTTGGCCTAACTCTGTCATGGACCGCTAGAGTGACTCTTCAGGAAAGTATTCAAAAAGTGTCGGAGAATTCGATTGTTGAGAGACTGAAGCAAAACCCCTTAATCAAAGTGACTGGTAAGATTTGTTACTTTAAAATTTCAAGTTATGGAATAATTTCACTCACTTTTGGTGGCAGCGTCTGTTTGTTCACATATTCCTGCAAACAACTTCCGCTAAGTAAGCAAATGGACCAATTTCGAAATAATACCACAGGAATGTACCTTAAATTAAATTCTTTTTTTAAAGTTTTTCAAATATTTGATTTAATTTTAAATAACCCTTTGCACAAGCAGCAAATCTGCAGCATGACTTTGATAACAATTAGTAAAACCATGGAAACTCTCCTGAACCCTTTTCCATCTGCAGAAGCATTTTGACACAATAGCAGCAGACGACTTTTGAAAACATAGTAGCCAAAGGTGAAATTGCTCATGCTGATCAATTTCTCCTTTGGCCACAATGTTTCAAACTTTATTTAACATTATCTTTTATTGAGATTGTTCAGGGGTTTCTCGCTATGTTTCAAAGTCGTCTGCTGATTTGTTGTATGTGGGAAAGGGATAAAGAACAGTTATTGAATAAAGTTTTTAAAAGGTTCAGCAATTTCTACTTTTGTCACAATGTTTTCAAAAGCTGTCTGCTGCAGAGGCATCAAAAAGTGTCTATATGTGGTAAATGGTTTAGAACTTTGGTAACTGATGCATCAGAAAGAGAGAAACTGACTGTATCCATCACAATCAATGCATATTATTGTTGCAGGTGACAACTTGGATATATATGTGAAGACCTCTCACCTAAGCAAAGATAAAAGTGACAGAGACTTGCATCTCTTCACTAGCAATATCATATTCAGCAGGGTGGCTAGTGTCGATATGAGCAACATTGTTTGCAATGTTGACACCAAACAGTTGCATAGTGAGGATATCTTGATGACGGATCTGGAGAGAGCAAGGTTTATGGACGCATACAGCATTCTTCTTGTTAGAGTCCTGTGCAGCCTACCTGCTTTCCGTCCATGTATAAGCCTTGTGCCACGCCATATTTCTCATGAGTACAGCCAGAAAATGTCCAGCAAGTCTTACGTTTTCCCTTTGTCGATCATAATGAAGAATGAATCCAAGCATGAGGACTGTATGGCCATTATGGGCAGCTATGAAGAGCAATTGATCAGCTTGTACAGAAGAGCATTTGGTAAAATTTCTTTACTTATGATTTTTGTATTTACCTTTTTAGCTCGCCTATTTGAAGAAATAGGGAGCTTATGTAATCACCCCGGCTTCCGTGTTGGCATTATTGGCGTACACGTTGCAAGCTTGGTCAAACCTTTGTGTGCAAGGCCTTTTCTCAGACACTGTGTATGCTGTTGCTTTGAAACTTCACACACTTATTCAGGGTCATTAGATGACCTTGTATGTCAATTCCCTTAACTCAGGAATGGATTTTGACTGAATTGTGTCCCTTTTTGGACTTAGAATTTTGGTCAAACCTTTGCGTGCAAGGCCTTTTCTCAGACACTGTGTATGCTGTTGCTTTGAAACTTCACACTTAATCAGGGTCATTATATGAGCCTGTATGTCAAGTCCCATAACTCAGGAATGGATTTTTACTAAATTGTGCCCTTTTATGGACTTAGAATTTTGGTCAAACCTTTGCGTGCAAGGCCTTTTCTCAGACACTGTGTAAGCTGTTGCTTTGAAACTTTACACACTCATATAGGGTCATTATATGGCCCTGAATTGTGCCCCCTTTTAGTCAAACCTTTGTGTGCAAGACTTGCAATGATGGGTTATAGTTATAGACTTTTACCAATGCTATAACTGTTCTGAAGTAGGCCCTGATAGGCGAGCTATATTGTCCTCCGACAACTCTTGTTAATATGAGAAATCGATTAACACATAATTAAAATTCATATATGGCGCTGCTACAATATAAATGGAATGTTCCTTGTTGTATTTTCATTGTGTCATATATCAAGACGTTATGAAAATTGTCATAAATTTAAAAGTACATTTAGCTTTTATAGTAGGGCTTCAGGCTACACATCTTATTCAGGTTTCTGTTAGTTGATTGTCTGAATACCACTTCATAGTGGCTTAATCCTGTATGTGTGTAAGATTTCTGAAGTGCATTTCAGCCCAGGTGTTAAAAATAATTTATCAGTAGTTCAGTGGTACATTGTGCAGCCTTGTTCATTCAATTTCAGGAAATTCTGATGTCATCAGAAAGTATGGTGTGACTGTTGGTGGTGACCAACTGACCAGGGTTAGACTTCAAGAGGCCAAGAGTTTGAGGAGCTTGTCAGTTGCACCCAGAGAAGAGATATGATGATTTAGATCCTATTGTGTGTGAGATGTGGCACACTAAATAGGACTTTCTTGAGGTTTGTTGCTATTGTCTTTTGCTTAGTCTCTACACAACAGTATTTCCAAGCATTATTAAACATATATTTTATTGGCTCTTTTAAGGAAAAACACTACCGTGGTACATCTCAACTAACTGTAAACTCAAGTGTGCAATAGATTGCCATAATGACCCCATTGTTCTATAGTTGCACCAGGTTTCATTCTTCTGCAATTTTAAAGAGCATGTAGTTAATGTGTTATACTTGAAAGCTTTACAGTTTATACACATACTGATACTTCTATGTTTTTTTTCTTAGAAATGCTACAAGACCTTGTTTAGACAAGAGTGCAGCCCTGGTGCAGCCCTGGTACACTGAACCACTTTAAGACGATTCTCCACAGAACTGATGTAAATGGAAAGGTGAAGGGGGGATTTCAACCGCATTTTGAATTACTTATGATGGTTGGAGAATGTACGGTTGCTGAGCAGTTTTTAAAAAAAATTCATATGGAATCGGGTATTAGTGAACCAAAGCATCCTTTGCTAGTTGGTCTGGCAGATAAACCAGACGATGAACGAAAGCATAACTTGATGGCAATGATTCAAGAGTTTATGACACACTATGGATACGGTATGGTGGACTGTCCAGAACAAATCAAAAGACCCAGCACGGAAACACCCAAGGAAGTTTACCTGGTGAAACCAGATGGACAGTGTATTCATCTATAATCAGTAAATGCTACCGCATCAGAACCAGATGAGCTGTACAATTATTCAACACAGTTGTGTCATTGGTACTTACATATTAATGAACTACATGATACAGCAAAAGAAGGTGATTTAAACAGGATGATCCTTAACTGCCAGTATTCACTGCCTTTTTTCTACTCGCATTCTAAGCTTACTAAATACTTGGTCGAAAATATGGATTATGTGCTGAAATATAAGTATTTTCTATCTCCTCTTCAGCGTGTGCGGGTTTTTGAAGGGTCATATGTGAACATTAAAGGTGGAATAGGGCAAAATGTAGAAAGTGACTTGACACAGGAACACTCAGTGTGTAATCAAAAGGCCCTTATCAAATCTCTTGGTGCTAACAAAAGTGAAAAGTCAATCCAGTGTGTCACAGGTGCTGCAGACACTATTTCAGAAATATGTTCAAAATTTGATAAAAGTTGTTTTATCAAACCCAAAAGTGGACACCATAGTAAACCTCTGAATGAATCTGATAAAGAGTTGGTCGCAAAAACATTGCATAAACTCAGACCTTTTCACTTCACACCAAGAAGAAAATGTCCAGGTTTCTCCAACATAAAATCTGTTCCTGTCAGTGCAGAACAAAAACCACCCATGAAAGAAAGACTGAACCAAATTATAACCTGGCTTAGAAGGGGGCTGCATATAACTGTTGAGCAAAATGATGATAGTGAAAGTGATGATGACTTTTGAAAACATTGTGAAAAAAAGGAGAAATGAGCAATTTCTCCTTTTGCCACAATGTTTTCCACTTTTTAGCTCACCTAAGCACGAAGTGCAAGGTGAGCTTTTGCGATCACTCACCGTCCGACGTCGTCGTCGTCTGTTAACAATTTCCTACAAATGACTTCTCCTACTAAACCAATGGACAGATTTCAAAATAACTTCAGAGGAATGGTCCTTAGGTGGTTCTCTTTCAAAGTTGTTCAAAGAAATTAATTCCAAGTAAAACTTTGGTTGCTGCGGCATCAGAAAAAGGGAAAATTGCCAAATCTTAAAAAATCTTCTTGTCAAAAAGTACTGGCCCGATTTGAAAAAATTATTTTGCACAAATGTTCCTTGGGGTACCCTCTACCAAGATTGTTCAAATATTTCTGATCCGTTGAAAAACATGGCTGCAAGGGGGCGGAGCTCATTTTCCTTATATGTGGCCGATCCCCGGTAGCTCAGTCGGTAGCGACACGGGCTGTCAATCCAGGGGTTGTGAGTTTGAATCCTGGCTCAGCCAACTTTCTTTCCGACAATTGACAAAAGTCAATGTGACATGCGTCATTTGTCTTCCACCAATGGGCTAAGTCTATGTGAAAAAGCAGCCAGTTGCTTGGGAAGATTGTTGTGTGGAGTACTGGTGTGAGAAAACCAGGAAATGCATGAGTAGGTGAACTGGCCGCCGTGATATAACCGCGAAATTGTTAAAAGCGGCGTTAAACCCCAATCATTTAATCAATCAATCCTAATATGTGCTTGTTAAAACTTTAAAAATCTTCTTGTCCAAAAATACTGGCCAGATTTGAAAATTATTTTGCACAAATGTTCCTTGTGACACCCTTTACCAAGATTGTTCAAAGGTTTCGAAACCGTTAAAAAAACATGGCCGCCAGGGGGCGGAGCTTGTTTTCCTTATAATTATGTGCATTGGTAAAACTTTAAAAAATCTTCTTGTCCAAAAGTACTGGCCTGATATAAAAATTATTTTGCACAAATGTTCCTTGGGGCACCCTTTACCAAGATTGTTCAAATATTTTTGATCCGTTGAAAAACATGGCCGCCAGGGAGCAGAGCTTGTTTTCCTTATATGTGCATTGTTAAAACTTTAATAATCTTCTTGTCCAAAAGTATTGGCCTAAAACGAGTAAACACTTTGAAAACTATTGAAGTTCTATTAAATCAGGTGAGCAATATAGGGCCATCATGGCCCTCTTGTTTCATTATACCTTAACATTTTCTGATGCCTCTGCAGCAGAAGGCTTTTTGAAAACATACTGACAAAAGAAGAAATTGCTCAAAACAAGCAATTTCTCCTTATGTCACAATGTTTTCAACTTTTAGTCATAGGTTATCCATTCAATTATAGGGAATTTCTATATTTTGACAAAATATGTTTAAAGTCTCATTCATATGAGGAAATTGTCGTATGAGGGAAAGGGTTATACTTTTTCCCCCCTTTCTGTTGCAACAGCAACCAAAGAACTCCATAGAAATTAAATCTGTGAACAATTTTTAAAAATCACCACTAAAGAATCATTCCTGTTAACCCTTTCCCTCACAAAGATGCTTTCTGATGCCTCTGCAGCAAACGGCCCTTGGAAAACATAGTTAGAAAAGAAGAATTTGCTTGAAACAAGCAATTTCTCCTTTTACCGGTATGTTTTCCACTTTTAGTCATAGATTATCCATTCAATTATAGAGATATTCTATTTTTTGACAAAATTTGTTCGAAGCCGCCTGATGCAGAATTGTTGTATGAGGGAAAGCGGTAATAACTTAAGGTTGGTTGAAATTGGTCCACTGATCTAGGAGGAAATTTGTTTAAAGCTTTTTAAGTTAATGGCACAGAAGACAGAATAGATGATCATTTAATCCCTGCTTTGAAAATATAACGGAAAAGGAGAAATTACTTTCAAAGATGATCTCTGCTTCTGATGTAGCTTAAGTTGTCTGTATCCAGTAAAGGGTGCAAACATTATAATGTTATTTAGATAAGACAAAAGCTGGTGATGTTTCAGAATTTTAATTTAAACAAAAAACAAAACAAATATTTCCAGAATTTACACAATTATAATGTAGAAACAAAATTGAATCAACATAAACACTGGTTCATTACAGTTTGGAAGCATGCACAAGAATTTTTTTTAAGTTTTTTCTCTATATGAGTCTAAGTAAAACAATAGACCCCAGGGGAGGAGTCATTTTGACCCAAGGGCTATAATTTGAACACTCTTGGTAAAGGTCCACTAGATGATGCTACATACCCAATATCAAAGGCCTTGGCCCTCTACATTTAGACAAAAAGATTTTTAAAGTTTTTCCCCTATATGAGTCTATGTTAAACAAGTGACCCCCGGGGAGGGGTCATTTTTTACCCCTGGCCTATAATTTAAACAATTTGATAGAGGTCTACTAGATGATACTACATACCAAATCTCAAAGGCCTGGGGATTCTACTTTTAGACAAGAAGATTTTTTAAGTTTTTTCTCTATATGAGTCAATGTAAAACAATAGACCCCAGGGGAGGGGTCATTTTGACCCCAGGGCTATAGTTTGAACAATCTTGGTAAAGATCCACTAGATGATGGTACATACCCAATATCAAAGGCAATATGGGCCCTCTACTTTTAGACAAGAAGATTTATAAAGTTTTTCCTCTATATGAGTCTATGTAAAACAAGTGACCCCCGGGGAGGGGTCATCTTTGACCCCAAGGCTATAATTTGAAAAATCGTGGTAGATGTTCACTAGATGATGCTACATACCAAATATCAAAGGCATGGACCTTCTACTTTTAGACAAGAAGATTTTTAAAGTTTTTCCCCTATATGAGTCTATGTTAAACAAGTGAACCCCCGGGGAGGGGTCATTTTTGACCCCAGAGCTATCATTTGAACAATCTTGGTAGAGGTTCACTAGATGATACTACGTACTGAATATCAAAGACATGGGCCTTCTACTTTTAACCAAGAAGATTTTTAAAGTTTTTCCCCTATATGAGTCTATGTTAAACAAGTGACCCCCGGGGAGGGGTCATTTTTTACCCCAAGGCTATAATCTGAACAATCTTGGTAGAGGTTCACTAGATGATGCTACATACCAAATATCAAAGGCATGGGCCTTCTACTTTCAGACAAGAAGATTTTTTAAGTTTTGGTTAATTTCCCCTTTTTTGTTGCAATTTTTTGAACAAGTTTGAAAGAGATCCACCCAAGGAACATTCCTGTAAAATTATTTTGAATTTGGTTAATTGGTGTTGGAGGAGAAGTCGTTTGTAGGAAAATGTGATCGGACGGACGATAACGACTGACTAAGACGACGGACGACGGACAGTGAGCGATCACAAAAGCTCACATTGCACTTCGTGAATTGGTGAGCTAAAAAAAAATGAGATGTCTATAAGAGAGCTATGTAGTTCCATAGAGAGAGAGAGATCTTGCAGCGAAGAAAGGAGCTCCTAGTACAACAACCTAACATATTTTGTCAAAAAATGGAAAATCTCTATAATTGAATGCATAACCTTTGACTAAAAGTGGAAAACATTGTGGCAAAAGGAGAAGTTGCTGGTTTTAAGCAATTTCTTTCTTTGTCAAGCACTATGTTTTAAAAAAACTGTCTGCTGCAGAGGCATCAGAAAGCATCAATATGAGGGAAAATGTTAATGTCATTCTAATCTATAACTATCAGTTTCCCACATGCAGGCACAATTTGACATATTTGCAGTAAACAAATTTTAAAAACATGATTTAACCCTTTCCCTCATATAGACGCTTTCTGACGCCTCTGCAGCAGACGGCTTTTTGAAAACATAGTGACAAAAGAAGAAATTGCTCAAAACAAGCAATTTCTCCTTTTGCCACAATGTTTGCCACTTTTAGTCATAGGTTATCCATTCAGTTAGAGATTTTCCATTTGTTGACAAAATATGTTCAGTCGTCTGCTGCAGAATTGTCGTATGAGGGAAAGGGTTAAAAACATACTGGCCAAAAGAGAAATTTCTCATAATTAGCAGAAATTCCACTGACCGAACTGTTTTAAACTCCAATTAATAATAATACTTTCCTTGATGGAGAATATCATACTGCTACAAAGAATCTCTGTATGCCAGAAAAGGGTTAACCCTTTCCCTCATATGATAATTCTGCAGCAGACGACTTTGAACATATTTTGTCAAAAAATGGAGAATCTCTATAATTGAATGGATAAACCATGACTAAAAGTGGAAAACATTGTGTCAAAGGGAGAAATTGCTCGTTTTGAGCAATTTCTTCTTTTGTCACTATGTTTTCAAAAAGCCATCTGCTGCAGAGGCGTCAGAAAGCGTTTATATGAGGGAAAGGGTCAATGTGTAATATAATGCAATATTTATATACTTTTTTTATATCTCAAAAATAAAAAAAAATAATAATGTGTCAGTGTTGTCTTCTGTAATGGTTAGAGTAAAGTGTAATGTTACAAACTACAACATGTACATATTAAAATTTTCATTTGCCATAGAGGAACCTGGTTATAAATTCAGGTAAATCTGACAGATGAGTTTTTTGACAGGTTGCATATATATATCTGATAGATGTAAAATACAATGGATACTTGGACATGCAAAAACTATATATCCCTTTGCATTGAAATACAACAATAACTACAGGGAATTTATAAATCGATACTGTTCAGTGAGAAACAATCATCACATGTACATTTTTAGCTGCAAACTACAACCATCTATATAACTTTCCTTTTCAAACTTGAAAACAGAAAGTAATTGATTCCGCAAGCAAGAAGAATCATTTGTACAATACGATATAATATCTCCAATTTATACCAGGAAGATTTCTGGCACTATAATGGAATGTAGCTGTTCAAGTTTGGCCACGTCGCCCTGCTCTTCCAATTTCATGAAAGTACTGTGATATGTTTCTTGGTGGACAAGCATGCACAATATTGGTAACATTTTTAGGATAGAAACCCACACCTAGAAAAGATGTTGTTAGTACAAGTCTGATTTTAGAGTCCTCCTTGTTCAGCTCTTGCAATGTGCCTATCAATCACATACTGGTCTTGTCCTGAGCAAATAGAACTATAAATGGCATTACCAATGTTTTTTACAACAAAATAAGTTGTTCAGGTACATTATGTGCTTTGCTCATGTAGTATACAGGCACAAATCGAGTGTGAAAGGATTTTTTTCTTTTTCAGTAAAGAGTTTATCACATTATCCCTGTATTACCTTCTCATATTCCTCTTCTACATCTGATGTAATTTCTTTTTTCATTTTCTCTAAATATATATTTGGTCTGTCTGGACTGCTTTCTATAATAGTATGTCCGGACAAGCCAAGCTGTTTAGGTAGTTCTTGTTTCTGCTTCAGTGTCAATGTTCCACTCAAGGCCACAACAGGAATATCCGGGGAAAATGCTTTAAAGTTTTTAAGCTCTCGAAAAGCAGTTCTGAATTCCTCTCCCCTGAAAAACATTATTTATTTTCAATAGCAGCATGCATGTTTCTTTTTGATTGAATTCTGAGAGTTTTATTCTCTTTGATCTGATAATAAATTCCTCACTTGTATCAGGGACGTAAAAAGGACTTTATAGGTCTGCTTTAATTTCAAGCTAAAGGAATAATAGCATAATGGAAATGAAATCTGAAACATTCAGACAAATTTCTCCTATAGATATTATTATTGACATTTTCCCACACAAAGCTGCTTTCTGACGCCTTTGCAGCAGACAAAATGAGTAATTACCCTTTTGCAACAATGTTTCTAACTCATTTAAATAATAAAACTTCTCCTTATTGAGATATTCAATAATGTTTCATAGCTGTTTTTCAAGTCGTCTGCAGGAAAGTGTTAAGCATAATTATAGTACAATGTTCATTTCAAGTCAATTTTAGCATGAAAAGACTCTCCAAATACACTGTCTTGCATTTATTTAACCCATGCCACTTTCCAATGATGGAACAGTATTCTACCATTTAACTACAAGACGTCTTTAAACAGACTTTGTCACTTTGAGACAGTATTTACAGTGTCACTCAGAACTAAGAAAATAAACTAAGTTTAGTGTGATGATCCAGTTTACAAATAAATTATAAATATTTTTGTATTCCTACAGGTTTGGATATATTTTCAAATGAATACATGTGGCAAGTCTGCATTTCATTTTATTAAAGTCAGTTTGGCTATTAAAATCTCCGGTCAATAACACTTTTCCTGGTACTTTATATTTGTAAATGTTTAATTCTAAATCATTAAATATGTCCATTTCATTTTTGATTAATAATTTGGATTCAAGGGGTGTTATACATGTGCAACATAAATAAACATCAACATTGAAAAAGACTTTTGCATATCTTCAACCAGATGATACCACATTGTGGTTTGTAACCAATATCAACTTTTCACTGTAAGCTTGATTCATGATATAAAGAAATTCCTCCTGAATTACGCCCTTTCCTGGTGTTATGAGATTTATTTCCCAACAAGTGTTCAGCAGAATATTCTTGGAGATTTAAATTGACATGTGTTTTTGGTGATAGCCATGTTTCTGTAAGAATAATTATATCATGTATCTGTCGGTTTGAGTATTAAAGTTCATGTTATGTTAAAAAAAGAACAATAACTCCCATTGCGTAATGCCTTTTGGTTGCTCATCATTTGTTGGGTTGTATCATTCAAGGTTGAACATGATTTTTTGAGAGATTCACTTTTTTCTTGTGCTGTTTTAAGGTCTTTCAATTGCTTGTCATAAGCATCACTCACATACAAACTAGCATTTTCTAAATCGGTTACACAGGTATCAATATTTTTTACTTTTATTTCTAGGTCATTTAGTTTCAAGTTCATAGAGTTGACTACCTTATCAATGTTGTCGATCTTATCCATTCGACTTTTGATCGATTTAATGTCTTCCATAATGATTGTAACCCATGGCGAAGGTTGGTTGGGTGTCTGATGAGGGAACATGATTATACATCGAAGTACTTATCGGTTGTTTATTCATATACAGGTATGTAGGAGACTGCATACACTGCCCTGGTAAAGGGAGAGATAAGTTCAAATTTGTACTCATATTTGAATTGATCGTTCTATTAATTGTTGGTGTTTCAAATGTTAAGTGTTCATGTGGTTTTTTCTTGCGTTGCTTTTTCGTACTCACTTGTTTTTGTTCGTTGTTGTTGTTTTCTAATGATAAACTGATGATAAACTAGTAGAACTGGTTTCATTGTAAGTACACGCCCCGTTTATCAATGGTGAAATTTCTTTTCTTTTCTTTCGTTTTTTCCTTATTTTGTTTCGGATGAAGATTAACAATTTATGATGTTATTTCTATAACAATTGTCCAAATATCCACTTTTGTTTACATGGTTTTAAAGAATTTCAACTGAAGCACTAAATCCATGTCCATGTCATGTAAAGGAGATAATACATATATATTATCAAAAATATCATAACTATAACGATCTCTATCCAGTTTTCTCTAATTTCTAATTTATTTAGCTACCTGACTAAACCATATCCAAAAACGTCACAGTTGTATGGTTTCTCACCTCTATGTTTACTCTTGTGTACGGTCAAGAGTCGTTTCCGATCAAATGCATGGACACAAATCTCATTTGAAAGTTTTCTCACCTGAATATATTCACTTATGCTTTAATTAAACAAGAGGCCCATGAGGGCCTATGCTCTACTGGAATGGTTCTTTGGTCATTTTCAATCCAGAGCATGTATGTATGGTGAAGATCGGATAGTAAATTGAGGCTCTTTTGTAATCACAAGCTAGCAATTTTTACAATTTCATGGGCCATAATCCAGTCTTGCATGGGCGGATCTGGCTGATTTTCAAAAGGAACCAAGCTCTCATCAATATTTTTACAATATACTCTATTGTGTTCACATGCTCAATTATAGCAATTTGGACAATTTCAAGGGCCATAATCCTGTCTTGCATGGGCGGATCTGGCTGGTTTACGAAAAGAACTGAGCTCTCATGGATATCTCACTACTGTATAAGTTTGGTTGAGATACAATCAAAAATGAAGACTGTATTGTGTTAACAAGCTCTTTTATAGCGATTTTGACCATTTCAAGGGCCATAATCCAGTCATGCGTGGGCGGATCTAGCTGGTTTTGGCAAGGAACCGAGCTCTTATGGATATCTAACTACTGTATAAGTTTGGTTGAGATACAATAAAAAAAAAAGACTTGTGTTAACAAGCTCTTTTATAGCAATTTTGACCATTTCAAGGGCCATAATCCAGTCATGCATGGGTGGATCTAGCTGGTTTTGGAAAGGAACCAAGCTCTTATGGATATCTAACTACTGTATAAGTTTGGTTGAGATACAATAAAAAAAAAAGACTATCGTGTTAACAAGCTCTTTTATAGCAATTTTGACCATTTCAAGGGCCATAATCCAGTCATGCATGGGCGGATCTGGCTGGTTTTCAAAAGGAACCGAGCTCTTATGGATATCCAACTACTGTATAAGTTTGGTCGAGATACAATAAAAAAAGAAGACTGTATTGTGTTAACAAGTTCTTTTATAGCAATTTTGACCATTTCAAGGGCCATAATCCAGTCATGCATAGTGAAGACTGTATCGTGTTAACAAGAAATTGTTTACGGACGGACGGACGCACGCACGACGGACAAATCGCCACGACATAAGCCCTTCTGGCCTTTGGCCAGTAGAGCTAAAAAAAATCTGTGCTTACATATTCAGATATAACATTTATAAGGTTTCTCACCTGTATGTTTTCTCTGGTGTGCGGTCAAATGTCCTTTCTGTTTAGAGGCATATTCACAAATATCGCATTTATAAGGTTTTTCTTTAGTATGTATTCTCATGTGTGTTATTAAGTTTCCTTTGTGACTAAATGCATATTCACAGAGGTCACATTTATAAGGTTTTTTCTCTAGTATGTTTTCTCTTGTGTCTGATTAAATCACTCTTCCTTTTTTACTTGCATATTCACAAATATCACATTTATAAGGTTTTTCACCATGGTGTATTCTCTTATGTATAATTAAGGACAGCTTTTCTGCACTTGCATATTCACAAACATCACACTTATAAGGTTTTTCTCTAGTATGTTTTCTCTTGTGTCTGATTAAATCACTCTTCCTTTTACTTGCATACTCACAAATATTACATTTATAAGGTTTTTCACCATGGTGTATTCTCTTATGTTTAACCCTTTCCCTCATATAGACGCTTTCTGACGCCTCTGCAGCAGACGGGTATTTGAAAACATAGTGACAAAAGAAGAAATTGCACAAAAACAAGCAATTTCTCCTTTTGCCACAATGTTTTCCACTTTTAGTCATAGGTCACCTTTATTGGAAGTGTAATCATTGAATAAAGTTGAAAACATTGTTGCAAAAGGAGAAATTGCTTGTCAGGAGCAATTTCTTCTTCTGCATCAATGTTTTCAAAAGTATGTATGCAGATGGGAAAGGTTTAAATAAGAAACACTTTTTTAAAATGATAGTCAGTTGGCTATTCTAGTATATAATGTCCGTCTTAAATAATAATGACAAAACTTTCAAAAAACAAGAAAAATATTTTTTACAATTTAATTGAAAATATATTTAATCAAAGTTGTGAAAGTATAGTTGTCCCTTTCTGTGCTTTTTTTATGAAAGTTAGCAGTATCAAATCACAAGAAAAACTTATGGGATAGAGTTGACAAATAAGACATTGACACAATATCAGATTTAGGCTTTGTTTTTGTCAAACTGCTGAAGAAGACAACGCTGAACTACACATTTTGAAAAACCGATCACAATTCTACCTTCAGTACTTTCAGTACTTTGATTTAAGTTAATAATGCTAAGAAGCTAATCTATACATCAAAAAAGTTAATTGACTACTATTATTTCAAATATTTATAAGATTTACAGGACACAATAAAATCCCTTAAGATCAAAGACAATCTAAACTCACTATGTATCATACTTTTGTGATGATTGCACTTCTCATGTAGTTTGAAGAATGGTTAACCCTTTCCCTCATACGAAATTTCTGCAGCGGACAACTTTGAACATATCTTGTCAAACAAGAGACGATGGCCCTGGATCGCTCACCCGATTTTTTTTTTTTCACTTTAGCCATATAAGCCCCGGCCATAGTTTCCGACCAATCAACTTGGCTTGAAGGAATCTGATAGAGGGTCACCCTAGGAACATTTCTACAAAATTATTTGAAAATCGGCCTGACACTTTCGGAGAAGAAGATTTTTTAAGTTTTCACTATAGCCATATAAGGCAAAATAGCCCCGCTCCCCTGGCGGCCATGTTTTTCGACCAATCAACATGGCTTGAAGGAATCTGATAGAGGGTCTTATTTGAAAATCTGCCAACCAGTTTGGGAGAAGAAGAATTTTGAAATTTTTAGCTCCACTGGCTGAAAGCCAGTCGAGCTTATGTCATGGCGAATTGTCCGTTGTGCGTGCGTTTGTGCGTGCATGCGTTAACTTTTTCCTTTAAACAACTTCTTCTTCCTAACCACTTGGCCAATTTGGTTGAAATTTGAAAAAAAAAATTTTTTTTGATCCATCCAAATTTAGTGAAAACTTAAAAAAATCTTCTTCTCTGAAAGTGTCAGGCCGATTTTCAAATAATTTTGTAGAAATGTTCCTTGGGTGACCCTTTATTAGATTCCTTCAAGAAATGTTGATTGGTTGAAAAACATGGCCGCCAGAGGGCGGGGCTATTTTGCCTTATATAGCTATAGTGAAAACTTAAAAATCTTCTTCTCCGAAAGTGTTCAGCCGATTTTCAAATAATTTTGTAGAAATGTTCATTGGGCGACCCTCTATCAGATTCCTTCAAGTTATGTTGATTGGTCGAAAAACATGGCCGCCAGAGGGCGGGGCTATTTTGCCTTATTTGACCATAGTGAAAACTTAAAAAATCTCCTTCTCCGAAAGGGTTGAGCAGATTTTCAAATAATTTTGTAGAAATGTTCCCAATTCACTTTACAAGATTCCTTTAAGCGACTGAACTCCAGATACCCAATTGTTGAAAAAAAATAAAATTTTAAGAAAATAAGTGTTATTTTTGTATTTGGGGCATTAAAATATGATAACTGACATATTACATACCCCTATAATCGGTGAGATTTTCTAGTTTTCGATACATTTTCCATCGCAAATTCTACCCTGTCTGTAACGGGGTAAGTATTTTTAAATAGGAAACCCCTTCATCGGGACAATTGAAAACGACTCAAGTTCACTTTATTGATAAAAAACAATACATTTTCTACCCTGGTTTTACTTGGATAACATAAAGAATAACATTCAGGGCGAATTCGATTTTTTTTTTCCGTGCCATCTGGATTTCAGTCGCTTTAAGCCATGGTGGTTGGTAAAAAACATGGCCACCAGGGGACAGGGCTGTTTGGAAATTTGATTTTTGCCTTATGGCCTCTTGGGCCTCTTGTTTTCATTTCGTTGCCATGGAAACCAGAATTCTGCATGGATCTAAAACATTTGAAGGAAATATGGTGATGTCATTGAGAGGATGCTTTCTGTGAAGTTTCATCCCAATTGACCCACTGGTTACTGAGGAGAAAAAGTTGATGCATGACGGACAATAATAACTCAAATAACTGAGCAAAGCACAGATGAGCTAAAAATAGAAAATCTCTATAATTGAATGGATAACCTATGACTAAAAGTGGAAAACATTGAGCAATTTCTTCTTTTGTCAATATGTTTGCAAAAAGCCGTCTGCTGCAGAGGCATCAGAAAGCGTCTATATGCGGGAAAGGGTTAAATGACTGTATATTAAACAGATAAACTCCTTATCAGCTTGAGCACATGTACTGTAGGTTATGGCCCCGTCATGAATACCATAAGTAAAACAACAAGAGGGCCTAGATGGCCCTAAATGGATCACCTGAGTGATGGTATAGTAACAAATATGTATTTGCCAATATCAAGGATAATATGATAAAGCCTAATATGAATTAAGGCAAAGCCTTAGAAAGTTTCGGAAAGTGCATTCAGTCTCAACAGATTTAATCACCTACTAAGCTGTTGTGCACTTACGCATTTACTATTTACTCAATTGATAATGGATAGAGTTGTCACCCAGGGGTAGAGAGTTCAAGTTGAAGCCGAGTGAGTCAACTTACTTCCCGAATGTCAAAGACTACTTTTACCAGTGAATATTGAACATTTCCCCCAAGAGCTTTAAAGAGTATAGAACGTATAATGACCATGAAGTTTTTTAGGGAATATATCCTGATAGCCATAATAAATGCATGAATTAAAATATAAAATACGTTTATATGTTTTTGGATAAATGCATCAACATTTTGAAAAAAAAAAAAAAAATGCCAACTGAATTTGAAATCAGACAAGTAGTTGCAGAGGGAAAACGTTTTGATTTGTCATTTTACCATTTTTCTGATGTCACGTTTCAGCATTTCTTTGAACTAATTTATATCCCTTGAACAATTTATGTAGAGGGTTAATTAAAGAACGTTTTTAGCTAAACTATCTTGACATAAGACATGCAGTTTAAGAGGAAAATTGTTATTTTACTCCCTTTCTGATACTTTTTGGCAGCATTGATCTTAAACCACTCTGGAAAGGGCAACATAATGGTTTTTTAAGCCAAATTATCTTGAAACAAGAAACCACACTCTGATATTGCCTAGCAACATTGGTTTTTATTTAATAAATATGACTTGAATAAGTGTATGGATGGTCACATAAGGAAAATTAATGCAACAGTGTTATAACTTTGAAATTATACCTGCAACTTCCTTTTCTCATGCCACATGCGTATACTATTTTTCAACCAATCAATATGATTTGAATATTTTTAGGGTTACATAAGGAACTTTCCTGCCAAATTATACAGAAATACCAGAATACCTAAACACTGTGTCACTTTACTTCTTTTCTGATGGGGTAGTTTCCAGAATTCAACACAGAATTTATTCCTTTGAACATTTTGAAAGAGGACACCAAATCAATATTTCTGTGCAGTTCAGTTAAAATTGGTCAAGTGGTTTAAAAGCAGCCATTGTTTAAATAAAAAGTTGCTGGTGGATATTGCTTTGTTTGTTTGAAGTTAAACGCCGCTTTCAACAGCTTTGGTCATATCACGGCAGTCAGTGCACCTACCCATGTTTTCCTGGTTTTCCCACACCAGTACTTACACAACATTCTTTCGAAGCCACTGACTACTTTCTCACATAGATCAGATATTGCATGATGGATTGAGGATTATCACAAAAGCTGTGCTGATATTGATTAAATTGTATGTATTTAGCTACACTGTAATTTTTCCCCCACTGAGATTTGAACTCAGAACTCCTGGCTAGGCCAGGTGTTTTACCAGTTAAAACTATAAGGTCTCAAAATGTAGCTAAACACATTTAATTTACGATCAAGATTGTCCTCAAAGAAAGTCACATTTGGTAAATGCCTCATGTTCTTTACCAAAAAAGGAATTCCTAATAAATCAGAGCTTGTGATAGTTTAATTGTAATTTAATCAAGACCGCCAAATGTCACAAAATACGCCCGTCCTGTTTTTTTGAGACCAAGTATGGTGATAAATGGTTGTACGTCAGGCAAATTAAGAGAGTGGACACTGTTAGTACAGTTTTGGCCATTCCGAGGGACATAAGTTTGTAGTGACTACGATAACATGGTAAGTTATTGAACCTGACCAAGATATTCTGACCATCAACATATTGTCTAAATTTGGTGTCAATTGGTCAAAGGCTTCTAAAGTTATTGAGCTGACAAGACAAATTTTAGGTAATTTCTATAATTAATCAAAGCGCCAATGGCACTGTAGTGGCGATCGTATGGAAAATCCTGCAAAGTAACAAGCAGTATATCGGTGTAGGGCTTGCGATGGGCACTCTGGGGCGGGTAAATTTGAGAATGTATCAACCCTGCATCTTTTGACAGTAGAATAATGTTAGTTTGCCAGAATGTTGTCTTGGTGATTTTTTAGTTACGTTCTGAAACTGGTGATGATGTGTTCAAAATTAGGCCATACCAAATTTATGAAAAATCTAGTTGGTACTCGATAGACTACCGTTTTAGCTCATTAGAATGGCTATTTGTGATGACATGTTCATCACCAGGTCGCTAGGCCGTATCAGAGACATATAAACATATATATGTGTTTATATGTCTCTGGCCATATTAAGATAAACTATTTTGTACACTTTAGAAATGACAAAATTATCAAGAAAGGAGAGAAAACAGTATCCATTAGTTTGGTGTTTGTTTCAATGATGTCCGATATTTAACAGGTCTGTTCAATTTAGTCTCTTCACATTGCATGATTGAGGGTTGTCAGAGACATATAAACACAGTGTATTTATATGTCTCAGAGGTTGTTAAACTGCTTCGAAAAATTTGAGTGCAATAACAAACACAAAACATGCACAAAAAGCACAATTTCACTATTTGCCAAACTGTTCAATTTATAAAAATATAGGCATATATTATAATGCTCGATCTCCAAACTGAATTAGGCTACACTTTCAGCATTGATTGCTAATTGACTCTAAAACGTGCAGACGTGTATACATAACGTGTGTACACACTGACATTGAGTGTCCTTTAAACATTTGTAAACCAGTCTTATCATCTAGACGCTTTCATATATTTAAACAACTACAAAATAAAGCGTTTATAATATTGAGATTTATGAACACCAGTCTCGCGAGCTATTTATAGAACCTTTTGGAATTTCCAGATTTGAGTATCATCAGAGTTATTTGCAAGGCAGATAGAACGTGCAATGATATTTATTATCTGCCCAATCATGACGAAGATAATATTATCATATTTTAACTCTATGTAGATAATGTCTCGATAAAACTCAAATATTAGTAACAATCCAGTACCAAAGTAGCACTGACATAATTATTATTAATCGCGTCTCTGCATAAATGATGGAACTATAACGGATGTGAGTAAATTAGTTTGCAGTAAGGAAAATAAATATCAACCGGTTTTTCAAAACCGACTATGTAAATATTTTTCGTTGTTGTTGTTTCTGTTAGCATTGTGGCGATTGTCAAACCAATGGCCACAAAAAGCGATAACTCTCGATTGACTATAGCGAAATGGCTAGTTATCGAACTTGTCTGAGATATTATGCCAATACACATTCTGATCAAATTTGGTGATGATAAAACAAAGGCTTCTAAAGTTATTGAGCTGACAAGACCAATTTTAGGTAATTTCTATAAATAAAGGACAATAACGCTAGATTGACTGAAGCGATATGGCTAGTTATCGAACTTATCCGAGATATTATGCCAATACACTTTCTGACCAAAATTGGTGATGATTGGACAAAGGCTTCTAAAGTCATTGAGCTGACAAGACCAATTTTAGGTAATTTCTATAATTAAAGGGCGATAACTAACGATTGACTAAAGCGATATGGCTAGTTATCAAACGTGTACAAGATATTATACTAAAACACATTCTGACCAAATTTGATGATGATTGAACGAAGGCTTCTTAAGCTATTGAGCTGACAACATACTGGACGCCGCCCGCCAGCCCGCCTGTACGCCACAGGTAAAACTATAATACGTTCTGTTAAAAAACGGGCGTATAAAAACCTAACAAATTATGTTTTTCTAAACATTGAATTGTTATCTTACAACACTATAATATTCTTATTACTGATTAGACTTATGCAACCATGTCCCTTATATCATCTCATGTATTTGCTATGTAAAACATGAGTATAAGAAGTTTTTCAAATGCATTTACCAGTAGAATAAGCCATGTTTTTTAAGGATTGAAATAATTTAATCAATATTTGAAGAGGATGAACAATTGGGCCAAATTATTTTTAAATCAGGCCATTTTTAACGAATTATTTTTTCTCAAAAAATAATGCGGTTAACGCGATCGTGTTGCTTTGCGGAAGTCACGGTTAAACTACACTTCCGCTTAGAATACACATTAGCTGCACCTAAATATTCCTAGTATTTTACCCCTTTTCTGATGCCACTTGGTTCCTATGTCTTTTAACTAATCAATATGGCTTGACAAAGTATGTAGAGGATCAAAGAAAGAACATTTCTACAAAACTATCTTGAAATCAGACCAGCACTTTCATAAGGAGGGATTATTGAAGTTTTGTCATTTTTCCCCTTTTCTGATGTAGAGGGTCACCCACAGAACATTTCTACCAAATTATTTTGAAATCAGACAAGCAGATTCAGAGGAGGATTTTTTTAAAGTTTGGACATCTTGCCCCCTTTCTGATGCCAAAGCAAACAAAGTTCTCCATGGAATTTAAATCTTTGAACAAATTTGAAAAAGGACCACCAAAAGAATATTCCTGTAGAGTTTGGTTGAAATAGGTCCTGTGGTTTAGTAGGAGATGATGTTTAAAGCTAAAAGTTAACGACAGACAGAGAGTGATCAAAATAGAGAATATTCGGCTCAGGTGATCTAAAAATTGCAGGTGATGTCATAGGTTAACTGTTGAAAAATATTGCGGAAAAAGCCGAAATGGCTAAAATGAGCCAGCTTCACTCTTTTCCACAATATTTTCCAAAATCATCTGCTTTGTTTGTTTGTTTGGAGTTTAACGCCGCTTTCAACAGCTTTGGTCATATCACGGCGGTCGGTGCACCTACCCAGGTTTTCCTGGCTTTCCCACACCAGTACTTACACAACAATCTTTCGAAGCCACTGACTACTTTCTCACATAGATCAGAGGTGAGAGGCAATGGAAAACATCGCCCGAAAGAATGTCGCCGCAACCGGGTATCGAACCCGTAAAATCATCTGCAGCATAGGTGAAAAATGTCATCTGCATCAGGCATGGGTATGGAGGAGACATGAAACTAATTGAATGTTACTAAAAATAACAACAGGGCCATGATGGCCCTGGATCGCTCACCTTAATTATACAATGTACTGCAATGCAAAACACATCAAGACAATTATTCTGAATGCAACCTCCACAGTGTTAACAATATTTTCCTTCATTTGGCAGTGATCTATATTTGTTTACCTGATATGACCCATATTCCAACATGGACTAGATATCATCAAGACAACATTCTGACAAAGTTTCAACTTGCTCAAAGTAAAAATGCGGCCTCCGGAGTTTGAACAATATTTTCCTTTATTGACCTAGTTTCTGATCCAATATGACCCATATTCCAACTTGACCTAGATATAATTCAGACAAACATTCTGACCAAATTTCAAGCTGCTGAAGCACAGAATGCGGCATCCAAAGTGTTCACAAGATTTTCCTTCAATTTGATCTAGTGACCTAGTTTTTGACCCAGCATGACCCATATTCAAACTTGGCCTACATAATCATCAAGAAAAACATTCTGATAAAGTTTTATCATGCTGAAATTAAAAATGCAGTATCCAGAGTGTTAACAAGATTACCCTTCAATTGGGCCTAGTGACCTAGTTTTTAACCCGGCATGACCCATATCCGAACTTGGCCTAGATATCATTTAGACAAACATTCTGACTAAGTTTCAAGCTGCTGAAGCGAAAATTGCGGCATCCAAAGTGTTAACAAGATTTTCCTTCAATTTGACCTAGTGACCTAGTTTTTGACCCAGCATGACCCATATTCGAACTTGGCCTAGATATCATTCAGCTCAACATTCTGACAAAATTTCAAGCCGCTGAAGCAAAACATGCGGCTTCTACAGAGTTAACAAGATTTCCCCTCAATTTGGCCTAGTGACCTAGTTTCTGATCCAATATGACCCATATTTGAACTTGAACTAGATATCTTTAAGACAAACATTCTGACAAAATTTCAAGCTGCTGAAGCAAAATATGTGGCATCAAAAGTGTTAACAAGATTTTTCTTCAATTTGACCTAGTGACCTAGTTTTTGACCCGGCATCACCCATATTCGAACTTGACCTAGATATTTTTAAGACAAACATATTGACAAAATCCATCTAGTAACTGTACTTTTTGTTATCCCTTTATGAGGTGGAACAGTTGAAATCAAGAACTTTTCTTGATCTGTACGTATCAAAGATGTTCTTGAGATGTAATCTTTGATCGTTTTCACTATACACAATTTTTCGTTCACAGTGTAGCTTTCTAGAAGTAATGGTTCTAAATGTTTATTTGGTTTTGAATGTTTCAACAAACTAGAGAAATAAAGAGTAACTTTGTTATCTTGTACATGTAGATCACTCAATTTTAGAAGATGAATAGTTTATCGCCTTTGCCCACTTAATAACATCATCAGGATACTTAATTTTTCAGACAGTGTTAATAAAGTCAATTTTTCATTTGAAGGTAGTGACAAAATGTAATTAAAAACCATGATGACGTCCCAAATATCTCCATATCTTGGTAAATTTGGTCTAGTAGTAAATATTCCCCGCATAAATCTTGTAACAATTTTTTCCTTTCCAATCTCCTTGTTGTGTAAAAGTGCACACACTGAGGAAATTGCAGATTTGGCTGTATTTATAGTACTATAACTTTTTCCTTCTTCATAAAGTACTGACAGAAATTTCAACACTATAGTGGTAGGTGGATCAAACGGATCAATTTTTTTCCTGACGCGAAAAACACAACCACTTTTTGAGATATGACCCATATTGTTGACAAGTTGATTTTCTCCAGGACTGCATGATAATGTCAACAGTGATTTTTGCTGGCCTCTATTTTGCAGGCTTTGCCTGATAAGATAAAAACTCCCAACCGAAGATTCCTGATTGGGTGCTTCTTGTCCTTCTGCATTGGTAGCTGTAAACAATTTGTTGGAAGGATGTATGATTGTTCTGAAATTCGCTGGAGGAGTGTTGAAAACCAAACTTGTGTCGGCCAGATTGGAGCTATCAGCATAATTTTGTGAATCTTCTCTTTTGAGATCTTTAGTATAGTTCTGCCTATGACGCTGAAAGGAGGAAATAAATACAAATTTGTGTAATTATTCCAGCTTAACGTAAATGCATCTATAGCCATTGCACCTTTATCTGGTTGAAATGAAACATATTTTGGTTTTTGGCAATTCAATTTTGATGCAAATATATCTATGTCTATCTGACCCATGATGTTTTCTATTTGCTTGAACCATTTTGGTTTTAACATCCATTCCATGTCGTCATTTATGTTCCGAGACAATCTATCTGCCTCGTAATTATCAACTCCTGGTATATGAGCTGCACTGATCCATAATTTTTTATGTACAGCCCATAACCATAACTTTTTGGTTAGTCCATGTAACTGATCAATTTTTCCCCCGAAATTGTTAATATATGAGACGGCAACAGTATTATCCAGAAATATTCTAAGATGGTTATTGTTGACACATTCTGTTAATCCTTGGAGTACTAGAAATGCCCCTTTTAATTCTAAATAATTAATATGGTTTTCATATTCTGTTTGAGACCATATTCCTTCAATCGTGGATCTGTTTGTGTTATTTTATGTGTTCCAAGTCTTTGTAGAATAATGGTGCTAATTGTACGCCTGGTTCACTTGCTACCATTTTCCCTATCAGTTTTGCAAATTCCCGAATAGTAATATGTTTCTTTTTAATGACTGAACCACACAATGAAGTCAAATTTTCTGCTCGATCTGGTGTCAATCTAATTGTCATATCAACCGAATTTAACGTAAACCCTAAAAATGTAATTTTTTGTGTTGGAACCAAAATAGATTTTTCAGGGTGAATGGTAAAACCTAATTTGTCAACCATGAGTACTGTGTCATTGATATTATCGAGACAATCTGAATACGTTTGCCCTTTTAACAAGCTATCATCAATGTATGGTGTATTGAAATGTCCTATTTTTCTAAGAGACGCATACAATGGTTTTAGAATTTTTGTAAAAACTCGTGGACTACACGCTAAACCTTGTGGTAGCGTACAAAATTGGTATCTTTTACCGTTCCAAATAAATCTTAAGTATTTTCTGTCAGATTGTGCTATTGGCACACTGAAATAAGCATCTTTCAGATCTATAGATCCGAAAAAATCCCCTTGCTGAATACTTGTTACAGCTGTTTTTAATGTTTCCATCTTGAAATGAATTTTTTCCACATATAATTCATTGAATTTTTTGAGATTCAAAATAACTCTTATAGATCCATCTTTCTTTGGTCTAGTAAATATATTTGAATAGAATTGGTCCTTTTCATTTCCAGTCACTTCTTCAATTATGTTTTTATCTTGGAATTTGATAACTTCATTAGTCGCCGGGCAGAAGCCCGCGACTTCTATTTTTAATAGCTTTTCGGAAATCACATGGGAGGGCGGCTTATTATTAGAAAGAAACAAATCTAGATGATTTGAACATATTACAATTGTGGTTGTTTACGAACACTAATAAATGACACATCTAAAATGAAATAAATATTCCGATTTTTTAATGTTTGCAGTTTTTTTTATTTCACTCGCATTTAAGTTTTTTGTCTTATTTACGAAGACAAAAGTGGTCCCTTCAAGACGTGAACCAACACCCCCTAATGCAGACTCTTATGTGTCATCATTGAGGTCAATTTCGGATTCTCCTTTTAATAGCAATTTTAACTTACTAAATGTTGTTTTCATGTTCAAAGAGATGTCTTGATTTGTGTAGAATTCATTTAATAATGTTAATCCATGAATATCTAAAGTAGGAACTGTTTCTAAGCTAAATATAGACCCTATTCTGTTGTGTAGGTTCGTGACCTTTAACATCGATTTTCGCGCATGCGCATTTCGATATGAAAAAGCGAGTGATATTATTTTATTTTAGACAAGTACAAGACGAATGTTTGACGCAAAGCGTCAAAGAGAAGCCGCAATATTTCGTTGTACATGTAGAAATAAGAAAAAAAGAACATTTTTAAATCCACAAACAATAGAACAATTTAAACTGTAGACGGTAATGCTGATATATTTCTCCTTTTGAAGACTTTTGTTTTCTTCAAATTACCTCCCTTTAAAGCAATATCAGGATATTTACCTTGTGATTCGAATAAGATTGACAAACATTGAAATTATATGAATGAATACTATTATTTAAATAAGTAACAACAGCAAAATTAAATTTAAGCCAAGATAAATGTGTACACATTTCGTTAATTTTTTATAGATACCCTAATGTAAGTATGAATATAAAATTTATAAGTAAATGTTTTCATTTCAACGTTCCTAATGTTTGAATAGATTAAGGAAAGTCAAGAATACATAAATAAATCAATGCAGTCTTTTCCGGCGACATTGATGCCTTGGCATCAACTTTCTCTTGTTGTTAATTTGTTCTTGTTCTCTTTTATTGAACTGTATTGGCTGAGGGACAAATGTTTGCCATGGTTTACCTGTTATTTCTAACTTGTAACCAGATATAGTTTGCAGAATCCAACTATCTGACGTGATTTTTGCCCATTCTAATTTAAAATCTCTCAATTTTCCACCTCTGAATTTTTCAGAAGAGTTGTCAACAATTAACTGATTAGAGTTACTTACATCTAATAGTTTCTCTTTCCTCTGTAAGACTGACTCGAAGATTTCCCCCGATAATTCTGTCCCTTGTTCTTTTGGTAACCATACCCTTGACTTTTCGATTGATCTTTTTCTTTGTAATTGTTGTACGTCGGCTGATATTGATATGGCTTTTTGCCCCTTGGGGCATTATTTTGGTATAAAAAATGACCAGTATTATTAATTCCGGCCAACTTTTGACTTCGTTTTTTCCTCTTTTTCAATATCATCCACCTTCGAATCGATGTCGTCCCGAAACAAATTGTCTGTGACAGGAATGTCCAAATCGCAAACTTTTCTGTATTTTGCCGGTAGTCCTGGCTTAATAAGAGCCTTTCTTTTCCTATTACATTAGTGGATTCCATTAGCAATTAATTTAAAGCCATCTTTAATTAACTGAGGCAATTTTGTTTGGTCCCCTTTGTTTTTAAGTATTTCTAAAGCTAACATATTTGGAATCATTGCTAACTTCAAATGCTTTTGGATCGATTGAATAACCAAATCTCCTTTCCTTTTCTCTTTCAATGCTGTCCACAGCTCTTTATTCTCGACTGGTACATTCAATCTTTGACAATTGGCTGGAGTCATGTATTTTTCAGTCAACTGTTTTTGCTGATCGTCCGGCATAGGTTTGTCAATCGCTCTGTTGAACAATTGAGCGAGTTTGTCATCCACATCAGGGCCGAATTTCTTGCTTTCCTCATAAAGCCCGTCGAATTCAGTTAAGAAACTGTCATCTGTCAAATCGTCGTCGACAGAGTTCATAATATCGCTCAGATTGTCGTCCTCCGATCGATCTTGAGATGTCAATTCTGCATCTTCACATGGGTTGTTGCCGAAATCTGTAACTGCCCGTGTATCTAATCGCTGTTGCATTTTTGCAACGTTTAGGACGATATTTGACAGCAATTCCGTCTGCTCTGCCTCGAATTTTTGTTTATTCAACTCCATATTGGAAATTTTTTCCCACAAAGCATTGTAACTTCCGCCCTGCGTTACTTGCGTGTCATTTCGATCTGTCCGCGCATCTGTCCCCTTGTCATCTCGCTTTGCATTTCCGGTAATGGCGATTCCCGTTTTTGTAATAAGGGGATTTCCCCCGATATGAGTTTCCTCAATTATGATTGTCTTATCATATTCCGGATTTCCCGGAGTTTCACTGGCTTTCCCAGCTTTTATTCTTGACATTTCCTTAGTTCTTTTCAGAACTTTTTCCCCGTAAGTCGCGTTTTGCGAACTTTGCTTATCAGCCATTTCGGCTGGAAAAGTCTGGTGTTCTGTTTTTTCAAACTCAAACACCGAATCCAAAGAAATAAGTCCGTTTTAACACGCAATCGTCGATCAATTTCACAGCAAATTTTTAGTCCAATTGTTCATGTAATCTTTCCTCATTTTATTTTCCTCACACAATCCCCGAATGTATTATTTTAGGATGCCGACTTAACAATGTGCTTAAGGGGGGAAGGTTGACAATTTACAACAATTGGGACTGGACAAGGTGAACGGAATAAAACTCGACCCTTACACTCTGTGCTAGGGCGAGTGTGTAAAACAAAGATAGATTTACTGTTAACTGATTTATTAATAGTGGAATAAGATTGGCCGTTGGGGTATAGCAATAACTGTGGACGGCGTGGTGGACAACACACCGAGTACTACAATTCTGATCGGGTCCATTCCGATAATTACAATATTAACCTCCAATCCATATCGGGTCCATTCCGATAATTACAATATTAACCTCCAATCCATCCTTAGTTTACTTTTAAAATCCAAAGGGCCTAAAAGCGGGGTCCACGAGAGATGCGCTACTACAAGACATCCATTGCTTGTTCTGGACAACCCTCTCCCCTAAAATCTAATGACATAAATTTGGAATGGCATATGCTTGATAACAGGGGGAGGCCACCTCACAAGATTTCCGTCATTGTTGACATGCCATGCAAGGCAGCCCCCACCAATTCAAAGCTTCCCCCATCGACACCCGAGGCCCCGTTCCTGTTTAATGCAGAGTCCAGGCACTGAGGTCGGATGGAGGAGTGCCGAAGAAAAGTAAACAATTTAAAGTTTAAATATCCCAAAAATCTTGGATCACCACGCCGTCCACTCACTGGCCGCAAGAATACCGCCACAGCAAATTTGGAACAAATTTGTCCCCCATTCAGAGGCCTACTGGTTTGCATCATATGATAGTTTGTTAGGATTTTCCAGAAATGTCTTTATGGATTCCGACAATGTATTGAGAAAAAGGTCGTTGCCTACAGGGGAAAGATGCACCCCGTCATTGGAAAACAACCCTGTTGTTGTAGTGTCTATTTCATGAATAATTGCCCGACCTTTTTTAAGCTCACGGGCCACTTGGCGCCCTGCCCTGTTAATGCGCTTACTTTTGCCATTTATCTTCGCCAGGTTATCCTGTGTGGATTCTATTCCCCTCCATGACAACCTGGGTAAGATATCGGACCAGACAATCAGGGCAGATGGAAAAACGGATGAAATGTAACACAAATCACGTTTAATAACTTTAATAAGTTTTCCTTGCTTCACTGAAACTAAATCGTTCCCACCAAGGTGAATAACAATCATAGCTGGCGGTGGATTAAATAGCATTGTTAGTTGCACTTGACCATGTAGTTTATCCCACTTCATCCCCCCTTTTCCCAGCCAGTGCACGTTCCCGCTATCGATTCCCAGGTTCTGGTTCTTCCGAAACACTGCCCTGTCAGCTACCCTAGCAATCAGGGAATCCCCAATTATCCACACACCTGCAAGTAGACTTAAGCGCAGTCTCAGCAAACAGCCCAGTGAACAGAATGAGGCAATCAAAGTCTAAACAAGGGCACCGCAAAGCGGATGCATCCCCTCGGCTTTCAATCATCACATTGAGTTCTCTTGTGATCTAAATATTTAAGTCCAATTTTTGACTTCGATCTTTGACCTATGACCTTGAATCAATAGGCTTCAAAATATTGTCACAAACTAACTGTATGCCAAGTTTGGATAAGATCTGTCAAAGAATGGTCAGTGTAGAGTGGTGACAAGGTTGCCACAGCTGAGATATATTGTAAGTTCAATCAAGTTCAATTTTGGGCATGACCTTTGACCTATGACCTTGAAAACCAATAGGCTTCAAGACATATCATAAACTAACTGTATAATAAGTTTTATTAAGATCGGTCAATGAATGGTCAGTGTAGAGTTGTGACAAGGCTGCCACAGCTGAAAATATTGTAAGTCCAATTTTGGGCTTGACCTTTGACCTATGACCTTGAAAATCAAAAGGCTTCAAGATGTTACCATATACTTACTTTATACCAAGTTTGGTTAAGATCTGTCAAGAAATGGTTAGTGTAGAGTGATGACAAGGTTTGTTACGGACGGAAAATATTGCAAGTCCAATTTTGGGCTTGACCTTTGACCTATGACCTTGAAAATCAATAGGCTTCAAGATGTTACCATATACTTACTTTATACCAAGTTTGGTTAAGATCTGTCAAGAAATGGTTAGTGTAGAGTGATGACAAGGTTTGTTACGGACAGAAAATATTGCAAGTCCAATTTTGGGCTTGACCTTTGACCTATGACCTTGAAAATCAATAGGCTTCAAGATGTTACCATATACTTACTTTATACCAAGTTTGGTTAAGATCTGTCAAGAAATGGTTAGTGTAGAGTGATGACAAGGTTTGTTACGGACAGAAGGACACACATACATACATACGGACGGTCCCGTTACTATATCCCTTTCTCGCTTACTTCGTAACCGAGGGGATAATAAGGCGGATGTACCTTTCAAAGGCATTGGATTGCCACCTACCCATTCTCTTAATCGCCTCATTCGGAACACCCTGGGCTGCAAGTACTGACGCTCTACCAATGCGGAAAGAGTGTGATGTATATTTAAAAGTGGGTAAACCCAATAAGTGGATTGCTTTGGCTAGCACACCGCTGAATTGCGAGCGTGTTAAAGGTGAGCCATTTTCATGACAAAAGAGAATGCTTGAACAAACAGGACGGCTATTTAAATACTTCTTCATGGCTGAGACACAGCAAAAAGTTGGGTCATTAGTAGCAGGTATTCTTAGAGTGGTGGGTGTACCTAGTTGACATGTTTTAGAATACCGAATAGTAATTAGTAAAGATGTTGAGCCACTCTCAATATGAATGTCAGAAAATGCGAGAGGCCTATGAGCTTGTAGCGGACTGGTGTATGTTAGCTCACTTACCCTTAATAAACCGAAATAAGCAGTCAAGTAGGCTGCGTTAAAAAGGCGGGTTTCATGCATGGAATAACATATGTTTGGGAGTATGTTGATTATCTTCCGAAAGATGGAGTCCGTAATAGGGGACCTTACATCGGAAGTTTTTCTGGCTCTTTTAGATCCCTCTATCATTTTCTTGACTATAAAAACCGATGTAGGATCTGGCTGGTTCCTGATTTTGTGGTAAAAACTTATACCTGATACATATGTAGAAATGGTGGATGGGGAGTAACCAAGCTGAAAACAGCAGGAAATAAATAATGTAATATGACCTATAGGGGCTGGGTAAAGGTTTGGCAGACTGTATTGATTGCGGAAAGATGTGAAAGCCGCCAATGCATTCTTGTAGGCATTTTGGGAGTTTGGTGCAATACTCATTGATACCAGGTTTTGCGATGCTCTTACAAGATGTTCCACAGGTGGACAGGGACAGGCGTCGAATCTAAATCGGCTTCGGGGGCAAGCTGGCGGAATTTCTGAAATTGAAAACGGCTCAGTGCATCAGCGATTTTATTAGATGCACCACTTACATGTACCGCGCTAAATACAATATTCATGTTTAGGCACAATAGGGTGAAAACCCTTAAAAGAACTATTTCTGGTTAATCTCTGGCCGATTTCAAGTTTTTTGAATCGGTTGGGGTGCGTGGTCCCGAGTAATACAAAGGGAAACCACATTTAAAGCCATTTAAGATGGCAGCCGCTTTTGAAGAATCATAGTGGATAAGCTCCCTTTCCAGGTTAAAAATATTTATTGGGGTGTTTGCAAGAGAAAAAAGGTTACCATTGCTGATCGAGGCAGTGTGCGAGGAAGAGGATTCAACATCAGCATGGCTTGCGACATTACTGGTTGCCACTCCTCGAGTTGCCCCCTCGACCCTGGGAGTGGTAACCCCTCCCACCCCGAAATGAATGGCCCCCCCTACTAGGGTTCAATTTGAAACAGTTACTTTTGCCATGGTTTGTTAGGCCGCAGTGTGAGCAGGAATGGGGGAATTTACATTGCTTCCATGAACAAGTTCCCTTATTAAAGTTTATGCAGGACCCTTTACCCATAGTATGGATTGGTTGTTGCTCATGTAATTGTTTGGTCATGATGCGCAGCCACAGATCATAGTTTAGTTTGTCCCATGGCTGAAGGTTGGCCGCTTGCCGGATTCGAAACTGCTCATCGTACGAGCGCCATGCAAAGGACTTGGAACGACTTGCTGCCTCCCTTATAATGACCATGTATTGCAAAAGCTCCTGAACTTTGTCAGGATATTTTACTAGGTAAATGGACATAAAAATCACGAATGCGTCGGTCCATTTTTCAGAGCTCGTAATTTTCTCCGTAGGGGCCTTTGGACGCGACTCCATCTGGCCCCTCTCATTTATAACAATGTTGCCGTAACTGAAAATTTCGCTCAGTTCCACACTGCCTTTTAGTAGCAGCGCAAAATTAAAGAATTGGTTCGACCAAACTTTTTGTTTAAGGGCAAGTGGCACGTGGGCCGAAACCTCGTCAGATCCTAAATGGACGGGTGAGGGAGTGGAATCCGAATTAAAAAAGGGGACGGAGTTAAATTGGTTCTCAGGCAGACCCGTATCAGTTCCTAAAGTTTGTCTAAATACTGACTCAAAATCAACGAAATTAGTATTACTTATCAAGGGAACCTCACCTGATGCTGAAGCATCGTGGCTTGCAAGCGTTGCGGTTTCCACCGATACCGGATCATTCTGCCTGGTTCGTGTCCTCTTGGTAGGCTTCGTAGCCTGTTGAGTGCTTGCTCTTTTGGTATTTGGCATTGTCTTCAAACGATGACAGAAATTTACGTTGATAATTAAAGATATAATTTTTTAATTCCGTTAACGGTCTTGCTTCGATAAATAGCGGAAGAAGAAGGCCGAAAAGTTGCGGTGACTGATTAAGTCAGAGTAATCCAAATGCTAACCTCATCTCGGTGATAAGGCGCTCATTCAGTGAGAATAGCAACAAGCATCTAGAAAACAAAATGCGGATGTAAACAACCGACTACATAAACGGTATTACATGAGTTAAGCAAATAGTCCCCGGCATGCATTTAATTCATGCCGGATCATACCTATCTGTCAGCCCCAAAACAAATGGGATTATGGTCATAGCCGTAATCCCTAGTAATTTTGAAAATATTTTATTAATTTTAAAGTTCTCTGTAAGTGACCCTGGCGAAGCACTTTCCATAATGACCTTGACCTTCACGCTCCGTTCTCTTGTGGAAACTATAAGAAACACATGGTTTGATAGAATTAAGAATGAACAGATCTGTTAAATCTTTCTGTTAATAGTTAATCAAAGCTAGTAATTCAAGTAACAGGGAATATTGATGAATAATCATAATTACTTTGTCAATTAAATATATCACAATTTTATCTAACAAATATCAGTTCAATACAGTCAATTGTGTGTTCATGGCCTCATTTATTACGAACATATAATAGATAACAGATATTAAGCAACTTTTTGTTGTAAGCAGCCACATTTTAGGATCCCTAATGCCAGGTTGATAATCAGTTATCTGCCTTAACCCTTTACTTGATAGTAACACGCTTATGCCTTTGCAAACAGACTAGATCCAGGGCACCGAGTTTATGAAACTTACTCATATCTATGCTATATTCTTGTAAATTTCCAAGTTATTTAATATGGAGCATATTTGCGTTAAGTTATTTGAAAATATCTATATGCATGGTAAAGTTATGGTCTGAACAAAAAAAGTTCAAGTGAAGTATATTTTCTGTCACTGTGACCTTGACCTGGAAGCTAAACACATAAATTGTGCATATGACACAGCGTCTTGATATGGTGTATATCTGTCCCAAGCTATTTGAAAATATCTCTATGGATGAAAAAGTTATTGTCCGGACAAGAAAAGTTCAACTGATGTCTATTTGTTATCACTGTGACCTTGACCTTGAAGCTACAGACAAAAGCTTTGTATGTGACACATCATTTTGAATCCCTGAATCCACAGATTTTTTTTTTTGCATTTGGCACATTGTCTTGATATGGTGCATGTTTGTGCCAAGTTATTTGAAAATATCTCTATGCATGACAAAGTTATGGTCCGGACAAGAAAAGTTCAATTAAAGTCTATTTCTTATCACTGTGACCTTGACCTTGAATCTACAGAATTTTTTTTTGCATTTGGCACATCGTCTTGATATGGTGCATGTTTGTGCTAAGTTATTTGTATATATATTGTATATATTTGCATTACAAAGTTATGGTCCGGACAAGGAAACTTGACGCCGGCCCGCCCGCCCGCCGACTTCGCCAAACTAATAACCAGATTTTTCATTCCGAAAACCTGGTTAAAAAACAACACCAAATAAATCTGTAGACATAAATATTTTAACATTTCTCAGTTGACTGCTAGTACAAAGTTACTGGCAAAAATGGTGAGATTAATGACATCACAGATAATCACGAAGTTAGAATGCTTGAGGATATAACAAAATATATTGAGATGAAACCGACCTTCAGGAATTCTTACCACCAGCGAAGATCCAGACCAGCCTATGCCTCCATGCAGTCTGATCAAGATCTTCTCTGTTCACCATCTGATCGTAGAAGTATCTTACAGGGCCTACAGATAACTGATTTGAGAAGTATTGGACATTAAAAGTACACAATTCTATGGTAATTGCCATTATCTTCAAAACCTCAGTCATAACAACATACTGTTGGTTCATACATGTTTGCAGGATCAGTTAGATGATGTTGTCAAGTTGTACTTACTGATGGTTTTATCATTGAGGTCCAGCATACAGCCCACAATGTCTCCTTTCTTCCAAGTCTTTCCATAATACTCAGCTCCCATGTTCCATTTCCTTCCCTGTATAAAGTTAATTTTATCTTGTAACCCTTTCCTCAAAATAACAATTCTGCAGCAGAAGACTCGTCATTGGTAATTTCTCCTTTTGCCACAATGTCATCTCCTGCAGATGCGTTTAAATGCTTCTGCAGGAGGAAAAGAGTTAAGAAATGATCGTAAAATTCATTGAATAGTTTTCTGGTCAAAGGTGCTCCAGGAATGAATGTATGAATGTATATTGTTTTATGGCGCATCGACAGCTAAGGTCATTTAGCGCGCAATTAAATTTAATTATTCATGATCCCTGGGTAAACAAACCAGTACTAGGCTAGAAAATGTGCCTTGCCCAAGGGCACTCCACCATGATCGTAGTGCCGCAACTGGGGATCGAACCCGGGACACCCGGTTTCGAAATCCCAGACGCTAACCACTCGACCACAGCGGATTCGGTGCTCCAGGAAAGCCAAGCTTATGACATTTGCAAAATAAGTGTTTACCCAGATCAGCCTGTGGTTCTGCAGTCTAATTTGGATGTGTACTGTACATTTTATAAGAACATTCTGATGAATATGCAAACGATGTGCAGACTTATCTTTGCCTACACATACCCATGTTATAAGTACCCTCAGGTTGTCCACCCTGGATCACAGTTCAAATGATTCAGTAAGACTATTGTTAACCCTTTCCTTCTTACAGGCAAATTCTAACTCATTTGCAGCAGATGAATTTTGAAAACATTGTGAGAAATGGAGAAAACCGCTCACAATGAGCAATTTCTCCTTTTGTCACAAATATTGACGACTCTTTTCAATACACTTTCATTTACTGAGCAATTCTGTGTTTTTTCGTCAAGATGTTTTCACAGACGTCTGCTGCACATTTGTTGTATGAGGGAAAGCTTTAATATTTAACCTGCTGTACAAAACTGTATACAATATTTACAGTTGTAGTAATGCATGAATTTGAACTGCATTTGCAAACAATCAAGACAACTATCAGACTGTTGATCTGTGCAGTCTAACCTTGGTCTACAATGCTTGCTAAACATGTATCAATAACTCATTAATAAAGATGTAAGAACCGTTTCCAACTTGTAGATTCATAAATGCGCATCTGCAGCAGACGACTTTTGAAAAGATTGTGACGAAAGGAGAAATTACTCAAGACAAGCAATTTCACCTTTTGCCGCAATGTTTTCAACCTTTTTACAGTGATTATTCTTTCATTTAGAGAGATTTTCCATGCTCTTGCATGATTGTTTTAAAAGGTTCTCTGCTGCATATTTGTTGTATGTGCGAAAGAGAGGTTAAAATTATTGGTGATGATACTGGTAGCAGACATTCAGGGGGCATATGAGTTAAAACTTACACAGAGTCCATCAAATGCTTGGCAGGCACCGTCCATTCCAATCTCACCAACAGGGTCCGCTGAAACCTTGGCCCAGCCAACCTTCATGTAGCCCGTAGTGACCACTTCCATCTCATAGTACCTGAAATTAATTCAGACACAGAGGTCTAGATAAGGAGGGATATTCAGCTCTTTTTCCCACAATTTCTATCTTACTATTAAAGCAAACCCTATGTTGTGGGTACTCAAAAAGAATCGTCTCACTGAGATGATTCTTTTGACTACCAACAACATAGGGTTAGAGGGTCAAAAAAGGATTTTAGCAAAACTCCCCTTATGTAGAGCTCTGCAGGTATTTCAAATTAGACTAAAACTTTGGATTAACCCTTTCTCGAGAACATGCAGGCTCCTGTTGACGCATCAGTAGAAGGTGACTTTTCAAAAACATTGGGACAAAAGGTATTCAACTCTTTTCAATATTCATACTTTCATTTACACCGATTTTCCATATATTTGCCTTGATGATGTCTGCTGTAGATTTGGTGTATGCTGTTAAGGGGTAATTTCAAGTCTTAATGAATTTTACACTAGTAAAGTCTGTTGTTTTCTTTTTGACAAGTATGGAATCTGCTCATAATTTCCAAAGGTTTCCAAACCTCCATTTTAAAGTCAGTTCTATCTAGACATGACTCCCTGTAGGTTTATCTTACCATTTCCCAGAATCCACAGCATAGGTCAACTGTGCTCTATATTAGTATAATTCCTGTACTTCATCACCACATCATTGGTGTCTTTGGTAGAGGCTGGAATGTATAATTGGATGGTTACCATTAATTCTACCCCTGATATAGACATCTTCTTATGACCAGGGTCCAATTCCACCAACATTACTAAGGGTTAAGTAATACTTAAATACTTAACCCTTTCCCTCATATAGACGCTTTCTGACACATCTGCAGCAGACGGCTTTTTGAAAACATAGTGATAAAAAAGGAAGAAATTGCTCAAAACGAGCAATTTCTTCTTTTGTCACAATGTTTTACACTTTTAGTCATAGGTTATCCATTCAATTATAGAGATTTTCTATTTTTTGACAAAATGTGTTCAAAGTCGTCTGCTGCAGAATTGTCGTATGAAGGAAAGGTTTAAATGCATATTTCATCTTTTTTGTTTCCTTAGTAAAAGTGCCAAAATATTTCATTTCTTAAACAGAATTGTTAGTCACCATGTTAACTATTTTCGTCCACTTAGTCATATACTTAAATACATTCCACCATTCATGTATTACAAAATATTAGGGAAACAAAAATGATGAAATATGCTTTTAAGTATTTAAGTTTTACTTAACGTTAAGATAGGTTGGTGGAATTAGATCCTGTACTGGAGATGACTTTTAAAAAGTATTATGGAAAGAGGAGACATAACTCAAAATGGGCAGGGCTAGCTTAAATGATATTTTTCAAAGTTTTATTATAAGCATATAAGGGAGATAAGCGCCATCCATTAGATGAAATTTATTTTTATTGACCAAAATTACTTGAACGCTTGTTTGTATACTTAACACTACCCAAAGTGAAGGGGAATGCCTTATCAGACTTAGTTCTGCTATTAAATTCAAAAACTCAAATCAAAGATGTTGGAAAATCAAAATTGAAAGTGCTAACAACACCAAAGTGATCTATACTGTAATAGTGAAGATCAGAATAAACAAAACAGTCGAGAGTCTGAGAAGTAGAGAGAACAGACATCAAAGTAATAAGGAGAATAAGATAGACATTTTGAACAATAGATTAACTTAATTAGTAAATAAGTCACAACAAAGTAGAGTGCCCTAAAGCAGGAAAATCTGATTATTCTCTATTACTCTTTCCTAATAATGATTTGTGAATGCATTACCCTGGATAGTTTAATACAAGTTCTTTGTATAATAAATTATTTTTATTATCTTTATTTGGATTAACCGAGTCGTCACAAAATTCAACAAATTGCAAAACAATGAAATCAAATGATATGTTTTCTCTATCTTTTTTTCTTGGCAGCCGGTATTTACATAATATTATAAAGACGCAAAACTTCAGAAAACAAGAGGGCCAAGATGGCACTTAATTAATCCACTATCTGATTGTTGGTGTAGAACCAAATTTGGGGTACTGCCAATATTTGGAATATTTGATCCAGCGTGGGAATTAAATTGCAAGAGTTGAACCGTAAATGAAACAGCTTGTTAGAACAGGATATTTGTAATAAGGCATTTAGGCATAATACCCTTGTATATCATTATACAGCAACCAAAAGTCTACATAGAATTAATCTTTGACTAATTTCGAAAGAGGACCACCAAAGGAACATTCCTGTGAATTTTGGATGAAGTTGGTATGATGGTTTTGGAGGAGATGTTATTTGAAGATAAAAGTTAATGATGGACGACATACAGAAAGTGATCTATAAACCCCTTTTCCTCTTATAGACACTTTCTGACGCCTCTGGAGCAGACAACTTTTGAAAACATTTTGACAAAAGGAGAAGTTGCTAAAAACCAGCAATTTCTCCTTTTGCCACAATGTTTTCAATTCTTTTCAGCAAAAACCCTTTTATTTATGAATATTTTTCAAGGTTCAAGTCCGTTTGCTGCAGATTTGTGATGTGGGAAAGGGTTAAACACCTTACCCATGCCAGAATTTCATTCAAGTGCACTCAAATGAACACCTGCTTTGAGGCCTAATTGTTTTATATCTAGCCAAATTCAGGGAGTGGCATTTCCTGACAACTACACATTTCTCTTTCTTTAATTCTACACTTCTAAGTACAGGTAAAACTCTACAGCAGGAAGATACATGCAGTTTGAAGTATAGCCAAGCCTTGAAGTCCATGCAAAATGCTAAGAGCAGACCAACGTTGAAAGGTGACCAGGCCTTGTCCCTCCTTCTCTTTCATGTCAATATTGAACCCATTACCAAATACAACAAATCTGCAGCAGACTACTTTAAAAACATCTATACAGAAATATATCTATCATTTGTATAGAATTGAAAACATTGTGGCAAAATGAGAAATTCTTCATGATATGCAAATATCTCATTTTGCCACAATATATCAAAAGTCATCTCCTACAGATGAGTCAAAAAGTGTATGAATATGGAAAAGAGTTAACTCTTTCCCACCTGTAGACCCGTTCTGACACATCAGATTCTGCAGCAGACAACTTTTAAATACACTGTGACATATGGAGAAATTGCTCAAAACGAGCAATTTCACCATTTGCCAAAATGTTTTCGACTATTTTCAGTAATTATACTTTCATTTATAGAGCTTTTTCATGTTTTTGCATGATTTTTTTCAAAGTTGTTTGTTGTATGTGTTATATCCAGAACATTTGAGCTATGCTGTAAGAAGACCAACTATCAGACACTTGCAATATGAGTTGACCAATCTCAATCTGGACTTCAAAGTTGTTTGTTGTATGTGTTATATCCAGAACATTTGAGCTATGCTGTAAGAAGACCAACTATCAGACACTTGCAATATGAGTTGACCAATCTCAATCTGGACTTCAAACAAGACCTATCTGGATTGGCAGGGTTTGGCACAGATACTGTCAAGAAATTACTGACAGTGTAAGTTTGATTGGATTCTATTCATACAAATCTCTTTTTACACCCTTCAAAAGACCCAAGAGTTGGTTTTCTTGAAAACAATCCAAAGGTTCACCTGATCCACAAGTAAAATACCCTGACCTTGGCACAAGATGCCAATAAGAATTCTCCTGTAACAACTTAGTTTTAGTTTGTATGTTGGAAAGGAGGGGTTAACCTGTTTCCACCAATTCGTAAAACTTGATTTGAATTTAGAAAATGTGATGGCTAGCAGGCAAGTACTATAATATTACTCCATGGACAAATGAAAATATAATACCTAGAGATAAGAAGACTGTGAGAAAAAGACAAATTGTGCAAGCAATAGGATTAAGAGAAGTTGACACTGGATAACATTATATGGATAGAACAAGTACAATCATTTATTTTATCTAATCAGATTTTCCAATCCCAGGGACTATGAGAAAGACAAATTAAAACTCCTACCTTTGCTTAAACCATGGGTGGCCAAATGGTTCTCGAGTTTGCTTCCTTTTGTGACAATGAAATGAATTGAAAATGCAATACAGGCAAAAAACACACAACTAATTTCTACTAACTCAACTGGTAACTATTTCATCCATCAATTATTTAATTGTTAACCCTTTTCCGCAAACAACAAATCTGCAGCAGACAACCTCGAAAATGTTCTAGGCAAAAATAGGAACAATCTATATAAATGAAAGGATAGTTTTGCATTTTGAGTAAATTCTCCTTTTGCTGCAATGTTTCAAAATTTATCTGCTGCTCATCTTCAGAAAGCGTCTACATGAAGAAAAGGGTTAATAAAATGAGTCTATCAATCAAAGATTTGACTGGTTCGTGAATGGACCAACCAATGATTGAATGATTTGATTGCATTTTTACTTCACCAGTCTGTTCAGCAATGAAAATTTCAAACAAATCAATACAAGCATACAAACAATCAAATACTAGTTAAAATAGGTTATCAACCCTTTCCCACATACAACGAACCAGCAACGCACAGCTTTAAAAATATGGAAAAGTCTGTGAATTAGATTAGATTTATGAGCATTTTTACCCATTTCCCAACAATGTTTATAACAAGTCTTATGATGCAAAGGTGTCAAAAGTTACTATATGAGGGAAAGAATTATTCACATATCTTTATATGTATGTATAATTCTGAAACAGAGTAGAAACATTCTGTTAAAAAGAGAATTCGTCTTCCGCCCAATGGGCTAAGTCTATGTGGAAAAGTGAAAACCAGGAAACACATGAGTAGGTGAACTGGCCACCGTGATATGACTGAGAAATTGTTAAAAAAAAAAAAACGGCGTTAAACCCCAATTAATCAATCAATCAATTAACAAGAGGGCCATGATGGCCCTGGAATCGCTCACCTGATTTTTTTTTTTCACTTTACCTATATAAGCCCCGCCCCATGGCAGCCATAGTTTCCGACCAATCAACTTGGCTTGAAGGAATCTGATAGAGGGTCACCCTAGGAACATTTCTACAATTATTTGAAAATCGGCCAGACACTTTTGGAGGAGAAGATTTTTTAAGTTTTCACTATAGCCATATAGTGCAAAATAGCCCTGCCCACTGGCGGCCATGTTTTTTGACCAATCAACATGGCTTGAAGGAATCTGAAAGTGGGTCATTCAAGGAACATTTCTACTAAATTATTTGAAAATCGGCCTGACACTTTCGGAGAAGAAGATTTTTTAAGTTTTCACTATAGCCATATAAGGCAAAATAGCCCCGCCCCCCCTGGCGGCCATGTTTTTCAACCAATCAACTTGGCTTGAAGGAATCTGATAGAGGGTCATCCAAGGAACATTTCTACAAAATTATTTGAAAATCAGCCTGACACTTTCGGAGGAGAAGATTTTTTAAGTTTTCACTTTAGCCATATAAGGCAAAATAGCCCCGCCCCCTGGCGGCCATGTTTTTCGACCAATCAACATGGCTTGAAGGAATCCGATAGAGGGTCACCCAAGGAACATTTCTACACAATTATTTCGAAATCGGCCCGACACTTATGGAGGAGAAGATTTTTTAAGTTTTCACTATAGCCATAAAAGGCAAAATAGCCCCGTCCCCTGGCGGCCATGTTTTTTTACCAATCAACATGGCTTGAAGGAATCTGATAGAGGATCACCCAAGAAACATTTCTACAAAATTATTTGAAAATCGGCCAGACACTTTTGGAGGAGAAGATTTTTTAAGTTTGCACTATAGCCATATAAGGCAAAATAGCCCCACCACCCCTGGCGGCCATGTTTTTCGACCAATCAACGTGGCTTGAAGGAATCTGATAGAGGGTCACCCAAGGAACATTTCTACAAAATTATTTGAAAATCGGCTTGACACTTTCGGAGGAGAATATTTTTTAAGTTTTCACTATAGCCATATAAGGCAAAATAGCCCCGCCCCGCCTGGCGGCCATGTTTTTCAACCAATCAACATGGCTTGAAGGAATATAATAGAGGGTCATCTAAGGAACATTTCTACAAAATTATTTGAAAATCTGCCAACCAGTTTGGGAGAAGAAGAATTTTGAAGTTTTTTTCGGTTTCGTTGCCATGGAAACCAGAATTTTGCATGGATCCCAAAAATTTGAAGGAATTCTGGTGAGGTCATTGAGAGGATGCTTTCTGTGAAGTTTCATCCCAATTGACCCACTGGTTACTGAGGAGAAGAAGTTGACGCACGACGGATGCCGGACGCCGGACAAAAGGCGATCACAATAACTCACCTTGAGCAGAGCTCAGGTGAGCTAAAAAGAGAAATTACATTTTTTTTTTAGATGTTTTCAAAGTCCTCTGGTACATGTTAATTGTTAACCCTTTCCCTCATACAGATGCATTTTGACGCCTCTGCAGCAGATAACTTTTAAAACATTATTACAAAAGAAAAAAAATGTTCATAATGAGCAATTTCTCCTTTTTTCACAATGTTTTCATCGCATTTCGATTAGCAGACTTTCATTTATAAAGATTTTTCATATTTTGGCCAAGATGATTAACATCATGTTGAGCCAATTTGTTTAACATGGGAATGGATTGATTCTGTGACATTGTAACAAAAAGCATCATAATGATGATACTATGCATTAAACTGCTGAGTTTTATAATTATGTTATTTTTCATGTTAACCATGAAACTTAAAACAAGAGCACCGCGTATGGCACAGACGCTCGACTGATAGGGAGGAAAAAAAAAAGAAAGAGCTAAACAAAAAACCTTAACCGCTGCCGACGCCAGGGTCATGACAATAGCTCTCATTTTTTTCAAAAGTCGAGCTAATAAGTGTTTGGTCTGATCTTTATCCCTTTTCTCACATAAAGACATTTTTTTGATACCTCTGCCGCAGACGTCCTTTGCAAACATTGTGACAAAAGAGGAAATTGCTCAAAATGAGCAATTTCTCCTATTGCCAACATGTTTTAACCTTTTTTCAGTATTATACCTTTATTTATAGATATTTACTGTGTGTTAGACTAGATGAATTCAAAGTCCTCTGCTGCAGTTTTGTTCTATGTGGGAAAGGGTTAATTTGATTTTCATTAAGAATGTGAAAACAAACCCTTATTAACCCTTTCCCTCATATAGACGCTTTCTGACGCCTCTGCAGCAGATGGCTTTTTGAAAACATAGTGACAAAAGAAGAAATTGCTCAAAACGAGCAATTTCTCCTTTTGCCACAATGTTTTCCAATTTTAGGTTATCCATTCAATTATAGAGATTTCCTATTTTTTGACAAAATATGTTCAAAGTCGTCTGCTGCGGAATTGTCGTATGAGGGAAAGGGTTAAGACACTGAAAGTTGTTTATAAATAAGATAATAAAATTTAAACAAGAGGGCCAAGATGGCCCTAAAATCGATCACCTGAATGATAGTTAATTAACCCAAACCAAAACTGCAAGCTTTTTTTAATGCTTGCAACAAGCTTGCGACAACCTTGCAGGAAAAGCTTGCCGTAAGCTCAGAATTGGAACATTGCGGCAAGCTTGCGCAAGCTTACAACTGATCAAAAAAGCTTGCGGTTTATTAAGGTTGCAAGCTTGCGGTTCAATAACCTTGCAAGCTTGCGCAAACTTGTGATTCATTAACCTTGCAAGCTTGCGCGAACTTGTGCAAGCTTGTGATTCATTAAACTGGCAAGCTTGCGCGAGCTTGTACTTACCAGTTGAATCACAAGTTAATTGAATTCATGTTGGTAGAAGGCAAGTTTCTCATTGTCAAACTTCCTCCTGAAGCTAAAGGATGAAACATAATACTAAAGACTCTTTGTGATTTAAGAACATAATTCAAATTTAATGTGAATGTAATGAATCATGGCCATGACAATATTTTGATGAATTTTATGCTGGATAGCTTTTGACACATGACTGGAAAGAAGCATTCTATATCACATAAAAACCTACTGATTTAAAAGTGTTATGATAGAACCAACAATAACATTGTTGAGCAATATCCACTTTCTGTATTAATTAGCTTCTTTTCCAATAATGTATTTAAAAATAAAACAAAGGGAAACACAATAGAATGTGCAAGATGTGAAAAAAGCCAGCGTGCCACCTGGGACTTCCAAGAATTATGAGCAGGACTTCCAAAATCCAGACCCAGGAAGTCAAGACTTCCTATTTCAAAAAGTTAGTGCAAGCACTGCTAAAGAGCAAATATGTCCAAAAAATTTATATAAATATATACACTCAATATATTGGGGGCTTGGCATGAAACGGTTGTAACTAAAATTGGTATTTTTTTTAGCAAGGTTAATCACCACGCCATAAAGTCTTTATAAGCGTTAAATCATTTTACTTGGTAAACATTGATAATTTATGTGCCATTGCTCATTCTGAGCAATGGCACCTAAATTTGCATTGTTTACAAAGGGGTCAAAATTGCCCCTAAACCAGGGTTTTCAAAATAGGTTTTTAGTTACAACTGTTTAACGCCAAGTCCTCGATATACATGGGCAACACAATTTTCTGAATTTTAACTTATTTGTCTCTATTGAAAGCCCTTCTTGCAGTGGCACACTTGCTGTTCATCACACCATTAAACAGGGAATCTTCCAAGCAGGCTGTCCCATCACTCCTCTTGAAGTGTATTAAAACAAACTGCTTAATAGCAAGGGTTGCTGTAGGAGGCAATTGCACTGTGTCAATTTTGGCATTGTGTGCCTTCTTCGACCCCCTAGCACTTGATTTAGCCAACTGTTCTCGGGTGAACAAAATGTCCATCAAGGCTATCGTCATTTTCCTAGGGTTGCTTCCGCCCAAGTGCTGTACTTGGGAAAGCTGCGCCTGGCTTACGTAAACTTCCAGATCAGGAACAAGACGCACTTTCCTCACACCTGAACTCTGCAAAAGAGGAAAATAATTATGTTTGATTTTATAATGGTTTTAAATGAATATACAAACTCTAATTGTACATTTTTGTTTAAACAATATCCTTTTTGAACATGGACAAATTCCAAGTCGGATCAAGCTACCCTGACAGAACAATATATCGCATCTAAATTGTAAGCTTTCTCATATAAATGTAAGGGCAGAGGCAATTAATAAATAGACCCTTTTAATTGGACTTCTTTAAATAACCATTCAAGGCTACCAAAGGCTAAATTAACATTAAGTTACAAATAAATATTAACATATTGATAGCTTAAATTATTGAGATGTGTCTGCTGTAAAATTACCGTAACACACTCTTCCCAGTGACATGTTCTTTGTCCATAGGAAACATCCTCCTGATTCCTAGATGGTTCTTCCAAGACACCAGAAGGAATTGGCAGCACAACAACCTCTGCTTCAGCCTCTTCTTCATCAAGTCTGTTTGGAGTGGATGGATTGCTGTACGTCAGTCTTAATGTTGTTGGCTAAAGCAACTTACGTTTAGTTGATTGTTGAGCTTTAGCTTTTTTCTTAAAATAAGGATATAATTTTCGAAATTACTTTAACGACATAAGGTTCTTTTTGTCACATGTATAGGAATACTAAATGTTACCGACCATATTTTTTTCAATGCATTTATGGATATATATGCAAATAAGTGAGAAAAATATATTTATTTGATTAAAACAGAGTTTAATAAGTTTGTCATAGGCGATGTGCAAGTATTTTTTTTAACTCTTTACTCCATAGATATGTATTTTCTCATACTCAATACAGAATACCTTTAAAAACAAGTGCAGTGGAAATTCAGATCACCCATTACAAAGAACCAGTAAAAACCATCAAGTAATATTACCTCAAATGATGAAACCAGCTGCTTTAAAAATTCCACCTTCTTTGGGGTAACAATATCTGAAAAATAAAGAGGACTAGTTTTGAGAACGATTATTAAAGATATCCAAAGACTGATGAAATTTATCTTAAAAGGGTCAAAGATGTAAGTTTCTTTTTTTAATATTGTGTACATTAAAAGCTAGACACAACAGAATAACCAGAAAAATGTTTATAATGTTCTAGGCTTTATATAGTGAAACAAATTCAATCATTGATTGTGTGTTTTATATTTTTGTTTTGCACAAATACAAACATGATAGGTTTCAGACAAGCAAAAATAATTTAAAATATGAAAGGGGAGATAATTCTGTCATTATTGAAGTAATGTTTCTTTTGATATGAGCTTCTACAATTAACCAGCTTCCATGTTCCAAATGTTATTGGAAACCCTTTAGTTGAGTTCAGACAACATGGACACACGCATGAATGGTCAGTTTTAGCTCGCCTTTAAGCGACAACATTGAGCATAGAAAGATGACATTAATGATTCAGCTTTATTGCATACTTTCATATTGTCAAGCAGTGATCATGACCGTAGATAAGGGCGTGCAAAAATTCTGCATAATGAACATGCTAGGGACTACTTTTATATGTAAACAAACATAGCTGACATAAATATCATTAATATAAATACATCAAGTGACTTTGTAATGTTAAATTCTCATATACCGATCATGGACAATTTCTTACTGTCTCATGCTAACAGTACGTTTTTGATTGGATTACAGTCTAAAACGCGCGTCTAAAATGTTGGTTATGCACGTGCACGACGTCATTTAACAAAAAATACGTCACCGTTAAAATTCAAATTTCCAAACGGCATTTTTAACAAAATTACTACATATGTAAACATGCAGTTCGTTTCGATTTCGGACCGTATTTATCAAATCTATATATAACAAAATCCACAGTGTATACTTAATAGTTTACAATGAATATGAAAGTATGCAATAAAAAGGTTATTGACCCTGTATTGTGAAATCATCGTTGGACCTCGTTCTTTGTCGAATGTAGCCTCGCAAGCTCGGCAACGTCAACCCAAGAACTCAATCCAACGATGATTTCACAGTACAGGGTCAATAACCTATAGTACTATTAGTTGCTTAGTTGTTGGTCATAGTGCTTTTTGTATTCTGTAAACAGCATATTAAAGAATGGCCAAATCCGAAATAAATAAAATAACTATCAAAACAATTATAAATATTACCATCAGGCTGCCCATGCTGAGTCTCCTGAAGCTGCATTCGAAGATCATCAATTTCCTTCCTCAGATCTTTATTTTCATTGTATAGTTTCACATTTTCCAGCTCAAGCCTGGCACATTGTTCCTGGGTGTCTCTTTGTGAACCCAACACATGAAAATCATGTGTTGGCATCGCTGAGGTGTGTGGATGTTGAGTTGCCATCATGTCCCCAACATAGGAATACCTATAAATATAATAACATGGATATCTAAACATGTCAAACATTAGAGACTTCAATATAGCTTGCTTAAATTTTATCATAGTTTTACATCACAAAGTAAGCATACTTTTGACTATGTCACAGGTCTAAGTTCACAAAACATGATTGATTAAAGCAATAGATAAATACTATAATACATGTATAAATTAACTTAGAATCTTATTTATTTTTAAGTAGACATTTAATGTTTATGAGAACTATAATATAATTATCGAGTATACTAGCTTTAGTGCTTAAAATATTATAAAATATTGAATAGGTAAAGGGAGAAGACACCACTATAGACATTATGGCTGGATTGCAAAGCATTTATTTTTTACAATTGATCCGTCAAGCTAAACAAAACAAGAGCACCGCAAACGGCACAGACGCTCAGCTTATCACCAATTTGAAAACGGCCAAAAATCTGAACTAAACATAAACAAGAGGGCCATGATGGCCCTGGATCGCTCACCTGATTTTTTTTTAACTTTAGCCATATAAGCCCTGGCGGCCATAGTTTTCGACCAATCAACATGGCTTGTAGGGATCTGATAGTGGGTCACCTTAGGAACATTTCTACTAAGTTATTTGAAAATCGGCCTCACACTTTCAGGAGAAGATTTTTTAAGTTTTCACTATAGCCATATAAGGCAAAATAGCCCGCCCTCTGGCGGCCATGTTTTTCGACCAATCAACATAGCTAGAAGGAATCTGATAGAGGGTCACCAAGGAACATTTCTACAAAATTATTTATGTAAATAATATACTGGTTATATGTGAATAGTTGTTTTAAAAAATGAATACCTGTGAAAGGCACTGTACGGACTGCTATCATAATGGTTTCTAGGCCAATATGGTGAATTCTGGCGTTCTGTTATGTAGCTTAGAGAACTGGTGTCTTGTGCTGGTGGGACTTGTAAATGTGGTGGTTGTTGAACTTCTGGCTGTATGTGTTGAATGGGTTGAGCTTCTGGCTGTATGTGTTGAATGGGTTGAGCTTCTGGCTGTATGTGTTGAATGGGTTGAGCTTCTGGCTGAATGGGTTGAATGGGTTGAGCTTCTGGCTGAATGGGTTGAATGGGTTGAGCTTCTGGCTGTATGTGTTGAATGGGTTGAACTTCTGGCTGAATGGCTGGCTGAATGGGTTGGATATCTTGCTGAATGGTTTGTAAATCTGGAGTTGTTATGTTTTCTTTGGAGACATCTTTCTTCCTTCTTTCTAAAATGATGGCCTCCAACTGTCTCGTTTTAGCATCAATTTTCATGGCATCTTCAATTTTTTTTTTTTTTCTCTCCACTTCACGACTTGCGGTCTCCTTACTGGCCATCTTCTTGCTCACCGCCTTTTTTGTTGGCTTTTTTTTACCTAGACGTAACAAATATAGATAAAAATATATATTTAAAGTCAAAGGTCACAGTTCATCAATCATTTGCTGACTGATTTATAAATAGTGTGTTATATCGTTTGCAGATCAATTGAGAAGCAGAGTATTTGCGTAAATATCTAATCAATTTTATAGCTCACAAAAGGATACCCCCGTCCCACACTACAGTTTATATTGTTAAAGTGAACAACCATTTCCATACAGGGGAATGTATGGAGAGTTCACATATTGCAATATTGAACTAAGTAATGTCAATTATCTCCCTTGAAATATTTCCGACCGGGATAATCCTTCTTCATGCACAACCTCGGGTTGTGAACTGCAACTGTGTAAAGTTTCATCAGTATGAGTCCAGTCGTTCAGGAGGAGTTGCGCTTACGAGACCTGTCGCCACATATTGTAATATTGGACTAAGTAATGGCAATTATCTCCCTTGAAATATTTTCGACCGGGATAATCTTACTTCATGCACATCCTCAGGTTATGTACTGCAACTGTGTAAAGTTTCATCAGAATCGGTCCAGCCGTTAAGGAGGAGTTGGCCTTACAAGACATATGGACAGACAGGGTGGTTCCTATATATCCCCCTAAAACTTTGTTTGCATACAACTAAAAAAATTCTAACCTTATCAACTGCTCCGATTGATAGTATTTAAGATTTAATAAACTACAAGTTTACAAATAAATTGACAAACAAGTAACCGCTTTTAAAAGACATTAACTCTTTGCATGCTAAATTATTTTCGTCTACTATATTGTCGTCTGCCAAATTTTGAAAAAAATATTTATTTTCCCCAAATGTTTACTGAAATTGAATCGGAGTGACAAACAGTTTGGATCTCAGATCAGTCCCCACGTTTTGTGGGGACTGATTTGGATCCAAACTGTTTGCAAATGTCATCAACGGTTGACAAGACCCGCCGCTAGCGTGCTAAGAATTAAGGCCAGATATTTAACCAAAATAATGACAGATATACGGACGGACATTGCCAATCTATAGACCGGAATAGCTTGAGCAGTCCAGCAAAAAAAATATCAGTATCTCATTCTGCAATTTGATAAATGCAAAACACTTTCATCATCTTTACCTTTATCATCATCATTTTCACTTCCAGAGTCACCATCAGAAACATCATCCTTTGTGTCAGCATCTACAGTTAATTTACATGTGTTTGTTTTCTGCGGTTCAGATCCTGTTAATGATACAAAATGACAATGACTGTACAACACCCCTGGAATTTTGAAAATAGTCAAATCTTCTTTTATACATTGCAAACGGATAAACTTTGGACTCAACAAAACACCCACCCCTGAGAAAATAAATCAAATTTAGATCTGCCACCCCCCTTCCCGGTGAAAAAAAAACACAACAACATGGATCCGCCCCTGATCAGTACTTTTGTTTGATAAACTGTTTGTAAAACAGGTTAATTTAAAATTGGGCTTGTGGTTTCCGACAACTCCCTGCGGGTTTGAATCTCATTGGTGGGAAACATTTTCATGTAAGAATTTATCCAGTTTGGTGGATCGACACATGTACCCACAGAGGTCATAAATATGCGTGGAGGGGCATTTGAGGTCTTCCTCCACTTCAATTAATTTAGTTATATAAACTTAAATGATTTCACAGATCTTACCACTACTTTTGTCAACTTTCTGAATATCATTAGCAAGAACAGATGCTTTTTGTCTGGCAGCCATTTTCTGTACCAAGTCTTTCTTTGATTCTGAAAAGCAAAAAGAATTAATTATGTTAAAATACAGGATAAATGATATTTCAAATCAACTTTGAACTTACATCAAGTGTCCCCTAGATCAAAACAGTTTCCATAGCACATTGTTGTATACAGTCCAGATTGACCATCAACACTCGGCATTGTTGTTCTAATTAGTCCATGGCAAAGCCATTTAACGGCTAATTAATAGTAAATAAACCCAACACCTTTATTGGATGCGCCGACACCTCATGGACAAAATTCGAGTCGAAGCGACATCTCATTTAAAAAGTAGTAACTGTACCGTCCATAATGAAGGATTATTAAAATTTAATTTTTGGACGTTATTTATATATATATATATATATATATGAAATTAAATGTATACAGTAAAATATAGGGAGGTGTCAGGATGACCAAATTTCATACATGAAATTAATATAGGGTGTCCGGTCGGCGAAATAATATGTCTGCTTAAGTGGGTGTCGGGATAACTGGTATTCCAACATATTTAACCATTTGTCCAATATATTGAGTTTTTCTATATTAAGATGCTGACTTAAGTCTGCTGTATACTCTACACAGCAGCCAGGTAGCTACAAATGATGTGTTCACGGCGGCATGACGAATAGGAACCAAATTCCTTTTTATCATCACTCATATTGCCAGATAGCCGTCATTTAAACGCTCTAAAAACAGAAGAGGAAAACAAAGAGTCAAAAATTTGGCCACCAAAGAATTCCTGCAATATATCCTAGCTTTCTACACTTTCGGAATTATTTAGATGTATGTATATATTATTGTTTAGACAGTCACTAGAATAAAATCAACACTAAAACAATTTTAAAAAATGTTGATTTTTGGAAATTTTGAAAAAACAATAATTAGAAAAAGCTTTCAACAGTTGCTCTTTTAAACGTTTCCGTAGAAAAGATGGTGCGTTCATTATGATTAAATGTTCATATAGAAAAATAACATGCTGGTTTGCAACCCGAATATAAATGTACATGTTTATTTTTCAAAAGAAGCAAGCTATTTATAATTTATTCGACTCACCACTTATTTCAACAATGACGCCATTCCATAGGCCAAACTGAGGCAACTTTGCGAGAACCCTCTCTCCTATTGCATACTCCATCCATGGCTTCCGTGGCTCTTTGATTATGTTGATGGTATTAACAGTTGTCGTGTTATCATCCCAATCAAACCAACTGTAAACTGTATTCATATTGAAATAACTAAAATACAATTTTCCTTCGTGTGTATCGTGTTACAATAGCCGCCTTGTTTTTGAATGCTGGAATTCCCTGATAAGCAGATTAACCAATCGTTGCTGCGGATGCTGGGGTACCCCAGATGCTGGTCATCGGCAAGCTCCGACCTTTAAAAATAACTCGTTAATTTCCGGATTTCTTTTTTATATACATCGAATTACTAAACTGATCATTGAAACGCGTAATTAGAACTTAATTTACATTAAGGCATTTATAAAATACGCTTTAATTGATGTTCGAGTAAGCAAAATAATAAAAATATAACCAAATATTAATTCTTCGGAAACAGTGAATCTTCCGAGTACTTCCGGATTTTCCGAACATGTACATGTACATTACGGAATAGTCCAACTGTGTCTTTTAGTAGAGAACAACATGTATCTATTTACTGCTTTTAATAAGAACTTAATGCACTCGTTTCATGTATTGATTGTCGATATATTTTTTAACTAACATACGTTACTTGACGAGTAGCTTATCTTCAAATAATTTAAGACAGTTTAATAAATATCCAAGTATGCCTGGAACAATAATGATCATACGACCCTGCACTGTAGTAGACTATTCCATTTTTATGAAATCCAATCCATTTCCGGAAAAAACAACAACAATATTAAAATCTGCGTAAAAGAAGACTATACAAGCTTTTACTCGACGATGGAAACATCAAAACCAAGAAAAACTTATAAAAAGTATTTGCAAGATGACGAACCTTTCCAAAATGCACCACGAACAACACAATGGCGCATGAAAAAAAGGAAATTGAGACAATCCTCGGAAACAGAAACTGTTGGGAATCGACCTCAGTCATCACTAAATGACACACCTGGTGCTAACGATAGCGACGATTTCGATATCCCAACACAGTACACTTTGTCAGAAACGTAAGAACTTGTGTTTTCCTTAAATGATCTCGTTATATTTTATTCATTACTAACATTTGTTAGTAAATTGAATTTCGTTGTTTATGCCCCGGCATGAAGTATGAGGGGCATTTAGATTTTCGATCTGTTTTTCCGTCGGTCCCGCTCAGGTTAACCTTTTTGGTCAAGAAAGTTTTTAGTGAAGCCGATGTCCTACCATGATGAAACTTTACAAAAATTACCATCAACATGTCATTGTTTAAAAAATTTAAAAAATTGTGTCCATTTGAGGTCGCGACCCTCCGTTCGTCCATTCCATTCCATTCAGGTTAATGTATTTGGTCAAGGTAGTTTTTAGAGAAGTTTATGTCAGTTCTTAACCCTTTCCCTCATATTGACGCTCTCTGACGTCTCTTTAGAGATTTTCTATTTGTTGACAAAATATGTTCATAGTCGTCTGCTGCAGAATTGTCGTATGAGGGAAAGGGTTAATGAAACTTCACACAAAGAATCACCAACATACCATTGCTTAAAAATGTATGTCTAATTGGACCCTCTGTTTGTCCGTCCGTTTGTCTGTCTGTTCATTCTTCTCAGTTTAAAGTTTTTGGTCAAGCAAGTTTAAAATCAAATTAATGTCCTATTATTGTGAAACATAACACAACAGACCATAAGGCTAAGTATATAATTTTTAAAATTTGTCAGTCAGTATGTTCGTCTGTCTGACTAGGTCACCAGGTCAACTTAGGTAAAACCCTTAAAATGTCTGTAATTCAATAACTAGCTGGTGAAGTTGCATCTGTATCTTTTTGGTATTGAATTGGTAAATACTTTATGAAATCTGATATTATTCAGTCAGCTGACTCAGGTGAGTGATATCAGGGCCACCCTGGCACTCTTTTTTCACTTAATACAGTTCTTTTGTTCTATTTTTTCAGGACATCTGTAGAAGATGAACACAAAGATGAAGCTGAAGTGAATGGTGATTGGTATCATTCAAATGAAAATTCTGTGTGGTTTGATGTCAAAGAAGATTTTGCAGTAAATGACGATGCAGGTGAAAGTTTTGAGAACAAGAGGCCCATGAGGGCCTATGCTCTACTGGTATGGTTCTTTGGTCATTTTCAATCCAGAGCATGTATGTATGGTGAAGATCGGATAGTAAATGAAGGCTCTTTTGTGTTCACAAGCTGTATTATAGCAATTTTTACAATTTCATGGGCCATAATCCAGTCTTGCATGGGCGGATCTAGCTGGTTTTCAAAAGGAACCAAGCTCTCATCAATATTTAACTACTATCTAAGTTTGGTGAAGATCAGATAGTAAATGGAGCCTCTATTGTGTTCACATGCTCAATTATAGCAATTTGGACAATTTCAAGGGCCATAATCCAGTCTTGCATGGGCGGATCTGGCTGGTTTAGGAAAGGAACCGAGCTCTCATGGATATCTTACTACTGTATAAGTTTGGTTGAGATACAATCAAAAGTGAAGACTGTATCGTGTTAACAAGCTCTTTTATAGCAATTTTGACCATTTCAAGGGCCATAATCCAGTCTTGCATGGGCGGATCTGACTGGTTTTCAAAAGGAACCGAGCTCTCATAGATATCTAACTACTGTATAAGTTTAGTTGAGATACAATCAAAAGTGAAGACTGTATCGTGTTAACAAGCTCTTTTATAGCAATTTTGACCATTTCAAGGGCCATAATCCAGTCTTGCATGGGCGGATCTGGCTGGTTTTCCAAAGGAACCGAGCTCTCATGAATATCTAACTACTTTATAAGTTTGGTTGAGATACAATTAAAAGTGAAGACTGTATCGTGTTAACAAGCTCTTTTATAGCAATTTTGACCATTTCAAGGGCCATAATCCAGTCATGCATGGGCGGATCTGGCTGGTTTTCCAAAGGAACCGAGCTCTCATGGATATCTAACTACTGTATAAGTTTGGTTGAGATACAATCAAACGTGAAGACTGTATCGTGTTAACAAGCTCTTTTATAGCAATTTTGACCATTTCAAGGGCCATAATCCAGTCATGCATAGGCGGATCTGGCTGGTTTTCGAAAGGAACCGAGCTCTCATGGATATCTAACTACTGTATAAGTTTGGTTGAGATACAATCAAACGTGAAGACTGTATCGTGTTAACAAGCTCTTTTATAGCAATTTTGACCATTTCAAGGGCCATAATCCAGTCATGCATAGGCGGATCTGGCTGGTTTTCGAAAGGAACCGAGCTCTCATGGATATCTAACTACTGTATAAGTTTGGTTGAGATACAATCAAAAGTGAAGACTATCGTGTTAACAAGAAATTGTTTACGGACGCACAGACGACGGACACATCGCCACGACATAAGCCCTTCTGGCCTTTGGCCAGTAGAGCTAAAAATGAAAGGAGTGACAGTCCAAAAGAGAGCAGCTCTGATCCATTGTATAAAGGTGCTCCTATTTCAATTGCTGAAAGTGCTATTTTGATATTAACTTTTGCAATGAGACACAATCTGACTGGAGAATGTTTATCTGATTTACTTACTCTTGTCTCATTGCATTGTGTCAGCACCAATTCCCTGCACTTATCGTTATACAGATTTAGGTCTTATTTCAGTGCTCTGAAATCTCCTCTAGTGTTCCATAAGTTTTGCTGTAAGTGTGAATTTTTAATGGATGATTCGAAGAATGAATGCACAGTTTGTAAAAGTGATCTGAGTATAAACAGTAATGTTTCCTACTTTGTTGAAATTCCATTACTGTTTCAAATACAGCAGTTTTTTCAAAGAACAGACTTCCATCTCAAACTGAGGCACAGATTTTCAAGAAAAAAGAAAGAAGCAAACAATATTGAAGACATTTATGATGGGAAATTATACAAAACTTATACAACAAGAGGCCCATGAGGGCCTATGCTCTACTGGTATGGTTCTTTGGTCATTTTCAATCCAGAGCATGTATGTATGGTGAAGATCGGATAGTAAATGGAGGCTCTTTTGTGTTCACAAGCTGTATTATAGCAATTTTTACAATTTCATGGGCCATAATCCAGTCTTGCATGGGCGGATCTAGCTGGTTTTCAAAAGGAACCAAGCTCTCATCAATATTTAACTAAGTTATCTAAGTTTGGTGAAGATCAGATAGTAAATGGAGCCTCTATTGTGTTCACATGCTCAATTATAGCAATTTGGACAATTTCAAGGGCCATAATCCAGTCTTGCATGGGCGGATCTAGCTGGTTTACGAAAGGAACCGAGCTCTCATAGATATCTTACTACTGTATAAGTTTGGTTGAGATACAATCAAAAGTGAAGACTGTATCGTGTTAACAAGCTCTTTTATAGCAATTTTGACCATTTCAAGGGCCATAATCCAGTCATGCATGGGCGGATCTAGCTGGTTTTCAAAAGGAACCAAGCTCTCATGCATATCTAACTACTGTATAAGTTTGGTTGAAATACAATCAAACGTGAAGACTGTATGGTGTTAACAAGCTCTTTTATAGCAATTTTGACCATTTCAAGGGCCATAATCCAGTCATGCATGGGCGGATCTGGCTGGTTTTCAAAAGGAACCGAGCTCTCATGGATATCTTACTACTGTATAAGTTTGGTTGAAATACAATCAAACGTGAAGACTGTATCGTGTTAACAAGCTCTTTTATAACAATTTTGACCATTTCAAGGGCCATAATCCAGTCATGCATGGGCGGATCTGGCTGGTTTTCGAAAGGAACCGAGCTCTCATGGATATCTAACTACTGTATAAGTTTTGTTGAGATACAATCAAAAGTGAAGACTGTATCGTGTTAACAAGAAATTGTTTACGGACGGACGGACGCACGCACGCACGCACGACGGACAAATTGCCACGACATAAGCCCTTCTGGCCTTTGGCCAGTAGAGCTAAAAACTGGTGGCTTTTTGGATTCTTATGATAACATTTCTTCGATGTGGTACACAGATGGTGTGCCACTTTTTAAATCATCAAAAATTAGTATATGGCCTCTATTTCTATCAATAAATGAACTACCAGCCCAGGAAAGGTTTAAACAAGAAAACATATTGTTCGCTGGCCTGTGGTTTGGAAAATCAAAACCATCAATGCCATGCTTCCTGCAACCATTTCATGACAGCCTTAACAAGTTTAGGGATATTGGATATGAAATAGACTGTAAGCATTGCTCCTCAATTATTAAAGTAAAAGGCGTGCTGTTATGTGGAACATGTGATTTACCTGCAAAATGTATGGTAATGAATATGACTCAATTTAATGGAAACTAGAACTATCACTGAATGTGATTAATACCCCCGAACGCCGCCCTGATAGGAAAGGTTGTGAAATATTTAGAAACCCCACCTTAAAAGGACAATGTTATGGATCGGGTTATTCTTGTTTTGTTCATTTTTGGATAACAAAGGGCAATAACTCTGTAATTATGTAAAGTAGAGTTATGGTTCTTGTACACTGCACTTCCTCTGATTATGCTCTACCGTTGTATGTAGTTTTATTAGATTCCATCTGTTAGTTATTAAATAATTCTCCGGACAAGAAAAAGTAACATAGGGCAATAACTCTGTATTTAGGTAAAATAGAGTTATGGTTCCTGTACACCGCACTTCCTCTCAATGTGTTGTATCATCCTATGATGTTTAATTAATTCCAACAATTAGTTTTAATGCTCCGGACAAGACTCTACGAACAAGAAAAAGTAACAAAGGGCAATAACTCTGTAAAGTAGAGTTATGGTTCTTGTACACTGCACTTCCTCTGATTATGCTCTACCATTGTATGTAGTTTAATTAGATTCCATCTGTTAGTTATTAAGTAATTCTCCAGACAAGAAAAAGTAACAAAGGGCAATAACTCTGTATTTAGGTAAAATAGAGTTATGGTTCCTGTACACCGCACTTCCTCTCAATGTGTTGTATCATCCTATCATGTTTTATTAAATTCCAACAATTAGTTTTAAAGTTATGCTCCGGACATGACTCTACGAACAAGAAAAAGTAACAAAGGGCAATAACTCTGTAATTATGTAAAGTAGAGTTATGGTTCTTGTACACTACACTTCCTCTGATTATGCTCTACCATTGTATGTAGTTTTATTAGATTCCATCTGTTAGTTATTAAGTAATTTTCCGGACAAGAAAAAGTAACAAAGGACAATAACTCTGTATTTAGGTAAATTAGAGTTATGGTTCCTGTATACTGCACTTCCTCTCAATGTGTTGTATCATCCTATGATGTTTTATTAAATTCCAACAATTAGTTTTAAAGTTATGCTCCGGACAAGACTCTACGAACAAGGAAAAGTAACAAAGGGCAATAACTCTGTAATTATGTAAATTAGAGTTATGGTTCTTGTACACTGCATTTCCTCTGATTATGCTCTACCATTGTATGCAGTCTTATTATATTCCATCTGTTAGTTATCAAGTAATTCTCCGGACAAGAAAAAGTAACAAAGGGCAATAACTCTGTATTTAGATAAAATAGAGTTATGGTTCCTGTACACCGCACTTCCTCTCAATGTGTTGTTTCATCCTATGAAGTTTTATTAAATTCCAACAATTAGTTTTAAAGTTATGCTCCGGACAAGACTCTACGAACAAGAAAAAGTAACAAAGGGCAATAACTCTGTAATTATGTAAATTAGAGTTATGGTTCTTGTACACTGCACTTCCTCTGATTATGCTCTACCATTGTATGTAGTTTTATTAGATTCCATCTGTTAGTTATTAAGTAATTCTCCGGACAAGAAAAAGTAACAAAGGGCAATAACTCTGTATTTAGGTAAAATAGAGTTATGGTTCCTGTACACCGCACTTCCTCTCAATGTGTTGTATCATCCTATGAAGTTTTATTAAATTCCAACAATTAGTTTTAAAGTTATGCTCCGGACAAGACTCTACGAATAAGAAAAAGTAACAAAGGGCAATAACTCTGTAATTATGTAAATTAGAGTTATGGTTCTTGTATACTGCACTTCCTCTCATTATGCTCTACCATTGTATATAGTTTTATTATATTCCATCTGTTAGTTATTAAGTAATTCTCCGGACAAGAAAAAGTAACAAAGGGCAATAACTCTGTATTTAGGTAAAATAGAGTTATGGTTCCTGTACACCGCACTTCCTCTCAATGTGTTGTATCATCCTATGAAGTTTTATTAAATTCCAACAATTTGTTTTAAAGTTATGCTCCGGACAAGACTCTACGAATAAGAAAAAGTAACAAAGGGCAATAACTCTGTAATTATGTAAATTAGAGTTATGGTTCTTGTATACTGCACTTCCTCTCATTATGCTCTACCATTGTATATAGTTTTATTATATTCCATCTGTTAGTTATTAAGTAATTCTCCGGACAAGAAAAAGTAACAAAGGGCAATAACTCTGTATTTAGGTAAAATAGAGTTATGGTTCCTGTACACTGCACTTCCTCTCAATGTGTTGTATCATCCTATGAAGTTTTATTAAATTCCAACAATTAGTTTTAAAGTTATGCTCCGGACAAGGAAAATCGCAACGGACCAACCGACCGACCGACCGACCGACCGACCGACTGACCGACCGACCGACCGACCAACCACAGGGTGACTCCAATATACCCCCTCTAAACTTCGTTTATCGGGGGTATAAATATGGATGCCCTAAATGTAAACAAGAAGGAAAAGTGGTGAAAACTGGTAAAGGACATACAAGGGTGTTTCCATTCGAGGATTTAATTGATGAGCCAAAAAGAAACCATATTGAGTTTGTTCAACATGGTGAAGAAGCATTTGCATCTTCAAAGCCTATCTTTGGTGTAAAAGGACCTTCCTGGTGGGCTTATTGTTGTTCTGATATTATAAACGGAACAGCAATTGATTACATGCATTCTGTTCTTCTTGGACTTGTACGGCGGTTACTTCAATTGTGGTTTGATTCAAAATTCTCCAGCCAACCTTTCTCTGTATCACAACTTGTTAGTGTAGCAGATCAAAGACTGTCTGCAATAAAACCTCCGTATTACATTAAACGCCACCAAAGAGACATTAAGGAACAGTCAAAGTACTGGAAGGCTTCAGAGTGTAGAGCATGGCTTTTCCATTACTCAGTTCCAGTGCTGTTTGGAATATTAAAGCAGAACATTTTTCAGCACTACCTGCTTCTAGTTGAAGCCATCTACATCCTGAACTTAGAGTCTATTTCAAATTCAGATTTAAAACATTGTGAGGAACTTTTAATTAAATATAGTTGCATGTTTTCTGCTCTTTATGGTGATCAACATATGTCAGCAAACCTACACCAACTTCTTCATTTGCATGATACAGTGGAACAGCTAGGACCTCTTTGGGTTTATTCATGTTTTTCATTTGAAAGTATGAATGGTAATCTTATCAAATTATTTCATGGCACTCAAAATCCTGTTATTCAAATTGCTAATACAGTGTCAACCATGCTAAAGTTGCCAGCTTTTGCATCAAAAATTAAACCTGAAACTCCTGTTGGACATTTCTATGAAAAGTTAAATTCAATGAATTATCATTATAAGCTTGGAGAGAAAATATGTAACAGTGCATATGTTATTGGTGCTAAACATCTCAAGAAACTCGATATCAAGTTTGCAGAAGTCATTGGTCAGTCTACAAATTTTGCATTGGGTGACTGCTATATGTTTTATAGAGTTATGTTAAATGGAACTGTTTACCACAGTGAAAATTTTTCAAGGAATTCATGTACAGTAATTTATATTGTAAATGGTGAAAGATTTAGTGGACAGATTATGTTCTATGTAAAGGTCTATCCACTGTGTTATTGTTCATCTGTTACAAGTTGTTTCTGCTCTCCTGTCTATCTAGCCGTGTTGAAGAAAATCAAGTGTGATAGGGTATGCGTTTTTACAAAAGACAGTTCAGATTTAGTGCAAGCAAAACTTGATCAAATTTTAACTGGCATTTTAACTAATGACTTTACAGCAGTATCTTTAGATATGATTATAGGTCTTGGTGTATTTATAACCTTTACAGATGAAACAGTTGAGAAAGTATGTGTTTCACCAAGGCCAAATCTTATAGAGAGTGATTAAACTAATTTAGTTGTAATTAAGAGGGTCAAATTCATAGATCTAATCGCGCATGAGGTGAATGACAGAATTAATATACCATGTATATTATGTGTTTCCTTCAACAAATGCATTTGTTGACATTGTTCAGTTAACTGGAGTTCCAATCTGAATTATCATTATGCATTGTTTGTATATATGTGTATGTAGATGTTGTTTAATGTATTTTTATGTACAATGCTCATATTTAGATTTTTTTTTTAAGAATTAAAATATTCAAGCAGTTAGATTCTCTGTTTTATACAATTTAATTTGAATCCCAATATGGTAGGGGGGGAAATAGAGATCATGAAGCAATGATTTTTATTAACTTTTTTCATATATTGTGGACTTAGAATATTTACACTCTTTTCTGTCCAGACATATGTAAGAGAAATTTTCTAAGTCCAAAACAACCAAAAAGCTTGCGCATGCTTGCGACTAACAAAGCTTGCGCAAGCTTGCACAAGCTTACAGAATTTGACTTGAAAATGCTTGAATGCTTGCGCAAGCTTGCAACAAACTTGCAGACATCTTAAAAAGCCTGCAGAAGCTTGCCGCAAGCTTGCTGCAAGCATTCATTTTGGTTTGGGAATTAGAAGCAAATATTTATCTGCAAATATCTGTGAAAATTTTGATCAGGAGTTCAAATGAAACTGAAAGGAGTGGACACTCAGTTAAAGAAATAGTTTATCAGTAAAAGCCATTTTTATCTTGAAATCTAACAAGAGCTTTCTCAATTTCTAATGCTGCAGCAACAAAGGTTCTACACAGAATGCAAGTATTTGAACAATTTTGAAAGAAGACCATCAAAGGAACATTCCTGTGAAGTAACGTTGAAATTGGTCAAGTGGAATGGTAGGAGTTGTCATTTGTAGCTAAAAGTTCAATTTACCCCTTTTGTGATGACACGAGGTTGCTATGATTTTGTAACTAATCAAAACAGCTTGAACAAATTAAATGTAGAGGATCACTGAAGTAGGATTTATATTCAATTTCCTTAATATCAGACAAGAACTTAAAGCAAGAGGCCCAAGAGGGCCAGTATCACTCCACAGCCATAAGGCAAAAATCAAATCTCCAAACAGCCCTGCCCCCTAGTGGCCATATTTTTTACCAACCACCATGGCTTAAAGGAATCTTGTAGAGTGTCACCCAAGGAATGTTTCTGCAAAATTATTTGAAAATCGGCCTGACACTTTCCGAGGAGAGGATATTTTAAGTTTTCACCATAGCCATATAAGGCCATATTTTTCAACCAATCAACATGGCTTGAAGGAATCTGATAGAGGGTCACCCAAAGAACATTTCTACAAAATTATTTGAAAATCTGCTCAACACTTTCGGAGAAGAAGATTTTTTAAATTTTCACTATGGTCATATAGAGCAAAATAGCCCCGCCCTCTGGCAGCCATATTTTTCGACCAATCAACATGGCTTGAAGGAATCTTATAGAGGGTCACCCAATGAACATTTCTACAAACTTATTTGAAAATCGGCTGAACACTTTCGGAGAAGAAGATTTTTTAAGTTTACACTTTAGCTATATAAGGCAAAATAGCCCCGACCCTGGCGGCCATGTTTTTCCACCAATCAACATTTCTTGAAGGAATCTTATAAAGGGTCACCCAAGAAACATTTCTACAAAATTATTTGAAAATCAGCCTGACACTTTCGGAGAAGATTTTTTAAGTTCTCTCTTTAGCCGTATAAGGCAAAATAGACCCGCCCTCTGGCGGCCATGTTTTTTTACCAATCAACATGGCTTGAAGGAATCTGATAGAGGGTCACCCAAGGAACATTTCTACAAAATTATTTGAAAATCGGCCTGACACATTCGGAGGAGAAGATTTTTTAAGTTTTCACTATAGCCATATAAGGCAAAATAGCCCCGCCCCCTGGCGGCCATGTTTTTTGACCAATCAACATGGCTTGAAGGAATCTGATAGAGGGTCATCCAATGAGCATTTCTACAAAATTATTTGAAAATCTGCCAACCAGTTTGGGAGAAGAAGATTTTTTAAGTTTTCACTATAGCCATATAAGGCAAAATAGCCCCGCCCCCCTGGCGGCCATGTTTTTCGACAAATCAACATGGCTTGAAGGAATCTGACAGAGGATCATCCAAGGAACATTTCTACAAAATTATTTGCAAATCTGCCAACCAGTTTGGGAGAAGAAGAATTTTTAAGTTCTTTTCATTTCGTTGCCATGGAAACCAGAATTATGCATGGATCCCAAAAATTTGATGGAAATCTGGTGAGGTCATTGAGAGGATGCTTTCTGTGAAGTTTCATCCCAATTGACCCACTGGTTACTGAGGAGAAGAAGTTGACGCACGACGGACGACGCACGATGGACGACGGACGCCGGACAAAAGGCGATCACAATAACTCACCTTGAGCAAAGCTCAGGTGAGCTAAAAACAAGAGCTGTCAGAGGACAGCGCACTCGACTATTCCAATACTCTAATGTAGTTGCATGCAAAACATTAACCACATTTTCTTAAAAGAGGATAATTTGCATTATATGCAGGATAGAGTTATATCATATCATATCATGAGCTATATCATAATGTTTACTTTAGCTATAATTGAGTTATAAACAATAACAATAGCTGTCAGTAAGTTACTGAGACTTGGACTCTAGTGTAGCTGCATGAGCTATACCATACTGTTTACTTTAGCTATAATTGAGTTATATACAATAACAATAGCTGTCAGAAAGTTACTGAAACTTGGACTCTAGTGTAGCTGCATGAGCTATACCATAATGTTTACTTTAGCTATAATTCAGTTATATACAATAACAATAGCTGTCAGTAAGTTACTGAGACTTGGACTCTAATGTAGCTGCATGAGCTATACCATAATGTTTACTTTAGCTATAATTGAGTTATATACAATAACAATAGCTGTCAGTAAGTTATTGAGACTTGGACTCTAGTGTAGCTGCATGAGCTATACCATAATGTTTACTTTAGCTATAATTTAGTTATATACAATAACAATAGCTGTCAGTAAGTTACTGAGACTTGGACTCTAGTGTAGCTGCATGAGCTATACCATAATGTTTACTTTAGCTATAATTGAGTTATATACATTAACAATAGCTGTCAGTAACTTACTGAGACATGGACTCTAATGTAGCTGCATGAGCTATACCATAATGTTTATTTTAGCTATAATTGAGTTATATACAATAACAATAGCTGTCAGTAAGTTACTGAGACTTGGACTCTAGTGTAGCTGCATGAGCTATACCATAATGTTTACTTTAGCTATAATTGAGTTATATACAATAACAATAGCTGTCAGTAAGTTACTGAGACATGGACTCTAGTGTACCTGCATGAGCTATACCATAATGTTCACTTTAGCTATAATTGAGTTATATACAATGACAATAATTGTCAGTAACTTACTGAGACTTGGACTCTAATGTAGCTGCATGAGCTATACCATAATGTTTACTTTAGCTATAATTGAGTTATATACAATGACAATAGCTGTCAGTAACTTACTGAGACTTGGACTCTAATGTAGCTGCATGAGCTATACCATAATGTTTACTTTAGCTATAATTCAGTTATATACAATAACAATAGCTGTCAGTAAGTAACTGAGACTTGGACTCTAATGTAGCTGCATGAGCTATACCATAATGTTTACTTTAGCTATAATTGAGTTATATACAATAACAATAGCTGTCAGTAAGTTATTGAGACTTGGACTCTAGTGTAGCTGCATGAGCTATACCATAATGTTTACTTTAGCTATAATTGAGTTATATACAATAACAATAGCTGTCAGTAAGTTACTGAGACTTGGACTCTAGTGTAGCTGCATGAGCTATACCATAATGTTTACTTTAGCTATAATTGAGTTATATACATTAACAATAGCTGTCAGTAACTTACTGAGACATGGACTCTAATGTAGCTGCATGAGTTATACCATAATGTTTATTTTAGCTATAATTGAGTTATATACAATAACAATAGCTGTCAGTAAGTTACTGAGACTTGGACTCTAGTGTAGCTGCATGAGCTATACCATAATGTTTACTTTAGCTATAATTGAGTTATATACAATAACAATAGCTGTCAGTAAGTTACTGAGACATGGACTCTAGTGTACCTGCATGAGCTATACCATAATGTTCACTTTAGCTATAATTGAGTTATATACAATGACAATAATTGTCAGTAACTTACTGAGACTTGGACTCTAATGTAGCTGCATGAGCTATACCATAATGTTTACTTTAGCTATAATTGAGTTATATACAATGACAATAGCTGTCAGTAACTTACTGAGACTTGGACTCTAATGTAGCTGCATGAGCTATACCATAATTTTTACTTTAGCTATAATTGAGTTATATACAATAACAATAGCTGTCAGTAAGTTACTGAGACTTGGACTCTAGTGTAGCTGCATGAGCTATACCATAATGTTTACTTTAGCTATAATTTAGTTATATACAATAACAATAGCTGTCAGTAACTTACTGAGACTTGGACTCTAATGTAGCTGCATGAGCTATACCATAATGTTTACTTTAGCTATAATTGAGTTATATACAATAACAATAGCTGTCAGTAAGTTACAGAGACTTGGACTCTAGTGTACCTGCATGAGCTATACCATAATGTTTACTTTAGCTATAATTTAGTTATATTATATACTGAATGATAAAATATAGAGATTTCCCAACTTGAGAAAACCTATAGCATGCTCTTTGTCTACTGAGCAATATCGCCTAGTGTGTATTTTTTTTACTACTAAATTAAAATAAGCATTAAAATTAAAAACAAGAGGGCCATGATGGCCCTGGAATCGCTCACCTGATATTTTTTTTTCACTTTAGCTATATAAGCCCCGCCATCTGGCGGGCATAGTTTCCAACCAATCAACTTGGCTTTAAGGAATCTGATAGAGGTCACCCTAGGAACATTTCTACAAAAATATTTGAAAATCGGCCCGACACTTTTGGAGGAGAAGATTTTTTAAGTATTCACTATAGATAGCAATAAAAGGCAAAATAGCCCCGCCCCCTGGCGGCCATGTTTTTTGACCAATCAACATGGCTTGAAGGAATCTGATAGAGGGTCATCCAAGGAACATTTCTACAAAATTATTTGAAAATCGGCCCGACACTTTTGGAGGAGAAGATTTTTTAAGTTTGTACTATAGCTATATAAGGCAAAATAGCCCCGCCCCCCCCCCCCCCCTGGCAGCCATGATTTTCGACCAATCAACATGGCTTAAAGGAATCTGATAGAGGGTCATCCAAGGAATATTTCTACAAAATTATTTGAAAATCGGCCTGACACTTTTGGAGGAGAAGATTTTTTAAGTTTTCACTATAGCCATATAAGGCAAAAAAGCCCCGCCCGCCCTGGCGGCCATGTTTTTCGACCAATCAACATGGCTTCAAGGAATCTGATAGAGAGTAACCCAAGGAACATTTCTACAAAGTAAGTTCAAAATCTGCCAACCAGTTTGGGAGAAGTAGAATTTTGAAGTTTTTTTCGTTTCGTTACCATGGAAACCAGAATTCTGCATGGATCCCAAAAATTTGAAGGAATTCTGGTGAGGTCATTGAGAGGATGCTTTCTGTGATGTTTCATCCCAATTGACCCACCGGTTACTGAGGAGAAGATGTTGAAGATTTTTTAAGTTTGCACTATAACCATAAAAGGCAAAGTAGCCCCGCCCCATGGCGGCCATGTTTTTGACCAATCAACATGGCTTGAAGGAATCTGAGAGGGTCACCCAAGGAACATTTCTAAAAATTTATTTGAAAATCGGCCCGACACTTATGGAGGAGAAGATTTTTTAAGTTTTCACTATAGCCATAAAAGGCAAAATAGCCCCGCCCCCTGGCGGCCATGTTTTTCGACCAATCAACATGGCTTGAAGGAATCTGATAGAGGGTCACCCAAGGAACATTTCTACAAAATTATTTGAAAATCGGCCTGACACTTTCGGAGGAGAGGATTTTTTAAGAATTTTGAAGTTTTTTTCATTTCGTTGCCATGGAAACCAGAATTCTGCATGAATCCCGACAATTTTAAGGAATTCTGGTGAGGACATTGAGAGGATGCTTTCTGTGAAGTTTCATCCCAGTTGACCCACCGGTTACAGAGGAGAAAATGTTGACGGACGACGGACGACGGACATAGGGCGATCACAATAACTCACCTTGAGCACTTCATGCCCAGGTGAGTTAAAAATAGAAATCAAACAGAAAATATCACTAAAAGAAATATAAATAAAATAAACAAGAGGGCCATGATGGCCCTGGAATCGCTCACCTGATTTTTTTTTTTTCACTTTACCTATATAAGCCCCGCCCCATGGCAGCCATAGTTTCCGACCAATCAACTTGGCTTGCAGGAATCTGATAGAGGGTCACCCTAGGAACATTTCTACAAAATTATTTGAAAATCGGCCAGACACTTTTGGAGGAGAAGATTTTTTAAGTTTTCACTATAGCCATATAGTGCAAAATAGCCCTGCCACCCCTGGTGGCCATGTTTTTTGACCAATCAACATGGCTTGAAGGAATCTGAAAGTGGGTCATTCAAGGAACATTTCTACTAAATTATTTGAAAATCGGCCTGACACTTTCGGAGAAGAAGATTTTTTAAGTTTTCACTATAGCCATATAAGGCAAAATAGCCCTGCCCCCCTGGCGGCCATGTTTTTCGACCAATCAACTTGGCTTGAAGGAATCTGATAGAGGGTCATCCAAGGAATATTTCTACAAAATTATTTGAAAATCAGCCTGACACTTTCGGAGGAAAAGATTTTTTAAGTTTTCACTTTGGCCATATAAGGCAAAATAGCCCCGCCCCCTGGCGGCCATGTTTTTCGACCAATCAACATGGCTTGAAGGAATCTGATAGAATGTCACCCAAGAAACATTTCTACACAATTATTTGAAAATCGGCCCGACACTTATGGAGGAGAAGATTTTTTAAGTTTTCACTATAGCCATAAAAGGCAAAATAGCCCCGCCCCCTGGCGGCCATGTTTTTTGACCAATCAACATGGCTTGAAGGAATCTGATAGAGGATCACCCAAGGAACATTTCTACAAAATTATTTGAAAATCGGCCTGACACTTTTGGAGGAGAAGATTTTTTAAGTTTGCACTATAGCCATATAAGGCAAAATAGCCCCACCACCCCTGGCGGCCATGTTTTTCGACCAATCAACATGGCTTGAAGGAATCTTATAGAGGGTCACCCAAGGAACATTTCTACAAAATTATTTGAAAATCGGCCGGACACTTTCGGAGGAGAAGATTTTTTAAGTTTTCACTATAGCCATATAAGGCAAAATAGCCCCGCCCCGCCTGGCGGCCATGTTTTCCGACCAATCAACATGGCTTGTAGGAATCTGATAGAAGATCATCCAAGGAACATTTCTACCAAATTATTTGAAAATCTACCAACCAGTTTGGGAGAAGAAGAATTTTGAAGTTTTTTTCATTTCGTTGCCATGGAAACCAGAATTCTGCATGAATCCCAAAAATTTGAAGGAATTCTGGTGAGGTCATTGAGAGGATGGTTTCTGTGAAGTTTCATCCCAATTGACCCACTGGTTACTGAGGAGAAGAAGTTGACGCACGATGGACGACGCACGACGGACGCCGGACAAAAGGCGATCACAATAACTCACCTTGAGCAAAGGTCAGGTGAGCTAAAAATATAAAAAAATAAAATAATAAACAAAACAAAAGGTATCCAAATGAGTCGTCTGCTGCTTAAAATAGACAAGAAACTTCACTGTACCTGCTCAACTTAAATTTCAACAGTAAATATGTCAGAAATATTAGATTTATTAACTAAACAGCAAATAGAAGAACTTTTGCAAGAATGTGAATTTGATGAAAGTTGTCCCCAACCCCAAAATGCTGGAAATATTGGAGAAACTAGCAAACCATCTTCATCTGCAGGACGCTTCGAGCCGGTTAATCAAGCAGAAGTGATGAATTTCATAAGCAACCAGGCAAATAAAAATACAGTAAGAAAAACTGACCATGATGCAAAATTATTTAAAACTTTCATGATTACACAGAATGAAATGAGAAGAATTGAAGAGCTTGCCCCTGCAGAACTCGACATTTTGTTTGGCAATTTCCTTGTTCAGATTAAGAAAGTTGATGGGTCGGACTATGAACCGAGCACAATACGGGGCCTTATGTCTAGCTTGGACAGATACTTAAAGACCAAGTATTACCCACATCAAGTCAACCAAAACGCTCTTTTCCCTCACAGCAACCAGTGTATAAAGGCACAAATGAGCCATTTAAAGGCGAACGGCCAGAGGAACAAACCTAGAGAAAGTGATGAGCTTACTGACGCCGATATAGAGAAACTTTTTGAATGTGGTCAGCTTGGTCATGACACACCACAACAGGTTGTAAACTTGCTTCACTTGACCTTTTCATCAGTACTTGGTATGAGAGGGGGACAAGAACAGCGCGATTTAAAGTGGGGCGATATTGAAGTTCTCCATGATGAAGATGGCGACCCTTATGTAAACAGAAAGTTTGAAAATTAGCCGCAAACTTTTTCATTTGCAGTAAGGTTTGCAAGAAGTTTGCAAGACTTCACAGCTAGCAGTGAAGTTACTTTGACTTTGCTGCAAATTTGCAGAAAGTTTGCAACTGGCCGCAAACTTCGCAGAAGGTTTGCAGGAAACTTTCATGACAAAATTTGTATTGCAAGAAGTTCGCAAGAAACTTAAATAAAACTAGAGATTGCTTTTTGAAAAAGCGCTTGTCTCCCCATTTGTGTGGTCGTAGGGGAGGAAAAGAAATGATGGAGATGATTTTTTTAGTTTTGGACTGGAGATGAAGCAACAGTGACAATCCTCAGTTATTGAGTGGAAACCATTTTTCAGCTGAGGGTTACCATGCCCTTGGTCTTTGACCTAGTGACCTCAAAATAAATAGGGGTCATTTGAGATGAAGCAACAGTGACAATCTTCAGTTATTGAGCGGAAACCATTTTTCAACCAAAGGTCACCTTGACCTTGACCTTTGACCTACTGACATCAAAATCAATAGGGCTCATCTACAGGTTAGGACCAAGCTGCACACCAAGTATGAAGTTCCTGGGTATAAGCGTTCTTGAGTTATTGAGTAAAACACATTTTTCAGCTGAAGGTTACCGTGACCTTCGACATTTGACCTTGTGACCTCAAAATCAAACAAATTCAATAAAGGTCATTTACTGGTTAGGACCAACCTGCACACCAGGTATGAAGTTCCTCAACATAAGCATTCTTTAGTTATTGAGAGGAAACCATTTTTCAGCTGAAGGTTACCATGACATTGACCTTTAAGCTAGTGACCTCAAAATCAATAGGGGTCATCTACTGGTGGTGACCAACCTGCGCACCAAGTATTAACTTCCATGGCCAAAGCATTCTAAAGTTATTAAGCAAAAACAATGTTTCAGCTCATTGTCACTGTGACCTTTCAGCTCAAGGTCACTGTGACCTTGACTTTGACCTCAAAATTAATAGGGTCTTCTACTGGGCATGGCCAACCTGCATAACAAGTATGGAGTTCCTCGGCCCAAGCGTTCTTCAGTTATTGAGCGGAAACCATTTTTTACCTCACAAGGTCACCATGACCTTGACCTTTGACCTTCTGACATCAAAATCAATAGGAGTCATCTACTGGTCATGACCAACCTGCAGTTATTGAGCGGAAACAAGTGCGACAGATGTGACCTTGACCACTGTAACCTTGACCTTTGACCTAGTGACCTTAAAATTAATAGGGGTCATTTGCTGGTGGTGACCAACCTGCACATCAAGTATGAAGTTCCTGGGCCCAAGCAAAAACTATTTATCAGCTCATTGTCACTGTGACCTTTCAAGCTCATGGTCACTGTGACCTTGACTTTAGACGTACTGACCTCAAAATCAATAGGGGTCTTCTACTAGGCATGGCCAACCTGCATACCAAGTATGGAGTTCCTCAGCCAAAGCGTTCTTCAGTTATTGAGCGGAAACCATTTTTTACCTCACAAGGTCACCATGACCTTGACCTTTGACCTTCTGTTATCAAAATCAATAGGGATCAGCTACTGGTCATGACCAACCTGCATACCAAGTATGAAGTTCCTACGCCCAAGCGTTCTTCAGTTATTGAGCGGAAACAAGTGTGACAGACGGAAGGACGGACGGAAGGACGGACGGAACGGGCAAAAACAATATGTCACCCCCATGTAATGGGGGAGACATAATAATTCATGTCGCTAGAAGTTTGCAAGAATCTTTAATTATAAAATAATGTTGCAGAAGGTTTGCAGGAAACTTTCATCACAAAATAAGAGTTGCAGGAAGTTTGCAGGAAACTTACCATTCTTACCACAACAAAAACATTCATGACACTGGCAACATTTATAACAACATATAAGTTTAAGAAAATTTGCAGGACATTTTTAACAAAAACATTCATGTCACTGGAAACTTTAACTTTAAGTTTCAGGAAAATTGCAGGAAATTTTTAACAAAAACATTCATGTCACTGGAAACTTTAACTTTAAGTTTCAGGAAAATTGCAGGAAATTTTTAACAAAAACATTCATTCACAATTAACCCCCATATCTGCTTAGAATTTAAACCAGAGTGTTATAACAAAAGTTTTCCTATGACAAGTCAAATATTTTTTACCCTGTGTGACCTAGTTTTGAAATGGACATAAGTTCCTTTACCCTTTCCCATATACAACAAATAATCAGCAGTCCACTTATAAACATCTAGGCAAAAGGATGGAAAATCTCCATCAATTAAAGTATAATTATTGAATATTAATGGAAACATTGCGACAAAAAGGAAGATTGCTCTCTATGTCGAATTTTCCTTTTTCCACAATGTTTTAAAAGAAAGTCTACTGCAGAATATGTTCAAATACATTTGCATGGGAGATAGGGTCAAAGACAAACTTTCTTTTTTAATGAACTAAGGTAAAATGCATATATTATCCCAGAAGACACGAAAACATAATAAATAATTTTCATTTTGCCACAATGTTTTCAACTCTTATTAATAAAATTTTACCAATTAATTTATACAGAAATAATAGTTTTGCATAGATAGTTTCAATGTTGTTTGCTGCAAACATATTAAGGGAAAAATCTCCATAAATGAGAATGAACAATTTTCCTTTTGCCACAATGTTTTCAAAATATGTCTTCTGCAGAGAAGTGTGTATATGAGGGAAAGGTTAAAAGTTATCTTAAAATATTATAATCATTACTGTAGGATGAATTATCAATAACATTTTCACTTTTCAGAACTTGTAATAACTTTTAGTGGATTCATTGATTGTTTGGTGTTTTAGGCCACTTTCAACAAATGTTCAGTTATATCACCTCATTTCCTGGGTAAGTTTCCAGTACTACAGGTCAATTTATCCTTTGAGTAGCAATACAACGACGGATTTTTTAAATTCTATAAGGGTAATGAACTCCATATTATACTTTATACATGTATTGTGAACAAAAATAAAACTTAACCCTTTCCCACATATAGACGCTTTCTGATGTTCCAGAAGACTTTTTGAAAACATAATAAGCAATTTTCATTTTGCCACAATGAATGTTTTCAACTCTTATCAATAATTACCAATTCATCTATACAGATTTTCCATATTATTGCATAGATAGTTTCAAAGTCTTCTGCTGCAAACATCTAATTGAAAAATCTCCATAAATGATAATGAGCAATTTCTCCTTTTGCCACAATGTTTTCAAAAAATGTCTGCTTCAGAGATGCATCTATATGAGGGTAAGGTTAAAAGTTATCTTGAAATATTAGAATCATTACTGTAGGATGAATTATCAATAACATTTTCACTTTTCAGTACAATAACCATCTAAATATTTTAATAATTTTGAGAATAAGTTGCACAATTGTCATTATGCAGGAAGAGAGATGAACAAATACTTATGACAGAGGCTTTGATTTTCCTGTATTTGTGTCCAAAACCAAGTCTGTATAAATATCATGATAACACTAATTATGGTTCTGATTAAATCAACTTTTATTTGTGTACAATATTAAATATGCATTTGAGCCATAATATGGTGTCCGGATTTTGAGTTACATCACAAACACTGTGGTGTCCTCTTTTGTAATATTTGACTTTTGTCAAATTAAATGCTATATATGTTTAGAACAATATCTAAAGCTGTTAAATTCTAAATGACAAAATAGATTTTATCTTTAAATAAAGAGAAATGTGGGTTTTAAATTGTATTGTTAGTAACACAGAACACCATGTAATAAATCAATTTTATGAAGAGTATGCCTAGTTAATTTTTTTTAGATCTAATTTACATTTTCACCATCTTTATTTGGAATTATTTCAATAAATAAATGGTTTATTTAGTGAAACAATTAATAGAATACAACTAGATAAAGAATGGTGTAACAGGACACAACATGATGTAACAGGACACAAACTGGTGTGTAACAGGACACAAAATGATGTAACTGGACACTAATTCAATTGTATTGTTAGTAACACAGGACACCATTGTAATAAATCCAATTTTATGAAGAGTATGCCTAGTTAATTTTTTTTAGATCTAATTTACATTTTCACCATCTTTATTTGGAATTATTTCAATAAATAAATGGTTTATTTAGTGAAATAATTAATAGTATACAACTAGATAAAGAATGGTGTAACAGGACACAAAATGATGTAACAGGACACAAACTGGTGTGTAACAGGACACAAAATGATGTAACTGGACACCAAGTGTGCACTTCATATAAGTGTGTAATATAATAGCATAAACATTTTCAGTATAAATAATTCTCCAGTTAAATTAAAATATACTTATCATGCAAATATGTATTTATTATGTAAGCACAATGCTTATGGAGGTAGAATATGCTTTCCAGGACAGTCAACGTTACAAGGCAAAAGAGACAAAATTCGCGATTTTTTTCCCCCCAGTCAAAAATAATAACAAGTTCTTCGTAGTGAATTAAATAGGTTCGCAAACATCTCTGGACAATTTAAATAACGAAATAGGAAGTTACTACGCATTGCGATACATTATAAGCAACCATTGATGACCTCAATCGGCTTGGTGCCGGCGTAACAAAATTTCAGAAGTCTGACTGTCATTTTCGAGCCGCCATTTTAAAACACTCTTGTCGTAAAACGTCTATAACTGTCGTAAATTGTTGCGATGTTTAATGTTGTAAATAGAACAGCCAAAATTTAGTTTCCTCCTAGGTGATTGACGAAGCATTTTTTAATTATAACAAAATAATAGGGCGTAACAAAACAAGAGGGCCATGATGGCCCTGGAATCGCTCACCTGATTTTTTTTTTTCACTTTAGCTATATAAGCCCCGCCCCATGGCAGCCATAGTTTCCGACCAATCAACTTGGCTTGAAGGAATCTGATAGAGGGTCACCCTAGGAACATTTCTACAAAATTATTTGAAAATCGGCCAGACACTTTTGGAGGAGAAGATTTTTTAAGTTTTCACTACACCCATATAAGGCAAAATAGCCCCGCCCCCCCTGGTGGCCATGTTTTTCGACCAATCAACTTGGCTTGAAGGAATCTGATAGAGGGTCATCCAAGTAACATTTCTACAAAATTATTTGAAAATCAGCCTGACACTTTTGGAGGAGAAGATTTTTTAAGTTTTACTTTGGCCATATAAGGCAAAATAGCCCCGCCCCCTGGCGGCCATGTTTTTCGACCAATCAACATGGCTTGAAGGAATCTGATAGAGGGTCACCCAAGGAACATTTCTACAAAATTATTTGAAAATCGGCCCGACACTTATGGAGGAGAAGATTTTTTAAGTTTTCACTATAGCCATAAAAGGCAAAATAGCCCCGCCCCCTGGCGGCCTTGCTTTTTGACCAATCAACATGGCTTGAAGGAATCTGATAGAGGATCACCCAAGGAACATTTCTACAAAATTATTTGAAAATCGGCCTGACACTTTTGGAGGAGAAGATTTTTTAAGTTTGCACTATAGCCATATAAGGCAAAATAGCCCCGCCCCCCCTGGCGGCCATGTTTTCGACCAATCAACATGGCTTGAAGGAATCTGATAGAGGATCACCCAAGGAACATTTCTACAAAATTATTTGAAAATTGGCCTGACACTTTCGGAGGAGAAGATTTTTTAAGTTTTCACTATAGCCATATAAGGCAAAATAGCCCCGCCCCCCCTGGCGGCCATGTTTTTCTACCAATCAACATGGTTTGAAGGAATCTGATAGAGGGTCATCTAAGGAACATTTCTACAAAATTATTTGAAAATCTGCCAACCAGTTTGGGAGAAGAAGAATTTTGAAGTTTTTTCGGTTTCGTTGCCATGGAAACCAGAATTTTGCATGGATCCCAAAAATTTGAAGGAATTCTGGTGAGGTCATTGAGAGGATGCTTTCTGTGAAGTTTCATCCAAATTGACCCACTGGTTACTGAGGAGAAGAAGTTGACGGACAACGGACGACGGACAAAAGGCGATCACAATAACTCACCTTGAGCAAAGCTCAGGTGAGCTAAAAAGACACCATTTTGATAAACAATATGTTGACTCCCTGTCAAATAAAAGATATCTGTCCCAGAACAACATGTTTACGACATTAACAAAGAATGTAAGTGATCACGTGATTTGTATGCAATGAAAATATGGTTATCGGTCCAGGTTTCGAGTTTTGATGCTATTTAGACGTGATGTAACTGGGTGGACACATTCGTTACGCCGATGTCCAGGATTTTATATTCAAATCAAAATCGTATTTACGTCGCTCTATTAAATCTTAAAGTTATATTTACAAGTAATTTTTTAAATTATTATTTCACATATATTAGTTTCCAAACTTTAAATATAAAGAAAAACAGTTTGTTTTGGTTTTCAAAAAGTCCTCCCATGCCTTTGTCGGGAAGGACACGGCGAAAATGCTCAAGAAAAGTATTAATTAAAGGAGTTTATCAGTTCTTTCAGAAATCAATAGCATATTATTTAATAGATTTAGTAGTTTCTAACAGTTTGTGACATGCTGATAAACTATAAAACACATAGTTCTTCAAATAAAGGAGAATAAATAATGACGCTGTGATGTAACACAAAATCCCGGACACCATATTATGGCTCATTTCTGTTATTCCTACCTTAAATAACTGTCAATAGAAACCAACCAACATGCCAGTTAATTCCTTTGTTAAGCGTTTTTACCTTAACATGAGTATTATGAAAACGATAATTGCATGACGTTAAATACAGGGAAATCTCAGTCTTTACATTTGATTGAGACTAGGGCTGATGTTAAATCATTAAGTATTGTAAATACAAACAAGAGGGCCATGTCGGCCCTGGATCGCTCACCTGATTTTTTTTCTCACTTTAGCCATATAAGCCCAGCCCCCTGGCGGCCATAGTTTCTGACCAATCAACTTGGCTTGAAGGAATGTAATAGAGGGTCACCCTAGGAACATTTCTACAACATTATTTGAAAATCGGCTTCACACTTTCGTCGAAGAAGATTTTTTAAGTTTTCACTATAGCCATATAAGGCAAAATACCCCGCCCCCTGGTGGCCATGTTTTTTCACCAATCAATATGGCATGAAGGAATCTCATAGAGGGTCATCCAAGGAACATTTCTACAAAATTATTTGAAAATCGGCCTGACACTTTCGTCGGAGAAGATTTTTTAAGTTTTCACTATAGCCATATAAGGCAAAATGGCCCCGCCCCCCTGGCGGCCATGTTTTTCAATCAATCAACATGGCTTGAAGGAATCTGATAGAGGGTCATCCAAGGAACATTTCTGCAAAATTATTTGAAAATCTGCCAACCAGTTTAGGAGAAGAAGAAAATTGAAGTTTTTTTTTCATTTCGTTGCCATGGAAACCAGAATTCTGCATGGATCCCAAACAAGAGGCCCAAGAGGGCCAGTATAGCTCCACGGCCATAAGGCAAAAATCAAATCTCCAAACAGCCCTGCCCCCTAGTGGCCATATTTTTTACCAACCACCATGGCTTAAAGGAATCTTGTAGAGTGTCACCCAAGGAATGTTTCTGCAAAATTATTTGAAAATCGGCCTGACACTTTCGGAGGAGAAGATTTTTTAAGTTTTCACAATAGCCATATAAGGCAAAATAGCCCCACCCCATGGCGGCCATATTTTTGAACCAATCAACATGGCTTGAAGGAATCTGATAGAGGGTCACCCAAAGAACATTTCTACAAAATTATTTGAAAATCTGCTCAACACTTTCGGAGAAGAAGATTTTTTAAATTTTCACTATGGTCATATAGAGCAAAATAGCCCCGCCCTCTGGCGGCCATATTTTTCAACCAATCAACATGGCTTGAAGGAATCTGATAGAGGGTCACCCAATGAACATTTCTACAAAATTATTTGAAAATCGGCTGAACACTTTCGGAGAAGAAGACTTTTTAAGTTTTCACTATGGTCATATAAGGCAAAATAGCCCCGCCCTCTGGCGACCATGTTTTTCGACCAATAAACATTTCTTGAAGGAATCTAATAAAGGGTCACCCAAGGAACATTTCTACAAAATTATTTGAAAATCGGCCTGACACTTTCAGAGATTGATTGATTGATTGATTGGGGTTTAACGCCGTTTTCAACAATTTCTCAGTTATATCACGGCGGCCAGTTCACCTATTCATGCATTTCCTGGTGAAGATCAGATAGTAAATGGAGGCTCTTTTGTGTTCACAATCTGTATTATAGCAATTTTTACAATTTCATGGGCCATAATCCAGTCTTGCATGGGCGGATCTGGCTGATTTTCAAAAGGAACCAAGCTCTCATCAATATTCAACTACTATCTAAGTTTGGTGAAGATCAGATAGTAAATGGAGCCTCTATTGTGTTCACATGCTCAATTATAGCAATTCGGATCTGGCTGGTTTTCGAAAAGAACCGAGCTCTCATGGATATCTAACTACTGTATAAGTTTGGTTGAGATACAATCAAAAGTGAAGACTGTATCGTGTTAACAAGCTCTTTTATAGCAATTTTGACCATTTCAAGGGCCATAATCCAGTCATGCATGGGTGGATCTGGCTGGTTTTCGAAAGGAACCGAGCTCTCATGGATATCTAACTACTGTATAAGTTTAGTTGAGATACAATCAAAAGTGAAGACTGTATCGTGTTAACAAGAAATTGTTTAAGGACGGACGCACGGACGACGGACAAATCGCCACGACATAAGCCCTTCTGGCCTTTGGCCAGTAGAGCTAAAAACTGGATAACATATACGTAAACAATGTTATAATTTGAACAAGAGGCCAAAGAGGGCCAGTATCGCTCCCGACTGCAAAGGCAAAAATTAAACCCTTACCTTTTCATAATTTAATTCATATGAGTAACTATGAGTAACTGAGAGAGTACGTTTTGAAATGAAGCATGTAGGGAGCGAAAAAAAGTGGCCATTTAACATAAAGAAGGCTGCGAAGCAAATTTTATAAAAAAAATAATCATGTATATAATATTGTTACTTTATATTACAACCGGATACTTACGTGTCTTATATAACAAAGGTTTGGTATAAACATATGACTTTTAATAAAGTAGTTTGGTAAAATAATAAACAAGTAAATTGTTGCAACCACTCAATGAGTGAAGCATTCATGTGATTGGACTTTTTCATTCATTATGATTGTTTCGTTCAGAGTGCAAATATCCGTTTTGTTCTTAAAGCATTCCAACTTCATTCCAATCATGCTTACGATCCAATCACGTTCCACTCAGATTGTCAATTTCATGATATTCTTAACTGTAGAAGTATCATGAGCAATTTCTCCTTTTGCCACAATGTTTTCAATGTTTTCAAGTCATTTGCTGTAGAGGCTTCAGATAGTGTCTGCATGTGGGAAGTTGTTGACATTTTTCACACAAAAATATATTTTTCACTTGAGAAAATAGATAAATGTCTAGAATATTTGTAATTTCTATGCCTCCTACATTCATTTAAGCATACGTTGACTGGTAAAATGTCATAAGTATGATTAACATGGAAAAAAGTTAATTATATTACCAAGCTTTTGAAATTATCAACTTCTTCTGCCATTTTCATCCATTTTGTGTCCATTTTTTTGGAAGCTGAAAAGCAGAACAAATATAAATGAGTACAAATATAATAGAGTTAAAACAGTTTAGCTTAATGTGTGGCTTTCACTCAATTTGCTTAACTGACAATGTTGCCAAGGTTACTCAATATAAGAAATGAATAAAGTTGGGAATGTTTTTAGTATACGCTTAAAATACTTCCTTGATACAATGAGAAACTAGAACTATCACTGAAGATGATAAATACCCCCTTAACAGCACCTTGACTTACACCATAACTTAATAAGTTAAAGGGCCATAACTCTGTAAAATAACAAGCAAATTCAGAGAATCATGGTCCCCCGCCAGGGTCAAGGTCACAAAAATTGGTATTGATGGAAAGGGGTTGTCACAAGGAATACACATGTGAAATATGAAAGCAGTACCTATTACGATTCAGAAGTAAGGGCCATAACTCCGTGAAAAATCATCCAACCGGAACGCAAACACGATATGCGCATCTACACTTGGTGGTGATCCTTCCTATGAAGTTTCATAAAATTCCAAAAAGCGGTTGCAGAGAAATAGCCCGGAAATGAATTTAGTCATACATAGCCTGATGGTGGAGTAAAGGGCCATAACTCCGTGAAAAATAATCCAACCGGAACGCAAACACGATATGCGCATCTACACTTGGTGGTGATCCTTCCTATAAAGTTTCATCAAATTCCAAAAAGCGGTTGCAGAGAGATAGCCCGGAAATGAATTAAGTCATACATAGCCGGATAGTGGGGTAAAACTCTGTGAAAAATCATCCAACCGGAACGCAAACACGATATGCGCATCTACACTTGGTGGTGATCCTTCCTATGAAGTTTCATAAAATTCCAAAAAGCGGTTGCAGAGAAATAGCCCGGAAATGAATTTAGTCATACATAGCCTGATGGTGGAGTAAAGGGCCATAACTCCGTGAAAAATAATCCAACCGGAACGCAAACACGATATGCGCATCTACACTTGGTGGTGATCCTTCCTATAAAGTTTCATCAAATTCCAAAAAGCGGTTGCAGAGAGATAGCCCGGAAATGAATTAAGTCATACATAGCCGGATGGTGGGGTAAAACTCCGTGAAAAATCATCCAACCGGAACGCAAACACGATATGCGCATCTACACTTGGTGGTGATCCTTCCTATAAAGTTTCATAAAATTCCAAAAAGCGGTTGCAGAGAAATAGCACGGAAATGAATTTAGTCTTACATAGCCTGATGGTGGAGTAAAGGGCCATAACTCCGTGAAAAATAATCCAACCGGAACGCAAACACGATATGCGCATCTACACTTGGTGGTGATCCTTCCTATGAAGTTTCATAAAATTCCAAAAAGCGGTTGCAGAGAAATAGCCCGGAAATGAATTTAGTCATACATAGCCTGATGGTGGGGTAAAGGGCCATAACTCCGTGCAAAATAATCCAACCGGAACGCAAACACGATATGCGCATCTACACTTGGTGGTGATCCTTCCTATGAAGTTTCATAAAATTCCAAAAAGCGGTTGCAGAGAAATAGCCCGGAAATGAATTTAGTCATACATAGCCTGATGGTGGAGTAAAGGGCCATAACTCCGTGAAAAATAATCCAACCGGAACGCAAACACGATATGCGCATCTACACTTGGTGGTGATCCTTCCTATGAAGTTTCATAAAATTCCAAAAAGCGGTTGCAGAGAAATAGCCCGGAAATGAATTTAGTCATACATAGCCTGATGGTGGGGTAAAGGGCCATAACTCCGTGCAAAATAATCCAACCGGAACGCAAACACGATATGCGCATCTACACTTGGTGGTGATCCTTCCTATGAAGTTTCATAAAATTCCAAAAAGCGGTTGCAGAGAAATAGCCCGGAAATGAATTTAGTCATACATAGGGGTAAAGGGCCATAACACGTCAGGGTCAAGGTCACAAGGTCAAAAAAATTGGTATTGATGGAAAGGGGTTGTCACAAGGAATACACATGTGAAATATGAAAGCAGTACCTATTACGGTTCAGAAGTTATGACCAAGGTTAAAGTTTTTGTGACAGCGTGACTGACGGACGGACTGACGGACGGACTGACGGACGGACTGACGGACTGACGAATGAGAAATAATAGTCCCCAGCTTTCGCTAAAAGCGGGGGACAACAAGCAATTGTAACACCTTTAGGATATGCACATCTCCTCTTGGTATAGAAGCTTTAAGTAAAATGTTATTGAATTCCACCCATTAGTTTGTAGGATATAGGCCGGACAAAATATGGCTTCCGACCGACCGACAGACAGAAAACAGACCGACACAGTGACTCCTAGGCTATATACCTCCTCTTCTTCGACGGGGGTATAATTAAAGTGACAAAATAATGCTCTGAAATATATCTATATATTCTATCAATATAGCTTGAACAATTGTTATAGAGGATTACTGAAGGAACATTTATCAGACTAGCTGTTTCAGTCGACAAGAATGTTAATATTTTGTTATTTTACCACTTTTCTGATACCTGAGCAATCAAGAGTTCTCCAAAGAATTCAATTTTTGAACAATTTAAAGGAGGACAACTTAATTTTTCATTGAACCTTAGCTGAGTGGTTTAACCCCTTCCCTCATATTTTAATTTTGCAGCAGACGACTTTGAACAACTTTTGTAAAAAAAAAAAAAATCTCTATAATTGAATGGATAACCCATGACTAAAAGTGGAAAACATTGTGGCAAAAGGAGAAATTGCTCGTTTTGAGCAATTTCTACTTTTGTCACTATGTTTTTTTAAAAGGCTGTCTGCTGCAGAGACGGCAGAAAGGGTTAAGAGGATGGATGACCAGTTGAACAACGGTTGAAGTGATCCTTATAAATACATTGTACCATCGGCTCAGGTCATCAAAATATAAATACGTAAAATAAATAAACAAGAGGCCCAAGAGGGCCAGTATCGCTCCACCGCCATAAGGCAAAAATCAAATCTCCAAACAGCCCTGCCCCCTAGTGGCCATATTTTTTACCAACCACCATGGCTTAAAGGAATCTTGTAGAGTGTCACCCAAGGAATGTTTCTGCAAAATTATTTGAAAATCGGCCTGACACTTTCGGAGAAGAAGATTTTTTAAGTTTTCACAATAGCCATATAAGGCAAAATAGGCCACCCCATGGCAGTCATATTTTCGAACCAATCAACATGGCTTGAAGGAATCTGATAGAGGGTCACCCAAAGAACATTTCTACAAAATTATTTGAAAATCTGCTCAACACTTTTGGAGAAGAAGATTTTTTAAATTTTCACTATGGTCATATAGAGCAAAATAGCCCCGCCCTCTGGCGGCCATATTTTTCGACCAATCAACATGGCTTGAAGGAATCTGATAGAGGGTCACCCAATGAACATTTCTACAAAATTATTTGAAAATCGGCTGAACACTTTCGGAGAAGAAGATTTTTTAAGTTTTCACTATGGTCATATAAGGCAAAATAGCCCCGCCCTCTGGCGACCATGTTTTTCGACCAATCAACATTTCTTGAAGGAATCTAATAAAGGGTCACCCAAGGAACATTTTTACAAAATTATTTGAAAATCGGCCTGACACTTTCAGAGAAGAAGATTTTTTAAGTTTTCACTATTTTTTTCTTTTGGTTGCCATGGAAACCAGAATTATGGATGGATCAAAAAAAAATTGAAGGAATTTAAGAGAGGACATTGAGAGGATGCTTCCTATGAAGTTTCAACCAAATTGGCCAAGTGGTTAGTGAGAAGAAGTTGTTTAAAGGAAAAAGTACGACGGACAATTCGCCATGACATAAGCTCGACTGGCCAGTGGAGCTAAAAATTGAAGGAATTCTGGTGAGGTCATTGAGAGGATGCTTTCTGTGAAGTTTCATCCCAATTGACCCACTGGTTACTGAGGAGCAGAAGTTGACGGACGACGGGCGACGGACGCTGGACAAAAGACGATCACAATAACTCACCTTGAGCAAATGTCAGGTGAGCTAAAAAGTGCAAATATATTATTTTTCAGTGACTGAAATTTCAATAATATTTCAGTGACTAAAATTCAATAATAATTATTTAAGTGAAAGCATGTGATAGATCTACTTATTTAAAAGATATTTTTATGGACTGGAGAAAATTAAAATATAAATACAAGAGAAAGTTATCAAACATTAGGGGAAAAATTCTCCATTAAATCATCCAATTTTCCAAACAAATCTTCAGCAGACGATTTTTTTAAACTTATAGGCAAATTGTTGATTAAGTGGAACAGTTCATATATATATTGTCCCTGGATGGAATGAATAATAGAGTTGAAAACATCATAATTAAAGTAGCAGTTTCTCCTTTTGTCATAATGTTATTAAAATGTGTTTCTGCAGATATGTAGAAATGAATCTACAATTGGGTAAGGGTCAAATAATTTACCGGAGAAACAGTCTAGCTAGCCAGAGACACATGTGTTTATATGTCTCTGAGCTAGCCTACTGTTTCCCACAAATGAACCACGTCATACAAAAATGACATTTGGGTTTCTGCAACCAGCCGATATTCATACCAGTCTAGGCCAGGATCATCCATGTTTACCATCTTAGTTACACAAAATGCTTTAACTCCACAGGGGAATTACAATGACTTGATGAAAAACTGACAAACAAACTATGAAATGTGATCGTAACTCATTTATTTATATGGTGTGTTTTCATTTGACGTGGCTCAATCTTAACAAAGAAATGACAGGAATGACGCAATTTTTTGAGAAAGGTTATAGGTCACTCGAATGTTAGACAACCAGACTTTATGCAGAAGTAAAATGGATTTTCCAAAGCATTTATATTCGGGTCAGTCTAAATAAATCAATGGGTGATATGTTATTAACTAGATTACTAAATTGTTCAAAAGAATTACATATATTCACCTCTGTGCAAATTTGTCCAAATGTTTACAGACTCTTCAAACAAACACCTTTCGACGTAGTTGTACGTAGCAGACAGCAGTTGAAAACATTGTGAGAAAATGTGAAACAATTAGTTGAGTTTATTCAAACATCATATACATTTAACATTTGGATTTACACTATCAAAGAGGGTGTTATTTGTTAGTTTTTCTTTCAGCTTACCAGCTTCTGAAAACATTGTGAGAAAAAGGAGAATTCATACAGTAACACCAGTCTGTCCATTACATTTAGTTCTGCTATGAAACAATTTTTCAAAGTTTTACTTACAGCCTGGGATGACTGATACGTATGAAAGTTTCAGCTAACAAACTTTTAATTTTAAAATATTGTGAGAAAGGGAGAAACACGTTATGTCTGCTTCAGATACATCAAAATGCGTCTACCAATTTATTACATCCCATAGACAGGCTGTAATTTTCTAACATGAACAGATTAGCACTTTATTTATGTTTCAAATGTGTTACGTCATGCGCGTGGTATGACGTCAAAAAGAAATAGGTCGAGCGTCTGTTCAAACCTAGATACCCGTACGAAAACATTAGGTGGAATCCGCCTAAAATAAGGCGGATTCCGCCTTAAAATTGTACAACATTTTAAATTTCCTGCTAAAATAAGACGGACATGGAATTTCTTTCAAATTCCGTCTAAGGTCTGCAAATTTCCGCCTAAGAGCTAGGTGGATTCCGCCTAAAGGTAAGGCGGAAAATTTTATTCTGGGAGGAAAAAGGAACTCTGATAAAATTCTCAACAGACATAAGGTGGATTTTATAACTCTGTTATTTTCGCAAGTGCCTTTAGACGGAATAAAAAACTTTGAAAGAGTCTTAGGCGGATTTTTTTACTTTTCCGTTTAAGAAAGCAAATAATTAAGGCGGAACTTTGGACATTGAATGATAGTGACTCAATCATGAAATTTTTAAAACATATTCTATGACTTGTACTTGTGTATCTGTGTGCCATCATGTGCGTGTTGCTTTAAACATTATTTTAGCTATATATGGTCACCATTACTTTAGCTACAGACCCTAAGGCCATACATAATTGAATCAGATAACTTTTAAAAATGTTGTAACGTAAGAAAAGATGAACAATTTCTTCTTTTGCAACAATATTTTCAACCATATTCAATAATAATCTTTCCCTTTAGAGATTTTCTATATTTTTCCCTTTTAAGTTTTTAAAACCCATTGCTTTATTGTGTGCATGTGGAAAGGGTTAACAGTTAAAATATAGAGGGAAAATTGCCAGTTTCCAACAATTTCTCTTTTTCCTATTATATTTTCAAAAGTCATGACATGCAGCAGCAACATAAGTTGACTTTATTTAAGGGCCTTAGGCAAAGGGTAATACATTTGAAATGCCTTAGAATTCACACTAGGGTGACTAGGCAGTTACCCAGTCAATTTCTGAATATTAATGTTTTTACAACAAAAAAGTCATTAATTATTATTTCAATTTTAATAAACGTCACCCAAGTGAAAATAGAAGCGGGATCCCGGCGGGATTTTTCCGGGATCCCGCCGGGATAGTAAATCCCGGCCGGGATTATGCGGGAAACAGCATTTTGTACGGGATCCCGGTTTAAGCAAAACGGGAAAATAAGACACAGAACCGGGATTTTTCACAAAGACCGGGATCCCGGCAATATTCATAAAATTAATCCCGGAGTTAAAACAAGTCGGGAAAATATGACTGAAATTTCAAAATTTCTCCAAAAAAATACAATTCCGAAAAAAAAAAAAACTTGCATGAAAAAATAATTAAAATTAAATGAATTCATTTTTTTTTACAAAAATTACAAGTCTGAATTTTTTTCAAAATATCTTAAAAAATTACAAGTCCAAAAAAAATATTGAAGTTCAAGTTCATCACTTCAAGCAAAAATAAAGAATAATGATAATAATAATAATTTCTTTATTTTTTAGAAGGTTATTCACATAAGATTATATTACAAAATACAAAACTTATCTCCCCAGAGGCTTTCTGGCAAATCATATATACATGTTATAACAATTTAAAAAATCTTAAAGTAACAATAATAATAACAGATCTACAAATATACAAATTAATAAAAACTGAAATTACCAGTTTCTATTTCATGAAATTTAACAGTTTCTATTTTACTGAGATTATCTCTATAATTCACCATAAGGCATGAAATAAAAGAAATTCTTTTTACAACTTTTCTTTCACACCACTGCAGCATTCTGTCTCGGGGATTAGAGGTATGGAGTAACGATTCCTGAAATAGAAAATCAAGAAGAGGCGAAAAGTGTCTATCCAGGTAAGCCTGCGTGGCATGCTTAAGCTGAACTGGGACGATACTTTACGCAGAGTCCACAATGTTGATTTTCATTTTACTGAGATATCTCTGTAATTCACCATAAGGCATGAAATAAAAGAAATTCTTTGTACAACTTTTCTTTCACAGCGCCATATTTTTCAGAAATAATTTGACAATAGATAGAATACTAATAAAACTATGTATAATGAAAGCAATACTGCATTAATTGTACATGTTTTAAATCACATTTGGGTACTTAATAGATCAAATTCATGATTTTGTCTGTATTGATGTTTAATTGTTTGAAAAACCAATGAAAACCAATAAATTTTGCCAAAACAAATATATTCATGGATTTATAGTAAATTTCACTAGTTGAAAAGACATTTGCACGATGGATGCAACATGCGTTTATAAATTTCTGTGGAAACCCTGTTTGTCTGTTGGTTATGGGGCTAGTTGTGTTCCAAAATGTTTGATGGAATGGACACAACCTTTTTGTCACTTTGACATTCCATAAAAACACATTTAGCCCTGATTTTGTTCACATTGACAAGTTCAATGATTTTCCTTTGTCTTGGGCAAAGCTGTTTGTACTGTGGGCCTAATATTTGATGCTCGTATTTCTTTAAGTCATTGGTTTGTAGCCGAGCGAAATCCAACAAGGTGTTTTTGGTAAGAAAGTATTTTCTAACCACAGCAAATAAGGCATTATTTGTTTTTAGAAAGTATTTAACTCTGCCAAATGTATCGTTCTGTTGCTCATTAATGTACATTACCGTAAAGGAATTTCTGCACCGAATTCTTTGATAATCCTCCGAATAAATTACTCCTAAACCTGTTTCTACTCTGAAGTATTTTGATACATTCTGAGGCTGATCTCTGAAGAGGTGTTTTTCACTGTCTGTCAGTAGATGTTTTTTCTCCACTCCAAGTGGTCTAACATGGTCATCTACGACACCATCACTACAAAAACAAAGAGAGAACAACTGCTCATGTAACATTTTAATAATTATTTAGAAACAGGTAATAAATAGAACAGTTTAAACAATAAAAGTAATCCGATTTCAACGCCAAGAGTTCAAGGTATATAATTTAAAGAATGTGTTTCTTACTTATATATATATATATAAGTCTTGAAGTCTGTCAAGAGATTCTAAATGGAAGAGTAGTTAGTGTAATGCACCTGTCTTAAGTAAACACTTTTAATCAATTTAGGTAATGGTTTCAAATCCAGCAGTTCTCCACGAATAAATCATCGGTGAGCGATGCAAATCCCGTAACTAGATTGTGGCGTGATTCTTTCGCTGGAAAGAGAACACTGTTCTATACTATTTGCTAAAATGCTGGAGTATAAATAGCTTATAAAAAGGCACATCGTATCTTAATTTGTTTCATTTTGTTTTGATGAAAATCATGTACCTCTTTAAGGTAAAATGAAGAAAAACTGAAGCATTCATCAATATTGTAAATATTTTTACCATGTAAACTTGTTACTTAAACGCTTCATAAGTGACTTCAAGTAGGGGTTTGCGTTACCCATCAGAGTGTTGACAAGGTCAGGTAGACATTTTGCCATTCCAACTGCAAAGCAGATCTGTATTTAGAAAGAGAAATATTCAACATTATAGAAAATGTATTCCAAAGAAGTTGCATAATGTATTCATGAGTCTGGGTTTATAAGTGATTTTATGGTTAAAATAAATATATAAATTTAGGAAGACCAATTCGTCATACTTTTATAGATCTAAACATAGCTGAAATAAATTACACAGTAAACATGTTTCGTTGTTGGTAATATTATACCTGCCTATTATGAGGTTTGAATTATATAATAAACTTTAGAGTCTTGAATGCACTATATTACTAGTTGGCCTCAAGGCTATTCAACTGCTAGATTCAGATAAATACGAATTTATAAAGAATTAATATATATTTATTAACATGAACTACCAGATAATATTTGTTCATTACAGATTGTAGATACACCATATTGAATGTGAATTGATCAGAAATATGCTCTTCTATGAATATATGATTATTGTTTGGAGGCCCACAGGGAAGACTGGGCATGCATGCCCAACTGTGCAGCCTCTATAAATAAAGTCTTTATTATTATTATTATTATTATTACCTGATCATTAATATACCGTGTTCCATGCACCATTTTCTTTAGATGGTTGTTCATTGACTCAAAGCCAAAACATGAGTATTGGAAAAGTGGCCCATGCAATCTGACGAACTGAGGCATATGGCGTAACAGGTGTATGTTCATGGTTTGCTTTTTAGGATCTGGAATTATAAGGTTCATATCGCATTTACACACAATGCTCCTGTATGTACAAAATAAAATTGACTCTAGTATAGAAATAAATCAAATCAATAATCTCAATTCAATAAAATGGATGAATTCTCTATAAAAAAAATATTAAGACAGGTGTAAACTAAGTATGATAATAATGGCTCCTCTTCCATAGCCATAGAATAGTTCTTAAAATATATATTATAAAACAATCCAACATCATTTTCATATTAAGGCTTTACCGTAGAAGTTAGGGAATAGCCGGCAGAAATCCTTTAGACACTCCTCAGCTGTATCAACATCGCTTCCACTGATAGATTCCTGGTTAAGAAGGAAGACGGCGGTAACCAGTAAAGAATAGTGGATGCTGATATCTACATTCTGAATACCAGATATTACTGGCATTGAGTAATGAAGCAACCACTCTCTACATTCAGAAGCTGAAAAATAGAGCAATTAATCTTCTGAATAAAAGACTCTTAGCAGTGAAAAACACTCGAAAGGCATATAGGTCAAGTCAATTGACACATTATCTAGCAAACAAGCTTAAGAAACAGCACTAATATTTTCGAACAGTTTACCATGAAATAGCTTTTTAAACTATAAAACAGACATTTCAGTGAGTTCCATGCATGTAGCTTTAATATATTACAGCTTGATTATTTGTAAGACTGAAAATCTGAGATTTGACCCAAATTTCAATTTACGATGATATGAGAAAATACTTCTTTATTTACCTTTCCAGTGCTTGTAGTCATCAATGTTTCTCTGCTGTCTATTTATATAATCTGGTACCCGAATACCAAGCAGTCGAACATTAATCAAAGCAATCTGCATTAAAAAAAAAAGGTTAAATTTATTAAGGAGTACTATTACTAAGAACATTTGAATCGTCTATAAGATACAAGCGTTTCTGTTAAAACCACCGTTTTCTTAACCTTATCTTAACCCCAAAAGTTACTGATTGAAATATTAAATATTTGCATTAATAAAAGTGGGGTCTGAACACATTCAAACTGATAGTTCATACCTTATCTCCTATGTAGAAAGTTCTTCCTTTGTAAGATGCATCTAACCATAAAGTAAGCATTGTCTTGACTACCCCCAATAACACTGAATGCATCCAGTCAATCACAAACGTCTTGGGTAAATCAATATGTCTCAGCACGACAAGAGGACTTGCACCTTTGATTCCTTTGACCTATAAAATAATAAGATAATTCATTATTTTCATGACTTTTTATATGGAGAGGTTACATAACAATAAAATAAAGAATGTTTTTATCCAAAAGGCCATTTTTGCCAGCTAATTTATGCACAAAACATGTTTAATCTAAACTGGAATGTGTCGCTTGCCGGCTTCCTTGTTCAAAAATAATTTCATTTTGACAGAAAAGTGGAAATAACTCTAATAAATTTAGATTATCCCCCTTTTGTGTTACAGTCCCACAAATTGATATTAACATTTGTCTCAAGTTTCAATCCAATCCTTCATGTAGAGAAAAAGGTGTTTGAATATATAACAAAAAATTGTTAGACACCAGAAAAAAACTAGAATGGAGTACTCCTGGGGCATGTGTGTCGCCTGCCGGTAACTTGTCAGATTTTTTCCCCCAACAGATAAAGGGCCAGAACTCTGACATAAATAAAATTGGTTTATCCCCCTTTTGTGTACCCATCACATATATTGATATTAACATTTGTCATAAGTTTCAATTTAATCCTTCCAGTAAAAAAAAAGTTATTTGAAAACTTACAAAAAAGTGTGATGGACAGGCAGATAGACACCGCACAAAAAAGGTAATCCTGAAGTGTCTGCCATGCTCAAGCAGGCGACAGTATAGTCTTACCGCATTTCCATCAGTCACAGCTCTTCTTGCATCATGTATCATCGTCTGGTGCTGACGAGGCACAGAATTAATATTATATGGATAATATCTGTGCATTGGACAGTTTGGTGGATTTGTTCCTTCATCCTCACAGTAGCAGCAACCAAATTTACCATTGTACTGTTTCATGTTCATAACCATTGCTCTGGCAGGAAGGTCAAGGGTTACAGCAAGAAGATGGAACCTCACCAATATTTCTCCTCTGGGTGTTGTGACTCTCAAACCTATTGTAAATAAGTTGTATAACATTTTTTTAAATTAGTTACAATATCTACATATCTTTTACATTTGAACATTTATTTATGTCAAAACCATTTAAAGAGAGTAAGATTTTTCCAGAATATAATTTTATTTCATTGGTTTCAAATTCTTGCAGTTGAAATGTTTGGATATCATTTATGATCAGAAACAGTACATGCATGAAGAAGGAAAAGGTAACCATAGAGATATATGTATCTATATGGACTAGTTAATTTTTGAAAAAGTACAAGTCCCAGATTTTCATAACAAACAATTATTTTAGGAAATGTGGCATAATTTTACTTGCCTTCAGTGTGTAGTTTCTTTAAAGAATCCATCAAAGGAGACAAGTACGTAAGCATAGTGGGCTTATTAGGTTGACAGTATAAATGAGTAGTAATAATATACTTCTTCGAAAATCTTAATTTCACAGGAAGCTCATTTACTGCCAAGTACACGGGCCACAGACTTCCTTTGTACGATGATGAAAACAAAGCAACACCATCTGAAAATAGAATTTTTTATTAATGGCATTATAAAGTAATAAGTAATGACTTTATAAACATTGAACAAATAATCTTGTTTTGTCATGCTGTATTGTCCTCTTCAATAATAATTCCTATTTTAAAAGTGTATGTAAAATACACACTGTATTATGTATTTGTTTGACAGTGAAACAAATGCCTTTTAATTCTACTCAACTCTTGTCAAAAGCAATAACTGACACAAATACTCATGATAATATATACCATTTATTATTTATTAATTACCTGTATTCATAATGAAGGTGAGATTTTTTTCTGCAGGTGCAATCTTTGGCAGGTTCATAACACGTTTATATTCGCTGCCATCAGATATGTCACTGAATATATCCCCTACATGTTCCTGTTGTGACTGTCTGTCTAGCGTAAGTTTGCAAAAACTTTCATCTGGGGAAAAATAGTAGATTTAGATTAATGCAATATATTGTCTACTGGTTAAAATCACAATAAATGAATGAACAATTAGATTTATGTTCATAAATTTTCGACTGCATTTAGAAAACATTAGCCTTTCGGGAGGAGTTTACTCCCTACTGATGGCTTGAGACATAGGTTAAATTAACATTGGTATATTAAGTGACCTCACCATTTTGTGGTTAGTTTAACTTTCATTTATTTGTAACTTGTGAATGTTGACAGGACACACAAGTTATCACAATAGCTCAACTTAAGCATACCGCTTTGGTGAACTAAAAATCATTCCTTTCATCAAGTTAATTTAAATAAGAAAAATTACTTGTTTTAACCCTTTCCCTCATATAGACGCTTTTTGATGCCTCTGCAGCAGACGGCTTTTTGAAAACAAAGTGACAAAAGAAGAAATTGCACAAAATGTGCAATTTCTCCTTTTGCCACAATGTTTTCCACTTTTGACATTGAATGGATAACCTATGTTTTGACAAAAGACGTTCAAAGTCGTCTGCTACAGAATTGCCGTATGAGGGAAAGGGTTAAAGCTGAATTAATGCAACTCTTTACATGAAGTTAAAAGATTTCTTTCATTTCTTAATAGTTCTTTAACAAATTTGAAATGTGCATTAATATATAATTATATACCTTTAAAAAGTTCTACAAGTTGCATCTCAAGTCTCAAGTCGTGAAAAATTGATGACTTTGAATTAAGATCTCGACAGTTTAGTTTCTGGCATTGATTTCCTTCTTTCAGTGATGCGCCACAGGTTTCACAACAAAAATGTTTGATTGGGTCTTCAAAATTCATGTTCCTTTTCAAGAATTCTTTAAGCCTATAGACATATGTTGTGAATTTGCTTGGCTTTGGCATGTGTGTCTGAATAAGGAAAAGGAGATCAGAGAAGGCATCTTTTGTCAACGAATGTTTCATGACGAACAGCATTATGCTAACATAAGATGTGATGTATGTATGCGATGCACCCTCGTATAAAAAGTTACTTTGCTGTGCATCATCTAAGTGATCATGAGCAAGATCATCACCAGATTCAAAGTCCACTGCCTCTAAATCATCATCGTTTTCATCACTTGAAGAAAAAACACTTTCTTCACTAATAGACAAGTCACTTTCACTATCACTAAGACTAGTTGACAAATCACTTGATTCTGGATTTTCTAGCTGATCTCTTGAGTTATTGCTTATCGAGCTTCTTTCCGATAGATTCTCTTGTATAAGCATCTCATTTGATTCTGAAATATTTGAGAGAAAAAATGTGTCATATTCTACATTCATTTTTATGAAGCTATATATATACATACATAGATTAAACTAAATAAAGGATAATTGTCAGATTACAAAGTAATTCCAGTCTATAGATTGGCGATGTTACATGTACTTCTGATTTCTATGTTAACATTGAACTTGGTAGTGTCCAACTCTTTATTCTTACAATAAATACCAATAACACAAATCAGAATGTTCTTAAATTGTAATCATTTCATTAGACTTTTTTAGTTCCTATTCCAGGTAGAAACACTAGAATACAAACAGTGCATGTATTTATCTCTTCCTCTTTGATACATCCTACCATTATTTTACGATTGTAAGGAAGTAAAAAAAAAAAAATCTGAGTAAAACAATTTCTGCCTACCTGCATCACTTGTATTTTGAAGGTCTTTAATAACATTGACCGTTTCATGTTTAAAATCAATTGCTTTCCTTCGTTTACGTTTTCCGTGGAAAATAGATCGTGCGTATCTCCTCTTTGCTGGCGTCAGTAATGTAGATTCTTCTTCAGACGACCATACGCTTGAAGAAGAGGACATTTTGTTGTTGTTTGACAAACACTTTTAAAATAGAGAATTCTATTTCGCCAATAAAACGTTGACTACAGCACTTACGCACATGGTACGCAATGTTTACGTTTTCACAATCCGAAAGTATCCAAATGGTTAATCTGGTTCCCGGCTTTTTCACAATGAGAACGCAGGGCAGTAGCTAAACGAGAACCAGCTTACGAAAAGTCTACTAATTAGCGAAAAGAACTTTAAAAAAATAAAAAAGGAACAGAAATGGAATCTTTTTAAGAAAAGTGCGATTTTATAAAGATTAATAAATTTATTTCGAAGCTTTATAACATTAATATAGCAATATCAATAGAAGTCACGTGATTTGTGAATTTATGTACTTGTTTGAAGCCGTTTAATTCTCACGATGACATATATTTCTACTGTCAATTTACGGCCCGGCGCAACTCCTCTAAGTTAGATAAAATAGTTGATAAGTTCAATTAGTTTACGCCAACCCCTCGAGATTACAATACAATATATTATAACCTTATGTGCATCCTTTTAGAGACCCGTTTGCACAAGTATATCTTGAATTTGTTTTTTAAATTTATTTTTTAATTTGTGTTATCATTGGTCATATTTCAATTGATTAGTTATATTTTTAACACTCAATTCATGCTTTCAGTTTGTTAATTGCTATGCCTACATAATACCTTGAACAAGTTGGAAAAACAGGATTCTCTCTGAACTATTTTTTGGAAAAAAACGTAGATTTTTAAAACTAAAACCACCAATTTTGAGAATTGTTAGTGTTAACTTACCGCAATAGAACTTTCATTTTAAGAACAAATTTAAATTAATATGGAAGATTTTTAACCAAAGTACCTTTAAATAATTGTGTGAAAATGAGGTTTCTGTCTGATTTTTTTTTTTTGAAAAATTTAGATTATTAAAACATTTGAGAATTGTCAATGTTTAGCGCAACAGCTTTTTTTGCCTAACAAATGGACATTTATATGGAAGCTTTATAACCATAATACCTTGGACAAGTTAAAAAAAAATCAAGTTTCTCTCTGAATAGTTTTTGTGGGAAACTTAGATATTAAACTTAAATTACAAATTGAAGAATTGCAGAATTGTCGTAGTTAAAATAATGTTACAGGCAAAACCAAAGATTAGGTCTTTGTGCAAAACGTACAGGTGCTTTCTCGAAATTGGTTTTGTTTTGGAAAATCGTCTTTCACAATTGCTGCTTAATTACATTTTAAGTATTCGTTCCACGTTTTCGCTGCCATCGGTATATTACAATTATTACGGAAACACCCGATAGTCTCGATAAGAACCCTGTTTTGCCTTCAACAATGTAATCAATCCTGCATTTTCTCGCATCACGACACAATTTCATGAGTAAGTGCTAATTTGTCGGCAAAGAAAATGCTTTGAAGCGGTTCTTTCCACTCTCTAGGGGATAATATATCCTAGATTATTTGTAACAGGTCGTTTAGGTAACGTTTAATGTTGCGGCGAACAACATGGACACATCTTCACCTTGGTCTACCTTGTTGGTGAGATCTGTATAGGCTACTGCCTCTTTGATCTGTCTTAATTGTTATATTGCTTCCCGCTTCCGGTCCATCATAATATGGTGTAAATTCCATTGGTAGATATTTTCAGTATACATTTAATTAATCTTAAAGCACTTGAGATAGAGACCGATTCCTTTTATCTAATGTTCAAAAACTGACCACTACAGCATGTGATGAGCTTGGTGCACTATTTATAATATGTCTATGATTATATATGATATACTTTTCAATGAAATAACATATTTACATTCGGTAATCTGTAATTAGTCACTTCTTTCTTTTAAATCTCTTATCAAAACCTGACTCTGCTTTTCTTTCAATATTTGAATATTACAATAAAAAAGATCGTAACGTGACTGATGACGTTAAAACATCTCATCTTGAGTAAATCTGCGCGAGACGTAATAGTCATTAAAGTTACGGACTATATTTTTATTGCATTTGATTTGTGGATATATAGGCATACAAGACTGACCCAAATATATATTTTTAAAGTGCAACAATAGCATTTATGGTTTTTCCCCCCTTGATTACAGTACGACGGTAACGGCCCAGTGTCTTCAAAAAGAGTATTCATATATTATATTTAATTTTGTGTAATAAACCAGTTTCAGTTATTTAAAATGTAGAAATTCACACCTAGACACGTATCGTTTAAGTACATGTAGAATATTTATTTATGACGCAACATACGTATATTGTGTGTATTCGGAATGGCAAGATGCGTTTATTTTCGTTCTATTGACCGGTTTTGTTAATAAACGTTTATTGTTATTATCTTAATTATTTTGGTTGAAACAAAGGCTCAATAGGTTTATTTTATACACACTTTATAAATAATTGGACCAATAGTATCAGTTAAATATAAAATATTGACAGCTAGTGAAGTAGCGCTAAGTTACTTTATAATTTTGAAAAGGTTTATTTTTATTAAACGAATTAAAGGAACATTCATTGTAAAAATATGAATTCATGTTGAACAACGCCGATTGCTTTCTTTGGATTGGATTTTCACCAGTTTATGGGATAATCAATAGTCTAAAACAAGGCACCCAAGATGTGACACTCACAGTCATTAATTTTAATACCGAGCTGTTTATTTAAGGAAAAAACGTGTAAAATTGGAATTCCCCGTTCATAGTTCACGACATTTAGAAAAAAAAAATGGCTAGGTAAAGCAAATAAGCGTAGGCCTATAGCGTATTATGTTCCTAGTAACAATTGGGAATTTTATTTTGGGCAATAAAACGCTATATCCAATGAAACTGTCTTAATGTAAAATTAATAGAGATCTATGTAATTAGATAATAATAAAACATATTTGTATTTAGTAATCTTTACTTAACCGCTACTCTTCTTTAAAAATCTTTTTGTCGTTTTCTTTAAGAAAAAAAGCCATTTTCGCTTTTATTGTAACTTGTCTGGTATCCCACACTATACTATATTTCCTTACGAACGCCGGGCTCAAAAGTTCAAAGCGTGAAATAGTTTTAATGTTCTCAAATTTGAAAAGAATTTAAACTCATTTTTGTGAATAAAATAATTAAAATATTAGGCTATGGCGATTTCGATGGAAATAATTTGTATGCGATCTAATAGCAGTAAAATCAAACCAATCAGCATACAGATCCCGAACCAATCAAATCATTGGGATTCTGACTGGACCATAATCAAATAAATCTGCGACTGGAATCGCCTATATAAATCTGCAGGAAGGTAAACAAAGCCAACCAACATCAAGCACCAGTCTGCAAATTTGCGCGTGGTTTTAAACAGCTTCATTTTCTTAAAGATGGCGATTAATAAATTATTTGGAATATTTATATGGATAAACGATGATCCAGTGACTGGAAATGTGTTAAATTTAAGTAATATAGTGGAGCCGAGAAGACCACTCGAAGAATACAAGGCCGAAGATCAGGTTACGGCAAAATGTCCGGGCTTTGGACGTCAAAATGCAGTCATCGGTAGAATATCGGGTACAGTATGAAATTATTATGTTATTATTAGTAACTGTATTAAGTTCTGTTCTAAATCTACGCTGTGTAAACATATTTTCATTTTCTAAAAAATTGATGCTTTCATTTATAATTTCTGAATGGTTTTTTTGCAATAGGCCTAGTGTTAATAATAAATTATCGTCGAAGTGAACACGATTATGGGCGGGTGGGGTAACTGTTTTTATTTCTTAGCACATAACATTGTGCTTATCCTAGAATCAAGTTCATTATTAAAATTGGTAAAATGTTTTATTATCTTAGCATGTATCAATCAAAGGAAATGGGCACTAACTCAATAGCTATGCCAGTTGTTCTATGCAATTATGAAAAAGCACGGTAAATCTGTGATTTTAAATAAGCTTGGTTGACCTTTAATTAAGTCCTTAATCATGGTTATTATCACACAAAAATGAGAAATGTATATACATGACTTGTATTCGTTTCAGACGAATCAGGAAAGAAGGCATTGGAGGCTACCCTAGCTGGGAAAGACTTCAAAGATCTTGTTGATAGAGTATGGCTGAGACAGACCGATATTAAAGTGCTTCAGGTAGAAGAACAAACTACTGTGCTGCAGATAGAGCAGGAACAAGTGGATACACATGTACCAAAGAAAACAGCTGAAAGGTATACAGGTTTATTATATTAACAATACCTTACTTAAGTTGTATATAAAATGAAAATAAGCTTAAGTATTATATATAATTGATTAGAACCCCATTTGGATTAGAATGAAACGTCCATTCTAGTATTATATAACAAATTTAAAAGAATTGGTTGTAAATTAAGGCATTGACAGAAAGTGATGATGATTATTATGATGGTTACAATCACCATTTAGCAATGTTCAGTTTAATTGTAACTGATGATACTTCTTTTTTGTTTAGAAAACGCAAGGGTCCGGTAACTGTGCCCCCTATGCCATCTGACGATGAGACAAATAACGACATTGAGATGGTGGATGAATCTGGTATGTATTCTTAATTATAGAATACTATATATTGTTATAACAAAAACCCTTTGAATGAAATTATGGCCCTTTTTCGACTTAGAATTTTGGTTATGTTTTTATACCCCGATAAACGAAGTTTAGAGGTGGTATATAGGAGTCACCCTGTGTTGGTCGGTCGGTCGGTTGGTCCGTTGCGATTTTCCTTGTCCGGAGCATAACTTTAAAACTAATTGTTGGAATTTAATAAAACTTCATATGATGATACAACACATTGAGAGGAAGTGCGGTGTACATGAACCATAACTCTACTTTACCTAATTACACAGTTATTGCCCTTTGTTACTTTTTCTTGTCAGGAGAATTACTTAATAACTAATAGATGGAATCTAATGAAACTTCATACACTGGTAGAGCACAATGAGAGGAAGTGCAGTGTACAAGAACAATAACTCTAATTTACATAATAACAGAGTTATTGCCCTTTGTTACTTTTTCTAGTTCGTAGAGTCTTGTCCGGAGCATAACTTTAAAACTAATTGTTGGAATTAAATAAAACTGCATACAATGAATGATACAACAATCGAGAGGAAGTGCGGTGTATAGGAACCATAACTCTAATTTACCTAAATACAGAGTTATTGCCCTTTGTTACTTTTTCTTGTCCGGAGAATAACTTAATAACTAATAGATGGAATCTAATAAAACTGCATACAATGGTAGAGCATAATGAGAGGAAGTGCAGTATACAAGAACCATAACTCTAATTTACATAATAACAGAGTTATTGCCCTTTGTCACTTTTTCTTTTTCATAAAGTCTTGTCCGGAGCATAACTTTAAAACTAATTGTTGGAATTTAATAAAACTTCAAACGACGATACAATACATTGAGAGGAAGTGCGGTGTACAGGAACCATAACTCTATTTTACCTAAATGCAGAGTTATTGCTCTTTGTTATTTACTTGTCCGGAGAATTACTTAATAACTAATAGATGGAATCTAATAAAACTGCATACAATAGTAGAGCACTATGAGAGGAAGTGCAGTGTACAAGAACCATAACTCTAATTTACATAATTACAGAGTAATTGCCCTTTGTTACTTTTTGTGGAGTGTAGAATAATTTCAGAACTTATGGATGGAATTCAATAAAACTTCATTCTATGATACAACACATTGAAAGTATTGAGAGGAAGTGCAGTGAACAAGAACTATAACTCTATTTTAGCTAATTATCGATTTATTGCCCTTTGTTATATTTTCTTGTTCGTAGAATAATTTTCATTGCCCTTTCTTATAATTTTTTCTTGTCCGGAGATTATCTTTAAAACTACAAGTTGGAATTTAAGATGGGGTTTCTAAATATTCCACTTTACCAATCAGGGCAATGTTCGGGGTATTAATCACATTCAGTGATAGTTCTAGTTTATACTAATTTACTTTTTTTCAAAACCATTACAGATATGGCTTTGAAACTTACAACACTTATCATTAACTCCATCAACAGACAAGAGTTCATAACTCTGTCAATTTTTTTGTAAGAATTATGGCCCTTTTACGACTTAGAATTTTAGTTAAATTTTTGGTACCAATTTACTTTTTTCGGAAACCATTACATATATTGCTTTGAAACTTACAACACTTTTTCACCATCATGACCCCCAGCAACAGACAAGAACACATAACTCTGTCAAGGTTTTGTAATAATAATGGCAATTTTTCGCCTTATTTATCATCCTTACCTCCATCAACCGACAAGGATACATAACTCTGTCAAGTTTTGTTTAAGAATTATGGCCATTTTCAATTTATAAATTTATTCATACCAAATCATTTTTTTTCAAAACAATTACAGATATAGCTTAACCATTTATACTATATTTTTTAAATATTATAGAAATCTGTTATATTATTTCGTTTACAGAAAATGAACTTGTACCAAGCAAAGCTGCCCTGGCCACCCAAATGCCGCCAGAGAAAGATCTTCAAGTTGAGGTATTGTTTTTTAGTGAAACTTCACACAAATGGCCATCAACATATCATTGTTTTAAATCAACGGAGGTTGCGACCCTCCCTTTGTTTGTGTGTTCATTCATATGTTCCACTCGGGTTAATGTTTTTGGTCAAGGTAGTTTTTATTGAAGTTGATGTCGGATCTTAATGAAACATAACACAAAGCATCATCTTCAACATACTTATGTTTAAAAAATATGTCTAATTGGAGTTGCCGCCCTCTGTTTATCCATTTCGCTCAGGTTAAAAAATTTGGTCAAGCAAGTTTAAAGTCAAGTTGATGTCCTATCATGATGAAACTTAACACAAAAGACCTATTATTAAAAATGTATGTCTAGTGGAGGTTGTGACCCTCCATGTGTCCATCCATTCATCTGTCTGTTTGTTCGTCAATCCGTCTACCAACCAAGGCATCCGTGTTCCATTTACACATTTTCTTGTTTTCAAAATATATTTTATATTTTAATCAATACATACTGTAATAAATTGTATTTGTTTTGTAGGCTCAAAGTGCCAAAAAGGAGGCAGCCAGACTGAAAAGACAGAAAGAAAAGGTCTTGGCTGAGGCTTCGGGTAGGATGTCTTTGGAAGTTCTTCCTGATTGTAGCATGACATCAAAGGCAAGTTCTGAGTTAAATATGTTTTGTAAAAAATATATATGAAATAGCTGTTTTTATTTCCCCCCGAAAAATACTTAGCCAATAAAACAGTTTACCACATCTGTGTTAATATTGTATAGCACTGTCCGTCTGTAATCATTTTGGTTAAAATTTCTGTTTAAGCAAAATCTCAGCAATGGAAAGGGGTACAATCTTGAACCTTGGCATGAAGGTTACCAGTAAGAAGTTCTATTGTTTTCTATGGTAACCTTGACCTTGGTATTGTTTATATTGAAGGTCAAACTGTGACAATCCGGCCTAACCGTCTTCAGCAGTTTCTTCTATGCATAACTTTATTATCATGTTAATACATGAAAGTTGAACTATTAGGTTACACAATTTTACAGCTACATGGCAAATGACAATTAATACATCGCATAAAGTTACACGTAAAACAAGATTTGTTTAAAAAGGAAATACAAGAAGGGAATAAAAAGATCTTTACAACACTTAAATGTGCTAAAGTGTGCAATATATATGGCATTGTAGATTTCTTTGTTAGTATTCTCTGGGTCTGAAATAAATTTGATCAGCATAGTGTTGTAAAATTGTAAGTATTTTAGATGTAAAAATACATTAACATGTACTTAGAAATAAAAATATAAAGTGTCGAAAAAACATATGTCTGTTGACCTCTTTTGTATGTTTTAATGGCTAATTTTATACATATTTGATAAGTATTTGGAATAGTCCAGCGATATTTCACTCGAACAGCTCTTAATTTTTGAGTATGTAATGTTCATTTTTCAGATAGATCAACTTGTAGCTGAAATGGCCACCATTAAAGCAGACCTTAAAACGGTGGTCTCAAATCAAGATAAAATATTTTCATTGATTGAACCATTGCTGAAGACATTCCAGTGCAATCAATGCTTAAAGTTAATGTATAAGGTAAATATCTGTTTTCAATTTATTTTTAAAATGTCAAATATATACAGGATTACCACTGATCAAAAACCATTTGTGAAGTTTAAAAGAAATCGAAATGATGATTTTATTTTAAGAGGAGAAATCTGCCAAATATTTATGGTTAAAACATGTACAGATGTGCTGGACTACATTATATCTTGGCAAACTTCCTTTTAGTAAATCAAATATGCAGAAGACTGGCATATATTAATTCCTGGTGCTGCAGGATTTCAATCAATTTAATGGGGGGAAAAGACTTGTCCACATCATCAAATCAAATTCATTTTAGATAAATTAACATTTATGTATAATCAACTTTAATTTCTTTTATCAGGGTAACAAAAGGTCTTCTTTGGGCACTACTACTGTGACTCCACTAAACTCACCACCTCCAGCTTCACCTGTTACCAATACACCATTAACACCACAGACAGTGTCCAAGCCAGTTGAAGAAGAGTTGAGGGAATTGGAGATGAGCGTAATTGTGGTAGAAAAGGATGTTGGCGGTAATTTTTTCAACAATAATTAAAATGAAGATTAAATTCAATTAAGGCAATATTTACTTTTATCACATAACTTGCACTTCAGGAGTGACATAAAGCAGTGACATAAATATCATATGTAACTAGTTACATAAATAGCCGACTCACAGCACGTACGTGACATCACTCCAGTGTGACGTCACTTTAAATGACGGCATATATATTGTTTACAATTGTTCTGAATTTCGGCATTTATTAAAGATATTGTTTAAAGAGAATAAATCTCGATAAATGAAATGTTATAAGTGCCTTGTTGCTAATTTTGTATAAAATCAAAAGGTTATTGATAGGGACTATTTTTTACAGTGGAAGTATGCATTAGAACTTCGGGGTGAACTCGGTCACTTTTTATATGAGGGCGAAGAAAGATAGATTTAAAGATTGAAAACAATCTTTTTATGGTGTTATGTGATAAAAAGAATCTTACATTCGTGCTTATTTGATATTGTTTTTATGAAACTCGTCGACTGAAACGAGCGTCATATTCGTTTCAGTCGACGAGTTTCATAAAAACAATATCAAATAAGCACGAATGTAAGATCCTCTATATAATCAGTTATTATATTTGTTACATTTAGTATGAGTGCCGTTTTATCACAAACAGATAAAAGTCATGATTTTAAAAATGAAAGAAATATTTAGTCAGAACTCCTTAAAACATCAACAAAAACATTTGAAACACATTGTTTGGCCCCCTAGTGTTTGGCTATCATATATAAGTTACAAATTGTGATTCACAACAATGTAAAAACCATGCACATGGCTAGAGAAGGAATGAACCTAGATCTAAGTTAGTACATGTTTAGTTGTTTACATATTTCTTTCTATTTACAAAATATCTAGATTTGGTATATCTTGGAGAGGCAAAGTATGGGGTACAGATGCGTGGGGAAGATTTGAAGAGATGTTTGGAGCAGAGCTGTACCCCAGAAAAGCTGGGTTTAAACCTATTGGAGTTCCTGGTGTCGGCAGAAGACTGTGCAGACATGACTGTCTATGGCCATGGGAAGACGAAGAAGGAAATGGCTCCTAATATGAGAAGGGCTTTAAGAAGTAAGGATCATGAGATTGCTTTGTTTGATTTTAAGGTTCATATATATACAAAATATTGATTATGGTAAATTTCAGAGGAAAGTAAACTTATGTGAAGTTAAAATAAGTATATTTATAAACTCATATGTAGCATGGAACATTGTTCAATATATCTGCAGCGTATAATTTCGTTAATTTTGGAAATTAATACTGATCGAGCATGTGAGCTTCTGTGCCACCTATAACAAATAGTTATAAGCAACTTTATGCTCAACAGCTGTATTTATAGACATGCAGTATTAAAGACATTGAATACGGCTTACCAACTTTATCAAATAGTTCACTTAAATAGATAGTTAAACAATCAACAGATATTAAAAATCCTGTTGATTGTTTAACTGTCTTTAAAATAGATTTTAATTTATACATAAGACGCACACAATTTTTAGTTTGGATTAATTCAGGATAAGCTTAAAAACAGTGTGTTTTTCTAGTCTGTCAATTAACAATTAATTTGTATTATTGTAAAAACACTTGCACCTTAATTAATTTGACACTCCTCCATTTTTAATGCATCTTTTTCAGGTCAGATATTCAGTCATTACATGAAGGAGAGCTCCGAGGAGGAAAAATCAAGATTCTGGACCGAAAAAATTGTTTACAAACTGAATGACAAAATCCGCAGAATAAGGAATGGGAAATACAAGGGCAAAAATTAACGATTATATGTTTATAAAATAGAAAGGAATCCGCTGTGGTCGAGTGGTTAGCTTCGGGGATTTCGAAACCGGATGTCCCGGGTTCGAGCCCCAGTCGCGGCACTACGGTCATGGTGGAGTGCCCTTGGGCAAGGCACATTTTCTAGCCTAGTACTGGTTTGTTTACCCAGGGATCATGAATAATTAAATTTAATTGCGCGCTAAATGACCTTAGCTGTCGATGCGCCATAAAACAATATACATTCATTATTAAATAGAAATAGTTATAAAAGGGAACCATGTGATGTAATGTAAATTCATTTTTGTTTTAATTATCATGGTAAAAAAGCGCACATATTTTCACTTGGGCATTTTTGAGGAATACATGTACATGCATCTTAATCCTTATTGACAAAAAAATCTAATTCTTAGAGAGTTACCATTTATAAATTAACAACAAGTACATGGTTGTGTAGATTTACACAATATTGTGCATGTGCTACTTTAGCTGTCCTTCCTTCTTGTTCACATTTCCAACATGCAAATGCGCCATTGTATTGTATGTGATTGCACAAAATACTTCTTGAAGGGAGATCAGCAGTTCCACACAGAACTCTATTCCCTTACAATTGAATAAACCATTTACTGACGGAGACTCACATTCTATTCCTTCAAACATCTCTATCATACTTTTTTGGAATGGTTTAAGAATTAATGTACTCATATTTGGCTTTTTATCTCCAAACCAAAGGCTGGCAAGGAGCATGTTTTCGTTTTTTCACTCTAAATTTATATGGTAGTTCATTAATTATCAGAAACAAAGACCATACTGAAACATTGCTACTTTTGAAGACTGCAGCTCCATCTGTATTAAATGAAAAAGAAATATTGTTAGGATTATTAAGAATACCACCTTTCCCTAAATGAGATTTATAAACATCACCATCGTCTTCATATGCATCTGGTTTTTGCTAGTGAAATTTGTGTTGAAGCCTTTTCATAAAACCCTTCCTGTTTGAATAAATGTTGTATTTGACTTTTAAGTGGCATTTCAAGGAAATAGCTTGCAGATTTCTTGTCAAAATTATTGTCACAATTTTCTAATGTTCAAATTATCTATTATTCATAAACAATATGAACAGTAGTAATGACGTACCAGGGGATTTTTAAAATTTCTAAAAAACTTTTTAAATTCATGAAGTGTAGTACAAAGGTTGTGTCCAGATGGCAATACTAATGAAATAATTTTTAAAAGCTGCTGAATAGCATCCCCTATAAGGTTAAACTTTGATGTGGACACAGCAAGCAATAGCATGAAAGCACCAAGAGTTACTGAACAACCAGGATACAAAGGCACAGAATCAATGTCATCCCTTTCTTCATCATTTATTGTAGAACTAAGTAAAGATGAATCCATTGTCATGTAGTCTTCTGTGTCAATTTCATCACCACTAATAGCATAGTCTGTACGTTTTACAAAGTCTGCATGTTCCAACAATTCTTGTCTATTTCCTCTTTCTTCAGTTTTCCAAACATCATCAAAGCTAAAGGGTATATGATCACTCTCTTGATTGGCTTGTACATCATTGTTTTCCTGAAAAAATATGAAATAATAAGTGTATTTTTAATTATACAAGTGCAATATTAGTTTTTTTGCTAAAATTTGTTTGTATACCTGAATTGGCTTCCAGAATTCTCGACTCCAGTTTCCAAAGAATATTCTACACCAGTTTATAAAGATGTGAATGGATGATGGCAACTTCTTTTGTTGTATAATCACTACATTAATATAATGTTAATAGTAATAATAATGTATGTTAACACTAATAAAAATGTATGTAAAATTAAAAATAAAATGATTATTATTTTCTGAATGAATGTATAAATAAATATATTGTGTTTGAAATGCTAGAAATTAAATATTTTTTGGATACATTATCAGGATGGAACAGACGATCGAACACGAAGGCGGGACGGGAGGGGATCTCTACCCATGAAGACATTGTGGGAAAAGAATGATCAATGTCTCCTTTTGCCACAGTTTTTTCAACTCCATTGAATATATATATCTTTTTTTTCATTTATAAAGTTTCGATTTTTTTTTGCTAAATGTTTTCAAAGTCGTCTGTAGCAGCCAGATTAACTATTTAAATAATCAACCGACAGGTAATCAAGCATCGATAATTAGTCAAACATGATACCGCTTTTGTTTATGACACTTGTGTGTTAAACCATCCATTCACACCTATATAATCTGATAATGGGTCGAGAATTCTTGGGGTCGAGATATCTGTCTACCCCTAAATTACACATAATCATATAACAAATCGGTACAAGTCAGGGAAATATGGACTTATTGTCAATGAAACAATAAATAAACTTCATATCTGAATGTCTGTAACACTCAGTTGACGATCAAAATCGCCGAAAAGAGTAGACGTATCCGTCCTAGTACGCAATGTTATGTAGTTATCGTCATGTTGTCAAACATTATGGGCGCTGCCATTTTGTTTGCACAGGAAATATTCTTTGCGCATGCGCAAATACATGAAAACCCGACTCTGCTTGAAAAACAAGTTGAAAGTTGAATCGAATCGATACCGCAGAATTTTATCGGATCCTTTTTAGATTATTATTATGAATCGTTATGTAAAGGTCGAGATTTAAGCATATTCTTATTTGAAACGACCCGATAAAAGAAGAATCACATGTCTGCTAGCTACCAGACTCATTATAAAAAGGTTTTCAATGGATCTGCTGTAAATGATATGAGCCGTTCCATTAGAAAACCAACATTATAAGCTCTGCGTAATGTATCGTACCAAATCAGCCTGCGCAATCCATGCAGGCTCATCCGGGCCGACACATTCAGTCTCGGTGTGATAGAGGTATAGAGTAACGATTCCTGAAACAGAAAATCCGCAGGAGGCGAAAAATGTCTATCCGGGCTAGCCTGCGCGGCATGCCTAGGCTAATCTGGATCAATACTTTAATACGCAGAGTCAATATAATGTTGGTTTTCTCGTGGGACGGCTCAATTATCTAAGACATTGCAAATATACTTTAAATATACATTTTATGAATAGTTCATGATCAATTACTCCTTTTCCTATATTGTTGTTATCTAAGACGTCCGCATAAAGAAAATGATTGACTTCATAGCTGCTAGATTACTCCTTTTTGTTTTATAATGTGAGAAAATCAAGGTGAGTCCAGGCTCGGATCAAACTACTCAAATAGCAAGCGATCTGAACCTTAAAGTACTACGCAAATGTTCTGTGATTCGATTTCCAGAGACAAATAAAGGAATAACAATTAAAAGGGCATGTCAATATAGGCTAACCCTTGCCCATATATAAATCTCTTACCAATTTTCTTATTTCATTCCGTCTCAAAACAAAATGAATTATTCGAAAAAATTGTAATTATTATTGTTAAATAGCTCTAGTTTATAAAATCTCCATGATATTGTGTTGTGGGTATGTGGGTATACTTTGGTCATTTACAAGTTGTCTGCTTCGGTTACGATGTATGGGGGGAAAGGGTTAAAGAGCACCACATAACTTAAGTTATATTCACTTAAACAAGGAAAACTGATTAAAAGTTAATAAAATGTAAGCCTTCGTTTGTCTGATTATTTAAAAGAACAAAACTAAACTGGTCGTGACATAATTTTTGAATGAAATTTAGAAATACTTACCAGTTGATATGCACACTTCTGTTCTCTTTGAATTTCAGTCGTTTGGTTTCTTATCCATTGTGATTCTACAATCTCATGGTCAATTTCTTCATCATATTTATAACGGCCGTAAGGTCCTCGTTTTCGGGATTTCCTTGGTTTATCCGCCATTATAATATAAACTAATTCTTGATCTAAAGGCCCCAACTTTTACAAAGCATAACAATGAAGCGCAATTGAGGATGTTAGTGGGATAAATATTTACTCGTATTAACACGTTTTGTTAGATTATCATTAATTATCCCGCTGACCGCCCCACGCATTCTTTAGATAAAACCCCAAGCGCTGTACCTAATATGATATATATAAGCTGTCCCATAAAGCACCGGACGTTTCGTGGCCGTTATAACCGTTGAATCAAGAGTTCAAAAATCGCAGATTCTAATAATATCAAAATGTAGCTTGTGTTTATTGTTTGGAAGACAAGTCACTTTCTGTTTTGGGACAGAAAAGTAAAAAACTCAAACTTCTTGGATCCTTTGATGTATATGACTTGGTCAAATTTGATTTGCCCTGGGATCATCGTGAACATTGGTGGTAAGTACACATTTAATTTTCCAATGAACGTTTTTTTCTTTTTTATGTAGTCTTATCAATACAAATTCGCGTTTTTTGTCTACGTATGTTTGTAAATTTTAAAAAATAAGCCGTTCCGCGAGAAAACCAACATTGTGGACTGCGTAATGTATCGACGCAGATCAGCCTCACATATACCGTCTCAGGGAGAAAGAGGTAAAGAGTAATGATTCCTGAAGATTGGTTGATTGATTGGGTTCTAACACCGTTTTAAACAATTTCTATGTCATATCACGACGGCCAGTTCACCTACTCGTGTATTTCCTGGTTTTCTCACACCAGTACTTAACACAACAACAGTGTCCGACAAATCCATTGCCCGAAGCCCGCGGGCTACCACAATAATTGCCCGGGCTACTGTCATTTTCAAATGAAAGCCCGGCGGGCTACTGTTTATTCCCGTGTTTGGTAGCCCGGCTTAATTACTTACACACATGTCGTGTATAAACAGTGACTGTATGTTACATGCAAAAACACTCGCTGTGACCATAAACAAATCAATATCAGTAGGCGGAGTTACCAACCTGTCAGATCGAGTGGTTTCAGCCAACCGAATCGCTTCAGTAATAGTCAATTAACGTGATATATATACCCATTACGGCGGTCCAATCATTAGTGACCATTGTTCCCTGGTGTTAATCCATGAATGATTGCGAATAACCAATGAAATTCAAATATTCCCTTAAACGTATTTTGATCCATATTTCTACTTTCGGTATGCGATGTTTGCAAACTGGTGCAGACCGGTTCAGAAAGACGGAGAAGAAAATTGTCACCATGCAGAAGTTAATAAAATAAATTCGATCCAAATATTAAAGACAATACAATACGACCACTTCTAGATCTTATCTTGTCGTTAATCAAATATGAAACACCTTCATAATCGACATAGTATACGATATATGTCAAAGAAAATGTTTGGGATGAAATCTATAATGAATAATAAATGCCCAATCACGGCTTTGTTTACCAAAATTAATTAGCATAACCGGCGGGAAAAAAAATCATATGACTTAATAATTGCGATTTCATTGGAAGAAATGAGAAATTGGGTCAATGACGTTCACAACCCGACGACCCCGATCAAGAGTGGACCCCGATGTTTACATTCAACGCTGTTTACCGATTTCAAATTCTCAGTAGGGAACCATGATTAACATTGCGCAATTATCAAAATGGCGGCTATGTTGTGAATAATACCGTAACACATGAAACAAATTTAACGTGTTACATGTGTTACGGTATTATTCGCGTCATTGTTTTTGACAATATTTTATGATTTAACCCTTTCCCTCATACAACAATTCTGCAGCAGACGACTTTGAACATATTTTGTCAAAAAATAAAAAATATAATGGATAACCTATGACCAAGTGGAAAACATTGTGGTAAAAGGAGATATTGCTTGTTTTGATCAATTTCTTCTGTTGGCACTATGTTTTCAAAAAGCTGTCTGCTGCAGAGACGTCAGAGAGCGTCTATATGAGGGAACGGGTTAATAACTTCATTGAACCTGATAAATTTGACTTTTGGTTAATAAAATTGAATCTTATTTAATATGTCGTTCTTTGTAAAACTGACACTCGTATCGTATGCCCTGTTTCGGTGAGGGACCTAAATCGGTGACCTCCAATTTGAAGAGTTTATACTACATCATTTGATTTTTTGGTCTCAAGTTTAAACATTTCTGTCACTAGCTTTTAAATCTTTTGTAAATATGGATAAAATACATACATTTTATGCAGAATATTTCAAATAACCTAGTGAAAAGTAATCTTGAAAATCTTTAGTACCAATTTTCTCCTATATGTTAAGCTCTACCAAAAAGTCTTTTTTCCAAATTTCATTTTTTTTTAACTGAATGCTGCACTTCAGGTCTTTTGCAACACAGTCATGTTATTTGAAATGGTCATTACCCTTAAATCATGTACATGGTGTGCTCTTAATATTATGTTTGTACAGAAGTAGAAAACAAAAATAATCATAAAACACTCATTGGCATCCGCGATATTTCGGGCTACCAGCTTCCAAATCTGGTAGCCCAGTGGGCTACCAAACAATTCTGAAATTTGTCGGACACTGCAACAATCTTCCCAATTGCAAGCAACTGGCTGCTTTTCCAAATAGACTTAGTCCATTGGTGGAAGACAAATGACGCATGTCGCATTTACTTTTGTCAAAACGTCGGAAAGAAAGTTGGCCGAGCCAGGATTCGAACTCACAACCCCAGGATTGACAGTCCGCGAAAAGCGTCTGCCCGGATTAGCCTTTGTGGCATGCATGCTTAGGCGGATCCGGGTCGATACTTTACGAAGAGTCGTGGAACGGCTCAAATACTTATTTGGTATGTAGTATGCAAATGTAAAGCCTATATAACAATCGTCAAAACATGTCACTATTGGTACTTTGATTATTTTACTCGTCTGCTAAATTAAAGATGGCCGACTTGAAGAAAATATGCAACTACCGAACTCAATCACTTGAGCTTATTTTAAAACTATGATAAGTCTTTTACATCACATTCTTCATTTTGATCACAGTCTTATATGTTTTATTTAGTTGTATTCGAACGAGCGATTACTTGCTATTGATTCGCCGATCTAATTCGAAATTTCTCGTGAATAAAAATACATCGTCTGCTAACAAATTAAAACTTGAAATTGAATATAACAAAACACTTTGTACTTAATTTTAGAAATTATAATGATTTCACTTGAGATGATTAACAACAATTAGCGCAAATGTCAATGATTCTCCTCAACCATATATTTGATCAATATGATATTTTAGTGGTGAACGAGAATGAACACATTGAAGGAAAAAATACCATAATCTGAATTACCAGTCGTATTTTTGTGATCGCCTTTTGTCCGTCGTCCGTCGTCAACATTTGCTTGTTAACACTCTAGACATATTGCATCCAATATTTATATAAGTTAAAAAGAACATACATTTCCATCAAAACTAACAAGTTTGAAACCGGGTCATGTGGGGTCAAAAACTAGGTCACTAGGCCAAATTTAAGGAAAATCTAGTTAACACTCCGGAAGCCACATTTTAAATTTGGGCATGTTGAAACTTTGTCAGAATATTTGTCTTGATAACATCTAGGCCAAGTTTGAATATGGGTCATGTCCGGTCAAAAACTAGGTCACTATGCCAACTTTAAGGAAAATTTGGTTAACGCTCTGGAAGCCACATTTTAAATTTGGTCATGTAAATAGGGCCCTCTTGTTGTATCCCTGAGTGTCTTCACTGATGACACATGGATTACTTCTTAATTAACTCATGTCATCTGCTGCTCAGACTTTCACTCACGGGAATTTTGACAAATGGTTTTTAGTTATGCTAATAATGAAGAACCAGTGCATGCATTATTCTAGATAATGCAGAAACATCTCATTTTCAAATAATTTATCCGATTTATGATGAAGGACACTACCCTTTTCTGAAACAAAATATTTCATTTGAATTGCAGATCCACCAAAAGAAATGCTGACAGTATGTTTAGGTCACTGTTGAATCCAGATGTGCGTCAATATATTATGGCCTTCTTGGATTTCTATGACTCCCAAAATTTAGAGGTATATATTTTGTTTGCACTTTTTATTAGTGACTGTTAATTGAAACAGCAGCAAGGAAGTTGTGTACTGTATGGTGTTTATAAGACAATATTTCAGTGTTATCATGGCTTTCCCATGTTGAATTATCAATTGAGAGATAGCTAGTACTTCTACAGTTTATGGTGAAGTGCACATTTCATCCTGATAATTGAAGTGATTAATTTAACTTTCAATCTAAAAATTATGAAATATCCAACCTCCATTAAGTTTTGATAAACTAGATACATTTCTAAATTTTGAATATAGTTGTTGACATTTTATGACTTATCTGATATGAAATTTTAGAAGCCTTGCTGTGAAAATAAGGAAGATAAAGTAGCTACTTCTTGAACAATGTAAGATGTGTATACATAAATGAAATACCACCCAAAAGGTTGTATTAGATGAAAAAAAAAATATTCCATAAAATTGTATACAATGACTGTGAAAATCCCAACATGCATAAAATTTTGTTTCTTGTAGTGACAATACATTAATCAAAAAACTAATTTACACTTCTGTAGTAATCAATGGCAAGGCCTGAAGATGTATCCTATTTGGATATGTTATCAGATGTACAGTCACATCATCAAGAAAGTGTTTCAAAAGTCTTTGAACTTGTCAAATAAAATCCAGTTTTCTCAATGAACTAATAAATATGATTATTTTTCTTCAGAAAGTGTGACTGTTATCTAGTTCTACAATTAAAGTTGAGGCGAGCAACAAAGGTCGCTCTGGGTCTCCCGTTCGAAAGGGCAACCTTCAAGCTTACTTCAAAGAATCTGTTGGAGGTTTTCACAGTTGAGGAGCTGGCAGCGTCTGCGTTTAAAGAAAGAGGCAGACCTTCGCCCTGTTTTGGATAGCAATCGTCTGCAAGTTTTAAAAGGTTTTTATTTGCATATTTTAAATTTGGCATTTGTGTGATAATTTAATGTCACTTTAAAATATATTACAGCTTATGTGTTCTCATTTCCATTACACATATTTTGAAATCAGGATGAGTGCAAAATTGTTTATACTGAAACAATTTATGATTGAAAGACAATTAAAGGTTGAATATTTCAAAATGTCATAAACTCATTATAGTCCTCAAATATAAACTGATTCCTTAATTTGCATTGTTTCAAAGTGCTTTATTATTTTAAACAAAAATGGTCAAACAAATGGAAGTATAATTTGAAAATTGACTAAAAAAATTGTTAATAAAAATAGTGCGGTACAAAGTTGAACAAAGATGGTCAAGGCAAAAATAAGTACAATGCCTTTCCTATTTATTTACTTAAACTCTAAACCTTATTGGCGACTAAGATGGACAAATATTTTGTTTGAACAACCAATAAGAGTTGTATGAATTATAATGATAAATTGATTACATGCATTGTTCTATTTTCAGAGTATGTTACAGTCTGGTGTAGAAAAACAGCAAGGGAGATCCAAAGGAAAAAGACTTTAATGATGCTGTTACTGAACATATCAGCTTTGCCAGGAAAAAAATGAAAGCTTCACTTTCAGCTCCACATAAATAGTGATACATTATGGACTTAATGTAAAATTGTTTTGTTTTTTAAACATGTGCAATTAACTCGTACAGATCAGCTATGCCAGGAACAAATGAAGGCTTCCCTTTTAAATAGTGATACATTATGGACCTGAATGTATTATTTTTTTTATTTTTTTAAAGAGACTTTCTTTTAGTAAATCTAGGTGCAAATAGTTGTTGTATGTACTAAAATGTGCAATTAAATTATACAGATTGTAATAGATTTTTTTACATCTGAATTTGTCTTACATAACATCATTTTGTATTGGAATTATTGATATTGCCATACAGTTAATTTTAAGATTTTCAGCCTGAGAGTACAATGATTCTGCCTAAAAGTATATTGATCCCACCTAAGATTAGACTGATTCCGCCTAAGAGTAGACAGATTCCGCCTAAAAGTATATGGGTTCCTCCTAAGAGTACACGGATTCCGCCTAAGATTAGACGGATTTCGCCTTAGAATAGACGGATTCCGCCTTAAAGTAGACAGATTCTGCCTAAGAGAATGCGTAATCCGCCTAAGGGTTGCCAGATTCCGCCTGGAATAAATTTTCCGCCTTAATTTAGAGGGATTCCGCCTATAAGGCGGATTCCGCCTAAGCTCATTTAAATATTTCGTGCCCTATTCCGCCTAATTCCGCCTAAGAGGCGTAATATATTCTTATTAGAGATATTAGGTGGAATCCGGCTAATGGCCTAGACGGATTCCGTCTACAGTCAGGGCGGAATTTTTCGTACGGGTGGTGGCCATTTTCAACACAGATGTTGTTTTCATGGATCATATGCAATTTGTCGCCGATTTATTTATGTTTCGTAGATGGATTAAATGTTCTAGAATATTCGTAAGTAATAACTTTTATCTTGCATTATTTCATTTTTATTGCAATCAAAATGTTGTGACGAAGTCTATCCCACAAGAATAATATTACAGAAATATTTTAAAGCAGTGTTTTTTCTCGCTGTTTTGTGACCAGGGCCCTTTCAATTGTGAAAATAATGACATGTAAAATGTGATAAAAGGTATATTTTGTGAAATTTAGACCTACTTAAAAGTCTTTTGTGAAAAAAAAAGTAAATCTAGTCTTTATTTTGATTGTGAATTGGGCCCAATTTCGGGTTGAAACAAAACACAAAACAAGAGGGCCAAGAGGGCCAATATCGCTCCACGGCCATAAGGCAAAAATCAAATCTCCAAACAGCCCTGCCCCCTAGTGGCCATATTTTTTACCAACCACCATGGCTTAAAGGAATCTTGTAGAGTGTCACCCAAGGAATGTTTCTGCAAAATTATTTGAAAATCGGCACTTTCTGAGGAGAAGATTTTTTAAGTTTTGACAATAGCCATATAAGGCAAAATAGCCCCACCCCCTGGCGGCCATATTTTTTAACCAATCAACATGGCTTGAAGGAATCTGATAGAGGGTCACCCAAAGAACATTTCTACAATATTATTTGAAAATCTGCTCAACACTTTCGGAGAAGAAGATTTTTTAAATTTTCACTATGGTCATATAGAGCAAAAAAGCCCCGCCCTCTAGCGGCCATATTTTTCGACCAATCAACATTTCTTGAAGGAATCTAATAAAGGGTCACCCAAGGAACATTTCTACAAAATTATTTGAAAATCGGCCTGACACTTTCAGAGAAGAAGATTTTTTAAGTTTTCACTATTTTTTTCTTTTGGTTGCCATGGAAACCAGAATTATGGATGGATCAAAAAAAATTGAAGGAATTTAAGAGAGGACATTGAGAGGATGCTTCCTATGAAGTTTCAACCAAATTGGCCAAGTGGTTAGTGAGAAGAAGTCGTTTAAAGGAAAAAGTTTACGCACGCATGACGGACAATTCGCCATGACATAAGCTCGACTGGCTTTCAGCCAGTGGAGCTAAAAATCTGTAATAATATGAATTCATAATATAATGTATGACAAAAAATAAACTGACGTCAAAATGTGCATGTAACCTTGACAAGATGTTACCTACACCATACTTTTTTAAAACTTCAATTATTTGCTTCTCTTTAGACAAGTATCTCCAATCACTGGCTATGCTTTTTGGTAGAACATTAATTTTATAATAAAATATAATTTTTTTTTTCTCTTAATCAGAAACAACAACCTTTGATATGTGTGTGTAACTGTTTAATTTGACACAAACGTGTCCATTTTACATGCATCCAGCATAGCCATATCTTCTATACAGCAGCTGACAGATTAATCTCCAAACCACAAAACAACATATTAAATTTCAAATCTAACTAAATAAAATTGCTTTTCAAATTTGTATGTAACATTGACAACAATTCTGTCAATGTTACATGCAACAATACATATAACAGTATAATATTAATAAGTTCATAATTTAGAGATGTTTGAAGTTATTTTATATATTGCATCACATGCTTTTGCTACAAGTAAAAAAAAATAACAAATAATATTGTATATATAACAGAAATAAATGAGATTTCTAAATGTATGTAACTATTTCAGTTGACACGAAAGTGTCAATGTTACATACTTCAAATATCTGGCAATCAAACATACACAGTAGTAAATACAACCTGAATCAGAAGACCTGGTCCCAACTTCTAACATATAATCCACAAACTAAAGAAGATTTTATATGTTTAATGGATATAAATGACATTTTAATCTATGGCTATCAATGTGTCAATGTTACATGCATCAAATGGAGCTTTATTTTTATTTTTTAGGATGTTTACTTATAAAATTCATTCACAAAAAACACACTGACCCCAACAGCCATGAAATAGGCTAGGACAGAAGCAAGATATATTATTTGAAACAAACATAAGTCTTTACAAACTTTACAAGTGTAACATTGACACCAACCATATCTTTTTGCTATTTTTTCCTGTTAAACGACAAGACAGTATTTCTCATTCAAAGGGTAAATGTTGGAACAAACTCCAACATCATTTCACACCATAGCACAAATTAGAACCTCTTTCAATTATATGAGATATGAACAATTGAAATAATCTTGGTGTCAATGTTACATACTCCATATTTCAATAACTATGACATTTAAAGAAGACAAGAAGACATATTTTAAAAAAAGTCTCTTGGTTTTAGATGTCTTGCTAGAAGAACTTAGTAGTAAGGCATTTTATAAAATGAATAAAGGTGATCTATTTTTTTGTTTCAATGTCACACTTTGTGTTGCATTAGTGAATTCTTGCCCATATGTACAAATATTTGCCTAAACCAGCAATTCAAATTAATACTTGAATTCATACTTTTCAGATGAAGCAGGCAGAATTTGGAAAACATTCTAGCTTGGGAAACTTATATAATACGAAAGTTTCAAGGACACTACCTGTAACCTGTTCCAGATGAACTATTGACAACAAAGGTGAACATTTTATATTTATAATGGTGAACCTAGCTGACCTGAGGACTACAATGTAAATCCTCAAATGTAAAATTTTCATACACCGACCATCTTCAGAATATTCTTAGACTTGAACTCAAGAGTGCAATATTCAACCATGAATATTTAGAAAAGTATTAGAAATAAAGTTGCAAACTTACTTTATTAAATATAATTACTTAGATATTTACCTTATAAGAACGTCTATGAAATTTGAAGTTTGTTTTCAGAATGCATACTTGAGCTGCAGTCTAAAGAATATTCTCAAAAATGTTGCCGAATTCGAGGCCGGAGTCTTTTTTATTAATGTTTTGAAAAACTTTTGTTAAAGAAATCCTAATAATCGCTTTATATTTGTTCTGACAGTTGTCAGTTCCTTTCTATATAATATTGATACATGTATGTCAGGACATTGATCATACAGATGTCTATAAGGTAACATCATTTAGTATTGCTACTTAATTTGCAGACATTTTAAATTCATCTTGGGGATATAATTATATTCGTAGGTTTTTGTTCAGTATTTGCGCAAGGGTGCGTTTTTTGCATTTCTGACGCAACAACATGGTCAAAGACGCAATTTGACCTAAATCAGTAAATTTAGGAAAATGTATTTATTATAATAAAATTGCATAATTGAACTTAGTTGTTTATTTATAATATTAAAATGGCATTATTGAACATATTTTAATAACAGATAACTGTCAATTGACTTTGATAGTAATTCTATAATTATGTGATCCTAATTTGAATATTCCAGGCTAAGCAGACAAAACTAAAAGGGAACAGAAAAGGTGAAGAACTTTCAAGAAGTGATGTTTAATCTTGATTTTTCCAAAAAATGATCAGCCAGTCAGATCACCCCAAACCATCGGTGAATTTTGAACTATCTACACTGGACATTATACTCTCAAAGGTAATACATTGAAACTGGGGAGGGAAGGTCTTTGTTATTACCTGCAAAAGACAACAGTTATTACAGAGCAAAGGGGAGATTCATTAATATTAACAACATGACAAGTCAGATTTAGCCGCCTTATGCTTGATTAGACCAGTGTGTAGTGGTAGTATACCGGTATGCATATCAAGCTCTAGCAACTTTGTTTATTATCCGATTGCGATAAAACTTTACATACATATTCACCAACATTGCCACTTTGCATTTCAACAACCTAGGTCAAAGGTCAAGGTAACAGTGGCTATTAAAAGTGTATAAAGCCCTGCCCTGCCTTTCAACTCAAAGTTTGATTTAATAAATCTTCAACTAATGAGCCATTGTAGATTGTCTTTAATGATATATGGTTTGAACTTAAATAAACATTGATGATAAACTTTGTTTCATAAATGTGATATCATAGCATACCTGTTTGACATCATTATGTACAGAACTAACATAAGGTCATACTCTCATAGAGACCATATTATCTGTATTGGCAATTTCATGTCTCAGATGAGAGACAACTACAATGTACACTATGTTAAAATGGCCATAACAAATTTTCAACAACATATTAATTAAAATTAGGGTTGGGAATCTGTTGCCAACATTATAATTGATCATCGCAGTTGTCCCATTCAACCGATAATCGATTATAAATATGTTCACTAAAGTTTTCATATTGTATGTTCTGTTTCATTCAACTGTTCGGTGTCAATTGTAGTGATTATTTTTTTTAACATTCTCTAAATAATATTTCTTCATATTAAAATACAAAGTGAACATATTTTGTAAAATGTACTTTCAGAATATTCTCAACCCTTTCCCACATACAACACATCTACAGCAGACGACTTCAAAAACATCTAGGCAAAAACAAGGAACATGTAACTCTATAAATAAGGGTAAAAGTACTGAAAAAAGTTTAAAAATTGTGGCAAAAGGAGAAATTGCTTGTTTTGAGCAATTTCTTCTTTTTTCACAATGTTTTCAAAAGTCATCTGCTGCAGATGCGTCAAAATGCGTCTATAGGTGGGAAAGGGTTGAAATGAGCACGTACTATTTCAAATTTTCAGTTAAAGAAATCATGTTTTTACTTGTATTTCACAGTACTGTTTTACTTTAAAATACTGTTTTTCATTTGCCTTGCATTAATTTTTATGGTTGTACATGCAGTATAATTATTTCTAGTTGTCACATGAAATTTACACATATTGTCATTTGTTTTAGGCAAACTGTTCAACAACTTTCATTTGACGGCCACAGAGGAGGAGAAGACCAAGATCTGGATGGAAACAGTGGTTCACAAGCTCAACAACAAAATAACGGGCATCCGAAATAATAAATACAAATTAAAAGATTAATTGAATAAAATCAAACTTTGTTAGATGTTTGAGCTCATAATTTATAGTTAATTTAAACTGCATGACTTTTAACCTCACCTGAGCACAAAGTGCCGGATGAGCTATAATAATTGTGATAACTCATTATTGTCTATCTGTCTGTTCACATTTTCCTATATTCAGTTTGTAATTATGTTTTCCTTTCAATTCTAAATTGTTATGTATATGTTTTGCAGTCACAGAGGTCACATCACTTACTTTAGATGTTCTTGAACACATTTTACTAAAATTTCAATGTTATACTTGCCCCTTATTTTGGTGAGATTTCACTGAAATTTTTGTGAGAATTTTTATTCAGTTATTTGTTACCTTGCAGGAAGTTTGCAGGAGCTTCACCAAGAGTTTTTGCATTTGGTTAATTCCTGTTAAGTTGCTGTGAACTTCCTGCAACAAAATTGTTTGCAGCAAACTTGCAGTAAACTTTTACCATGCAAATTAGATTTGCTGCAAATTTCCTGCTAACTTCATTTGCATTAGTTTGCGGCAAATTTGCAGCAAACCTCATTTGCTAAATTGTTTCAGCAAACTTGCAGCAAACTTTTACCATGCAAATTAGATTTGCTGCAAATTTGCTGCAAACTTCATTTGCATAAAAAGTTTGCGGCAAATTTGCTGCAAACCTCATTTGCATGGTAAAAGTTTGCAGAAAAACAGTTTACCGCAACTTTGTGGCAAATTTGTTGCAAATTCGCAAGAAGGTTAGCAGGAGGTCAATATTTTTGGTAAGGGCACCCATATATCTTTGCCACATCAAGGAAAGAAAAACCAAGACCAGAACAGGCGCAGATTTTCGCAACACCAAAAAGTTTAAGCCAAAAGCATGGGCCTCTATTGAGGAGAATCGTTGCCCTGTACAAGCATACAATATCTACAAGGAAAACCGTCCTTCTGAAATGCTGTCTGCCGACAGTCCATTTTTCTTAAGTGTCAATGCTTTGCGTAAACCAGATTCCCCTCAAGGGTGGTACAAAAATCAGGCCATGGGGAGAAATCATATTTACAAATTGGTCAAAAACATGGTAAGCAACTGCTCAAGTATAAATGATACAGAACAACCTCACAGATTGACCAATCACAGCATAAGGAAACATCAACTTCAAAAGTGTGTTGATATGGGATTGCCACCAACAACATCAATCCAAATGAGTGGTCACAAAAACATTCAAAGCGTAAACAATTATTCAAAAGTAAATGAGAAACAACAGAAACAAATCTCTCTTGGCCTAATGAAAACAAATAATGAAACTAAAAACCCTGATGCAACCAATTTCACCTGACATACAACAATCACAATGTGTAAACAAAACTTACCACCAGAAACAGGCTATGGCATCAAGCTCCTCCATTTTCCATGGATCAACAACAATCAATGGAGGGACCTTCAACTTTTACACCAGTCCACCACCTGTTGAAGCACCATGCTCTCCAATGATGAAATTTAGGCGCATTATGCCACTGAGTGACTCAGACAGTGACTAAAATGTCAAAACTTGTGCCAATGGCAATGTGTAAACACTCCGCTTTCAACACGGCAATTAACTCACAGATTACGATTTATGGTTATAGAATCTAGTTCAAACTCGCAGCTTCCAAATGTTATTATTCTATATAGAACTGCACTAAATTATCAGATTATCATTAATAAAACTCTAACAACTTATGTATATGCCTTCAGTTATTCCAATTGTTTACACGAAAACGTGTTTATATGCAGCGAGAAAATATTTCTTTGCTGCAATTGATAAACGCCTCAAGACAAAAATAAACTCATCGTTAAACACTTTAAAGCTCCGTTTTCACTACTTAACACTTTATTTCCATGATGAACAGTTAAATAATCCACAATTGCACTTTTAAATCCTCAAATAAGAGCTTGAATCGACATGACACATTTATTTCAATCAATGTACACATTTGTCGGTGCGCACGTTGTGACGTCACTGCAAAACTGGCAGATTACGTCATTCAGATCTCTCCGCTTCTGAGCTAAAAAATAAATGATCTGCACAGGGGTATTGTCGTTTAAAAACGAAAATTATCGCCGAGTATATAATATATAGTTTAATCAACATTGTTTTCATGATACGGGATTTAAATCCCTCGTGAAAGAGATTCTTGCGATATAAAATCTCGTGCGCTATGGCGCACTCGTTTTTATATCGCAAGAATCTCTTCCACTTGGGATTTAAATCCCGTATCATGAAAACAATGTTAATTAAACTCTATTTATTACATTCCTATCCAAATTTTGCATTGAAATTTAAGTGACATAAAATCAATATCAATTTTTAAAAAAATGATAACTAACACTAGGACGATAACCCTTTTAGTTTTTTTATATCATCACTAGTGATGATATCATTTTTGCCGGAACTATTTTTTTATGTTTACTTAAAATGTTGATAGTATGATTTTTGATCATTATTAAAGTGAAAATAAGATAAAAATGTGTTTCAATTATATTTTAAGATGTTTAGTAGTTGCTCCACATTACTGTTCAAATTCAAATCTTGTTTTGTGTAGATTGCATAAAACGTTAATGCATAACTCTCTTGAACAGTAAAATGTATGGACTGTTTCTAGTCTGACCATGAGCTCATGCAAAGAACTACAGATCAATTTAGTGACTGGTCTCATACATGGGACCTTGAATTCAACTCAAAAAAATGCAAAAGACTACATCTAGGTAATAACCAACAAACAGGAGACTATTTCACCAAAGGCAGAGACTTAAGCAGAGAAGCCATCACGAACGTAGAGGAAGAAAAAGACCTAGGAGTCATTGTAGACAAAAATTTAAAATTTCATTCTCACATCACAACAAAAATTAAAATAGCCAACAGAAATCTAGGAATCATCTTCAGAATCTTCACATACATGATAAAACAATATTCCTACATCTTTACAAATCACTGGTCAGACCCCATCTGGAGTATGCGAGCACGGTATGGTCTCCACATCTGAAAAAACACCAAATTGCGATTGAAAACGTCCAAAGGCGAGCAACTAAACTACTATCCAATTTACAATTTCTAACTTACACCGAGAGACTAAAATATCTAGGAATACCATCTTTAGAATACAGAAGACTACGAGCGGATATGCTACAAGTATTTAAAATATTGAACAAATATGACACAACATCAACTGAGGACTTATTAATACTCTCAAATTACACCAGAACAAGAGGCAATAGTCTCAAGTTATTCAAAAAACATTCAAAAACTGATATACGGAAAAATGCTTTCAGTATAAGGACCGTGGACCCTTGGAACTCACTCCCAGACGATGTAGTTACTGCTTCAAGTGTAAACTCCTTTAAAAATAAACTAAATAAACACTGGATAAATCACCCTTCGAAATTCGACCCACGCTGCCACTTGTCAAACAATACAAGTAAAAACATACCAGAAGGACCATTAGAAGCCCTAGGCTTTCCGGCGGTCTCGGAACCGTGAGTAGTCTAATGATAAATCAAAGCGCTGAAAGCGCTGATGGTATAGGGGGCATATGTAAATTGAAAACATATGGCATAGATCATATGGACAAACATTGTTGAAACAATGAAACAATGACCTTTAAACAAACCAAACCAAAAATGTTTGAAGCAACACATATTGCCTGCCAATAACATATACCTCATTTGTCAAAGTTTTACCCTTTTCTTGTATAAACAAAATATCGAAGGACAAAAGATTGACAAAAAAAACCCGAGCAGCTACCCTTAATTAAAATATTTCTAGTTCAGAAATCACTAAAGATCCACAATGTATATTGTAATCATGCTGATAAATGAAAGACGATCGAAAGCATGATAGAGTTATGTTTCTTTTGCACTGCACAAATGCAGCTCTGAGTTTCCTATACACCAAGTCTTAAATTGATATATTGGACATATATTGAGACAATAACCGAAAAAATGAAAAAATTGAGTTTACACCTAAAAAACAGATTAGATTTGACGAAGTACAAATCTTGGGGAAGCACTCATTAACGAAAAAGGGAATTTCACGGAACGCATGTGTTGCATATAATAAGGGAGAACATTGAAAGACAAAAATATACACACTCCAAACGCAGCATGCTTAATTTATGGTAATGGTGCACTGCAAATCTGTAGGTCATAAGTTACATACAAACCAAGTTTGAAATTGATACAATGAAAGTTAATTGAGACAATCGCTGAACTAAATAAGGAAAAATGGAGATAACTGAAAAAACAGACCAGAGTTATGTACCTAGTACTTTGCCGTTCTCCTGATCACACGGGTATAATTGTGACCACTTTGAAATAAATCTGCCATACAGAAATAACGTGTTAACCAATACATGCAATCCATGACGGACGGACGAATGCACATTCAGGCAGACATCCGGCCGGACGCCGGATTATACCTCCAAGCTTTACAGACGGAGACAACTCAAGTATTGATTACAGAAGACTGGTTCGATGCGTCAAAACACGTCAGCTTAGATTATGGTATTTGTAAAGTATTTGCAATTTAATTGTATCTCCGAAACGGGACCGGACCGTCAAGGTTAATTTTCAAAAACCTATTTAGACTACATTTCTAGTTTATTTGTCAACAGATACATCTAGGACTATATTACACGTTGATGAACGTTGAGTCTTAAATTAACGCAAATGCATGTATACATTATAATTTTAGTCCCAAAATCGCTAGAAGCTTCTCAATAATAAAATAAATAATGACCTTGCGGTTATAACTCGGATGTGTTGACAAATTCGGCCAAATTTCTTTCCGACGTTTGACAAAAGTCAATGCGACATGCGTCATTCGGCTAAGTCTATGTGGAAACGCAGCCAGTTGCTTGGGAAGATTGTTGTGAGGAGTACTGGTTTGAGAAAACAGGAAATACATTTGTAGGTGAACTGGCCGCCGTGATATGACTGAAGAAATGTTAAAAACGGCGTTAAATCCCAATCAATCAATGTTGAAATTAACTTATCTATAATTTGTAGATTTAATTTCTATTTCCTAGTAGGGTCTACATACAGCGACACATGAGAATATTCAACACAAAACGCGACCTGTTTTACCAACAATTCCCCAGTAGCGGTGCAACCGTTTGTAACATTATTTCATGGCATGTATACACAGAAGGACCTCTCTCTTTGGACGAATTATGTTGTAACAAGTTTGTAACAAGTTTGTTTACAGTATTCCTTAACCTTGACCACATAGACTAAATATACAGCAAACAACATTGAACTAAGGCATAACTATTGACCTGAATTAATAAAAGTATGATTTTGAATAGTGATGAAAACATTGTGGAAAAAGACAAACTTGTTGATTATCATTCATCTGTTAAGGTTAGTCAAATGTGTCTAAAAGAGGCAAAGGTTAAAATAATAACTGTAGACAAATGTTTTCGTTATCTAGGTTATAGAAACAAATTGATTCATGTTTCAAAGCATTGTTTGAAAAGGAGGAATTGCTCATTGTCAGCAATTGCTCCGTTTGCAAATATACTTTCAACATTTGTTTGTAACTAAGTAGCTATAACGGGAACGGTTCAACCCTTTCCCGCTTACAGTCGCTTTTTGACGCATGTGCAGCAGACGGCTGCAGAATTGTTTATCATGACCCATTTCCTCTTTTTCCACAAAGGTTTCAACTATATATTTTTCCCCTTGATGTAAGGCAAAATTGCTCGTAATCATTCATCTCTAGCATGTTATTCAAAATGCGTCCGGAAGGGAGAAAGAGGGAAAGAACGTCCATAGTAAAACGTTTAAATATGAAAAGAATTAATTTGAAACGTGTTTGAAAGCATTGTGTGAAAAGGAGGAATTGCTCATTGTCAGCAATAGCTCCATGTTCAACAATATTTTTTAAATATTCGAACTGTTATAGTATCACGGAAAGGGTTCCGCTTCCATGGGAAGGATGTAACCATTTTCCGCCTACAGACGCTTACAGACGCATGTGCAGCAGACGACAATCGAAAACATTGTGACAAAAGGGGAAATTGCTTTTCGTAGGCAATTTCTACTTTTGCCACAATGGTTTCAACTCCTTTCAATAATTGTATTTACAGTGCTTTGCACATTTCTCTATAAGTCGACTGTTGTAAACTAATGGGGTCACAGAACGGTCGACGTTACCTCACACTACTGACATTGAGGTCAACCATAGTTCAGAGTGAGTTTCATTCATAGAAACTATTTTGTCTCATAAATTTATGCAAGCGGAGGGTTTTGTGATTCGGTCGAGCCAATGAAATCGTTGAAAAGGCAGATTATAACCAATCAAAACTCGATTTTGGTGTAGGTATACACATGTGCACTGCGGTTGCAGCTTTAATCCGACTTTTCGAAAGCAGCTTCGCTATGAGATAGTGGCGAAACGCCCCTATCCCAAAAAAACATATGGGTGTGATAGCAGCTTGCTTTCTGATTGGCTAATTAGTTTACATGAACTTTATTTGTTTATTTTATTTATTTTGGAGGACTTTTATAATCAAAGCGCCAATGGCACTGTAGTGGCGATCGTATGGAAAATCCTGCAAAGTAACAAGCAGTATATCGGTGTAGGGCTTGCGATGACTCTGGTGCGGGTATATTTGAGAATGTATCAACCCTGCATCTTTTGACAGTAGAATAATGTTAGTTTGCCAGAATGTTGTCTTGGTGATTATTTAGTTACGTTCTGAAATTGGTCATGATGTGTTCAAAATTAGGCCATTCCAAAGTTATGAAAAATCTAGTTGGTATTCGATAGACTACCGTTTTAGCTCATTAGAATGACTATTTGTAATCTAAATTGTTTGGGTAATCACATGTTTATCACCAGGTCGTTAGGCCATATTAAGATAAAATATATTTTACACTTTAGAAATGACTAAAGAAAGGAGAGAAAACAGTATCCATTAGTTTGGTGTTTGTTTCAATTATGTCCGATATTAAACAGGTCTGTTCAATTTAGTCCCTTCACATTGCATGATTGAGGGTTGTCACAGTGTATTTATATGTCTCTGAGGTTGTTAAACTGCTTCGAATAATGTGAGTGCAAAAACAAACACAAAACATGCTCCAAAAGCACAATTTCACTATTTGCCAAACTGTTTAATTTATGAAAATATAGGCATATATTATAATGCTAGATCTTCAAACTCAATTAGGCTACACTGTCAGCATTGATTGCTAATTGACTCTAGAACGTGCAGACGTGTATACATAACGTGTGTACACACTGCCATCGTGTGTCCTTTAAACCTTTGTAAACCAGTCTTATTATCTAGACGCTTTCATATATTTAAACAAGTACAAAATTAAGCGTTTATAATATTGAGATTTACAAGCTTTTCTGGTTTTTGGTCTCGCGAGCTATTTATAGAACCTTTTGGAATTTCCAGATTTGAGTATCACCAGAGTTGTCGTTATTTGCAAGGCAGAACGCGCAATGATATTTATTATCTGCCAAATCATGACGAAGATAATCAGAGTACAACCAACTCCTGCCGAATCAGGTTAAAGGTCAAAAGGTTACGGTTGACTACAGTAAAAATAAAACGAGGCACAGGAGTATCATGATACTCTGCATAGCGTACCCAAGACGCCCGATGATATTTATTATCTGCCCAAACATGAAGAAAGATAATATGTAAATAGTTTAACTCTATTTAGATATTTTCTCGATAAATCTCAAATATTAGTACCAATCCGGTATCAAAGTAGCACTAACATTATCATTATTAATCGTGTGCCTGCATCACTGATGGAACTATATATATATATGGGGTTTAACGGAAGTGAGTAAATTGCCTTTGCAGAAATATCCAACCGATTGTTCAAATACGACTATATAATTTTTTTTTCGTTGTTGTTGTTTTGGTAGCACTGTGGCGATTGTCAACCAATCGCCACAAAAAGGAGACAATTCTACTCTTCTGCAATTTAAGTTATTTTTCAATGTTTTAAAAGTATACTGTTGCAAGGGTTTTCAATGTTGCTTTAAACATGGAGAGGGTTAAATGGATTTTTATTGCGTGTAGATCTAAATCCCAATCTGTATTTTCTGCGTCTTTACCAACCAACTGTGTGAACGGATATATTGACGCGTTGTATAACTGTATATTCACAAATATTAAGTTAAGCTCGGATATTTGTTTTCCTGTGTCTCAATTAAGACCATACCTTAAGCCATATTGGTCTAACGAGTTAAAGCAATTCCATTATATCATGAGATGTAAAAGAAAGGCACGGATTGATGAAGGTAGGCCGAGAGGTCGTATACGTTCGAATCTTATGTTGCATACAAATCAGTCAAACGTGAATTTCGTAATTGGAATCGATTACGTTCCTTTCAGTATTTAAATAAGACAAACGAAGACATTTTACTTCAATTTACTCAGACACTAAATGTGATTCATATGACAATGAGCATTACCATAGAGTGTCCAACATAGCCTCGAATTTAAAAGGTATGGGTAACCCTTTAATTAATACAAATGATGAGATTTCGTTAAATGAGGTTTTGGAAGCGATTAAAGTGTTGCAAAAAGGTAAAATATGTGGTCCAGTCAACGTTTATAATGAACACATTATTTTCGGTGGTACAATGTTACATCACTACTTAACACTGTTGATTAATTTAATGTATTGGTTCTCCTATATACCTGTAAGTTTAAAATACGGTACAATCATTACATTGCACATGGTAATGGAAAGCGCAAAGATGTACCTAAAAACTATCGTGCCATTACATTATCTTCTTCGATCTTAAAACTTTATGAAAGGATCTTGTTAAAAAGATTGCAAAACTGTATTTCTAAGCCTCTCCATCCATTACAAGGTGGGTTTCAGAAAAAAATGGGCAGTATGATGACGTCACTAATAGTTAAAGAGAGCATTCATTTTTGTCAGGAAAAGAATAGTAAACTATACACATGTTTTCTGGATGCTCGTCAAGCTTTTGACATAGTTTGGCATGGCGGGCTGATATATAAGTTACATCAACTAGGTGTTAACATTACTTTACTTAAAACTGTTATTGCCATGCACATAGAAATTACACGCGGGTCACTACTCAGACTGGTTCCCTGTTTTACAAGGAACACGACAGGGTGGGGTCTGGTCCCCATGTTTGTATCTGTGCTACATCAATGATTTAATAGATATCTTGCCAAAAAGTAATTTAGGGCTTAAGATAAGCAATTATGACTTTTGCTCACCTTCTTTTGCGGACGATATGACTCTTCTTTCTTTGTCGCCAAAGGCATTATGTACACTCCATGATCAGTATTTGTTATTCGTATTCATGCAGATGGAGGTACCAGTATAATTCCGATAAGTGTGCGGTTGTAGTATTTAACGAGTCAAAAAATGCATTTAGAAAAAGCAACAGAACCTGGTACATGGGAAATTATGTTATCATCGAAACCGCAGAAATTGTTCATTTAGGGATATTAATCAATAAATATTGTGATTCAAAGTCCATAGTACAAAATTCCTCCAAAAAGTTACGTCGAACTTTTTTCGGCATCTGTAAAGATGGGTTAAATGCCAATGGATTTAACCCGATCACAAGTAAGAAGATATATAACGCAGTTATTCTTCCAAAGGCACTTTTTGGGACTGAATTGATTCCCTTTTCAAACAACGATATGATATTGTTAGAGCGTTCGCACCGCCTATGTTTGAAACGTATTCAGGGCATGCACATGAGATCCAGGACAAACGTTGTCCTGGGTCTCATGTCATGTCTGCCAATCGAATCTGAAATAGAAAAGAGGAAACTTAACCTATTTGGGCAGTTTTGTACACTGGTTAATGACTCAGAGGCTAAAACCATGTTTTTGATTCGCCTATGTTCTTATATGTCAGGTGTATCGACAATTGGATTCATTGTTGACATTTTTATAATTTTGCACAAATACAATCTAGGGTACATTGTTGATGCGTACATAAAAAGTGGGATCTTTCCTAGTAAGTCATCGTGGAAAAAGCTGTATTTAAACAAAGTTAACAATTATTATGTATATGAGTGGGAAAGAAATACTGCTGAAGTAGACTTCGCACTGTACAGACAAATACAACCTTGTTTTTACTCGTCTGACATATGGAATTTCGCATTGAAATATCCAAGCATGCTTAAATACTGTTCATCTGTAGCTCAGCTAGTCGCTAATCTTATGTACTATAAGACGGACTGTTTGAAATGCAGAAGTTCAAACTTACAGTCAAATCTTACGTTTCACGTAATGTTGGACTGCCAGGTTGTTAACACAGCTAGATTGAAATTTAAAAGTATAATTACGGGACATTTTGGTCATGATATCCCACGTATATTGTTTAACCTTGAAGGTTATAATTATGTCAGTATTCTGCTCGGCACCCCTTGTTATCCGCTGTACTCTGTTCTTGGAGATCGATACGATGTTTTCGTAAAGCTATGCTTCAGATTTGTCCATCATGCGTGGAAACTTTATACTTGTAATAAAATATGAATTTTGTTTCCCATAGCACTGACACGTTTCATAAATTATTCAACTATATGTTCGCTTTCGCTTTAAGTATGCAGCGGCTAGTGTGAGCTTTAATCTCTATTTAACCGCTGCAATTACTATGTTGGTAGTTGGATTAGCCATGGGAAGTGTTATATGTTAAAAAAAAAAAAAAAAAATGCGTGGAAACTTTATACTTGTAATTAAATATGAATTTTGCTCTTCATAGCACTGACACGTTCCATGGGTTATTCAACTTTATTTTCGCTTTCGCTTTAAGGATGCAGCGGCTAATGTGAGTTTTATCTCTATTTAACCGCTGCAATTACTATTTTGGTAGTTGGATTAGCCATGGGACGTATTATATGTAAATAATATTCATTTTTGACAGTTATTGATTATGTGTGAGGTTTATGTGCGAAAATGTTGTTGTACGTGCGTGTATGTGGGTTTATGAATGTTAATATTATTCTCATTACCATTGAATTGTGAATTTCTTGTATACACATGCATGTGCTTTTGTAAATCTTCAATTTATGGAGGAAATAAAGAAATATATACATAAATGTATGTGTGATACAAAAAAAATTAATGGAAGTCTCTTCCGGCGACAATAATGCATTGATTAATCTTTATTTGTTTGTCCTTTTTACAGATGTGTTCATTTGGGAATAATAAAAAAGTAACTCGATGTATATATGTGTTATCCGCTATTCGTTACTAATACATCTACCTTGATGTATATATGTGTAATCCACTATTCGTTAGTAATACATCTACCTTGATGTATATGTTTGTTATCCACTATTCGTTACTAATACATCTACTTGGATTTATATATGTGTTATCCGCTATTCGTTACTAATACATCTACTTGGATTTATATGTTTGTGCGTCTTTTCTAATTTTCTAATTTCTGGTAATTTCTTGTTTATATATATATATATAAATTTACAAAGCCAAATCTGTTCATTTTAAATTGCCTTTCATACATACATTTTATGTTTATAACATTTATAACAACATGAACTAGAATTAATGCATTACGACTGCATCACAACTTTGCTTAAAAACTAAACTGCTATTCGTTACTAATACATCTACCTTGATGTATATATGTGTAATCCACTATTCGTTACTAATACATCTACTTGGATGTGTATATGTGTTATCCTCTATTCGTTACTAATACATCTACTTGGATGTGTATATGTGTTATCCTATATTCGTTACTAATACATCTGCCTTGATGTATATATGTGTAATCCACTATTCGTTACTAATACATCTACTTGGATGTGTGTATGTGTTATCCGCTATTGGTTACTAATACATCTACTTGGATGTATATATGTGTTATCCATTATTCGTTACTAATACATCTACTTGGATGTATATGTTTGTTATCCACTATTCGTTACTAATACATCTACTTGGATTTATATAGATGTTATCCACTATTCGTTACTAATGCATCTACTTGGATTTATATGTTTGTGTGTCTTTTCTAATTTTCAAATTTCGGGTAATTTCTTGTTTATATATATATATATAAATTTACAAAGCCACATCTGTACATGTTATGTTTATATCATTTATAACAACATGAACTAGAATTAATGCATTACGACTGCATCACCACTTTGCTTAATCAAAGCACTGCAGTGCTGACGGCCTGGAGGGGCTGGAAGGTTGGAGAAGTAGGGGAAATGTGAAAGGAAATAACAATTGCAGCTTATATTTATGTATTTATTGTCAAGAAGTTGAAAGATCATATCAAAAATAGTTAATTTTTATTAAACTGCCAATTTAAAAACAGAAGGACCTTGTTGGCACTATATCGCTCATCTGGGTGCAAGAGCTTACACGTATACACATTAAAGACATGGATAATCAAAGGGACATTTGACAGCAGGTTTAGGTAGAATATTTTGAGATTTCTGCATTATTATATTGAGAAATATGTCAATCACATTCCATCAAATTGAAATAGTTCTCTAAACCATGTACTAGACTGGGAGATAGTGTTTGAAATATGCAAAACTCATTAAGACAATTATTCTGACAAAGATTCAAAATGCAACATCCAGTGTGTTATCAAGATTTTCCTTCATTTGGCCTAGTGACCTATTTTTGTTTACCCGATATGACCCTTATTCGAACATGGACTAGATATCATTAAGATAAACATTCTGACCAAATTTTAAAGACATGACAAATATTCAAACTTGGCCTACGTATCATCAAGACAAACATTTTGATACAGTTTCAACGTGCTCAAGTTAAAAATGCAGCCTCCATCGTTGCGGATGATGCACTGCTTTCCTGGGATGTTTATTTCGCTTGAAATGGTGTTTACACCGCTTTCAACAAAATTTAAGATATATATCACGGAGCTTCCTGTGTAATATACTGGTACTGCTGGTACGTTGTTTCAATGCCACCAGCGTATCAGTCGTACTTCTATCCCCAAAATGTTGAGTACCCAAGAGAGAATTCACTAATACCAGCCTTTGATATTACCCGGTATCGAGGCGGATATACTTACTAATACATGTACATCACCGGTTGATTGGGGTTTAACGCCGTTTTCAACCTACTCATGCGTTTCCTGGTTTTCCCAAACCAGTACACCACACAACATACTTTCCAAGCAACTGGCTGCTTTTCCACATATACTGTTAAACAGCCCATTGGTGACGGACGACGCATGTCACAGTGAATTTTGTCAAACGTCAGGAAGAATGTTGGCCGAGCTGGGATTCGAACTCACAACTCCTGGATTGACAGCCCATGTCGCTACCGACTGAGCTACCAGGGCTCGACTAACCAACGAGGGGATGAAGCGAACGGTTATTGCCATTTCATATGACGTAAACTCTTTCCCACATTCAACACATCTGCAGCAAACGACTTTGAAATCATTTGGGTAAAATCTTAAATCTTAATAAATTAAAGTGTAGTTTTTGAATAGAGTCGAAACACTTTGTGGCAAGAGAAGAAAATGCTCATTCTAAGCAGTTTCTTCAACTGCCACAATGTTTTACAAATTCGTCTGTGGTATATGCGTCAAAATATGCATGCAGGTAAGAATTGTTTAACAAATGGAACATTTTCTCTCATCGATCCATCTTGTTTTGGAATTAGCATTGCCATTGTGTAAGGAGTACATTTACAATTTACATATCAAAGCTTTTAGGGAAACATCTCTTGATTACATAAATGAACGGCGACTGTTGAAGATGGGGTTTGTGTTGCTTGTGCGATGTTTTGTTTAACTAAAGTATCACGTCGTTTTCTACAGTTTTCAAGTTGTAGCACGCGGCGAAAGTACACATTTCCGTGCTCTGGCTGACGAACCAGTATTAGGCCAGATATTGAGCTTTGCACAAGGCCACTCCACCATCACTAATCAGGGGCGTAGCTTGGCAATAATCAATGTGTAGGCCGTCTCGTGAGAACATTGTGGACTCGGTATGAAGTATCGACCCGGATCAGCCTAAGCATGCCGCACAGGCGTACCCGGATATACAACTTTCGCCTCCTGTGGATTTTCTGTTTCAGGAATCACTACTCTATCTATCCCCCCTTAGGCGGAATATGTCGGCCGGATCAGTCTGCGCGGACAGCGCAGGCTGATCTTGTCGATACATTACGCAGATGTGTATCGCTGCAGCTGCATTTTGGGGAATTTTTAGAAAAAATGTGTAGGCACGTGCCTACAGTGCCTAAAGGGAGGTACGCCCCTGCCAATGTTAGTAGGTATCGAACACAGGACGGTCGATCACAACTTTCCTAACACTTACCACTCGGCAATCACGGTGGTTTCCCGCCACAACCGTCACGGTTCGCCAAAACCGGCCAAAAGGTGTGAGGAGAAAATCCACTTCACTAGTTTCAGAACATTGTATAGCTTTGCATTAATGGATGTCAATGATGAAATGCAATACTACATTGGTTCCACTGAAACTCAGCATCAATGCTGCTGTCATCTCTTGGGTGATTGTGTTCTCATGCAATTTTGGTAGAAAGATCATTCCTAGTGTTGATTTACGCATCTTATAAGAACCGTATATTTACTAGGGCATTTGTCATTTTAGGTGGGTTATGGATGCAGAGGAAACTGATCCTCTTTTTATACTATGTTAAGCAATAACTTACAGTTAGTTCTGTTAGTACCTGTTCATATTTTCAAACTTAATATATGTCTGTCATTTATTAATATGAATACTTAACCCTTTCCCTCATATAGACGCTTTCTGACGCCTCTGAAGCAGACGGCTCTATGAAAATATAGTAACAAAAGAAGAAATTGCCCAAAACGAGTAATTTCTCCTTTTGCCACTATGTCTTCCACTTTTAGTCATAGGTTATCCATTCAATTATAGAGATTTTCAATTTATTGACAAAATATGCTCAAAGTCGTCTGCTGCAGAAATGTCATATGAGGGAAACCGGAAGAGTTAATCTGAATTGTTATTGTTAACCTTACGTACTGACAATTTGTATTTTATCTATACACAATTAAAGAAACGCTTTTTGTCCTTAATCATTGAAAACATATAGTTTCATTCTAGAATAATTATGTATATTAAACAAAACAGAATTTCTGAAATAAACAACAGTGAAATGATATAATGCAAGTACAAGTTTGTGTGTGTTGTTCATTTTTTCCTTGAATAGTATAGAAAATACAGGTAAGATTGAGGTGTGAAGAGAGAATTGGTGGTAATTGGTAAGTGCGAAGATTATCGGTTGAGAATAGAATATATATAAAAAAAAAATATTGATTATAAACATACATACAATGTTTCAAACCAAATATAATAAATTTACAGATGAAAATACAATAAAAAATAAAAAAACAAAAACAAAAATAAAAACAGAACAAAAAAGAACAATAAACAATACAAAATCAAATCAAATTATGTAGAGAAATGTTTGATTCGGTCAAGCATTATTATAAAGTTGTTCATTAGTCGCCGGGCAGAAGCCCGCGACTTCTATTTTTAATAGGTTTTCGGAAATCACATGGGAGGAGGAGTTATTATTAGAAAAAACCAAATTTAAATGTCTTGAACATATTACAATTGCGTTTGTTTAAAAACACTAAGTTATGACACATCTAAAATGAAATGAATATTCCGATGTTTTAAGTATTAGTAGTTTCTTTATTTTGACACGCATCTCTTTTTTTTTTTTTTTTTTTACGAAGGCAAAACCGTCCCTATGAGACTTGCATCAAGCAGACTGTTAACTGTCAATATTAAGTAAAAATTACGTCGAATTCTCCTTTAAAATAGCAATCTTAACTTACTGAATGTTATTTTCATGTTCAAAGAGATGTCTTGATTTGTGAGGTTAATCATTTTATAATGTTTATCCATGTATATCTAAAGTATGAACTGTTTCTAAGCTAAAACTGTTGTTCGCGTGACTCACGAATACCAACTGCGCAGATCAATCTCCTTTGCAGAGAGCTGCTCTTTACACTCACTTACAAATAGTAAATTAAAGGTGATTTAAAATGTTTATTTAGTTCGAAACAAATGAAGAAAAGAACAAACCGAGATAAAACTGGTTTCAATAGAAAAATGACTTTGAACGAACACTCTCTGCCTATAAAGAGAGTTTCAAGAACGACACCTCTGCGAAGAAGAATGTAGGTCACGAATCGGGTCTTTCGTACAAAATTATTTCGTCCTTGACAATTTTAAATGTGTAATTAAATTCCCTAAAGGCATATTGCTTCCGATCTGCATATTGTTATGCATCATTGACACCAGGGCGCTCATCATAATACGAAAAAAAAACCATAAATGGGTTTTTTCGCTTATATGTAACAGGTGTGAGATTGTTTTTTTTTTTTCAATAACCCATGAATCATAGGCCTCAGAAACCGTTTCTAATAGGGAAAGGGTTTAGCAGAAATGTGACCCCTTACATAATGTGTTCCAGTCATATTGACTGGTTGAAAAAGGCAGTCGCCAGGTGGCATCAGAAAAGGGCTGATCTATTTGCTTCTTTACCATAATGCAGGTGATCGATTAAGGATCATCTTAGCCCTCATGTTTTAACCTCGTTCATTATAAATGTATTCCTTGATTTTCTGAAAGTCTATACTTTATTATTTTCTGTTCAAATAATAGACAACAGCAATACGAATTCCAAATATGTTTTGATAATGCAAGAAACATGATATTAACATTATTATTGTCTAGTCAATTACTTATAAATCCTTTTTTATGGCCAAAGTATGCTCTTTAATTTTTGTTTATAATTATTTTGCGGTTTTTTTTCGTAAATAGGTAGCACCTATAGATATATTATAATTTTAAAACATGAGTAGTTTGTTATTTTCATTATAAAAAAGGAAGGAAAGAATTACAATAAAATAACATGTTGTAGGGCTCAGTTTATGTTCAAAATTAAGTTTAAATTATACAACAATTTCAATGAGATTTAACTGTTAAGCTGATATTATATTTCGAAGGTGGTCTTATTTATAAATATTGGACTACATTTCATCATTTGTTAAAGTATGATATAATTAGGATGCCAAGCTAATATCATTTTGAGAAAAAGAGAAAACTCATGTCTTCAGCGATTTAACCCTTATCTCATTGTTTTAAAAGTAGATTGCTGCAAAGGTGTCCAATGTTGACTTTAATAGGGGAAACATAAAATGACGTGCTATTGCATGCAAATCTTAAATTGTCTGTTTTGTGGTTTTATTGATACATGATAACATTCAAATATTCTGACAAACATCTTGAAAAGTGTATGTGGAATTCACAAATCTTATAATTATTCCTTAATGAAAGCACTGTATACATACAAAGACTAATGATTGTCAAGATTACTCATTTCCATTACTGTGTATGATCAATAATTAGTTGGCTGTGTGTATGGTCAACCTACTTTGGAATGGAGATTGATCATACATAATGAAAGGCTTCAATTATCATTCACTTCGTTGACAAAACAATGCAAGTTATGATACATTTTCACTTGACCCCACCCCTGATGTTCCAATATGCCCCTCAGTTGATAAGTAAAAGCAAATTATTTTGCGCTTTTGTGGACTACAAAAGATGTTTCGATACTGTTCCTCATAGCTATCTATTGCAAAAACTACTGAAACTTGGTATTAGCACCAAGTTTGTAAATATCATAAAATCAATATATAATAAATTGTCTACATGTGTAAGATCTACAGATTTCAATTTGTCCGAGTTCTTTGATGTTTCGATAGGTTTGAAACAAGGGGAACCTCTTTCACCTATTTTATACATTTTATTTGTTAATGACATAAGCGAGAATATGAATTTTAATAATCTCACTGAATCTGATTTAAATCTTCTATCTATATATATGTTGATGTTTGCGGACGATATTGCTCTTTTTACAACTGATAAGTCTAGTTTACAGTCCCTTTTAGATAGTTTGTACGTATATTCTACAGCATGGGGCCTAACCATAAATGTGAAAAAGACTAAAATTTGTATTTTTGAAAAAGGGAGACAATCCTTAAATTATGATTGGTTTATCAATAATGAAAAAGTTGAAGTAGTGGATAGTTTCACCTATCTTGGGATCAAATTTACAAAGAATGGAAATTTAAATAGCGCTGCAAAAGCCCTTTCTGAACAAGCCTTAAAAGCAATGAATGGTCTTTTTATACTATTTAAGCGTATAAAGTTCGACATCAAAACTAAATTACTTCTTTTTGACAGTATGGTAACACCTATTCTTCTTTATGCTTCCGAAGTCTTAGGTATTTATCAATTTTCTGAAATAGATAGATTACATATTAAGTTTTGCAAATATATCCTTGGCGTTAAACAACAAACAACAAATGCAGCAGTACTAGGCGAACTAGGGAGATTTCCGTTATCGATTATAGGCATCGAACGTACACTTAAGTTCTGGTCAAAAATGAAAAATAATCAGAATTCAATACTACATGATGTTTTCCTTAAGCAATGCTCTATTTCAAATAGCAATAATACTTTGTGGTCGACCAAAGTGAAACGGTATTTAGACAGATTAGGTATGAGCAACTTATGGTTAGAACAGAACATATCTGCAGGAACAATAAAACTAGTTAAACAGAGAATTCGAGACAACTATATCCAAAATTGGCATGCAGTTATTGATTCATCTCCAAAACTTGATTATTACCGCAAATTTAAGATTACTTTTGAACTTGAATCATATCTACTAAATATTCAAAATGACAAACTAAGAAAACAATTAACACTCTTTCGAATTTCTGGACACAAATTAGCCATCGAAACGGGTAGATATTTAGGAATCGAACGGAGCAATAGAACGTGCATTTTTTGTTCGCAAAAGGTTTTAGAATCCGAATATCATTTTCTTCTTGTATGTTTGAATTATAGAAACATACGTACACAATATATATCAACTTCATGGCCTTCTATTTCTCGATTTATTAACTTATTATCTTCAAAAAGTAAAAAAGTTCAAATGAATATTGCAAATTATATTTCAAAAGCGTCTGAGTATAGAGAATATTGTATTAATCAAAATATGGTGTTTAGTAATAACTAAGAATTATTTGCCAATTGTATTCATTGAAAATGATTCTTGGTTATCTAAACATAATAGTACTTATCTGAAATATTATAACTAATTTTTCTTCTTTTGTATTCATGTATATAAATTATGTAATTGTAATGTATTTTACGTCATTGAGCCATATTCTTCACGTGTATATACTTGTAAATGGCCAATGGTACTTATGTGCCGACTTGCCTGAATAAAATTGAATTGAATTGAATTGATAACTGTTTATTCAACTACTATAATGTTAGTGTTATGCATAACTGCAGTATGCATTTCCGGCGACATTGATGCGTTGCATCAACTTTCTCTTGTTTCTTTCTTTATAACATTTATGAATATACATACATACATTTATTATTTCAGTTTTCCTTGCAGAATTTAATAAGCTTAACAATTTATATACACTTGGGTTTTTCCAATATTTCTTGTTGATATATTTTTTCCTGTTATGAAGGTGCATATCACATATTAAAATAAAGTGAAATTCGTCATCAATTACATTGGCATTACAATACACACACATTCTGTTTGATTGCTCAATTCTGTTTCTTCCATATCTGCCAGTTTCAATCCTTAGTCTGTGTGCTGAAACACGCATCTGGGTCAGCAAATGTCTATACTGGCTATTGCTTATCATATCTAAGTATGCTTCATATTTAAAGTCAGTTTTTACATGCTTATAAATAAGAAGGCTACCATTACTTAACATATCACCTCTCCAATTGTGTACAAAACAGTCATTTAATCTTCGTTTCAAACCATTTAGAACGCATGCTTTGTCTGCATAATGTGGATTTTGCCATATATAACCATAGCCATTTTTGCATAAAATATTTCTAACTCTATTGGCCCAGTTTTGTTTTCCATTAATACAGTCTATCAAAGAGCACTTGTATGATTCTTGAATTATACAATTATTAGAATTGACAACTTTAAACCAATATTTAATAACACGTATTAACTGGTTGATGTATAGAGGATATCGTCCAGTTTCTCCATATATACTAGCATTGCTTGTTCGAGGTTTCACACGTAGTAGTCTTTTACAGTATTTCAAGTGTAAACGCTCAAACTCTAAGTTGTTGGTACTGCACCAAATTTCACAAGAGTAGTTCAATATTGATCCGACAAAGGAATCAAATAATTTAAGATACGTGTTTATTGTTAAGTCATATTTCTGTGTGTGAGATAATAAAGCGTTCATGGCTTTAACACCTTTCCCGATAACTGTATTACGATGCGAAGTGAACGACCCGGTGTAATATATCACAGTGCCTAGGTAATTGAAACTGTTCACTACTTCAATCTCTGCTTTATCGTAATATAACTTTTCCTTATCCGTTATTTTACCTCTTTTTCTGAACACCATTATTTTTGTTTTGTCTACATTTACTTGAAGACCCCACATATCACAATATTGTTTAAGTTTATGTAGACTAGTTTGTAAGTCGGGCACAGTATCGCTAATTATACACATGTCGTCTGCATATGCTAATAGAATGACGGTTATTTGAATCAAAGCGCCAATGGCACTGTAGTGGCGATCGTATGGAAAATCCTGCAAAGTAACAAGCAGTATATCGGTGTAGGGCTTGCGATGACTCTGGTGCGGGTATATTTGAGAATGTATCAACCCTGCATCTTTTGACAGTAGAATAATGTTAGTTTGCCAGAATGTTGTCTTGGTGATTATTTAATTACGTTCTGAAATTGGTCATGATGTGTTCAAAATTAGGCCATTCCAAAGTTATGAAAAATCTAGTTGGTATTCGATAGACTACCGTTTTAGCTCATTAGAATGACTATTTGTAATCTAAATTGTTTGGGTAATCACATGTTTATCACCAGGTCGTTAGGCCATATTAAGATAAAATATATTTTACACTTTAGAAATGACTAAAGAAAGGAGAGAAAACAGTATCCATTAGTTTGGTGTTTGTTTCAATTATGTCCGATATTAAACAGGTCTGTTCAATTTAGTCCCTTCACATTGCATGATTGAGGGTTGTCACAGTGTATTTATATGTCTCTGAGGTTGTTAAACTGCTTCGAATAATGTGAGTGCAAAAACAAACACAAAACATGCTCCAAAAGCACAATTTCACTATTTGCCAAACTGTTTAATTTATGAAAATATAGGCATATATTATAATGCTAGATCTTCAAACTCAATTAGGCTACACTGTCAGCATTGATTGCTAATTGACTCTAGAACGTGCAGACGTGTATACATAACGTGTGTACACACTGCCATCGTGTGTCCTTTAAACCTTTGTAAACCAGTCTTATTATCTAGACGCTTTCATATATTTAAACAAGTACAAAATAAAGCGTTTATAATATTGAGATTTACAAGCTTTTCTGGTTTTTGGTCTCGCGAGCTATTTATAGAACCTTTTGGAATTTCCAGATTTGAGTATCACCAGAGTTGTCGTTATTTGCAAGGCAGAACGCGCAATGATATTTATTATCTGCCAAATCATGACGAAGATAATCAGAGTACAACCAACTCCTGCCGAATCAGGTTAAAGGTCAAAAGGTTACGGTTGACTACAGTAAAAATAAAACGAGGCACAGGAGTATCATGATACTCTGCATAGCGTACCCAAGACGCCCGATGATATTTATTATCTGCCCAAACATGAAGAAAGATAATATGTAAATAGTTTAACTCTATTTAGATATTTTCTCGATAAATCTCAAATATTAGTACCAATCCGGTATCAAAGTAGCACTAACATTATCATTATTAATCGTGTGCCTGCATCACTGATGGAACTATATATATATATGGGGTTTAACGGAAGTGAGTAAATTGCCTTTGCAGAAATATCCAACCGATTGTTCAAATACGACTATATAATTTTTTTTTCGTTGTTGTTGTTTTGGTAGCACTGTGGCGATTGTCAACCAATCGCCACAAAAAGCGTTATCCCGCTATTTATATCGGTAGTTAAGAATATCTCTAGATCTTCAATAAATAGCGAATATAACAATGATGAGCATACTTCACCCTGTTTTAATCCAACTGATATGTCTATGATTTCAGAGTAATTATCACAATGTTTGACCCTACATTTTACATATTCATACATCGATCTTAATATTCTAAGTATTTTACCAGATATTCCCTTTTTATATAACTTGTACCATAGTGCGTTATTGTATACTGAATCGAATGCCTTTTTCATGTCAACAAATGCTACATATAACCTTTTCCCATTGTTTAAATAGTTGAGACAGTGAGAACAAACCAACGGAATATTTAGTCGCCGGTATCCACTTTACATATTTCACATGAGAGGACAAACTAAATAAAACTTTATTAGGACAAACTAATTGTAAACTGTATAAGGATAAACAAAATGTAAATGACTTGCTATTTTAATTATGCATCCGCGAGAAGTGCGAAATTCAACAACAAACCGAAGGGCATTGCTCAATTTATTGCCTACCTTGGATATGTCAAGCCCGATTGTCCGAGATGCAATGCAAGCAACCTGGCAGCTAATTTCACACTACATGTTGTAGTAGTTTGTGGTGTGTGCAAAGAGCAATAATGAAATTCAATAGATTTGTCTTGAAACACTTTGGTGTTAATATTTTTAGGACTCTAACTGCATTGAATAGAGTTGAATATGTTTGTTTGTTTGGCATGCCTGTCAATCAATTATTCATTTTGCTAGGTGAAAGATATGATGCTTTTGTTAAAATTTCATATAGATTTCTTTATCATGTCTGGTCAATCTATAATTCATAAAATATATTATAAGCGTATATGAGGGCCATCGTCGTTCTATCTTGAGCGTCATGACTTTATCATATTCCATGGATCGGGTGGAATTCTCGCCTGGTTTCTGTGCGTTGGAAGATGTCAGTGGTCTGGTGACGCATGGGCATAGATTGACTTATATGATTTTATAAGTTTCCATATATATAAAGCAGAAGCGTGGCGTATTCAACTCTACCGTTTTCGTATCAGCATGTTAGAGCCTATGATAGAGGATCGCCTTATTTCGACCTCTGTTGTGAGTCGCAACCATTTAGTTCCTAGAGTTGGATTCATCGGGCATACAACACCATCCAAACAAAATATATGAGCCGTTCCACGAGATAACAAACACTATGGACTCTTCATAAAGTATCGACCCAGATAATCCGGGCCAACATATTCCGTCTCATGAGAACAGAGGTATAGAGAAATGATTGCTGAAACAGAAAACCAACAGGAGGCGAAAAGTGTCCGTCCTGGTAAGCCTGCGCGACATGCTTAGGTTGATCCGGATCGAAACTTTACGCAGACTCCACAATGATGGTTTTCTCGTGAACGGCTCATATGGAATATGATATTTATTTGAATGTTCTGTACCATCGATTATAATCAAAATTGAATATGAAACATTATATTGACATTTGACTACACAGAAATAATCTCATTGAGGCGATGTGTAATAGCAGTCATCAACGTATTACGAGCGTTTGGGTCTGGGTCCACGGTTCCACCAACAGATCTTAACGCTAAGTAATACTTAAATACTAAAGAGCATATTTCATCATATTTGTTTTCCCTTATATTTTGTAAAGCATGGATGGTGGAATATATTTAAGTAAATGACTAAGTTGACACAAATCTTAACCTTGCTGACCAACACTACTTGTTAAGAAATTAACTATTTTGGCATTTTTATGAGGTAAACAAAAATGATGAATTTATTTATTTATTTATTGTGGTTTTACGCCGCTTTCAACATTATTTCAGTTATATCACGGCAACAGTTCACTTATTCATGATCCCTAGGTAAACAAACCACTACTAGGCTAGAAAATGTGCCTTGCCCAAGGACACTCCACCATGACCGTAGTGCCGCGACTGGGGATCAAACCCGGGACACACGGTTTCGAAACCCCCGACGCTTACCACTCGACCACACGACTCGACCCTTGTACTAGATACTGGCGAAGACAATGGTATTTAACAAGCATCCCCGGGATATTGCCGATGTATTTGCTAGGCCGAATATGAGGTTGACAATCTGAGGTTTGAAAGCATTACGTCTCTCACTTTAACGTCGTTTGTTACGTAGCTTCGTTTGTTTACGTCGTTTGTTTACGTCTCTTACTTAACGTCGTTTCTATGGCGAACAAACGCTAACTTTACAATTGTAAGAACGCGCTTTATTCAGAATCTGCAAAATGGGTAAGATTTATTTTTTCTTCAATATATTTGAATATATTTACAAAAAATATTTAATTATGTACGAGACCATTTGAAATCTGATTTATTAATTCCAGAACAATAAAGTGCATTCATTTGTTTTCTTATATTTAGGATGTGTTCTTATCATGTTCAAGAAAATGTTTAACCATTGACATGTAAAAACAGGAAAAGTTTGAAAATATGAGGTTTACCCTGTTAAACAGAGTGATGCCACAAACAAGTTGCGAGCTGTCTCACATGAATCTTTATTGTTTGGGAAAAAACAACAGCTCAATATTGCCACCGTTGCTGAAAACAATTATGTGAATGTCTTTTATTAATGGATCTACGTAAATTTGAAAACATTTCTTTAATTATCCAAAATGGAATGCTGTTCAGTTAAATCGACATTGTGGTGTGTGTAATGGTAGATCGGTCGCCTCGGGTACGTTTGGTCGCGGGTTCGACCCCCCGACGGAGTAAAACGATTTTAAAATGTAAAAATGGCTTTACCGCGGCATCCTTAGCGCCCACAATTGTGAGATTATCATTACGACTGACTGGATTGAGTCGGATAAATTGACAAGTACTACTGGTTAACCTACCCCGGACACGCCGTGACATAATTACACAATTTGTGATATCACCACACTAACAAATCAGTCTGTAACTTTGTGTGTTCGTTACATAACGCCAACGGTTCCACTAAATGAAACTAAATTACAGCTACTGTTGATGTCAACTTTCCTCTTTATTTTTTAAATACCGCCAATCGTAAAAGTATTGAACGAGGCTCCACTCTAGTTTCCACTGATCACTGGTACCATGTCATAGGACGAGTTTTATCATACAATTAATCTCTTGTACATCTCTTATCAGGCATATTCAACGGAAGGAAAGTAAAATGTTCCCCCGACCAAAGCAAGTCCAATACAACAAGCAAGGATGATGTCTACGAATTGAACGATGGATTTGTGTTACCGTCGACTTCGCTTAAATTCGAGGTTCGTATCTTTACCGATATACAGGAGGGTGGACTCCGATCATGGATTAACTTAACACTTTCCAACATTCAGATGGCGCGTTTTGCCGCAACTTTTCCGAACAAGAGCTCTAGTTAAGGAACGTTTTCCTTGTTCTAAAATACTTATTTTATCCTTTAACCCTATGTTGTGGGTACTCAGAAGAATCGTCTCTATGAGTACCCACAACAAAGGATTTTGTTGGATAATAAGAAAGATGTTATGGGGAAAAGAACTGTAAACCTCTCCTTATCTGGACCTCTGCGGCGGACAACTTTTTAAAACCGTGAAACAAAAAAAATATATATTGCTCATAATGAACAAATTCTCCTGTTGTTACACTGCTTTTTCTTTTTGTTAAAAACTCTATTAAGTAAATATCTGTTAAGATTTATTTCCAACGAGTTTACCTATTTGTTTACAAAGTCGTATACGTGGAATTTCCCATCAGTTGGAAAGGGTATACATTGTGATTGTGTATATTCTAAAGTATAACTTTTTAAAATATACTCTTACCATCTTACTAAAATATATAATGTATCGAAACACATTGAAGAAATAATCAAAAAGCGAAACCAAGTGGCGGTAACATCTTCGTCATAGTAGCCAGCCGTCTGCTGAAAAGTTATATAAGTAATGTCATCGATAGTCATGGTTAAACTGTAGTTGCCTACCCCTTACATTGCATAAGGCATACATCAATAGTAGCGGCGCTCTACCCCTTACATTACATAAGGCATACATCAATAGAAGCGGCGCTCTACCCCTTACATTACATAAGGCATACATCAATAGTAGCGGCGCTCTAACCCTTACATTACATAAGGCATACATCAATAGTAGCGGGGCTCTACACCTTACATTACATAAGGCATACATCAATAGTAGAGGCTCTCTACCCCTTACATTACAAAATGCATACTTCAATAGTAGCGGCGCTCTACCCCTTACATTACATAAGGCATACATCAATAGTAGCGGCGCTCTACCCCTTACATTACATAAGACATACATCAATAGTAGCGGGGCTCTACACCTTACATTACATAAGGCATACATCAATAGTAGAGGCTCTCTACCCGTTACATTACAAAATGCATACTTCAATAGTAGCGGCGCTCTACCCCTTACATTACATAAGGCATACATCAATAGTAGCGGCGCTCTACCCCTTACATTACATAAGGCATACATCAATAGTAGAGGCTCTCTACCCCTTACATTACAAAATGCATACTTCAATAGTAGCGGCGCTCTACCCCTTACATTACATAAGGCATACATCAATAGTAGCGGCGCTCTACCCCTTACATTACATAAGGCATACACCAATAGTAGCGGCGCTCTACCCCTTACATTACATAAGGCATACATCAATAGAAGCGGCGCTCTACCCCTTACATTACATAAGGCATACATCAATAGTAGCGGCGCTCTACCCCTTACATTACATAAGACATACATCAATAGTAGCGGGGCTCTACACCTTACATTACATAAGGCATACATCAATAGTAGAGGCTCTCTACCCCTTACATTACAAAATGCATACTTCAATAGTAGCGGCGCTCTACCCCTTACATTACATAAGGCATACATCAATAGTAGCGGCGCTCTACCCCTTACATTACATAAGGCATACACCAATAGTAGCGGCGCTCTACCCCTTACATTACATAAGGCATACATCAATAGTAGCGGGGCTCTACCCCTTATATTACATAAGGCATACATCAATAGTAGACTCTCTACCCCTTACATTACAAAATGCATACATCAATAGTAGCGGCGCTCTACCCCTTACATTACAAAATGCATACATCAATAGTAGCGGCGCTCTACCCCTTACATTACATAAGGCATACATCAATAGTAGAGGCTCTCTACCCCTTACATTACAAAATGCATACATCAATAGTAGCGGCGCTCTACCCCTTACATTACAAAATGCATACATCAATAGTAGCGGCGCTCTACCCCTTACATTACATAAGGCATACATCAATAGTAGCGGGGCTCTACCCCTTACATTACATAAGGCATACATCAATAGTAGAGGCTCTCTACCCCTTACATTACAAAATGCATACATCAATAGTAGCGGCGCTCTACCCCTTACATTACAAAATGCATACATCAATAGCAGCGGCGCTCTACCCCTTACATTACATAAGGCATACATCAATAGTAGCGGCGCTCTACCCCTTACATTACATAAGGCATACATCAATGGTAGAGGCTCTCTACTCCTTACATTACAAAATGCATACATCAATAGTAGCGGCGCTCTACCCCTTACATTACAAAATGCATACATCAATAGTAGCGGCGCTCCACCCCTTACATTACATAAGGCATACATCAATAGTAGCTGCGCTCTACCCCTTACATTACAAAAGGCATACACCAATAGTAGCGGCGCTCTACCCCTTACATTACATAAGGCATACATCAATAGTAGCGGCGCTCTACCCCTTACATTACATAAGGCATACACCAATAGTAGCGGCGCTCTACCCCTTACATTACATAAGGCATACACCAATAGTAGCGGCGCTCTACCCCTTACATTACATAAGGCATACATCAATAGTAGCGGCGCTCTACCCTTTACATTACATAAGGCATACACCAGTAGTAGCGGCGCTCTAACCCTTACATTACATAAGGCATACATCAATAGTAGCGGCGCTTTACCCCTTACATTACATAAGGCATACACCAATAGTAGCGGCGCTCTACCCCTTACATTACATAAGGCATACATCAATAGTAGCGGCGCTCTACCCCTTACATTACATAAGGCATACATCAATAGTAGCGGCGCTCTACCCCTTACATTACATAAGGCATACATCAATAGTAGCGGCGCTCTACCCCTTACATTACATAAGGCATACATCAATAGTAGCGGCGCTCTACCCCTTACATTACATAAGGCATACATCAATAGTAGCTGCGCTCTATCCCTTACATTACAAAACGCATACACCAATAGTAGCGGCGCTCTACCCCTTACATTACATAAGGCATACATCAATAGTAGCGGGGCTCTACCCCTTACATTACATAAGGCATACACCAATAGTAGCGGGGCTCTACCCCTTACATTACATAAGGCATACACCAATAGTAGCGGCGCTCTACCCCTTACATTACATAAGGCATACATCAATAGTAGCGGCGCTCTACCCATTACATTACATAAGGCATACACCAATAGTAGCGGCGCTCTACCCCTTACATTACATAAGGCATACACCAATAGTAGCGGCGCTCTACCCCTTACATTACATAAGGCATACATCAATAGTAGCGGCGCTCTACCCTTTACATTACATAAGGCATACACCAGTAGTAGCGGCGCTCTAACCCTTACATTACATAAGGCATACATCAATAGTAGCGCCGCTTTACCCCTTACATTACATAAGGCATACACCAATAGTAGCGGCGCTCTACCCCTTACATTACATAAGGCATACATCAATAGTAGCGGCGCTCTACCCCTTACATTACATAAGGCATACATCAATAGTAGCGGCGCTCTACCCCTTACATTACAAAATGCATACATCAATAGTAGCGGCGCTCTACCCCTTACATTACATCAGGCATACAGCAATAGTAGCGGCGCTCTACCCCTTACATTACAAAATGCATACATCAATAATAGCGGCGCTCTACCCCTTACATTACATAAGGCATACATCAATAGTAGCGGGACTCTATTCCTTACATTACATAAGGCACCAATAGTAGCGGGGCTCTACCCCTTACATTACATAAGGCATACACCAATAGTAGCGGCGCTCTACCCCTTACATTACATAAGGCATACATCAATAGTAGCGGGGCTCTACCCCTTACATTACATAAGGCATACATCAATAGTAGCGGCGCTCTACCCCTTACATTACAAAATGCATACATCAATAGTAGCGGCGCTCTATCCCTTACATTACATAAGACATACATCAATAGTAGCGGGGCTCTACTCCTTACATTACATAAGGCATACACCAATAGTAGCGGGGCTCTACCCCTTACATTACATAAGGCATAAACCAATAGTAGCGGCGCTCTACCCCTTATATTACATAAGGCATACATCAATAGTAGCGGGGCTCTATCCCTTACATTACAAAATGCATACATCAATAGTAGCGGCGCTCTACCCCTTACATTACAAAATGCATACACCAATAGTAGCGGCGCTCTACCCCTTACATTACAAAATGCATACATCAATAGTAGCGGCGCTCTACCCCTTACATTACAAAATGCATTCATCAATAGTAGCGGCGCTCTACCCCTTACATTACAAAATGCATACACCAATAATGACGGCGCCCTTTTGCCTTGAGTTACCTACCCCTTACATAACATAAGGCATACACCAATAATGACGGAGCCCTTTTGTCATTGAGTTGCCTACTCCTTACATAACATAAGGCATACACCAACAATGTGATTAGATGCAAAGGTTCACTAAAGTGTTAACTGAAATCATACATTAGAAATCCTTATCAAAAAATGTATTGTATCGTTACAGGTCGGTTTCGAAAACAAGAACGACGATACTGCCGAATGCTTATTCGCTCGTGACAACAAGCGGTTAAAGAGAAACACATATCCACTTACACCAAAATTCATGGTCTATCAGCGTGTCAGTTCATCAAATGAATCTCTTTCCACAAACAATCTCGACGACTACGTGACTCTACGAGATGATACCAATGTGAGGCTAGAAGACATTTACCCACATTTCATTCTGCCTTGTATGAGAATTGACAAAAGCGCGCGGGAGGAAGGACATATAAAAAGTACGTACACATGTAATAATTGAGCTACATGGCAGGAAAACATTAAGGACAAAATGTAGATACAGGTCAGTACTTGCATAAGTGCGGTATGAGTATGGTCTACTCTGTTCCTCGTTCAGTAGTAATATCATAAAATCAACTTATCTTCTAACGCTGACACGATGCAATGATAAGATTGTCTAAATTCCGAATGTCAATCAAGGGGTTGAGAGTTCGAACCCCAATTGGGTAAACATTCTTTTTGACGATTGAAAAAAGTCAACGCGATGAGCGTCATTCATCCAGCAATAGGCCAACCGTCTTTGTGGACAAAACAGTCAGTTGTGAGGAGTACTGTTATGAGAAAGCCAGGAATCACATGGGTAGGTGATGTGCTGAACAACTGTTGAAAACGATGTTAACTCCCAGTCATTCAATCAATTAAGCAAAGTGTCTACGTCTGAGAACGATTAACGAATTCATCTATTTATAAGGTTAACAGACGTTGACATTTACACCACTGTCCATATAAGGGCGTCTCAATATGTGTCTTTACGTGGCACGCACCACCGTCAACACTTAACAAGCGTGGAAAATAGTTAATACCATGTCTTCCAAATTGGCACGCTCAAATTTCGAATAGTTCACGAAATTGCGGGAGCATTGCGCAAATTAAATGCATGTGAAACCTAGACATGCACTGGTACTCATTGACACTAAAGAAATATGCTTATTGCATACATGCGCAAAACGTTCTGACTGTAAATGGAAAAAAAACCAGTTATTGAATAGGGTTGTAAACATTGTGTCAAAAAGGAGAATTTGCTCATTGTAAGCAAATTCTCTTTTTGTCTCAATGTGTTCAAAAGTCGGCTGCTGCAGATGTCTCAGAAAGCGTCGATGTGTGAGAAAGGGTTAAGACTTCATACCGATATACCTTTTTATTTCGTAAATATCTACTTTTAGCTACTTATCAAAGCTACTGAAATGGTGTGGCTGTTATTCATGGAGAATTTTGAATGCAATCTTTAGTGCTGAATATCGCTTCAACTTTACACGTGCTGCAAGGTGATACAGCAAGTGAGACAGGGGTACCAGATCCAATCCGGAAATTACGACATCGACGAGCTGGCTGTTACTAATAAAAGCACGAAACTGTTTAAAAAACATATCCTATTTATTAAAAAAGGTCTGTGATATAAAGTTGCTCACGTTCATCAAAATAAAATATAAGGTTTCATTTTAATATTGTTAAGTTAGTTGTGTTTTCCTATAATCCAAATTTACCTTTGTTCATAGAGTTTTCGTAGGCTTTCAATTTTGAAGAAATTGCAAGAAGAAAAGCTATTGACCACTATAGCATTTACCTTTAGCATGCTGAGTCAATTACACCCTATTAAAATAAAAACGCTTTCTGACGCCTCTGCAGCCTACGGATTTTGAAAACATTGTTTAACACAATGTTTTGATCTCCGTTCAATAATTACGACATCTTGTTATAGAGAATGTTAACATATTGCAGGGATTGTTCTTATCGAAGCCTTGCGTATGGATAACTTAGTCAAGCCTCGTTATGCAGTTATGCCTCAAATTTGACTTCAGACTTTGAAAAGGTAAGCCGAGCCCCGGTAGCTCAGTCGGTAGCGACGGGGCTGTCAATCCAGGGGTTGTGTTTTCGAATCCCAGCTCTGCCAACATTCTTTCCGACTTTCCGACGTTTGACAAAAGTCACTATGACAAACGTCATTCGTCTTTCACCAAAGGGCTAACAGTCTATGTGGAAAAGCAGCCAGTTGCGTGGAAAGTGTGTTGTGAGGAAAGCTAGGAAACACGCGAGTAGGTGAACTGAAAAATGGTTGAAAACGATGTTATGCCCCAATCAATCAATCAATCATCAATCAATCAATCAATCAATCAATCAATCAATCAATCAATCAATCAATCAAATCAATCAAATCAATCAAATCAATCAAATCAATCAATCAATGGAGAAGGTAAACGATTGTAATAACATCTTTTGTTGCCATTTTGCTTTTTGAGTGTACATAATATTCTATTTAGTTGTGAAACAGTTGGTGGACTTGTAACAAAACAGCAAAAAAGGCGATTATGTAAAATTAATGTAACAGTAGACCTTCAGATGCCACCATTCTACAGGATACGTTATCCTCCAGGGTTAAATCAAACGGACTTACTCATGTTTGAATTGTGCCGATCTCTATACATTGAATAAAAAAAAGAAAATAATTCAAAAGAAACAAGCTTTTGAAATGATGCATTGCCGCTTTAATGTTCATCTTCGTATATGTAAGTATGCGTCCTCTGAGAAGTAGAAATTATTCAGCACTCAAAGGAAACGCTCATCTTAATTGCAGAAGCTGGCGATTGCTATCACGATGATAAATTATCTACGTACATAAAACTTTTATAAATGCCTTTATATATACTTAACATTAAAAAAAACGCACCACCTATGATTCAATGATTTTTATTCTTCACTGTATATTTAACGTGACTTCTTTCGTGGGGTGGGGGAGTCGGGAACGGGCCATATGGGCCCCCGCTAAATCCGCAACTACATTTGCCACGCTTTTTCTTTGTTTACCATTAATGTTTCGACCAACGGGCCCTACGGCCCCCAGTTAATCCGCCACTGTATATTTCACGTGACTTCTTTCTTTTTTTCCGTTCCTCTTCGCAAATATTAATAATGTTAACAAGCGTCCATATTTGACCTCTCGGCGCATTCATTTCTAAAGCATTTCTTAAACTTATATTGGAGGACTCACGCCTTAAGTTTTTCACTGATGTTCCAACAACATTAAAATGATATTTATGGGAGGGGGGGGGGGGGGGGGGGGGGGGGGGGGGGGGGGGGGGGGGGTGGGATCCTAACCTTTTAAATGTAGTTTTGTTAAATCCATGATGAACTATTTTTCTCTCGCAGTCTCAACCTAAAATGCGTTGTTTGGTGCTAACAGCAATTGGCAGGCTGCCAACTCCGAAAAGAATGGTATTACTACTATGACCAGGGGCTAAAGCCTCAGGCTAAAAACTAAACTGCTATTCGTTACTAATACATCTACCTTGATGTATACATGTATATGTGTTATCCGCTATTCGTTACTAATACATCTACCTTGATGTATATATGTGTTATCCACTATTCGTTACTAATACATCTACTTGGATGTATATGTTTGTTATCCACTATTCGTAAGTAATACATCTACTTTGATTTATATAGGTGTTATCCACTATTCGTTAGTAATACATGTACTTGGATTTATATGTTTGTGTGTCTTTTCTAATTTTCTAATTTCTGGTTATTTCTTGTTTATATATATATATATATATTTACAAAGCCACATCTGTACATTTTATGTTTATAACATTTATAATAACATGAACTAGAATTAATGAGTTACGACTGCATCACCACTTTGCTTAATCAAAGCACTGCAGTGCTGACGGCCTGGGGACTGGAAGGTTGGAGAAGTAGGGGAAATATGTATCTTGGTCTACAGTGTTGTTTGTTAATGTTGATTAACGTAAAGTATAGCATAGTGTGTTAATCTTGGTCTACAGTGTTTGTAATTGCTGATTAAGGTAAAGTATAGCAGAGTGTGCTAATCTTGGTCTACATTGTTAGTTAATGTTGATTAACGTGAACTATAGCAGAGTGTGTTAATCTTGGTCTACAGTGTTTGTTATTGCTGATTAAGGTAAAGTATAGCAGAGTGAGCTAATCTTGGTCTACATTGTTAGTTAATGTTGATTAACGTAAAGTATAGCAGAGTGAGCTGATCTTGGTCTACATTGTTAGTTAATGTTGATTAACGTAAAGTATAGCAGAGTGAGCTGATCTTGATCTACAATGTTTATTTTGTTGATCAACGTCAAGTATAGCAGAGTTTTAATAGACAACATGCATTCCTTCTTTATTCCATGTAAATTATTGGAAAATCGCGATTTTTTTATTTTTAACTCCATTTTTACCGTATTTCCTATTTTCTAAGGAAATTTTATAAGTTATAATCGTAAAGTCTATTTTGAATTCTTTTTAGTCATACAAATTTCAAACGAATATGTTTATGTCTTGATACTTCCATTTTCATTTAAAAATGCAGAAAACGCCTAAATATGTACATATGAATGTTATGTCAGGATCGCGAATTTTCCGGATTAACGGCGTCCGATTTAACGAGGTTCGACTGTATCTTGTAATGACTAGATCTATTTCGATCGTTTACTAATGTCGTGTATGTAGATAGGTGGGTGGGGTGCGAATGCGAAAATGAACTTGTTCCAGCATTGATATATTAAACGTATTAGGAAAAGCACAATTTAACAGAACATGAAAAAAGAACAATTAAAGCAATGACCAATTTAACAATTTGTCACCTGTGAATTAGAAGTGATAGGACAAAAGTAAAATATATTGCTTATTTAAAAATTCTTTAGACCTCATAAAAGAATAAAAATATTTTGATTATTTTTGTGTAATTTCATACATTGTTTGGTGTTTTATACCTAAATGCATTGTTCAAAGAAATTGATTGGGATTAAACTATTTATAAATCTACAATTATATACGTTACTCAATTTAAAATGCTAATATTTCTTTCACATTGCAATGTTATTTTATGTATTATGCATATCTGTGTGAAGATGTTTTGCAAAAAGCGAAAGGAAAACATTGTGGCAAAAGAGAAATTGCTCATAATTAGCAATTTTTCCTTTTCACGCAATGATATATTCTGTCAACAAGTATTACAAATATTAGATCTGTTGCTAGTCTTCTGTCAGATGTTTAAACTTGTTGAAGAAAACAATATTGGAAAAGGAGAAATTTTATATAATGAGCAAATTCTCCTGTGCACGCAATTATATTTTCTTTCAGATATTTGAAAAGGTGGAAGGAAACATTGTTGGGGGAAAGTGGATATTAACATTGCAATTTCAGATAAATAAAGTTAAAATTTCGCATAAACAAAAGATAAATTATAAATACGTTTATTGAAATGTATCTATTACATGTTACAAAAGTATAAAATCACATGAAAAAATATTAAACCTGAAATGAAAATATTAGAACTTTTGCCTTTTGTCCTGTTACCTGTTATCCGGGCCAAAACTGTAACTTTTTGGCCGTTGCTTTTTATCCTTTTTTCTGTTTGTCCGATGTTTTTATATGTCTCTGGTCCGATTACCCAAAACAAAATATGAATTTATATACGATATGCGGTGGAACGAAGGGTTTACACATATCTGCTTAGTTAATTTATAGCACTTGCGTAATTGGCTTGTAATGTGTGAATGAGGTCTATAAATTGAGGACACACCAGTAACCAATTAAAGACATTGTCCTCGGATATGATATAAAAGAAATGAAAGTTTAATACTAATATAAAATGCTCGCCAAATGGCTTAATGCCGAAAGGCGAGGTTAAATGATCCCACTAACGAACGTACTAGTATAAATTGAAAGAATAGCAAACAAAGAAGTGAATAACTTTATATAAATACAATACAAGAGAAAGTTGATGCAACGCATCAATGGCGCGGATATCCATAGTGAAGCTATGCATAACACTAACATTATAGTAGTTGAATAAACAGTTATCAACTGAGGGGCATATTGGAACATCAGGGGTGGGGTCAAGTGAAAATGTATCATAACTTGCATTGTTTTGTCAACGAAGTGACTGATAATTGAAGCCTTTCATTGTTTATGATCAATCTCCATTCCAAAGTAGGTTGACCATACACACAATTAACCAACTAATTATAGATCATAAACAGTAATGGAAATGATTAATCTTGCCAATCATTAGTCTTAGTATGTATACAGTGCTTTCATTAAGGAATAATTATAAGATTTGTGAATTCCACATACACTTTTCAAGATGTTTGTCAGAATATTTGAATTTATTATTTTTCAATAAAACCACAAAACAGACAATTTAGGATTTGCATGCAATAGCACGTAATTTTACCTTTCATCTTTTAAAGTAAATAGTGGACACATTTGCAGCAATCTACTTTTAAAACAATGAGATAAGGGTTAAATCGCTGAAGACATGAGTTTTCTCTTTTTCTCAAAATGATATTAGCTTGGCATCCTAATTATATCATACTTTAACAAATGTTGAAATGTAGTCCAATATTTATAAATTAGACCACTTTCGAAATATAATATCAACTAAACAGTTAAATCTCAGTGAAATTGTTGTAAAATTTAAACTTAGTTTCGAGCATAAACTTAGCCCTACAACATGTTAATTTATTTTAATTATTTCCTTCCTTTTTTATAATGAAAATAACAAACTACTCATGTTTTAAAATTATATTATGATGAGCGCCCTTGTGTAACATAACAATATGCAGATCGGAAGCAATATGCCTTTAGGGAATTAAATGACACATTTAAAATTGTCAAGGACGAAATAATTTTGTACGAAAGACCCGATTTTTTTCTTATTCGCAGAGGTGTCGTTCTTGAAACTCTCTTTATAGGCAGAGAGTGTTCGTTCAAAGTAATTTTTCCATTAAAACCAGTTTTATCTCGGTTTGTTCTTTTCTTCATTTGTTTCGAACCAAATAAACATTTTAAATCACCTATAATTTACTATTTGTAAGTGAGTGTAAAGAGCGACTCTCTGCAAAGGAGATTGATCTACGCAGTTGGTATTCGCAAGTCACGCAGGTGCGCGTAAGTAAACAAATCAGACTGCGACGTAAAGGTTTGTAGTTATCGCCTTTTGATTACATGTAGTATATAGTGTAAAATAAATTATACCAGTCTAGCTAATAGGGACTGTTTTGTCTTCGTAAACAAGAGAAAGTTGATGCAATGCATCAATGTCGCCGGAAAAGACTGCATTAATTTATTTTTTAACACACATGTATTCTTGACTTTCATTAGTCTAAACATACACATAATGTTTTCATAAGGACTAATTCCAGGATTTTTGAAATTCCGCATAAATCTACAAATTTCAGGATTTCTTTTGGTCACGATTTTTGATGTTTTGTATTTGTCAATAAAACCACAACAAATTAATACATTTTGGGATTTAAATCTACATGCAATAAAAAGCTATTAAACCCTTTCCATGTCTGAAGCAACAATGAAAACCTTTAAAAGCTTAAAACATTGAGAAAACGGTTAAATTGCTGAAGACATGAACTTCCTCCTTTTTAATAATAACTATTTCACAGATGTTAAAATTTATCCTCATATGTTTAAAAAGTAGACCACACTTGAAACAACATACCAGCTAAATTGTTTATGTAAATCGTTGATGCATACAATATATGTTTGGCGCAAGAGAAATGCCAATTGCGAGTCCCATTACTATTTAATAGGTGGCAAGTATGAAATTAATTGGTTGCGAAAGAGCAGATTTTCTTTATTTCTAAATCTATTGTTTATCAGAGTTTGTTCTTCTCATAATTTGTTTCAAGCCAAATAAACATTTAATATCACATATATTTAATCATTCAAGTGTGTAATATTAGCTATCTATCTGTTATAAGGTGTTTGAGCATTCTTTCGAAATGTGTGTCAAATCGAGGCGTTGTGTCAGACATCGAAGAAAGTGAATAAAAAATCAGGCAAAGCTTTAGTGCATGTTTTATTCCACTGCATTCGAGTGAAAAAAAGCATTTCTATATTATCTTTCTTTCTCCTACATTCGACCTATGCACTCGTTTAGTGACGTTTAAGAAATCAATTCGTCGTGCGACATTTTTTGTCTGCATAAACAAGTCACTTTTCTAAGTTTACATTTTACTTCCGGTTACTTCGCTTTGTTTACATTTTGGCAATATGAAACTAGGTCATGAACTGAGGAAAATGCGTTTCGACGTTCACGACCGATAAACAGGCTTATATTTGAGACATATTTTCACAAAGTATTTCTTATTTTTGTTTCTGTTACCAGTTTATGTTGATACTTATCTATTAAAAGGAGAATTCGAAGTGATTGTCATATCGATAGTCTTCTGCAAGCAGATGCGCGTATGTAAAAAAATTAGACTGTGCGACGTAAAGGTTTGTAGTTATCGCCTTTTGATTACATAGTTTATGAAAATAAAGTATCGCAGTCTAGCTAATAGGGACTGTTTTGTCTTCGTAAATAAAACACAAAAACGAAAATGCAGGTCAGAATAAAGAAACTGCACATACTTAAAACATCGGAATATTTATTTCATTTTAAATGTGTCATAACTTAGTGTTTTTAAACAAACGCAATTGTAATATGTTCAAGACATTTAAAAAAAATATATATATATAATAACCCCTCCTCCCATGTGATTTCCGAAAACCTATTAAAAATAGAAGTCGCGGGCTTCTGCCCGGCGACTAATAAAACAAAAAAACATAAATGCGAGTCAAAATAAAAAAATGAAAATACCTAAAACATCGGAATATTTATTTCATTTTAGATGTGTCATTACTTAATGTTTTTAAACAAACACAATTGTAATATGTTCAAGACATCTAAATGTGTTTCTTTCTAATAATAATCCCCCCTCCCATGTGATTTCAGAAAACCTATTAAAAATAGAAGTCGCGGGCTTCTGCTCGGCGACTAATAATTTGCATTGCCCACGAATGTTTAAGGACTTGTTCTACCTCAATTTATTAGGTGAAAATACATTAAGCTCAAAAACGCCCCTCGAAAAATTAAAGTACCTTTTAAATGAGTGCACTAGGAAAACTGCAAAATTCTTAGTAAAAGCTTATGCTCTTAGGAGAAGCAGGTTATATAGTCGTGTGTAAAAGTGAAACAAGTTATTTAACATTTACCATGAAGTATGTGATAGCTTTTTGTATGACAATGCCATATTATCGTATCAACTAATTTATGTATAATTGATTGTGACTATATATGTACATTTGTAGCTAACTTTGTATAATGGTGACATGTAGGTCCATGGGGCCGAGTGTTTTCTTTTTCTTTAATGTTTCATTTACTGATGTATATAACACATGTCACGGTAATAAACAACTTACTTACTTACTCTACGTTATTAGTTCCACGATTTAATGAAACCAAAACCAAGAGTTTACTAAAGGTTATCAGTAGTCTTAGTTGACAGTTAGTTAGTTCAGAGACATATGTGTTTATATGTCTCTGGTTAGTTATATGTGAACAGTATTGCCTTTGAACAGACTGTGTGGATGCATAGGCAGATCTGGACATAGTCAATATTTAGTTTTCCCATGCATGTGTTGATTTCTCTTTAACTATATTACTCACGAGCGACGGCTTCTTTTCCATCAACTCTTTATATATAATTATCAATATTACGGGAATATGAATGACGTCATTCGGTGTCGCAAAATGATATATGGTACAGCTAAAATTGGTGTTCAATAACTATTTATCATAAACGGTTAAAATCATATAAATATACTTAATTTAAGTTTTTACATGTTATAAAAGTATTTAAAATCAGTGGTGGTTATCTTTTATAACCGATAACATAATGTTAATGACTTTCAACAATACCTCGAACTTATAAAAACATCACACTGAACATACACACAGGAAATGACTGCCATAAAGTATAAATATGGTATATGAAGACGAAAATTATAATTAATTCTAAAATTAAAATTAAGTTGATCAGTTGTATTTGTTAATAGATTTAAAAGTTTACAGTCTTCTTTACATATAAGGAAACGAAATTTAACAAAAGTGGATTTGGACTCCCCGCTGATAAGGGTTGTGTAAATTGTCTATCGTTAGTGCATATTTAACTTTTACTTTATAGTACTAACAATCAAGTTATTTCCTTCTCTTGTATTAATGCTTTTTGTCGGTTCTGCATCAAGGACTTTTGAAAACCTTGTTGCAAAGGAGAAATTGCTCACTTGTTCTCCTTTTGCCACAATATTTTCTATTTTATAGATTTTTTATAAAAAAAAATCTTAACAAAAAAACAGCTGCTTCAACAGTATATAATTTTACAAACTAAAAGTTTATATTTTAAAGTTCATAATTTTGTATGTTAAAATAGTAAGAAATGTACTCTTCACCTTGAAGGAGAATTTATCTTTTTGCAACAATTTTTCAAATTTACAATCATTGTTCTTTCATTTATAAAAAATACTTATTATCGTAGACTAAATGTTTTTATAATCGTCTAAGTCGGAAAGGGTTAATTAGGAATACGTATGTGATTCATATTGAAAATTTAAGGTAAACAGTAGTCAAATCATCTAAAAGCTTGACACAATTTTGACTATTTTCAAGTTGGCATAGTATGAAATCGAATACGCCAATAAACCTGTTACAAATAATCGATATATACAGATTATAGAACCGTTACCAAAGGGCCATAACTCAATTATCGATATTATTATTATTATACCCATGCGAGCCTGTGCAGCGGCACATTCTCAGTAGAGCCTTTGCCTGTCTGCATTTATTTCAGCATTACATATTCCTAAACTGTGACGTAACTGGACGTGTACCCTCTTTTGTTTCAGTTTCACCAATGTATTACTAATTATGACACATTTAAGGTAAGCAAAAACAATAAGTGGTTGGGTTTTTTTGCCGTTTGCGACAGTATTCCAGTTGTAGCACGTGTACCTATGATCACCAATTGACAAACCAGTATTAGACTTTGATGTGTGCTTTTGCCCAAGTGCACTCCAGCGTGACCTCCGCTAGAAGGGATCGAACCCGGGACGCTGAGACTCATACCCATCCCCTACTAACCACTAGATCCCGGCAGATTCATCAAAAAGAAATTGAGCCCGCAGAAGATACAGAACTTTAGTGGGCAACATAAAACCAAAATAGTTAAAAATGTTTGTATGTGAAATGTGCAGACCACATAGATGTACGCCATACATCTTCCGTGTAAACTCAACCGTCGCAACATGAATTCAATGCCATTTTCTGCTTAACTCTTTCAGCGCCGAATTATTTAAAGTAGACTCTTCCATGTTCAAAATCGGGCGTCTCCATTACTCATATAATTTAATTTTGGACTATTTTGATAACTAAAAGGCAAACAATGCTGATTTCAGGTGAGACAGCTCGTTACGAGCTGACTCGCCTGAATCAGTATTGTTTGCAAAAACCTGAATATTGCTTTTGGCGCTGAAAGAGTTAAACCGACCTCTCAGTCGGTATCGGCTGTCAATCCGGGGGTTGTGAATTCGAACCCCTGCTCGGCCAACATTCTTTCCGGCATTTGACAAAAGTCAATGTGACAACCGCCATTCGACTTCCCCCAATGGGCTCACAGTCTATGTGAAAAAGTAGCCAGTTGCTAAGAAAGTATGTTGTGTAGAGTACCGATGTGATAAAAGCCATGAAACACATGAGCTAGTGAACTGGCCGCCTTGATATGACTGAACAATTGTTGAGAACGGCTCTAAACCCAAATCAATAAAACCTTTAAACTTATCGTGTAAACGGTATGAGCTCATTTATGTGACAGCTCAATTTAGAGGACAAAAATATCTTAGATATAATTAGGAACAAACAATGAACTTATTTCCCACCTCAATGGTAAATCTAGCGTTGGGTAATTAACCTTAAAACATTTTTCATTTATCAACAAGAGAAAGTTGATGCAAGGCATCAATGTCGCCGGAAAAGACTGCATTGATTTATTTATGTATTCTTGACTTTACTTAGTCTATTCAAACATTAGGAACGTTGAAATGAAAACATTTGCTTATAAAGTTTATATTCATATCTATACATTAGGGTATCTATAACAAATTAACGAAATGTGTACACATTTATCTGGCTTTAATTTAATTTTGCTGTTGTTACTTATTTAAATAATAGTATTCATTCATATAATTTCAATGTTTGTCAATCTTATTCGAATCACAAGGTAAATATCCTGGTATTGCTTTAAAGGGAGGTAATTTGAAGAAAACAAAAGTCTTCAAAAGGAGAAATATATCAGCAATACCGTCTACAGTTTAAATTGTTCTATTGTTTGTGGATTTAAAAATGTTCTTTTTTTCTTATTTCTACATGTACAACGAAATATTGCGGCTTCTCTTTGACGCTTTGCGTCAAACATTCGTCTTGTACTTGTCTAAAATAAAATAATATCACTCGCTTTTTCTTATCGAAATGCGCATGCGCGAAAATCGATGTTAAAGGTCACGAAACTACACAACAGAATAGGGTCTATATTTAGCTTAGAAACAGTTCCTACTTTAGATATTCATGGATTAACATTATTAAATGAATTCTACACAAATCAAGACATCTCTTTGAACATGAAAACAACATTTAGTAAGTTAAAATTGCTATTAAAAGGAGAATCCGAAATTGACCTCAATGATGACACATAAGAGTCTGCATTAGGGGGTGTTGGTTCACGTCTTGAAGGGACCACTTTTGTCTTCGTAAATAAGACAAAAAACTTAAATGCGAGTGAAATAAAAAAAACTGCCAACATTAAAAAATCGGAATATTTATTTCATTTTAGATGTGTCATTTATTAGTGTTCGTAAACAACCACAATTGTAATATGTTCAAATCATCTAGATTTGTTTCTTTCTAATAATAAGCCGCCCTCCCATGTGATTTCCGAAAAGCTATTAAAAATAGAAGTCGCGGGCTTCTGCCCGGCGACTAATTATTTTTATATCGCAAAACCAAAATAGTTTGTCATAGCTTTTAAATCTCTATCGTAACGACCATTATCAGCCTGCGCAAAACGTGCAGGCTAATCCGGCCCGACACATTCCGTCTCAGGGAAATAGAGGTATAGAGTAATGTCTCCTGAAACAGAAAATCCACAGGAGGCGAAAAGTGTCTAAGCGGGTTAGCCTGCGCGGCATGCTTAGGCTGATCCGGGTAGATACTTTACGAAGAGTCCACAATGTTGGTTTTCGCGTGGGACGGCTAATATTATGGTTACAGTCGCTGGAGCGGAGAAATCAAACACCAAGTCGTCGTTGCGTATGTTTACATGTGATATAGAGCGGAGAAATCAAACACCAAGTCGTTGCGTATGTTTACATGTGATATAGAGCGGAGAAATCAAACACCAAGTCGTTGCGTATGTTTACATGTGATATAGAGCGGAGAAATCAAACACCAAGTCGTTGCGTATGTTTACATGTGATATAGAGCGGAGAAATCAAACACCAAGTCGTCGTTGCGTATGTTTACATGTGATATAGAGCGGAGAAATCAAACACCAAGTCGTTGCGTATGTTTACATGTGATATAGAGCGGAGAAATCAAACACCAAGTCGTTGCGTATGTTTACATGTGATATAGAGCGGAGAAATCAAACACCAAGTCGTTGCGTATGTTTACATGTGATATAGAGCGGAGAAATCAAACACCAAGTCGTCGTTGCGTATGTTTACATGTGATATAGAGCGGAGAAATCAAACACCAAGTCGTTGCGTATGTTTACATGTGATATAGAGCGGAGAAATCAAACACCAAGTCGTTGCGTATGTTTACATGTGATATAGAGCGGAGAAATCAAACACCAAGTCGTCGTTGCGTATGTTTACATGTGATATAGAGCGGAGAAATCAAACACCAAGTCGTCGTTGCGTATGTTTACATGTGATATAGAGCGGAGAAATCAAACACCAAGTCGTTGCGTATGTTTACATGTGATATAGAGCGGAGAAATCAAACACCAAGTCGTTGCGTATGTTTACATGTGATATAGAACGGAGAAATCAAACACCAAGTCGTCGTTGCGTATGTTTACATGTGATATAGAGCGGAGAAATCAAACACCAAGTCGTCGTTGCGTATGTTTACATGTGATATAGAGCGGAGAAATCAAACACCAAGTCGTTGCGTATGTTTACATGTGATATAGAGCGGAGAAATCAAACACCAAGTCGTTGCGTATGTTTACATGTGATATAGAGCGGAGAAATCAAACACCAAGTCGTTGCGTTTGTTTACATGTGATATAGAACGGAGAAATCAAACACCAAGTCGTCGTTGCGTATGTTTACATGTGATATAGAGCGGAGAAATCAAACACCAAGTCGTTGCGTATGTTTACATGTGATATAGAGCGGAGAAATCAAACACCAAGTCGTCGTTGCGTATGTTTACATGTGATATAGAGCGGAGAAATCAAACACCAAGTCGTTGCGTATGTTTACATGTGATATAGAGCGGAGAAATCAAACACCAAGTCGTTGCGTATGTTTACATGTGATATAGAGCGGAGAAATCAAACACCAAGTCGTTGCGTATGTTTACATGTGATATAGAGCGGAGAAATCAAACACCAAGTCGTTGCGTATGTTTACATGTGATATAGAGCGGAGAAATCAAACACCAAGTCGTCGTTGCGTATGTTTACATGTGATATAGAGCGGAGAAATCAAACACCAAGTCGTTGCGTATGTTTACATGTGATATAGAGCGGAGAAATCAAACACCAAGTCGTTGCGTATGTTTACATGTGATATAGAGCGGAGAAATCAAACACCAAGTCGTCGTTGCGTATGTTTACATGTGATATAGAGCGGAGAAATCAAACACCAAGTCGTCGTTGCGTATGTTTACATGTGATATAGAGCGGAGAAATCAAACACCAAGTCGTTGCGTATGTTTACATGTGATATAGAGCGGAGAAATCAAACACCAAGTCGTTGCGTATGTTTACATGTGATATAGAACGGAGAAATCAAACACCAAGTCGTCGTTGCGTATGTTTACATGTGATATAGAGCGGAGAAATCAAACACCAAGTCGTCGTTGCGTATGTTTACATGTGATATAGAGCGGAGAAATCAAACACCAAGTCGTTGCGTATGTTTACATGTGATATAGAGCGGAGAAATCAAACACCAAGTCGTTGCGTATGTTTACATGTGATATAGAGCGGAGAAATCAAACACCAAGTCGTTGCGTATGTTTACATGTGATATAGAACGGAGAAATCAAACACCAAGTCGTCGTTGCGTATGTTTACATGTGATATAGAGCGGAGAAATCAAACACCAAGTCGTTGCGTATGTTTACATGTGATATAGAGCGGAGAAATCAAACACCAAGTCGTTGCGTATGTTTACATGTGATATAGAGCGGAGAAATCAAACACCAAGTCGTCGTTGCGTATGTTTACATGTGATATAGAGCGGAGAAATCAAACACCAAGTCGTTGCGTATGTTTACATGTGATATAGAATAACTGACCGTCGTCTGTCAATACGGTTTATTTCAAGGGTGATTGAAGTTCGGATGTCATCTATTTTTACAGCACGTTTTAACATACAATAGTCATGGCTAGTATAGTGGAAGCATCTCTATGTTTTGTGGTGTGTGTTGTTTCTGTACAGTTGGCTCCTGTTACTAGTCTTCTTCTTCTTTTCCGTAAATCCCACCAGTAAGTGGTGCACCGGGTTTCCCCGTAAGCGTTATTGTTTTTAGCTTGTTGACGAGTATGTAAAAAAGAAATGATATAGCTGCAGTATAAAACAATGTATTGTGTCCCACACATGTAAAACACGACTGTACACTACACGACATGTAAAACAACTTCAACCAGTAAGTATTGCACCGGGTATTACTAGTATGTTATTTTATTTCTCTATATCGTATTAACTCTTTCAGCGCCGAATCGTTTAAAATAGACTCTTCCATGTTTTGTTTTTTTTTTTTTTTTTTTTTTTAGTTTAACGCCGCTTTCAACAGCTTTGGTCATATCACGGCGGTCAGTGCACCTACCCATGTTTTCCTGGCTTTCTCACACCAGTACTTACACAACATTCTTTCGAAGCCACTGACTACTTTCTCACATAGATCAGAGGTGAGAGGCAATGGAAAACATCGCCCGAAAGAATGTCGCCGCAATCAGGTATCGAACCCGTGACCTCCAGATCACGAGTCAGATACGCTACCAATTGAGCTACCCGGCCGGGTCTCAGGTGAGATAGCTAGTTACGAGCTGACTCGCCTGGATCAGTATTGTTCGCAAAAACCTAAATAATGCCTTTGGCGCTGAAAGAGTTAAACTAGTATGTTATTTTATTTCTCTATATCGTATTAACCCTTTCCCTCATACGGTAATTCTGCAGCGGACGACTTTGAACGTATTTTGTCAAAAAAATAGAAAATCTCCATAATTGAATGGATAACCTATGACAAAAAGTGGAAAACATTGTGGCAAAAGGAGAAATTGCTCGTTTTGTGCAATTTCTTCTTTTTGTCACTATGTTTTCAAAAAGCCGTCTGCTGCAGAGGCGCCAGAAAGCGTCTATATGAGGGGAGGGTTAATTAATAGAACACATGTTTCAGATTGAAGTCAATATGGTTGATCCTTTGTTATTTCTTTTTTAAAACAAAAGACACTACATATCAATAGACAGTATCCTTTTGAAGTAAATTACATATTTCTTGGCAAGCAACAAATTAATATGTACGATACAAAAAAAATAAAACTAATTACAATTAATATGTACAATACAAAAAAAATAAAACTAATTACAATTAATATGTACAATACAAAAAAAATAAAACTAATTACAATTAATATGAAATAGTATGTTCCAGTAGCGATCTCGTAACGGATTAAAAAAAAAGCGATTACTGACTGTCTGACGGGGCAAAACATACATATTGTTTCTTTGAAGAGACTAGATCGGTTGGCAGACGGGTTATTATAGTTGCAGGTGCTATAGACCAATGATCAACCCTTATCCCTATGAATTCCTGTACCGTGTGCCATCAGTCCTGACCTTTGACACGTCAATACACATGTCATTTAAATTTGACTAATTATTTTGAAAATAAATCTGCTATACCTATTGATACAGTTAAGACTAATATAGCTAACTACTATTCTAATATCAGGAAAGCAGACGCAACAAAGGTAGCTAAATTAAGAACATATATCACTTGTAAAGACACCTTTGAAACTGAAAAGTATGTACTTTTAAACTTGAACAAACGGGAGCGTTCATATTGTTAGCTCAGTTTAGATGTGGTATTTTACCGATAAGAGTGGAAACAGGACGATACGTAGGCGAGACCCCGGAGCAAAGACTTTGTACATTTTGTAATCGACAACAAATTGAAGATGAAACACATTTTTTAACTCAGTGTACAATTTTACAATGATATTAGAGCAGACGTTTTTAATGATCAATTTTCTAATATACAGTTATTGAGTGATGCGGATAAACTTACATATCTTATCAGAAACGATTAAGTATAAATACATTGTTAAATCTTACATGAGAAGAAGAAATGCATTATATAACTAGTCTCATTCCAATCCATATAATATTATGCAAATTTTTGACATTTATTATTTATTTATTGATGATGTTAGGAATGCCAAAATAATTTCACGTGAAAATTATATTACTTACTATTGTATAAGTGACTTATAGGTCCATTGGGCCAGGTGTTTTGTTTCAAATTCTATAATTATATACCATGTTACATGTACACATGTCACTTTAATAAAATATTTACTTATATTTACTTACTTATTGACTAGATATAGTCTTTACTAAGAAATAATACGTGAGTAGTGATCAATATCGTCAAAGATAAGACTGCACGAATACGCAGGGAAATCTGGGTCTATATTGTTCGTAATTGTAGTTTAAATGTGTGACTAACACGATACGCAATCAATATGTTTTATAACGTTGAGTACAGCTGGACAATGGTTTTATCACATAAATACCCTTATTTTATTTTATTCATAATGGTTTGTAGATCTACATAGATAATTTGTATTATATTGTTTCCTTTTCTTCTGGTAAAGCGTTTCTAGTCATGTAACTCTTCTCGCACTATTCCCAATGTTTTCAAAACGTTTTAACCTAACCTAAATATATATTGATTTCAAAAGTCTATTACAACCTAGTCTCATAAAATATTTAAAAATATTTAACATCATAAATATTTTTTCAAATCCTTAGATAAAGAAAAACTACATTCTACATATTCCATCGGAACTTCTCGGAAAAGGCTTTCTTGTATACAACCTTATATTATGTAAAATATTAATATGTGTATTGGCTATAAATATGTTATATTTAATGCTGAATAAAGATATGTAAAGATTTTCAAGTTGAGAACAAATCACGGAACAACGTTATCATACACGTGTGATAACAAAAACACGTCATACACGCGACTACTGATGACGTAATTTTGACCTTTATCTTTATTATGTTTATTGTTAAGTTGTTAAATGCAATAATACGTTATTTTGAATAAATAACGAGTCTTAATTGTTTTAAACATTGTTGTTTTTGTTCTTCTTATTGAAAAATGACGAGGACTACTTTTTTATGCGGTGAATCACAAGTTCTTATGAAGAATATGTTATTCGGTCTTTGTTTTGATGTTGTCAATATTTTTCATTAAAACACACTGTTAAGGTGATAAAAAGAATCCATCACTCGTTTTTCTTTGGAGAAGATTTCTTAAATTCGTCTCGAAAAAGTGAGTTATTAACCTCGCCAAGAGGCTCGGTTAATAACCGTCTTTTTCTAGACTCATTTAAGAAATCTTGATCTCCAAAGAAAACTCATGATGGATCCTATATATATCAAATAAAACTTAAAATTAGATAAATACGACATGTGAGCCGTGTCACGAGCAAACCAACAGTATGGCCTCTGCGTAATGTATCCAAACATAGTGACAAAAGGATAAATTGTGTCATAGTGAGAAATATCTCCTTTTGTCACACTATTTTTGAATTAAATCAATCAGCAGGACGAACATTTTGAAAACATATAGGCAAAATGTAAAGCAGAATGCGCTCTATATGAACAGTTGCTCTAATTGTTACAAAAGTTTTCAAAAGTCGTCTGCTGCAGATGCGGCAACGTGCGTCTGCATGTTCCTAATCAGATTTTATGTCAAAGATACTAAGATAGGTAAAGTCAATACAATCATCTTTGGGCAAATACCTTTAATTGATGTATTGCGTAATTTGGTTGAACATGAGAAATGATTTCCACATCTTGATCATTGCCCTTAAATCCAGAAGACTCTGACAGTTTGAATTTGATCAATAGCTAATAATTTTTTAGAACAGTATGCTTTAACTTAAAGAAAGACAAATATTATGACAGTTTGAATTTAATTAATTAATAGCTATCAAACTGTAAGAACATAATGCTTTGATGTGTGTTTGATTGATAATTTGTTTGTGTTACATGTTTATAACAAATTAATTACAAATAAATAACGGCTTAATTTTAAGTGATAGCTATCAAACTGATACTCCCTAAGATTGTATTTAATACTTTTTTTAATCAAAATTTACTCTCTAAGATTGTATTTAATACTTTTTTTAATCAAAATTTACTCTCTAAGATTGTATTTAATACTTTTTTTAATCCAAATTTACTCTCTGATGGTATTTAATACTTTTTTTAATCAATAATTCCTCTCTAAGATTGTATTTAATACTTTTTTTAATCAATATCAAAAGTTTGTAATAAAGAAATTTACTCTCTAAGATTGTATTTAATACAAGTTTACCCTTTAGAAGGCCCCCTAATTCCCTAATACACTTTAAGTCGAGTAGGCGTTCCGGGAACACACCCTTTGGATGATGCTGTAAAAATAGCGGACCGCGTCCATCGAAAAGAGGGCGTGACGAACCTAAACCGCCAACATATATAAGACCAATATGTGTTTAATTTTATTCTTTACGACTGAAACGTCAATGATGACGTCATTTATGGCTTTATTTTGCTTAAACCCGAATTGTCACCGAGCCGTAAAGTTATGCAACACATTTATATCAATGTAGATCATATAACCCTTATTTATTTATAGTAAGACTTAAAATTCAATGATTACACATTACTTGCGTTGCTTTGATTAGCGAGCCGAAAATTGTTATGTAATATATTACTACATTTATCAGTGGAGATCACATCCCCCTTAATTATATCTATTACAACTAAAACTTCATTAAATATAACATGACTGGTTTATGTTGTTTGGACAAAAATCGTCCCCAAACCGAAAAATGTTATGTAATCAATGTCTATATGTGGAGATCATATAACTCTTATTTATTATACATTATCAGCTTCAACTTGATTAGTCTAAAAAATGTCCCCAAGCCAAAAAAAGTTATGCCATACATTTCTATCAATGGAGATCATATAACCCTTATTTATTTCAAATATGACTAAATCTTTAAGTCGAGTATTTGTAGAATATGTACCCGTTAAATGCTTTGAATTTCGTCAGTATCTTAACCCTTTCCCTCATACGGCAATTCTGCAGCAGACGACTTTGAACGTATTTTGTCAAAACACAGATAATCTCCATAATTGAATGGATAACCTATGACGAAAAGTGGAAAACATTGTGGCAAAAGGAGAAATTGCACGTTTTGTGCAATTTCTTCTTTTGTCACTATGTTTTCAAAAAGCCGTCTGCTGCAGAGGCGTCAGAAAGCGGCTATATGAGGGGAAGGGTTAAGTCACTATATTCCATGCAAACACGCATCGGTATATAGCATTATTGAGTCCATTACATCCAGTGTGTGTATACCACGTGACTTTTGACGTCATATTTGCATGGTAAGACAGCAATAATTACTCTTGATAAGAATGTAAAAACAATGGTAACTATTCTATTTCATCACCATTTTTAATGAAACATGGCAGAGTCTACGCCGCTTAAGCCTTACAACGTCCTATCTCCGGGGGTTTACAGGAGTTTGATTGGTGGTCTAGTTTTTTCAAACACTTCGACGAACCTGTTCTCAAAATCCAGTTTTGATAATGCTCCGGCTGTCGGCGATATTAATACATTTTGAGATAAGGTTCATCGAAGTATTTGAAGAAACTAAACCACTAACCAAACTCCGTTGAAAAACCGAAGATAGTGCTCTATAAGCGGCGTAGACTGCGCCATGTTTTATTAAAAATGATGAAGAAATAAAAAAGTTACCTTTGCTTTTACTTCTAAACCGTCAGCCGTAGCATTTGTGACGTCAAAGTCACGTGGTATACACGCACTGAGATCGTTCAGATCCATCTTTCCATTCTGACAATGAACATTTCTTATAAGAGAGATTTAGATGTTGCTTAAGTAACCCTTTCCCTCATACGACAATTCTGCAGCAGACGACTTTAAACGTATTTTGTCAAAACATAGAAAATCTCCATAATTGAATGGATAACCTATGACAAAAAGTGGAAAACATTGTGGCAAAAGGAGAAATTGCACGTTTTGTGCAATTTCTTCTTTTGTCGCTATGTTTTCAAAAATCCGTCTACTTCAGAGGCGTCAGAAAGCGTCTATATGAGGGAAAGGGTTTTAAATACATTCCACCGTTCATGTTTTACAACAAAATAGGGAAACAAAAATTATGAAATATGCTCTTAAGTATTTAAGTAATACTAAGCGCTTAGTAAGGTTGATGGAATTCGATTCAGTCCCTTAATCTTAAATATTATTAAAAATAGAATTAACCTTAGATTATTACTCAACAATGTTGAACTGATCGGGACCTTCGTGTACAGACTGACCGCCTCGGTGGTGTCGTGGTAGAACGTCCGCATCAGGTGCGGGAGGTCATGGGTCTGATCCTGTGCCGGGTCATACCAAAGACTTTAAAGATGGTAGCAATGAATGCGTTGGCGCTCAGGCTTGCGGGGTTAGCATTACGACTGACGGGCTGGTGTCAGGATAAATTGACCAGTAGTACTGTGAAACTTACCCTGGAACGCCCTGATGTAGTTGAAAACATTGTTTAAAGCAGCGCAAAACAAACACTCAACCAATCAAACAGTGTGAACGTGTGTGCGGGTTGTTGTGTGTGAACGCCATGTAGTTTGGTCAGAGACATATAAACAAACGTGTTTATATGTCTCTGGTTTGGTTTATCTTTTGTTAAAATACTATTGTTATTATTATATGTCCTCATATCACATAATGTAAATGTGCTGACTGTACAATTACATTATAAATTCTAAATTCTGTAGAGACTACTAAATATAGCATTCATTTATCAGTTTTCATTAAATTTAAATCGTGCGTCATTTAACCAACGACGATTCCTTTTTTATGATCAAATTACAAATTTGATGACAATGCATGTTCGTCAATCAAAGTAATGTTCATATTAGAACAAAGATCGAGATCAGGTCAATGTTGTTAAGTCCTATTGTCCACATTTTCGACTGTAACTTTACATTAGTTTGGTATTAACATATTTTATTCGATACAGTAAGGCACACTATAAACAATGCAAGCAATTAGTGCAACAAAAGGATTGGAACGAAAGTTAACAGCTTATATACATGTAGTTCCTCTCCATTAGGTGATTGAACAGTTGTTTACAAAGTGAAATACAAGACGAATTTTGATGCAGAGCATCAAAGGACGCCGCGCATGATTTTGAAGCATGACTTAAAGGAAGCAGATGTAGTTCAGTACATTTAAATAACGTGTGAAAACAGACAGGATGTAAATATTTCGAACAAGAAGGCCAAATGTCCCTTTATCATAACCAAAAAGGCCAAGATGTGCCTATATTGCTCACCTGGCTACCATAGCCTATAATAAAAGGTTACCATACAACATGAAGTTTCTTAATTTTTTACCAATACACGGTTTCAAATCGATATCTCGAAATGTTCGAGAAAAAAAAAAAAAAAAAATCAAGATATATCGCAAATTTCTGAGATAACGAGAAAAAAAAAATATAAAAAAAAATAATCGAGAAATCGAAATGTTCGAACATATTGATATCATTTTTTTATTTTTTTTCGATATCTCGAACTTTTCGAAAAAGAAAATTATATTTTTTTTCGATATCTCGAACTTTCCGATATCTCGAACTTACCAAATTATTTTTTTTCATATTTTTTTCGATATCTCGAACTTTCCGATATCTCGAAATTTTCGGTATCTCGAACTTGTCGATATCTCGTACTTGTCGATATCTCGAACTTTTCGATAAAGTTCGAGATATCGAGATTTTTTTTTTTTAAAGATATCGAAAAGTTATTGGAAAGTTCGAGATATCGAGAAGGAAAAAAAAAAAAAAATTAAAAAAAATAAAAAAAAAAAACAAAAAAAAAAAAAATTATCGAGATATCGGAAAGTTCGAGATATCGAAAGTTCGAGATATTGGAAAGTTCGAGATATCGATATGTTCGATTTGTCAATAAATGTTCAAGTTAAAAACATTCGTTTTATCAGTGTATTCGAGATATCGATGTGTTCGAGTCATCGGTATGTTCGAGATATCGATATGTTCGAGTTATCAATATGTTCAAGTTATTTGACCAATAAGACATTCGTTTTTTGCGTGTACAATGACCTCAGACAAATTTCGTACCTAAACCTCTTAATTTGCGAATGTCTAATCGAATGTCTAATGTCTAACTGATCAATTAGACATTCGTTTGTTTAATGTACATTGATCTCTGATGAATTTGGTACATAAATCTCTTAATTTGCGAATGTCTAATCGAATGTCTAATGTCTAATTGACCAATTAGACATTCGTTTTTTTAATGTACATTGATCTCTGATTAATTTGGTACCTAAATCTCTTAATTTGCGAATGTCTAATCGAATGTCTAATGTCTAACTGATCAATTAGACATTCGTTTTTTGCATGTATAATGACCTCCGACGAATTTGGTACCTAAATCCCTTAATTTGCGAATGTCTAATCGAATGTCTAATATCTAACTGACCAATTAGACATTCGTTTTTTTAATGTGCAATGACCTCCGACGAATTTGGGTTATAGATCTTGCAATTTGCGAATGTCTAATCGAATGTCTAATGTCTAACTGACCACTTAGACATTCGTTTTCTTAATGTACATTGATCTCTGACGAATTTGGTACCTAAATCTCTTAATTTGCGAATGTCTAATCGAATGTCTAATGTCTAACTGACCAATTAGACATTCGTTTTTTGCATGTATAATGACCTCCGACGAATTTGGTACCTAAATCCCTTACTTTGCGAATGTCTAATCGAATGTCTAATGTCTAACTGACCAATTAGACATTCGTTTTTTTAATGTGCAATGACCTCCGACGAATTTGGGTTATATATCTTGTAATTTGCGAATGTCTAATCGAATGTCTAATGTCTAATTGACCAATTAGACATTCGTTTTTTTAATGTACATTGATCTCTGACGAATTTGGTACCTAAATCTCTTAATTTGCGAATGTCTAATCGAATGTCATGTCTAATGTCTAACTGACCTATTAGACATTCGTTTTTTGCATGTATAATGACCTCCGACGAATTTGGTACCTAAATCCCTTAATTTGCGAATGTCTAATCGAATGTCTAATGTCTAACTGACCAATTAGACATTCGTTTTTTTAATGTCCAATGACCTCCAACGAATTTGGGTTATATATCTTGTAATTTGCGAATGTCTAATCGAATGTCTAATGTCTAATTGACCAATTAGACATTCGTTTTTTTGATGTACATTGATCTCTGACGAATTTGGTACCTAAATCTCTTAATTTGCGAATGTCTAATCGAATGTCTAATGTCTAACTGACCAATTAGACATTCGTTTTTTGGATGTACAATGACCTCCGACGAATTTCGTACTTAAATCTCGTAATTTGCGAATGTCTAATGTCTAACTGACCAATTAGACATTCGTTTTTTTTAATGTACAATGACCTCCGACGAATTTGGGTTATAGATCTTGTAATTTGCGAATGTCTAATCGAATGTCTAATGTCTAACTGACCAATTAGACATTCGTTTTTTGAATGTACAATGATCTCTGACGAATTTGGAACCTAAGTATAGTAATTTGCGAATGTCTAATCGAATGTCTAATGTCTAACTGACCAATTAGACATTCGTTTTTTTAATGTACAATGACCTCCGACGAATTTGGGTTATAGATCTTGTAATTTGCGAATGTCTAATCGAATGTCTAATGTCTAACTGACCAATTAGACATTCGTTTTTTGAATGTACAATGATCTCTGACGAATTTCGAACCTAAGTATAGTAATTTGCGAATGTCTAATCGAATGTCTAATGTCTAACTGACCAATTAGACATTCTTTTTTTGCACGTACAATGACCTCCGACGAATTTGGTACCTAAATCTCTTAATTTGCGAATGTCTAATCGAATGTCTAATGTCTAACTGACCAATTAGACATTCGTTTTTTGAATGTAGAATGACCTCCGAGGAATTTGGTACCTAAATCTCTTAATTTTCGAATGTCTAATCGAATGTCTAATGTCTAACTGACCAATTAGACATTCGTTTTTTGAATGTAGAATGACCTTCGAGGAATTTGGTACCTAAATCTCTTAATTTGCGAATGTCTAATCGAATGTCTAATGTCTAACTGACCAATTAGACATTCGTTTTTTTAATGTACAATGACCTCCGACGAATTTGGGTTATAGATCTTGTAATTTGCGAATGTCTAATCGAATGTCTAATGTCTAACTGACCAATTAGACATTCGTTTTTTGAATGTACAATGATCTCTGACGAATTTGGAACCTAAGTATAGTAATTTGCGAATGTCTAATCGAATGTCTAATGTCTAACTGACCAATTAGACATTCGTTTGTTGCACGTACAATGACCTCCGACGAATTTGGTACCTAAATCTCTTAATTTGCGAATGTCTAATCGAATGTCTAATGTCTAACTAACCAGTTAGACATTCGTTTTTTGATTGTACGTTGACCTACGACGAATTTGGAACCTAAATATCGTAATTCGCGAATGTCTAATCGAATGTCTAATGTCCAACTGACCAATTAGACATTCGTTTTTTGCATGTACAATGACCTCCGACGAATTTGGTACCTAAATCCCTTAATTTGCGAATATCTAATCGAATGTCTAATGTCTAACTGACCAATTAGACATTCGTTTTTTGCATGTACAATGACCTCCGACGAATTTGGTACCTAAATCCCTTAATTTGCGAATGTCTAATCGAATGTCTAATGTCTAACTGACCAATAAGACATTCGTTTTTTGAATGTACAATGACCTCCGACGAATTTGGGTTATAGATCTTGGAATTTGCGAATGTCTAATTGAATGTCTAATGTCGAATTAGACATTCGATATTTAACATTTGCGATTTTTCTGAATGTCTAATTGAATGTCTAATGTCTAATTAGACATTCGATAATCAAAATTAGCGAATGTCTAATCGAATGTCTAACGTCTAATTAGACATTCGAATATTTTTTTTGAATGTCTAATGTCTAACGTCTAATGCTCTGCCAACTTCACACACTTTTATAAATAGGCAAAAACATCCGGCGAATTTTGGGCCCGTAAACTAAACAATTAAAAACGCGTAGCCTAGAAAGTTTGGGAAAAGTGAACTTTTTCTCTGAGCTTTGATGAATTGGGTCAGGGCCGTAAACCAAACAATCAAAAACAGCGTAGCCTAGACAGTTGGGGAAAAGTTATTAAATACAAATTAAATGTGTATAAAGTTTTGTAATAACGGTAGAAGACAAACGTATTTTGTATCTTGTTGTTTCTTAAATCAGTTAATACAATTTATTGATTCATAAAGGTTGTTTTTTTCAATCAAACAACAGAGGTTTTTTTAACAATAATAACATTGGTTTCTCCCTTTTCGATTACGTCACCCCATGGTACAAAATTAAAACCTATCCCATACTGACGCCGCGCTCCCACGCGGCGTCAATAAATATACAAAATGTATTGAGTAACTAGCCATCAATAGAACAAAAAAGAGATAAGTATTGCTTAACCCTTTCCCTCATACGACAATTTTGCAGCAGACGACTTTGAACATATTTTGTAAAAAAGTAGAAAATCTCTATAATTGATAACCTATGACTAAAAGTGCAAAACATTGTGTCAAAAGGAGAAATTGCACGTTTTGTGCAATTTCTTCTTTTTTCACTATGTTTTCAAATAGCTGTCTGCTGCAGGGGCCCGTTTTATCAACGGTCGTAACTCGGTCTTAACTAAGATTGTCGTAAGTTTGGACGTAAGTCCGGAGTTACGTCCGATTACCGTTTTATCAAACAATCGTAGCTAAGATAGTCGTAAGTTTCGGGTCAAAAGTTACGACTGCTCGGAGGCAGTCTTAAGTCGGTGAAAAGTCGCAAATATGGCGGCGATCAGAACAAAATCCGTCGACTCAAAACTATTTTCGTCTCGTCTGAATTGCCAGAGACAATCATGGAGTTTTTATGTGGTGCCGTGGTGTTCTCTCGACATACAAATCCGAGTCGAAGTATTTCAAGGATCGAAAACCCCCTGGATAGTCAAAAGACGACGACATTCGACCAACTACCAGCAGCCACACAAATGTCATCTGAGAATTGTTTTTAAATGTACGTATACTCTATAGTATGTTGAAATAAAATCCCAAATTTAATAACTTGTGTATAGGTTGTGTTTAGAACATATCTAGGTCAAATTATCTAAGGGACGGTACTCTCAGTTTACAGTTCTTGGCCGGTCAAATATCGAGTTCAAAAACGCTAATGCTGCGAGAAGATCATTATTAACTACAGATAAGTTTGATTGATTTCTGTAGGATTCTTTAATAGTATGAAATCATCAGTTAGTGTTTGTTCATTTTAACATGCTTAATTTGTTTAAACGCCACGGGTATGTTGTGTTTAGGAAACTATACGATTTGTACCCAAGATTGAACGTACCGAATGTCTCATGAGTAAGACTGTTCATCAACTCAGTCATCTTAATTCAATTATTCATGGCATACTACAAATGTCACGAATAAAGACATATAAATTTTTTCATTCTTTCAATAGCTCTAGATGCATTGAAAATGTTGGTCAATTTAGATAAACACTCACTGTGTGAGAGGTTGTTGTTTATTATGATTATGAAGTTTTAGTTGGCATGCATATGTGTGATACAAGGCATAACGTTAGCACAGAATACAGACAAACTAAACAAATTGTGAACATGTTTAATCATGTGAATTTCATAGACTTTCAATTTGACAACTACTTGATCACACACACATGAATACATCATTCGAACCACTACCCTTGAAAATGAGTGGAAATACATACAGAATCTCAGATGTTATCAGTGTACCCGTCTCACACAAGTCTGATATTATATCCGTTATGAACATAGCAAAACTCAGTCGGTAGAGTATCCGCCTTGAAAACTAGAGATATCAGGTTTGAGCTCCAGACTGGCTGCATGTTTTTCTCTCTCTGTGTCATATTAATAAAGCAATGGTCCTGTTACCAATTTAATATCTCGCAATTATTTTACTTACAGACTGACTAGTTAATTGGTCTATTCTACCATAACAAAGAGACATGTTAGCTATTTGACAGATCTTATTCCAGACTCCCAGAGGCAGTTGCAGACTTGCAAGGTATGACTTTTGGTGGATGTTTAAAGTCTTTCCCCACGTGTATACAAACACTAGTTTATTACCCCGGCCCTCTGTAGCAAACAACTTTTAAAATCATTGTGGCAAAAGGAGAAATTGCTCACAATGAACAATTTCTCAATTTGCCACAATGTTTTAAACTTTATTCAATGAATGTTCTATCATTTCTTGAGAGTGCATCTACATTAAGAGTCCATATCTCAGTAATTGCTTAATGCATTGCATTGCAACTTTATACAACCCTTCCCAACCAGCACACCTATTTAACTAATCAAAAAGTATTAACACAATCCTGCATTTAATGCAAATTATGGCCCTTTTTTTACTTAGAAATTCTGGTTAAAGTTTTGCTTACAACTACATTAACAGTCCATATCTTAGTAACTAGTTAATGCATTGTATTGAAACCTTATACAGCCCTTCGCAACTATCATACCTTGTATGAAAATAATTAAATTATATAATCTATTCTGCATATAATGAAAATTATCACCTTTTAAGAAATTCTGGTTAATGTTTTGCACGCAACTGCATTATAATCCATATCTCAGTAGCTAATACGCGTTGGAATAGTCGAGCAGGCTGTCTTATGGACAGCTCTTGTTTTGTGTCTTGTTATAAGACTCAATTATACTGATGTTTGTTTTTAAGCAGATAAATCTCAGAATACTAATTCAAACACATACTAGAATGAAATTTGATCTGATTTTTCAAATAATGTTCATTAACTTTTGCAGCTACCAACTTCTGAAAACATTATGAGAAAGGAGGAGATTTTATAACATGAGCAGGCTATCCTTTGCCTACAATAATTTCAGCAGTTTTACTTTGCCTTTTCATATGCTGATAACTGTTCTTGCCTTATGCAATCATTGTGGCAATTATTGTGTGCAAATTTCTCCTAAAAAAGAGGTAAGATGCCTACAGTTTACAATTGTAAAACACCAACATATTTTATTTTTATACTTTTATTTTTTCAGCCTCACTCACTGCCTGGAATATTTCCCGAGATGAAGATCACTGTTCTTTCTACTTTTGGTTCCATTGTTCATTTATTGAGGGAAATAAGTAAGTATTAGTTATAGTTATATATTATATAAGTATATAGTTATATTCCATCTATAGATATGAACTTTTTCAAATATTTAGACAAATTTCAATGCATTTGCAGCAGACAACTTTTTCAAATATTGTGGCGAGAAGAGAAATTGCTCAATTTGTGTGTATTCTGATTTTAGCAGAAAACCAGACGGATTTGAACCAATACTGTTCAGAAATGCTATAAAGTCATACATGTTCTCATACACAAAATAGATGACTCTATGATGAGCTTTATTATCAATGGTTTCTTATGAGAAGTAATATTTTGATTCATTTAATTGATGCTATATAACCCTTTCCCACATGTCAACCAGGTTTCATTTCATCTTCTCATGTTGTGAAACGTTCTTGAGGCTTTTTCTATGTAGTCCCTTATTGGGCGCCATTGTAACAGTCCTAAAAGATCCGACCTGATCTATAGCAAGGCAGTATAAGTGTCCCCTTATACATATACCTAGGCTACACACATATAGAAGCTTTCTGATGCCTCTGCAGCAGACGTCTTTTGAAAACATAGTGACAAAAGAAGAAGTTGCTCAAAACAATCAATTTCTCCTTTTGCCACAATGTTTTCAACACTCTTGTATATTCATACTTTCTTATATTAGGGGTAATTTCAATCTCATTGAAACAAGACCTACTCTTCACAATGTTCTCAACTATTTTCAGTTGTTATACCTTCATATAGAGATTTTTATTTTATTTTACTAATTGTCATCAAAGTGGTCTGCTGCATATTTGCTGTATGTGGGAAAGGGTAAACTCAGATGCCTTTGAGGTGTGAACTTGACTGGTCTACCGCAGATATATTGTACTTAAATTTGACAAGGTTAATTATAATATATATTTTAAATTTGTCATAAATTATTGAAGAAAAAAGTAATCTTATTTTTAGCTCCACTGGCTGAAAGCCAGTCGAGCTTATGTCATGGCGAATTGTCCGTCGTGCGTGCGTGCATGCGTCAACTTTTTCCTTTAAACGACTTCTTCTCACAAACCACTTGGCCAATTTGGTTGAAACTTCATAGGAAGCATCCTCTCAATGTCCTCTCTTAAATTCCTTCAATTTTTTTCGATCCATCCATAATTCTGGTTTCCATGGCAACCAAAAGAAAAAAATAGTGAAAACTTAAAAAATCTTCTTCTCTGAAAGTGTCGGGCCGATTTTCAAATAATTTTGTAGAAATGTTTCTTGGGTGATCCTTTATTAGATTCCTTCAAGAAATGTTGATTGGTCGAAAAACATGGTCGCCAGAGGGAGGGGCTATTTTGCCTTATATGACCATAGTGAAAACTTAAAAAATCTTCTTCTCTGAAAGTGTTGAGCAGATTTTCAAATAATTTTGTAGAAATGTTCCTTGGGTGACCCTCTATCAGATTCCTTCAAGCCATGTTGATTGGTAAAAAAACCATGGCCGCCGGAGGGCGGGGCTATTTTGCCTTATACGGCTAAAGACAGAATTAAAAAAATCTTCTCCTCCGAAAGTGTCAGGCTGATTTTTAAATAATTTTGTAGAAATGTTCCTTGGGTGACCCTTTATAAGATTCCTTCAAGAAATGTTGATTGGTCGAAAAACATGGTCGCCAGAGGGCGGGGCTATTTTGCCTTATATGACCATAGTGAAAACTTAAAAAATCTTCTTCTCTGAAAGTGTTGAGCAGATTTTCAAATAATTTTGTAGAAATGTTCCTTGGGTGACCCTCTATCAGATTCCTTCAAGCCATGTTGATTGGTTGAAAAATATGGCCGCCAGAGGGCGGGGCTATTTTGCTCTATATGACCATAGTGAAAATTTAAAAAATCTTCTTCTCCGAAAGTGTTGAGCAGATTTTTTAAATAATTTTGTAGAAATGTTCTTTGGGTGACCCTCTATCAGATTCCTTCAAGCCATATTGATTGGTTGAAAAATATGCCCACCATGGGGTGGGGCTATTTTGCATTATATGGCTATGGTGAAAACTTAAAATATCCTCTCCTCCGAAAGTGTAAGACCGATTTTCAAATAATTTTGCAGAAACATTCCTTGGGCGACACTCTACAAGATTCCTTTAAGCCATGGTGGTTGGTAAAAAATATGGCCACTATATAGGGGGCAGGGCTGTTTGGAGATTTGATTTTTGCCTTATGGCCGTGGAGCGATACTGGCCCTCTTGGGCCTCTTGTTTTTAGAATTCAGCTGATGCATAGATTTCTTTCGTAGCTTTGAATTTTGATGTATTTATTCAATATGCCATTACAAATTTCCTTTGATAAATGAATTGTTGAATTTCACAACTTAATTTTTCAGGTGAATACTGATTAACAATACAACATACATTGTCGTTGGTTATGTCACCAATACAGAAATAGCCTGACAAGGTGTTGCTACTAGGATATCAAGTTTATGTTACCATTTGATTCAAGTGACTGTGAAACATCCTAGTGTAAAGAGCTTCCAATTAAACAGAGAAGAAAATGAAGCAAATAATGTTGACTACAGACAGTTGATATGATTTGGACCTATAAAGTATTCTAAGCAGTAAAGAGAGAACACAGACATGTATGTCAATGTTGACAAAACAAATTAGGACAAATCAAGAAAAACATAAATTGCTAATTACAGGCAATTTCTATTCGTTTCATAATGTTCTGTGCTTTGTCCACGATTTGATGCCAAGGTCATACCAACAAACTTGTAGTTGTGTATTCTCTAGCTGAGAAAGCATTATGAGTGATGCATCAATGTCAGGATGAACTTTCTGTTAGCAATAGTTAATTACCTAGGAAATGTGATTTGAATAAAATTTAACCCTTTCCCTCATACAACAATTCTGCAGCAGACGACTTTGAACATATTTTGTCAAAAATTAGAAAATCTCTATAATTGAATTGATAACCTATGATTAAATGTGCAAAACATTGTGGCAAAATGAGAAATTTCTCGTTTTGAGCAATTTCTTCTTTTGTCACTATGTTTTCAAAACGCTGTCTGCTGCAGAGGCGTCTTCATTAGAGAAAGGGATAAGCAAAATCAAACACTTACCATCTTAATTGATAACAAACCTCCCCTCATACAGACATATTTTGAATCCTCTGTAGCAGACAATTTTTGAAAACAGTGTGCAAAAGACAAAATTGCCCATAATGAGCAATTTCTTCTTCTGTCCCAATGATTTAAACTTTATTCAATAATTATATTTCAACTTATACAGATATTTGTCCAGATATTTTCAATGTCATCTGTTGTGGATATGCTGTATGTGGGAAAGGGACAATGTCACATGTTAGAGCCAATGACCTGAGGACTTTTGTCCGTCGATAAATGTTTGTTCAAATAATATATCCTAAACCACTGGACCAATTTCAACCAATTTTAACGGGAATGTACCTCCAATGTTTTTGAGTTTAAATTCAATGTAAGAACATTGATTGCTGCAGCATCAGAAAGGGAGAAAAGTGCATGGATAAGAAGCAAGTCGTTAAGAAGGACTGTAAAGTTGAGTATTGGTGTGAGAAAGCCAGAATGGCCACTATGATACAACTGATTTTTTTGTTGAAAACAGCAGTAAAACTCAATAAATGAATTAATCCTTTGGTAAACCTCTGAAAAAAATAATAAAGCCAGCTCGATAGATTGGCTTTCCAATACTTGTTAAGGATTGCCTTATTTAAATGTCATTTTTCAAATGCTGTTTAATTTTCGGATTTTACTATTTGAAAATCATAAATTAATATGAAATTTAATTTAAATATGTTTCATCCTATTTTATGGATATCCTTATTTCTCAAGATATAAAACATGTATTTGGTTAACCCTTTCCCCAATACAGCTGACCAATTTGAATACATCTAGTCAAAAACATTGAATATCTTTTTAAAGGAAAGAAAGGTGAAAACATTTTGGCAAAACGTGAAATTGCTCATTTCGGGCAATTTGTTTTTGTCACAATATTTTCAAATTTTCAAATTTCTTTTACTTCAGAGGTGTCAAGGTGTGTTTGTATGACAGTATAAAACACCCTTTGAAAAACATGCAATACATTTAAAGCAGAGTAGTTTGAAAACATATGTAAAACTGGAAAATATCTATAAATGAAAGATTACAGGTTGTTTGGTATGTAGTTTAAAGCAAATATGAGAAATCGCTTCTTTTCAAAATGCATTTGTATGAGGAAAGGGCTATAATGAAGACAAAGATATACATACGGAATATTATGTTGTGGGGTGGATAAATGAGTTCGTATTCCACGACAAGTAGCGTGGGAAAATCGATATCTTACGAGACCGTAGGTCGAGCTAAGATATGGATTTCCCCACGCTACGCGTCGTTAATACGAACTCAATTATCCACCCCACAATATAATATTCCTTTTATTACATACCTACAATCTATGAGCAGCGAAAATGTATTGAGTTTACATTTTATTAACCGTAAATTAAGATTATGAAGGGCGGATGAATATCGCTTCAATGATTACGCCACGCCTCCATAATGCATTCCAATACGTATGCTCCGCCCAATATCGTCATCAAACCGGTTACGTCACTGTATGACGTCACAATCTTGTATTTACACCGCATATAGATACGGAATTTTAATCTGTCGTGGTGTATTTGCGCATGTCAATATGTGTGTATTTCCACTGGAAAATAAACAGGCATGTAATAAACATTGATATTCGCACTGGATGCATGTACTGTACTTTTATTTTGACAAATTTTGAATAAAATTAATTAAACCATATTTAATGAAATTTCAGTATGCATATCTCCCCAAATATCTTACATTGATGCTCAATTATGAGTTTACAAGTTGAAGTCACCTGAATATTGAAACTTTTTATCATGTAATTTTGAATATTTTAACAATGAAGCACATGTATATAGTTACTTTATCATGCTATATCCTGTCCTAAAGCAATTGAAGTTTTGTGAAACAGGGTGAAAAGTGACTGCTATGTCTCACTCCACATTCATTGGCGACACAACTTACCCATTCCTTCATACATCATATCTTCGTATGACATTGAAAATGTCTCGGCAAAAAATTACACAAACGAAAGTACATTTAATGAATACATTTCATTAATTTCTCCTTTTGCCACAATTCAAATGTTGTCGTCTGCTGCAGATACTTCAATATGCGCCTTATGTTCGAAAGGGTTAAAAACGGTTTTAGTAATAGTAGCATTAAACATTGAAAGAAAAAGACAAATTGTCCAACAAGTCCCTCTTTTTCAACAATATTATCTGTTGCAGAGGTGTCAAATTGGGTTCTATCAGGGAAAAGAGTTAGTCTCAAATACAATGTATTCCATCAGACCAAGAAAGAAAATATGTTTTGGGTTCAAGAGAAATTTCTTTATTAAGATATTTACAGCAAAATTTCATATGTGTTGTACAAATAGAATATATCAACTGAGAAGCCTGTTAATATGACTGTTTCAAGATATCATCTCCTTGGGAAAAAAAGAGAATGTTAATTGTTTTAGATGGTTAAATATGGGTATTTGTTAAAATAATGTCTTTACCTTCTCCACCGTGCAGACGATATTTTGAAATATTTGCAGCTGATAACATTTTAAAACATTGTAGGAAAAGGATTGTTTCTTTCAATGGTGTTTTATGCCACTTTCAAAATTGTTCATGCACATCACAGCGTTTCCTGGATATATTACCAGTACAGCTGGTAAGCTTTTCCTGACAATAGTGCATTAGTTGTAATGTTATCTCCTCAAACATGATCACCAAAGAGGGAAGCGAATTCTATCATTTTTAAAGTTTTTTGTATGAACAAATCGGTGATTGAACCGTGGTCTCCCATTCATGAGTCTGACACGCTAACCACTGTGGTGTAGTAAAAGAAGAAATTGCTCATTATCCTTTTCCCACATACAGGAAATCTGCAGCAGATGACTTTGAAAACAGCTAGGCAAAAGTATGGAAAATATATACAAATGATGATGTCATTATTGAATAGAGTTGAAAATATTGTGGCAAATGGAGAAATTGTTCATTATGAGCAATTTTTCCATTTTCCACATTGTTTTCAAAAGTCATTTGCTGCAGATGCATCGAAATGCGTCTGCAAGTGGGAAAGGGTTATGAGACAGACAGAGCAATTTCTCTTTTTCAAACAATGTTTCCGAATTTATTCTAAAAATGCACTGTTATTAAGAGAGATTTCCTATATTTACCTACTAGAAGATGTCTGTTTCAGAATCAATATATATATATGTATTTATTTTAGCAAAAAATATGTACAATCCATCAGCATACATGTATGAATGCATTTGACAATTTAACAATTTCCGGACGAATTATATAGGGGACATAATTAACCCTCACCCTGATACAGACGACATAAGACGCCATTGCAACGGACTAATTTTGAAAAACTAGGCGGGAAATAGAAAAAATGCTCATAATGAGTAATGTCTCCTTTTGCGGCAATGTTCTGTCCTCTATTCAATAATTCAACTTTCATAAATAAAAGATTGCTATATTTGTGTTCTGCTGCAGATTTACTGAATGTGGAAAGGGTCAAGAGACTAAATTCCATATACATTTTGTGAGTGATTAAAGATTGATTGATTGATTGGGGTTTAAACATTAACGCCGTTTTCAATAATTGTTCAGTCATATATCGACAGCCAGTTCACCTTCTCACTCTATTCGTAGCTTTCTTATACCAGTACTCAACACAACATACTTTCCAAGCAAATATCTGCTAATCCACATAGACTGTAAGCCCATTGGTGAAAGACGAATGACGCATGACACAATGACTTTTCTCAAACGTCGGAGAGAATGTTGGCCGAGCTGGGATTCAAACTCACAACCCCTGGCTTGACAGCCCGCGTCGCTATCGACTGAGCTACCATGATGAAATTGAATGAGAATATATGCACACTGAAAATCAAAGAATACATGTAATAAATAAAACAAAATGTATAATGGAATTAAAACCTAGAAACCTACCACAAACCATGGAGAAAATCTTTCAAAATGAAGTAACAGAAATTCAACAGAAATTCTACATAGCTTTTCTAATATGAAAGCAGTGTAGAAAACATTGATAGCAAATGAGAAACTGATTGTTTGAGTAATTTCCAGGATTATTGAAAACAAATTTATTCAGAGTTCTCAAAAGTATAAGAGACACTTCAAAATAGTGTATGAAAGCAATATTGACATTTTACAGAGTTTCTAAGTACAGTTTGTATCTTCACCATTGTTTTTTCCTGGGCCATCATACTTGATACAGCTAGTGCACACTTCTGCTGCTTATTGGGAACCACGTGACCCTGAAATAATTAAATTGACAGTATGAGTTTTATACATGAAAAACTGTAGGAAATAAGCTTATTAATTGCACATAAGAAAGTTAATAAATATATTTTACTTGTCAATACTCAGACTACATAGAAGTGTCACTATATCACGACAGGAAAGACACAAAACATTTGCAAATGTCTCTGGTTACACCAGAAACATCCCTGGTTACACCAGAAACATCCCTGGTAAGATCAAAGTAAAATGCTGTAAGTAAATGTCTGAGCTTGGAATAGCAAAGGTCACATTTTGTTCTCTACTAGACCCTACGTCCTTGTAAATTTAACCTTCGACATTTTAGGATCAGAATTTTGTTCTCAGTAGTAAATAGTATAGCCCCATTGAACTAAAATTATCAATAACAATGTACTAAAGACAAGGAAGAACAGCAGTGAAAAATTAAGCCGATTACATTTTCAGTTTCACAATACGAAAGCGTTCAACCTCAGATTTTATGAATCAGCAGGCGATACAAAATATTTTAATCGTGTACATTACCGTGAACACTGTCCGTATGAACTATTAGTCATCATTAAACATCAATCGTTGATGTCTGTGTAGACTTCGTATCGAAATTTGAGGCATGTTTACGTTTTCGAGGTGATTGCAGACAGCTTTTATTGTTGTTGTCGCAAAACCGGAAGCTGATATTTAGACTGGCTCGCAGTTATAAATAGACTTACGACTTTTAAAATCTTAGCTGCGACTTTGAAGTTGCGACCTCATTGATAAAACGGTCTTAAGACCGATCGTAACTTCAAAACTTACGTCCTGTACTAGTACGTACTAGGTCGTAGCTAAGATCCGACTTTTTTGATAAAACGGGCCCCTGAGGCGTCAGAAAGCGTCTATATGAGGGAAAGGGTTAAAAGAATGATAAATGTTGGTAGTGTAATAATTGTTAATTTAGCCGTTCCACGAGAAAGCCAACATTATTGTCTCTGCGTAATGTATCGACCCAGATCAGCCTGCGCAGTCCGCGCAGGCTAATCCTGGCCGATACATTCCGTCTGAGGGGGCCGTTTTATCAAAAGAATCGGATCTTAGCTACGACCTGACGTAAGTTTTGAAGTTACGACCTCGTTGATAAAACGGTCTTAAGACCGATCGTAACTTCAAAGTCGCAGCTAAGATTTTAAAAGTCGTAAGTTTTCACCCGGGGCCCGTTTTATCAACGGTCGTAACTCGGTCTTAACTAAGATTGTCGTAAGTTTGGACGTAAGTCCGGAGTTACGTCCGATTACCGTTTTATCAAACAATCGTAGCTAAGATAGTCGTAAGTTTCGGGTGAAAAGTTACGACTGCTCGGAGGCAGTCTTAAGTCGGTGAAAAGTCGCAAATATGGCGGCGATCAGAACAAAATCCGTCGACTCAAAACTATTTTCGTCTCGTCTGAATTGCCAGAGACAATCATGGTGTTTTTATGTCGTGCCGTGGTGTTCTCTCGACATACACATCCGAGTCGGAGTATTTCAAGGATCGAAAACACACTGGTTAGCCAAAAGACGACGACATTCGACACCAGCTACCAGCTACCAGCAGCCACATCTGAGAATTGTTTTTAAATGTACGTATGTGTTGAAATACAATACCAAATTTAATAACTTGCGTTAAGAACATATCTAGGTCAAATTATCTAAGGGACGATACTCTCAGTTTACAGACTGCAGTTGTCGTTTCCACAGTTGTTGGCCGGTCAAATATCGAGTTTTAAAAACGCTAATGCTGCGACAAGATCATTATTAACTACAGATAAGTTTAATTGATTTCTGTAGGATTCTTTAATAGTATGAAATCATCAATTAGTGTTTGTTCATTTTAACATGCTCAATTTGTTTAAACACCACGGGTATGTTTTGTTTAGGAAACTATACGATCCGTACCCAAGATTGAACGTACCAAATGTCTCATGAGTAAGACTGTTCATCAACTCTGTCAGTCATCTTAATTCAATTATTCATGGCATACTTCAAATGTCACGAATAAAGATAGCTCTAGATGCATTGAAAATTTTGGTCAATTTAGATAAACAAATTTAGAGGTTGTTGTTTATTATGATTATGAAGTTCTAGTTGGCATGCTTAAGTGTGTTACAAGGCAAAAAGTTAGCACAGAATACAGACAAACCAGGGACACTATATTACATGTAATATAGTGTCCCTGGACAAACTAAACAAATTGTGAACATGTTTCATCGTGTGAATTTCATAGACTTTCAACTTTCAATTTGACAACTACTTGATCACACACACATGAATACATTATTCTAACCATTACCCTTGAAAATGAGTGGAAATACATACAGAATCTCAGATGTTATCAGTGAACCCGTCTCACACAAGTCTGATATTATATCTGTTATGAACATTGCAAATCTATCATGTAGAGTATCCGCCTTGAAAACTAGAGATCCCTGGTTTGAGCTCCAGACTGGCTGCATGATGTTTTTCTCTCTCTGTGTCATATTAGTAAAGCAATGGTCCTGTTACCAATTTAATATCTCGCAATTATTTTACTTACAGACTGACTAGTTAATTGGTCTATTCTACCATAACTACCATAACAAAGAGACATGTTAGCTATTTGACAGATCTTATTCCAGACTCCCAGAGGCAGTTGCAGACTTGCAAGGTATGACTTTTTGTGGCTGTTTAAAGTCTTCCCCACATGTATACACATGTATACAAACACTTTATTACACCTCTGTAGCAAACAACTTTTGAAATCATTGTGGCAAAAGGAGAAATTGCTCATTTCTCAATATCATTTCTTGAGAGTTTCCATATTTTTTAGATGATTTCAAAGTCGTCTGGTACAGATTTTTTGTATATGGGAAAGGGTTGAACTTTATGAAGTTGTATATATATCTTTAAATTCCATGACTGTCATGCCTATGATTATTGAATTAAATTGATTAGTTGTTTGATCTTTAGTTGACAAACATATACAGGGATTATACATCATATTTTACCTCCTTCCCACCTATAGACTATTCAATTTGCTGTTTGTCACAATCAGGGTGAGTGTATTAATATGATGCACTGCATTGAATTTTTATTCAACTCTTCCCAACGACCACATCTCTTCAAATTATTAAGTAAGATAACTCTATTCTGCATTTAATGCAAGTTATGGCTCTTCTTTTATATACAAGTTATGGGTAAACTTTTGCGTGCATCTACATTAAGAGTCCATATCTCAGTAATTGCTTTAATAATGCATTGCATTGAAACTTTATACAACCCTTCCCAACCATCACACCTATTTAACTTATTAAAAAGTATAACACACTCCTGCATTTAATGCAAATTATGGCCCTTTTTATGCCCCCACGGAATCTCCGATTCGGGGGGCATATAGTTTTTGGTCTGTCTGTTGGTCTGTTGGTCTGTCTGTCTGCACAAAAAAAACTTTAACCTTGGCCATTACTTTTGAACCATAACAGGTACGGCTACCATATTTCACATGTGTATTCCTTGTGACATGACCTTTCTGTCAGTACCAACATTTTTGACCTTGCGACCTTGACCTTTGACCTAGAGGTTGCCATTCTCGAAAAAAACTTTAACCTTGGCCATTACTTTTGAACCATAACAGATACGGCTACCATATTTCACATGTGTATTCCTTGTGACATGACCTTTCTGTCAGTACCAACATTTTTCACCTTGCGACCTTGACCTTGACCTAGATGTTGCCATTCTCGAAAAAACCTTTAACCTTGGCCATTTCTTTTGAACCATAACAGGTATGGCTACCATATTTCACATGTGTATTCCTTGTGACATGACCTTTCTGTCAGTACCTTGCGACCTTGACCTTGACCTAGATGTTGCCATTCTCGAAAAAAACTTTAACCTTGACCATTACTTTTGAACCATAACAGATACGGCTACCATATTTCACATGTGTATTCCTTGTGACATGACCTTTCTGTCAGTACCAACATTTTTGACCTTGCGACCTTTACCTTTGACCTAGATGTTGCCATTCTCAATTTTTTTTTTAACCTTCCCCACTACTTTTGAACAATAACAGGTAATGCTACCATATTTCACATGTGTATACCTTGCGACCTTGACCTTTGACCTAGATGTTGCCATTGGGGGGCATCAGTGTTTCACAAACACATCTTGTTTTACTTAGAAATTCTGGTTAAAGTTTTGGTTACAACTACATTAACAGTCCATATCTTAGTAACTAGTTAATGCATTGTATTGAAACTAAATACAGCCCTTCGCAACTATCATACGTTGTATGAAAATAATTAAATTATATAAATCTATTCTGCATATAATGAAATTTATCACAGTTTAAGAAATTCTGGTTAATGTTTTGCACGCAACTGCATATCTCAGTAGCTAAAACTGCATATTTCAGTAGCTAATAAGCATTGGAATAGTCGAGCGAGCTGTCTTATGGACAGCTCTTGTTGTGTGTCTTGTTATAAGAGTTAAGACTCAATTATACTGATGTTTGTTTTTAAGCAGATAAATCTCAGAATACTAATTCAAACACATACTAGAATGAAATTTGATCTGAATTTTCAAATAATTCTCATTAACTTTTGCAGCTACCAACTTCTGAAAACATTATGAGAAAGGAGGGGATTTTATAACATGAGCAGGCTATCCTTTGCCTACAATAATTTCAGCAGTTTTACTTTGCCTTTTCATATGCTGATAACTGTTCATGCCTTTTGCAATCATTGTGGCAATTATTGTGTGCAAATTTCTCCTAAAAAAGGGTTAAGATGCCTACAGTGTACAATTGTAAAACACCAACATATTTTTCTACTTTTATTTTTTTCAGCCTGGAAAATTTCCCAAGATGTATGATCACTGTGCTTTCTACTTTTGGTTCCATTGTTCATTTATTGAGGGAAATAAGTAAGTCGACAAGAGAAATTGCTCAATGTGTGTCAATTCTGATTTGAGCAGAAATCAGACAGATTTGAACCAATACTGTTCAGAAATGCTATTAAGTCATTCATTTTCTCATAAACAAAATAGATGACTCTATGATGAGGTTTATTATCAATGGTTTCTTATGAGAAGTAATATTTTGATTCATTTAATTGATGTTATATAAGCCTTTCCCACATATAGAAGCTTTCTGATGCCTCTGCAGCAGACGTCTTTTGAAAACATAGTGACAAAAGAAGAAGTTGCTTAAAACGATCAATTTCTCCTTTTGCCACAATGTTTTCAACACTCTTATATATTTATACTTTCTTATATTAGGGATAATTTCACTCTCATTGAAACAAGACCTACTCTTCACAATGTTCTCAACTATTTTCAGTTATTATACCTTCATATAGAGATTTTCAATTTTATTTTACTAATTGTCTTCAAAGTGGTCTACTGCAGATTTGCTGTATGTGGGAAAGGGTAAACTCAGATGCCTTTGAGGTGTTGACTGATCTGCTGCAGATATACTGTACTTAAATTGGACAAGGTTAATTATAATATATATTTTAAATTTGTCATAAATTATTGAAGAAAAAGTAATCTGATATTTTAGAATTCAGCTTATGCAAAGATTTCTTTGGTAGATTTGAATTTTGATGTATTTATTCAATATGCAATTACAAATTTCCTTTGATAAATGAATTGTTGAATTTCACAACTTAATTTTTCAGGTGAATACTGATTAACAATACAACATACATGGTCGTTGGTTATGTCACCAATACAGAAATAGCCTGACAATGCGTTGTCACTAGGAATTCAAGTTTATGTTACCATTTGATTCAAGTGACTGTGAAACATCCTAGTGTAAAGAGCTTCCAATTAAACAGAGAAGAAAATCAAGCAAATAATGTTGACTACAGACAGTTGATATGATTTGGACCTATAAAGTATTCTAAGTAGTATAGAGAGAACAAAGACATGTTAATGTTGCCAAAAAAAAAATTGGGACAAATAAAGAAAAGCATAAATTGCTCATTACAGGCAATTTCTATTCGTTTCACAATGTTCTGTACTTTGTCCACGATTTGATGCCAAGGTCATACCAACAAACTTGTAGTTGTGTATTCTCTAGCTGAGAAAGCATTATGAGTGATGCATCAATGTCAGGATGACTTTCTGTTAGCAATAGTTAATTACCTAGGAAATGTGATTTGAATAAAAATTTAACCCTTTCCCTCATACAACAATTCTGCAGCAGACGACTTTGAACATATTTTGTCAAAAATTAGAAAATCTCTATAATTGAATGGATAACCTATGACTAAAAGTGGAAAACATTGTGGCAAAAGGAGAAATTTCTCGTTTTGAGCAATTTCTTCTTTTGTCACTATGTTTTCAAAACACTGTCTGATGCAGAGGCGTCTTTATTAGAGAAAGGGTTAAGCAAAATCAAACACTTGCCATCTTAATTGATAACAAACCTCCCCTCATACAGACATATTTTGAATCCTCTGTAGCAGACAATTTTTAAAAACAGTGTGCAAAAGACAAAATTGCCCATAATGAGCAATTTCTTCTTCTGTCCCAATGATTTAAACTTTATTCAATAATTATACTTCGACTTATACAGATATTTGTCCAGATATTTTCAATGTCATCTGTTGTGGATATGCTGTATGTGGGAAAGGGACAATGTCACATGTTAGAGCCAATGACCTGAGGACTTTTGTCCGTTGGTAAATGTTTGTTCAAATAACATATCCTAAACCACTGGACCAATTTCAACCAATTTTAACGGGAATGTACCTCCAATGTTGTTGAGTTTAAATTCAATGTAAGAACATTGATTGCTGCAGCATCAGAAAGGGAAAAAAGTGCATGGATAAGAAGCAAGTTGTTAAGAAGGACTGTACAGTTGAGTATTGGTGTGAGAAAGCCAGAATGGCCACTATGATATATATACGACTTGATTTTTTTTTGAAAACAGCATTAAAACTCAATAAATGAATTAATCCTTTGGTAAACCTCTGAAAAAAATAATAAAGCCAGCTCGATAGATTGGCTTTCCAATACTTGTTAAGGATTGCCTTATTTAAATGTCATTTTTCAAATGCTGTTTAATTTTCGGATTTTACTATTTGAAAATCATAAATTAATATGAAATTTAATTTAAATATGGTTCATCCTATTTTATGGATATCCTTATTTCTCAAGATATAAAACATGTATTTGGTTAACCCTTTCCCCTATACAGCTGACCAATTTGAATACATCTAGTCAAAAACATTGAATATCTTTTTATAGGAAAGAAAGTTGAAAACATTGTGGCAAAACGTGAAATTGCTCATTTCTGGCAATTTGTTTTTGTCACAATATTTTCAAATTTTCAAATTTCTTTTACTTCAGAGGTGTCAAAGTGTGTCTGTATGACAGTATAAAACACCCTTGGAAAAACATGCAATACATTTAAAGCAGAGTGGTTTGAAAACATATGCAACACTGGAAAATATCTATAAATGAAAGATTACAGGTTATTTGGTATGTAGTTTAAAGCAAATATGAGAAATTGCTCCTTTTCAAAATGCATTTGTATGAGGAAAGGGCTAATGAAGACAAAGATATACACATTGATATTCGCACTGGATGCATGTACTGCACTTTTATTTTGACAAATTTTTAATAAAATTAATTAAACCATATTAATGAAATTTCAGTATGCATATCTCTCCAAATATCTTACATTGATGCTCAATTATGAGTTTACAAGTTGAAGTCACCTGAATATTGCAATGAATGTATGTCACATTTTGTCATTAACTTTTTATCATGTAATTTTGAATATTTTAACAATGAAGCACATGTATATAGTTACTTTATCATGCTATATCCTGTCCTAAAGCAATTGAAGTTTTGTGAAACAGGGTGAAAAGTGACTGCTATGTCTCACTCCACATTCATTGGCGACACAACTTACCCATTCCTTCATACATCATATCTTCGTATGACATTGAAAATGTCTCGGCAAAAAATTACACAAATGAAAGTACATTTAATGAATACATTTCATTAATTTCTCCTTTTGCCACAATTCAAATGTTGTCGTCTGCTGCAGATACTTCAATATGCGCATTATTTTCGAAAGGGTTAAAAACAGTTTTAGTAATAGTAGCATTGAAAGAAAAAGACAAATTGTCCAACAAGTCCCTCTTTTTCAACAATATTATCTGTTGCAGAGGTGTCAAATTGGGTTCTATCAGGGAAAAGAGTTAGTCTCAAATACAATGTATTCCATCAGACCAAGAAAGAAAATATGTTTTGTGTTCAAGAGAAATTTCTTTATTAACATATTTACAGCAAAATTTCATATGTGTTGTACAAATGGAATATATCAACTGAGAAGCCTGTTAATATGACTGTTTCAAGATATCATCTCCTTGGGAAAAAAAGAGAATGTTAATTGTTTTAGATGGTTAAATATGGGTATTTGTTAAAATAATGTCTTTACCTTCTCCACCGTGCAGACGATATTTTGAAATATTTGCAGCTGATAACATTTTAAAACATTGTAGGAAAAGGATTGTTTCTTTCAATGGTGTTTTATGCCACTTTCAAAATTGTTCATGCACATCACAGCGTTTCCTGGATATATTACCAGTACAGCTGGTAAGCTTTTCCTGACAATAGTGCATCAGTTGTAATGTTATCTCCTCAAACATGATCACCAAAGAGGGAAGCGAATTCTATCATTTTTAAAGTTTTTTGTATGAACAAATCGGTGATTGAACCGTGGTCTCCCATTCATGAGTCTGACACGCTAACCACTGTGGTGTAGTAAAAGAAGAAATTGCTCATTATCCTTTTCCCACATACAGGAAATCTGCAGCAGATGACTTTGAAAACAGCTAGGCAAAAGTATGGAAAATATATACAAATGATGATGTCATTATTGATTAGAGTTGAAAATATTGTGGCAAATGGAGAAATTGTTCATTATGAGCAATTTTTCCATTTTCCACATTGTTTTCAAAAGTCATTTGCTGCAGATGCATCGAAATGCGTCTGCAAGTGGGAAAGGGTTATGAGACAGATAGAGCAATTTCTCTTTTTCAAACAATGTTTCCGAATTTATTCTAAAAATGCACTGTTATTAAGATAGATTTCCTATATTTACCTACTAGAAGATGTCTGTTTCAGAATCAATATATATATATATATTTATTTTAGCAAAAAATATGTACAATCCATCAGCATACATGTATGAATGCATTTGACAATTTAACAATTTCCGGACGAATTATATAGGGGACATAATTAACCCTGATACAGACAACATAAGACGCCATTGCAACGGACTAATTTTGAAAAACTAGGCGGGAAATGGAAAAAATGCTCATAATGAGTAATGTCTCCTTTTGCGGCCATGTTTTGTCCTCTATTCAATAATTCAACTTTCATAAATAAAAGATTGCTATATTTGTGTTCTGCTGCAGATTTACTGAATGTGGAAAGGGTCAAGAGACTAAATTCCATATTCATTTTGTGAGTGATTAAAGATTGATTGATTGATTGGGGTTTAAACATTAACGCCGTTTTCAATAATTGTTCAGTCATATATCGACAGCCAGTTCACCTTCTCACTCTATTCGTAGCTTTCTTATACCAGTACTCAACACAACATACTTTCCAAGCAAATAGCTGCTAATCCACATAGACTGTAAGCCCATTGGTGAATGACGCATGACACAATGACTTTTCTCAAACGTCGGAGAGAATGTTGGCCGAGCTGGGATTCAAACTCACAACCCCTGGCTTGACAGCCCGCGTCGCTATCGACTGAGCTACCATGATGAAATTGAATGAGAATATATGCACACTGAAAATCAAAGAATACATGTAATAAATAAAACAAAATGTATAATGGAATTAAAACCTAGAAACCTACCACAAACCATGGAGAAAATCTTTCAAAATGAAGTAACAGAAATTCAACAGAATTTCTACATAGCTTTTCTAATATGAAAGCAGTGTAGAAAACATTGATAGCAAATGAGAAACTGATTGTTTGAGTAATTTCCAGGATTATTGAAAACAAATTTATTCAGAGTTCTCAAAAGTATAAGAGACACTTCAAAATAGTGTATGAAAGCAATATTGACATTTTACAGAGTTTCTAAGTACAGTTGTTTGAATCTTCACCATTGTTTTTTCCTGGGCCATCATACTTGATACAGTGCACACTTCTGCTGCTTATTGGGAACCACGTGACCCTGAAATAATTAAATTGACAGTATGAGTTTTATACATGAAAAACTGTAGGAAATAAGCTTATTAATTGCACATAAGAAAGTTAATAAATATATTTTACTTGTCAATACTCAGACTACATAGAAGTGTCACTATATCACGACAGGAAAGACACAAAACATTTGCAAATGTCTCTGGTTACACCAGAAACATCCCTGGTAAGATCAAAGTAAATGTCTGAGCTTGGAATAGCAAAGGTCACATTTTGTTCTCTACTAGACTCTACGTCCTACGTCCTTGTAAATTTAACCTTCGACATTTTAGGATCAGAATTTTGTTCTCAGTAGTAAATAGTATAGCCCCATTGAACTAAAATTATCGATAACAATGTACTAAAGACAAGGAAGAACAGCAGTGAAAAATTAAGCCGATTACATTTTCAGTTTCACAATACGAAGCGTTCAACCTCAGATTTTATGAATCAGCAGGCGATACAAAATATTTTAATCGTGTACATTACCGTGAACACTGTCCGTATGAACTATTTGTCATCATTAAACATCAATCGTTGATGTCTGTGTAGACTTCGTATCGAAATTTGAGGCATGTTTACGTTTTCAAGGTGATTGCAGACAGCTTTTATTCTTGTTGTCGCAAAACCGGAAGCTGATATTTAGACTGGCTCGCAGTTATAAATAGACTTACGACTTTTAAAATCTTAGCTGCGACTTTGAAGTTACGACCTCGTTGATAAAACGGTCTTAAGACCGGGTCGTAACTTCAAAACTTACGACAATCGTAGCTAAGATCCGACTTTTTTGATAAAACGGGCCCCCGAAACTTACGACTATCTTTTAATAGCTACGATTGTTTGATAAAACGATAATCGGACGTAACTCCGGACTTACGTCCAAACTTACGACAATCTTAGTTAAGATCGAGTTACGACCGTTGATAAAACGGGCCCCTGTGGTATAGAGGTATAGATAAATGATTCCTGAAACAGAAAATCCAGAGGAGGCGAAAAACGTCTGTCGGGGTTAGTCTGCGCGGTATTCTTAGGCTGATTCGGGTCGATACTTTACGCTGAGTTCACAATGTTGGTTTTTCTCGCGGGACAGCTCAATTGTATATTGAACTGTTATAAGACTGATATTTACCAGCATCTATTGACCGTGGTTCTTAAGTTAAGTAGACACATAACAAATTGAAATTCCGTATCCAGTAAATTTGAACATTCATGTCTGGTTCAGAGAAATATCTTGATTTTTGTAGATTTTATCAGATGTTAATGCATGTATCTCTCAATTGTTTAATCACACTATCTGTTTCCTATCTAAGGACTTTGTTATGTTTATGTTTTTCAGACTGTAAAGACATTTTCCTCATGGTGGCAGGCATGAGGTATGATTGCAATGCTTTACTCAACAAGACAATCTCCGACAAAAAACATCTAGGGGTCTACGTTAAACGAAACTCAATGTGTAAGGAAAAATACTATAGCGACTGTTGCAAGACCTGCAAGCAAGTTTTGAAAGTGAGTTTTGTTATGGTTTCTTACATATTTTCTGAGTTTTAATGGCTGAACGCTTTTTTTTTGTTCACAATATTCCACATTTATCAAGATCTGACGATTTGTAGTCTTATTGCATCTGGCTTTTTGCGATCTTTTTGAGGAACTACAAGAGAAAGTTGATGCAAGGCATCAATGTCGCCGGAAAAGACTGCATTGATTTATTTATGTATTCTTGACTTTCCTTAGTCTATTCAAACATTAGGAACGTTGAAATGAAAACATTTGCTTATAAATTTTATATGCATACCTATACATTAGGGTATCTATAAAAAATTAACGAAATGTGTACACATTTATCTTGGCTTAAATTTAATTTTGCTGTTGTTACTTATTTAAATAATAGTATTCATTCATATAATTTCAATGTTTGTCAATCTTATTCGAATCACAAGGTAAATATCCTGGTATTGCTTTAAAGGGAGGTAATTTGAAGAAAACAAAAATCTTCAAAAGGAGAAATATATCAGCATTACCGTCTACAGTTTAAATTGTTCTATTGTTTGTGGATTTAAAAATATTCTTTTTTTCTTATTTCTACATGTACAACGAAATATTGCGGCTTCTCTTTACGCTTTGCGTCAAACATTCGTCTTGTACTTGTCTAAAATAAAATAATATCACTCGCTTTTTCATATCGAAATGCGCATGCGCGAAAATCGATGTTAAAGGTCACGAACCTACACAACAGAATAGGGTCTATATTTAGCTTAGAAACAGTTCCTACTTTAGATATTCATGGATTAACATTATTAAATGAATTCTACACAAATCAAGACATCTCTTTGAACATGAAAACAACATTTAGTAAGTTAAAATTGCTATTAAAAGGAGAATCCGAAATTGACCTCAATGATGACACATAAGAGTCTGCATTAGGGGGTGTTGGTTCACGTCTTGAAGGGACCACTTTTGTCTTCGTAAATAAGACAAAAAACTTAAATGCGAGTGAAATAAAAAAAACTGCAAACATTAAAAAATCGGAATATTTATTTCATTTTAGATGTGTCATTTATTAGTGTTCGTAAACAGCCACAATTGTAATATGTTCAAATCATCTAGATTTGTTTCTTTCTAATAATAAGCCGCCCTCCCATGTGATTTCCGAAAAGCTATTAAAAATAGAAGTCGCGGGCTTCTGCCCGGCGACTAATTACATCTCGACTTTGGTATCATTTATCCAGCTACCGTATGTTTCCTGGTATGTTCGGACTAGTACCCCACACAACATTCTTTCCAGACAAATGATTACCTTCCCAGAACGCCCATTTTAGCCGAATTACAAGAAAACCAACATTGTGAACTCTGCGTAAAGTATCGACGCGCATTATCCTTAGCATGCAGCGTAGGCTAACCCGGACATACACATTTCGCCTCCTGTGGATTATCTGTTTAGGAATCATTACTCTATACCCCTGAGACGGTATGTGTTGGCCCGGATTAGCCTGCGCGGACTGAACAGGCTGATCTTGGTCGATACATTACGCAGAGTCCATAATGTTAGTTTTCTCATGGAACGGCTCATTTATATACTAATCACAATGTAACAACAGTTTTAAAAGTTCTCGTAAAATATATCACTAGGCTTATTTATATTAATACCTTTTCATCATACACTGGGTTTCTTTGTATGTTGTAGCTGTAAATGTAACCCAGCTTAAGGAGTCCGACCCAAACAGGGCTCGAACTCGGGACCTCTTGTCCCGTAGGTGAACACTCTACCGTGTCGCTATAAAAGCTAGCTCTATAGCAAGGCAGTATAAGTATCCCTTTAAACAAACACATAGCTACAGAATTATTATATATCTGCGGGACAGACCACTATACTACTACATAAACACCTGGAAAGAAATTAGTATAAGAAATAACATTGCTTGTTTTCAAACCCATTTCAACTTACTATTGCTGTTCTGTTATTTTGTAAATATAAACTGAATAAATATGTTTAAACTAATGACGATTGCCAATCATCGAATTAGATAAATGGCGAGCCGGATTTGAAACTCACGATCCATAATTATCCTGATTTAGCTATGGTGTTTTGATCAAAAAATATCTATAACATGTATCCAGCTCTTAATTAAATAATTACAAGTCACCTAAATAATCTACAGAATGAATGCAAAGACGACACACTGACCATGGCGGATGCGGGTTACGACTGCAAGGCGTTGGTGAACAAAACGTACTCGGACAGTAAGAATCTCGGTGTTTATGAACGGAATATACAGTTCTGTAATAATACAAACTACAGTGGGTGTTGCGAGACCTGTCAGATCGTTCTTAAAGTGAGTAAAAAGCAATATAGTACGAGACAAGTCATATAACAGTTTTAGAAATAAATGAACGGCGTTATGCGAAAACCAATGGTAATGCATCTTTGACCAGTGAAGTTCCAGATAAGCCAGCGTATCCGCGCTATCTGATCTGGATCTCCACTGTTCGCGACCTAATCATAGACTGTTTTAAGGAACTTTTGTAATGCGGTGTCAATATGGATTCATTACCACGGATACGCAGACACCTATTTTTCCACACGTGTATTTATTACGCTAAGTATGGATTTCCTGGTGCACAATTCAAGAGGGAATTTTACTCCACCCTCCCTTTCCCACCTACAGATGCTTTCTGACGCCCGTGCAACAGATAATCTTTGAAGAAATTGAACAATATCTCATTTTTGCCACAATCTTTTTCAACTGTATGCAAAATAAACCTTTCATTTATAGAGAGTTTCCATAGTTTTGCTTCGATGTCTTCAACGTCGTCTGCTGCCGATGTGTTATGTGGGTAAATAAAAAATGCTGATCTGGACGTTTTTGTGCCCAGTCCGTAATGTCTGATTTCTGGACCGCGTCAGGCGAAATTGGTTCTTGTAACACCAACGTTTCAGTATCATCACACATATTGTTGTGAGAGTGGCATAGCAGGGCTGTGATTGTAGTTTTCCTTCAGAACTTGCATCTTCGGTAATTAATAAAACAAAGGTGGCTGTGATGAAACAGTAAATATGACATGCTTGTACCATCTGTGTCTGCATACTATGTGTATGAGACTCGTTTCCATCGCATAACATCGGTAACGTATACAACAATTGCGATACACCAACACATTATCTGAAACCGTAAACATCGGTCCATCGGTAGACAGGTTTGATCCAGATTTAAGTCATGCATTTCAATACGATTTTCTTTTACAGGAAGCTAACAACACTAGCAGTACCGATCTAGGCGACTCCACTGATAACGTCGATCAAGTAAACAGTGGTGAAAATGGTGGTCCAGTAAACAATGCCGAGAAAGATATCAAAACACCACAGGTAAGTTTATTGTTCCTCCTGGATGAAGTGCGGGCTAATGTCCAAATCACCGGGAAAACAACTCAATCAAGACCCCCAAAACAGACCGCTGTAATTTTAGTTTATGTAACATTATTGTATGAATTCTTATCATAAATGTATAGATACATTTCTGATCCTAGCATGGCAACGGTTGATGTGACACTACAATTACATCCAACATTTGACATGCCTCCATGAGCAGTGCTCCACGAAAACTAAACTTTTGGTTGCGTTGATATGTGAAGAATTTAACCAGCCTCTGTAGGCGTGAAGTCCAATCCGCTGTGTTAATATATTTATTAATGACGAGTTGGTTTATCTAAAAACAATGAAAAAAATAAATACTTGTGCAAAGCTCCAGTAGACAAACTTTAATGTAATAATCACCAGTTCAAATAAAGCTCTCTGTCTGTCAGCTATCAGGTATAAATAAACACTGTAATGAGACGTTCATTGGAACCTTCTATGACTGATTGATTCAAACAGTCCAATGCCAGATTAAACTGTATGGCTGCGCTTGTTGATCTGGATCTAAACTGGTCGCAACAACTCTAAGGTTGTTTTCCGCAGAGACATTTGCTAATTTGAACATTTAACCAATTATTTTAAACAATATCTCACTATGCATTCAGACATTTGCTAATTTGAACATTTAACCAATTATTTTAAACAATATCTCACTATGCATTCAGAGTGCGTGATTAGTTAAAAGACTGGTTAGGAATCCGCTGTGGTCGAGTGGTTAGCGTCGGGGATTTCGAAACCGGGTTTCCCGGGTTCTATCCCCAGTCGCGGCACTACGGTCATGGTGGAGTGCCCTTGGGCAAGGCACATTTTCTAGCCTAGTACTGGTTTGTTTACCCAGGGATCATGACTAAGTGAACTGTCGCCGTGATATAACTGAAATATTGTTGAAAGCGGAGTAAAACTCCAATAAATAAATAAATAAATAAATAAAAGACTGGTGTAGACAATTTGAATACAATTAAAGTGGCCCAATAGCGAAGAATGACACTGTTAGATAGATTATAACTCTTTCAACGCCCGAATTGTTTAAAGTGGACTCTTCCTTGTTCAAAATCGGGCATCTCCGTTTCTCATGTAATAACAGCTTTGGACTACCTTGATAACTAAAAGGCGAACAATGCTGATTTCAGATGAATCTGTATTAATTGCAAGAACATCAATGTTGCCTTTGTTGCTGAAAAAGTAAATAACAGTAACGTAGACTTTTTTACCAAAAGCCACATAATAATACAATTTAACTCTTTCAGCGCCAAAGGCAATATTGAGCTTTTTGCAAACAATGCAGATGCAGGTGAGTCAGCTCGTAACGAGCTGTCTCACCTGATATCTGCATTGTTTGGCTGTGAGTTATAAAAATATTCCAAAAATCCTATAACATGAAAATAGAGTCGTCCGAGTTTTGAACATGGAAGAGTCTACTTTAAACAATTCGGCGCTGAAAGGGTTAATATTATACGAGCCGTTCCGCGAGAAACCAACACTGTGGACTTAAAGTATCGACCGAATCAGTCTAAGCATGCCGCGCAGGCTGACCCGGGTAGACAGGTTTCGCCTTCTGTGGATTTTCTGTTTTTGGAATCATTACTCTATACCTCTATCCCCCTGAGAGGGGATGTGTCGGCCCGGATTAGCCTGCACGGACTGCGCAGGTTGATCCGGATCGAGACATTACGCAGAGACCATAATGTTGGTTTTCTCGTGGAACGGCTAATTTACTTGTATAGTAGTGTATATGGTTAAATAGTGTTGTGTTTGATTGTTTTAGTGCGGTTTACACTGTTATTAAACATTGTTTTAGTGCGGTTTACACTGTTATTAACATTGTTTTAGTGCGGTTTACAATGTTATTAAACATTGTTTTAGTGCGGTTTACACTGTTATTAAACATTGTTTTAGTGCGGTTTACACTGTTATTAACATTGTTTAAGTGCGGTTTACACTGTTATTAACATTGTTTTAGTGCGGTTTACACTGTTATTAACATTGTTTTAGTGCGGTTTACACTGTTATTAACCATTGTTTTAGTACGGTTTACACTGTTAATAAACATTGTTTTAGTGCGGTTTACACTGTTATTAAACATTATTTTAGTTATACCACGGTGACCGTTCACTTATTCATGATTCCTGGTAAACAAACCAGTATTAGGCTAGGAAATGTGCCTTGCCCAAGGACACTCCACCATGACCGCCGTGACTGGGGATCGAATCCTGGACGCCCGATTCCCGGCAATGCTCGACTCTTACCACTTGCCCATTGGGATATAGGTTTAATAAAACTCTACATTGATTCAACGATTTAGACATATACTGCCATTTTCATAGTAATAGACAAGCCAAGAAAAAAAAGAAATTGACATAAGTTAAAACAGCTTCCAGTCACAAAACACAATTTAACATATAAAAGCGACTGAACTCCAGATACCCAACTGTCGAAAAAAAAAAAATCCAATATTAAGAAAATAAGTGTTAGTTTTGTATTTGGGGCATTAAAATATGATAACTGACATATAACATACCCCTATAATCGGTGAGATTTTCTTGTTTTCGATACTTTTTCTATCGCAAATTCTACCCTATCAGTAACGGGGTAAGTATTTTTAAATAGGAAACCCCTTCATCGGGACAATTGGAAACGACTCAAGTTCACTTTATTGATAAAAAACGATACATTTTCTACCCTGGTTTTACTTGGATAACATAAAGAATAACATTTAGGGCGAATGAATTCGTTTTTTTAATTTCTTTTGTTTTTTGTTCGTGCCATCTGGATTTCAGTCGCTTTAACATGACTTATAGATACAAGCGATAAACAATTCGATGTTTTAATATGCGCTCCTTCTACACTTATACAGGATTCACCGAATACAGATTCCGGCAACCATTACGTTCCAAACCAAGAAAAAGAACCACAGGTTGCCGTAGCATCCGGAAGACGTGGTTTTAAGTATAACAATGAAGTACACGAAGTTGAGAAGGACGGCCGCCTTGACGTAATAGTGTCCGTCAATAAGAATGAATGAACACAGTGAAACGACAATTAGGACGATCTGTGGCATAGAATAATTAGAATATCTCTACAAATGAAAGTGTATTAAATACAGTTGAAAACATTGCGGCAAAATGAGAAATTTCTCATTATGAAGATTTTCTTTTTTTGTCTATTTTCTTTCAAAAGTCGTTTGCTGCAGACGTGTCAAAATGGGAAAAGCGTACGGTTATTTACAACAAAATAGCTGACTTCACATCCATATTGTTTGATCATAATATATGCAATTTGCAGAGTGATCAACTGCGGGACTAACATCTGTCCAATTCATGCAAAACATTCAACGAGTAATCATCCTAGCATTTTACAGACAGTGAACGCAGATTTATATCATAAATGACGTCGCCAGCGTGAAATAACGTCTTTTTATTCTATATTTGTCGGTATATAACTAGTGTAATAACAATGCTACGACATCATAATGAAAAGTATTGAAAATGACCGCGCTATATAGCGACGTTATATAATATATATTGCGCTAATAATCGTCGAATTGGAATTTATGATATAAATAGAATACAAGAGAAAGTTGATGCAAGGCATCAATGTCGCCGGAAAAGACTGCATTGATTTATTTTTTAACACACATGTAGTCTTGACTTTCATTAGTCTAAACATACACATAATGTTTTCATAAGGATTAATTCCAGGATTTTTGAAATTCCACATAGATCTACAAATTTCAGGATTTCTTTTGGTCAGGATTTTAGATGTTTTGTATTTGTCAAAAAAAATAAATAATTAATACATTTTGGGATTTAAATCTACATGCAATAAAAAGCTATTAAACCCTTTCCATGTCTGAAGCAACAATGAAAACCTTTAATCGCTTAAAACATTGAGAAAACGGTTAAATTGCTGAAGACATGAACTTCCTCCTTTTTAATACTAATTATTTCACAAGTAGACCACACTTGTAACAATATAACAGCTAAATTGTTTATCTAAATCGTTGATGCATACAATATATGTGGCAAGTATGAAATTAATTGGGTGCGAAAGAGCAGATTTTCTTTATTTCTAAATCTATTGTTTATCAGAGTTTGTTCTTCTCTTAATTTGTTTCAACATATATCACATATATTTAATCATTTAAGTGTGTAATATTAGCTATCTATCTGTAATAAGGTGTTTGAGCATTCTTTCGAAATGTTTACCCTCGTGTCAGGCAGTGTCAGACATCGAAGAAAGTGAATAAAAAATCAGGCAAAGCTTTAGTGCATGTTTTATTCCACTGCATTCGAGAGAGAAAAGCATTTCTATATTATCTTTCTTTCTCCTACATTCGACCCATGCATTCGTTTCGTGACGTTTAAGAAAAATCAATTTGTCGTGCGACATTTTTTGTCTGCATAACCTAGTCACTTTTCTAAGTTTACATTTTTTCGGTTACTTCGCTTTGTTTACATTTTGGCAATATGAAACTAGGTCACAAACTGAGAAAAAGGCGTTTCGACGTTCACGACCGATAAACAGGCTTATATTTGAGACATATTTTCACAAATTATTTCTTATTTTTGTTTCTGTTACAAGTTTATGTTCATGGGAAACTATACAAGTGTGTGTGTGTCATTGTGCATATTCAGCCCATCGAATGAGAGTATGAGTGTAAGCGCCGCAGGTTTTTGTTGTAAAATGTATCGCGTGCAAATCCAGCTTTTCATTGGTTATCGTACACACAGTAAGTACAGTAGTATATAGTAGCGTGTGCAAAATTTACAAATCTATGCGGGCGGTACTCGGTAGTGACGTAATCAACAGTTCTAGGTTAGAAACAGTTCATATTTTAGATATACACGAGTTAACATTATCAAATGAATTCTTCACAAATCAAGACATATTTTTGAACATGAAAATAACATTCAGTAAGTTAACATTACTATTGAAAGTAGAATTTGACGTGATTTTTATTTCAATATATCTCAATATTGACATATAGCAGTTGGTTGCAAGTCTAGCAGGGACCACATTTGTCTTCGTAAATAAGACAAAAACACTTAAATGCAAGTCAACAAAATGAAACTAAAAATACCTAAAACATCGACATGTTTATTCCATTTTAGATGTGTCATTACTTAGTGTTTTTAAACAAACACAATTGTAATATGTTCAAAACATCTTAATGTGTTTCTTTCCAATAATTATCCCTCCTCCCATGTGATTTCCGAAAAGCTATTAAAAATAGAAGTCGCGGGCTTCTGCCCGGCGACTAATAACATTCGTGTTCATTCAATACAAAATTTTATTAAACTCGTTTAATAAGATTTCGTATTGAATGACCACTCATGTTTCAGCCCTTTATAATCCGTTTTCATGTGAAATGACTCGTGTACGTTACGACAACGTTACGACAACGTTACGACAAACACATTTGACTTTTGACAATCCCTTGTGTTGGAGCTAAGAGACAACGTTATTGTTACTCTGATAGTACCATAAGCTTCAGAGTATACTTGCTGTGCAGACGTTGCTCACATTGTTGTATACATACAATACCACGGGCTCTTACACTCTGACTTATTTCTCATTACTATAAACATTTTCTCTCTTATTTCAATGTTCTTCGCTCACGATTATCCTTGTAAATTAGTGTATATAATTCAGAACGTATAAGTTTGTAATTAACCTCTCGAGAGCATAAATGGGCGAAAACAGACACATGTTGTTGCTGTAGTGAGGCTTCTCTTTGACGACTTTCTATTTAAACTGACCTTAAGGGGAACTTTTTAAGTGTTGTTATATAGAGGTGTTTTAATCTTCAGATAATTGAGCCGTCCCACGAGAAAACCAACGTTATGGTCACTGCGTAATGTATCGGCTCAGATCTGCCAGCGCAATCTGAGCAGACTGATCCGGGCCGACACATTCCGTCTCAGGTGGATAGAGGTAAAGAGTAATGATTCCTGAAACAGAAAATCCACATGAGGCGAAACGTGTCTGTCCGGGTTAGCCTGCGCGTCATGCTTAGGCTGATCCGGGTCGATACTTTACGCTTAATGTTGGTTTTCTCGCCGGACGGCTCAATTATGAGTTTTAAAGAGGTTAAAATGTAGTCGGGTTATGGTCATGTCCGTTCTACAGATACCTCTTGGACTATATGTTTTGACGAACAGGGATGATCCTGATTAGACTGCGCAGATGCGCCGGCTGATCTGGATCTTCTGGATACCAGTCAACGCTTTGGCATGTTTTTTCGTGGAGTCTTAATTCAGCTTTAATACTTCTATCAGAGTACTAGATCATGGAGCATAGATGGATAGGGGGTGTAAAACTGGCCTTTTTCTCACAATATCTCTTTTATTTTTCACTACATATTGTGGGTACTCAAAATAATCGTCGGACTCAGACGTGTCTTTTGAGTACCAACAACATAGAGTTTGAGTGTCAAATAAAGATTTTAGAACATGAACAATTCCGCTTATCTAGAACGTAGAATCGTCTCACTCAGTCGATTCTTTAGAGAACCCACAACATAGGGTTTGAGTTTTCAAAACCTTGTGTTTTCTCTGTTTAATTGAACAAAAGGCACAATAACGCTTTGTGACAACTATTCATTGCGGTAAATACATCAAGAATACAACGTGCACTTTAATTTTTACACACAGTGTTGGATTTTCTAAATATATATATCTTAACATAAGCAATCAACCAGACACAAAGGTTACTAAATAAATTTTGATTTTGTTTTGTCGTCTTAATCGAACAAACGAAAAGTCTATTATAGGAATACGGATAACCCCTAGGTTTTTCGATGCATAACTCTTTATTATCAACGGTTACTGGACATTGTCTAGCGTATAGCCACCATTTCTTGGACAACCAGGTACTACCCAAATATAGAGGAGGTCACCCACAAGGAATGTAATCAGACATGTTTACGAAATATATGTACAGGAAAACTAGAGTATATTTATATAAAAAACTCCGTATCTATATTATAAACAGTATCGGGCAATTACATCACTCGTCTGGTACCCGGCGTTCTATAGTAAATTAGTATGTTTGGCATGAACAAACAATGGCGACTAGATGGTCACCTTTCATTGTATATCGCTATCACATAGTTTAGTAAATTAGTATGTTTACATGAATCAACTATGGCAAATAAATTGGCAACCATCCCGGAATATATCGCTATCACATAGTATAGTAAATTAGTATCTTTGGCATAAATCAGCAATGGCAACTAAATTGGCAACCATCCCCGAATATATCGCTATCACATATATAGTAAATAAGTATGTTTGGCATGAACAAACAATGACGACTAGATGGTCACCTTCCCTTGTATATAGCTATCACATAAATAGTAAATTAGTATGTTTGGCATGAACCAGCAATGGCGACTAGATGGTCACATTCCCTTGTATATCGCTATCACATAAATAGTAAATTAGTATGTTTGGCATGAATCAACAATGGCGACTAGATGGTCACCTTCCCTTATATATCGCTATCACATATATAGTAAATGAGTATGTTTGGCATGAACCAGCAATGGCAACTAGATGGTCACCTTCCCTTGTATATCACTATCACATAGTATAGTAAATTAGTATGTTTGGCATGAATCAACAATGGCGACTAGATGGTCACCTTCCCTTATATATCGCTATCACATATATAGTAAATAGTATGTTTGGCATGAACCAACAATGGCAACTAGATGGTCACCTTCCCTTATATATCGCTATCACATATATAGTAAATAGTATGTTTGGCATGAACCAACAATGGCAACTAGATGGTCACCTTCCCTTATATATCGCTATCACATATATAGTAAATAGTATGTTTGGCATGAACCAACAATGGCGACTAGAGGGTCACCTTCCCTTATATATCGCTATCACATATATAGTAAATAGTATGTTTGGCATGAATCAACTATGGCAACTAAATTGGCAACCATCCCCGAATATATCGCTATCACATATATAGTAAATTAGTATGTTTGGCATACATCAGCAATGGCAACTAAATTGGCAACCATCCCCGAATATATCGCTATCACATATATAGTAAATTAGTATGTTTGGCATGAACCAGCAATGGCGACTAGATGGTCACCTTCCCTTATATATCGCTATCACATAGTATAGTAAATTAGTAAGTTTGGCATAAATCAGCAATGGCAACTAAATTGGCAACCATCCCCGAATATATCGCAATCACATAAATAGTAAATTAGTATGTTTGGCATGAACCAGCAATGGCGACTAGATGGTCACCTTCCCTTGCATATCGCTATCACATAGTATAGTAAATTAGTATGTTTGGCATGAATCAACAATGGCGACTAGATGGTCACCTTCCCTTGTATATCGCTATCACATAGTATAGTAAATTGTTATGTTTGGCATCAATAAAAAATGCCGACCATATGGTCACCTCACCTTATAAATCGCTCTCACATATATGAGCCGTTCCACGAGAATACCAACTTTATGGACTCTGCGTAATTTCATCTCAGGGGGATATAGAGTAATGATTCCTGAAACAAAATAACATTATAACATTAATAATACACCTAAGATTCAGAAAGACAGACTTACAGACGTGATCAGGAATATATCAAATTAAGTCTTCAGTTCAGGTCTAAAATATCGAAATCATAAAACCCGAGTTTTATTACACTATAACCCATGTTATCAGTAAACAATGAAGTATCCTGTGTATTTCTTTACTGCCCTCCGGCACCACAGTCGATGTATACATACCGAATACTACGTAAATGTCCGGTAATTTCCGTTAATTAGCAAAATTATAACAAGAGCAGATAACAGTCAAATTAGTAAATAATTGATATGGCTGAAAGAGTGGTATATTTTCTCCCCTGTTTATGGCATGACCAGCATTGTGCCATATGAAAAAGAATGAAGGAATGAATTTAAGTAAATGACTAAGTTGACCGAGTTTGTTGCCCTGCTAACGAACAATACTTGTTAAGAAATGGTATCTTTAGGCATTTTTATTAAGGAAACAAGTAATGATGAAATATGCCTTTCAGTTTTTAAGTATTACTTAGTCCAAAGTAAGGTTGGTGGAATTTGACCCTGGTTACTCCAGACGAGTGTAGGACAAAACACCCATGGGACATAAGCCCCATAGGACAAAACACCCATGGGACATAAGCCCCATAGGACAATACACCCATGGGACATAAGCCCCCATAGGACAATACACCCATGGGACATAAGCCCCATAGGACAATACACCCATGGGACATAAGCCCCATAGGACAAAACACCCATGGGACATAAGCCCCATAGGACAATACACCCATGAGATAATACCCCCCTAGGACTTTTACCAATTGGACAAAAAAAACAACATTCTTACTATAGAACAATCTTTTATTAAGTTGTCATGTTTGATGAATTGATTCTTCTATCTTAATTTGGATATTTAGAAACATCTCTTTTTTTTCTTTATCAGCAAATCCAAACAAATGAACTAAGTAATATGCCATTGGTTCCATTATCAAACGGGTTTTTTGAAAACATTGTGACAAAATATTTCATACTGTTGAATTTATCCATTTGCTACAATGGTTTCATTTTCATTGAAATTGATTTATAGAGATTTTCCATAATTTAGCCTACAAGTATGTTGTGTGTAGGAAATGGTAAGAGGCAACGCTGCGGGGTAATCATGTGAAATGGCAGCCGTGTTATAAGTGAAATACTGTTGAATATAGAGTTGAAACCAGCCAATAATTCTTTTTCCAGCAGTGTTCAAATAGGACGTTATTGGAAAAGATAAGAATTAATAAATTTATGTATTTTTAATTTTCAGGCAAAACATATTATCTGTCGTAGCACATTGTAATATAAAAGTATTAAATCTTAATATGGACGTTTTTCATTCTTGTTTAAAGTAGCACTACGACTGAGGAGCAGTCTTTAAAATATCGTAAATATCACATTTCACATGTATTTGAAAAAGATTGTTGAAAAATCGAGAAATTGTTAAATATGAATAATTTTTTATTTCCCAGCATTTTTTTCTCAACTTTATTGTTTTTCTATATTTGTCTAATCACGGAGCTTCCGTCTTATGCATTACCCAACACCACGTACAGGCTCCTCAATAGTCTTTCTGCCATTAATATAGTCCACACATACATTTCTTAATTTTTCCTGCAACACCTTTGTAACTCGCTTAACACGTTTGTGTGGTCGATCACCATTGAAATTTGTGTTCAATAAATGTAGCAACGAAAGCTTGATCTCTTCCTATTGTTTGTATGGCTGTCCACAAAGACGGATTGTCATGACCTATCAAACGTTTGAAGCTGAAATTCCATCTCTCACTAACATTGTTTGTCATGGCTTCGTTGTTCATTGTCGCGGCATGAACATCCCAAATATGAGGTGGAACTAGCGGGGGAATTCTACGCACTCTCATGGGCGGTAATATTCCACCTGCTTGAACTGGAGGTGGCTGGATACGACGATAAGTTCCCGACACGTAGACACTGTCAAAATAGTTAACAAGATCATCTAGACCTGGAGAGATGATTGTCTTGAGGAAGTCCATCTCGGCAATCACATCATCAGTTGGTAGAAAGGCCAAACCGTCTAACATACCACAAAACAGTTTGATATCATCATTTGTTCTATACAACTAAACAATGTCTAACTGCTGCACCTTTCTCCATATGCTTTGAGCTATGTTGTAGAGGCACCCATGACATCTCACTTGTTTACCAAATACACTTCCAACTGACAGAATGACAGCATGTTCAAAGTATGTTATCACAGTAGTTGGACCAGGAGTAAAACAAAGCTCTTCACGCTTTGACAAAATGGATCTGAAAAGTTCATCATATGTTTCCTGACCTTTTCCGGATAGAAACGCATATACACGGGTGACGCCTGTTTCACCAATTGGAGCATGGATTGTATACAGTTGATGGAATAGTCTTGGCGCTGATGTTAATGTTTATGCATGCAAATTAAAATGAGACGTAAGTGGATTCAATTTAATTCAATTCAATAGTGTATTGTTTTATAAGGCCACCGGCACATGCACAAGTAAATATCATCTCAATATAAATCAAAGCGCTGAAGGCACTGAATTTGTTTGGGTACATAAAACTGTTCAAACATTTGCATTTGCATAGATGTGTGATTTATAAACTGCATTGTTTATAAATATTACAACTTCGGGTAAAAGAATAAATGACGCATCCGTTAAAATTAAATGCCATTTTAGTTGTCTATAAAACATAAATCATGAGACATACATGTGAATATTATATTTAATTTCCAAGTTTCAAAAGACATGTAAAAACAAGATGTATTTGTGAAACACTGATGCCCCCGATTGGTAACATCTAGGTCAAAGGTCAAGGTCGCCAGGTGAAAAATGTTGGTACTGATAGAAAGGTCATGTCACAATGGAATACACATGTGAAATATGGTAGCCGTACCTGTTATGGTTCAAAAGTAGTGGTCAAGGTTATATTTTTTTTCGAGAATGGCAATATCTAGGTCAAAAGTCAAGGTCGCAAGTTGAACAATTTTCGTACTGACAGAAAGGTCATGTCACAAGGTATAGACATGTGAAATATGGTAGCCGTACCTGTTATAGTTCAAAAGAAGTGGTCAAGGTTAAAGTATTTTTTCGAGAATGGCAACATCTAGGTCAAAGGTCAAGGTCGCAAGGTAAAAAATGTTGGTACTGACAGAAAGTTCATGTCACAAGGTATACACATGTGAAATATGGTAGCCGTACATGTTATGGTTCAAAAGTAGTGGTCAAGGTTAAAGTTTTTTTCGAGAATGGCAACATTTAGGTCAAAGGTCAATGTGAAAAAATGTTGTACTGACAGAAAGGTCATGTCACAAGGTATACACAAGTGAAATATGGTAGCCTTACCTGTTATGGTTCAAAAGAAGTGGTGAAGGTTAAAGTGTTTTTTTGAGAATGGCAACATCTATGTCAAAGGTCAAGGTCGCAAGGTCAAAATGTTGGTACTGACAGAAAGGTCATGTCACAAGGAATACACATGTGAAATATGGTAGCCGTACCTGTTATGGTTCAAAAGTAATGGCCAAGGTTAAAGTCTTTTTTTCGAGAATGGCAACAACAAGATTAAATGTCAAATTCGCAAGGTCAAAAATGTTGGTACTGACAGAAAGGTCATGTCACAAGGAATACTCATGTGAATTATGGTAGCCTTACCTGTTATGGTTCAAAAGTAATGGCCAAGGTTAAAGTTTTTTTCGAGAATGGCAACATCTAGGTCAAAGGTCAAGGTCGCAAGGTCAAAAATGTTGGTAGTGACAGAAAGGTCATGTCACAAGAAATACACATGTGAAATATGGTAGCCGTACCTGTTATGGTTCAAAAGAAGTGGTCAAGGTTAAAGTCTTTTTCGTGCAGACAGACAGTCAGACAGACAGACGTGCAGACAGACGTGCAGACAGACGTCAGACGTGCAGACAGACGTGCAGACAGACGTGCAGACGTGCAGACAGGCCAAAAAACTAGATGCCCATCGAATCGGTGATTCCGGGGGCATAAAAATGGATAACCATTATGGCCCCGACTCACTCATTTAAGTATTTACCAATTTGTGTTACAAAAAAAATCACAATTGACCAAGGGTTTTCTAAAATCTTACTCAAAAGCTTCCTGCTTAACAAGAGATTTTTCAAGTTTTCACTATAGCCATATAAGGCCAAATAGCTCTGCCCCCTGGTGGCCATGTTTTTCGACCAATCAACATGGCTTGGAGGAATCTGATAGATGGTCTCCCAATGAACATTTCTACAAAAAGAATTGAAAATTGGCCAAACACTTTCGGAGGAGAAGATTTTTCAAGTTTTTACTATAGCCATATTAGGCAAAAAAGCCCCGCCCGCTGGCGGCCATGTTTTTCGACCAATCAACTTGGCTGGAAGGAATCTGATAGAGGGTCACCCTAGGAACATTTCTACAACATTATTTGAAAATCGGCTTGACACTTTTGGAGGAGAAGATTTTTTTGAGTTTACACTATAGCCATATAAGGCAAAAAGCCCCGCTCCCTGGCGGCCAAGGAACACTTCTTTAAAATAATTTGAAAATCTGCCAATCAGTTTGGTAGAAGAAAAGGAGATCACAATAACTAACTTTCAGCACTTCGTGCTCAGATGAGCTAAAAAAAAGAAACATCTATCCAAATGAAAGAGTAATTGAAATCATGTAGAAAATATTGTGGAAAAAGGCAGTACTAATATTTATATGAGCACTTTAAAAGAAACATGCTTCAGACTTCAGAGGCTTTTAAATTCATTTGCATTATAAAAGGATTAAATGCTCCAGAGAAAACCAAGAAAAATACCTTTGCCGTCCGCTGTTTCCTTTAAAGGGTGTTTAAGCTTACCAAATTAATTAAGGATGCGTGACCATTCACTGTTAATTACCATTGTGTACGAGTGTCATTCCAAACAAATTATAAATGTAACCCCTTTTCCCAATAAACCTATCATATACATTTATGTATTTGTAACTTGCCGGGATGTGTCGATACCGTCATGGTACAATGTGATATATGCACAGTTGGTTTCACAAATCTTGTGTTAATGCACCGGTGGATATGTTGACAACAGAAGCGGAACTTTAATTGTAACTTTTGTTAATTATTTGGCTATTATAAGGATAAGATATGTGATTAAATTGGCAACATTTACGTTTTTTACTTATAACAGCCTTCAAATACAAATTTGGTTTATACGACGGTAAAGAAAGGTTATGGGAATTAAGAAATTGTTTAAATAAGCAAATTCTCCTTTTCCCACAATGTTTTCAATATATGTTGCTTTTTACTGTTTACACAGCAAGAAAAAAACATTTAACTTATTTGTTATAGATTAGTATTATTGTTGTATATATATATAATTACTAGAAACAGTTTTGTATATATAAATATACTTATTGTTTATTTGTTATTTAAATTGTTCTGCCCCTTCCAAGTACCCTACAGAATAGAATGTTGCATGGATCATTTGCCTCGTAGTATGGCACATGAAAAAACTATTGAAAGTTACAAAGTAGAAAATGAAGATGCCAAACAATAACTAGAACCCATGACCCTTCAATCGATTGTAAAGGAGAGGATATAATTGAAGCAAAACCTATGGCTAGTTACTAGCAACCTATTCTATTCTTGCAATGTTTTCAAATTTCGTCCGCTGCAGATGCGTCAAAAGACATTTACTTGTCGGAAAATCAATCCATCAATTCTCTTTATTGATATCTATAGATATGATATAAAGAGGAAAGTCGTTAAAACACTTTACAAAGAGATTCCATTTCAGCATGATCTCGATTTTTGGGTTAATCTATATCACTGATAAAAGCAATCAAACACATTATATATTTAAAAAGAAAACCCCGGATATGATCATATGTTAACAAATTATACACATTTGCCCATCTTTAATTAAACATTTTTTACAACAAATCATAGCGTCCGCAGATTTGCTCTACATTCTATAGCGTCCGCATTTTCCCTCTATAATGTATTTGTCCGCAGATCGCGTCCGCACTTTAGACCCTCCCCCCATACCGTCGTATTTATAAATAGAATTCGACGATCACGATTTCTCTGCAAATGTGTTACTCTCATTTTAAATGCATTTTATGACGCACATATTTGCTTTTTAATTCTTTATACTATATTTCTATGGCCGACAAGGCGCAAAGAAAATATTTTCAATTCTGTTTTTATCTACATTTTCAATGCGTGATTGAAAATTCAAATACCGTATCTGGAGCTTAAATCGGAAATAGTTTTCCCTGTAGCAGTTCACTCATTGAGATTTATAAATCTCTCCGCGTTCATGTTTTAAAATACAATGTTTCATTTTATTTCCAAATTCTCTTTGAATATAAGAACCACATAAGAAAACAAAGACGATATAAATATATCATTATTTCAAATATCGTGATACATTTGAAATGTAAGAGCAAGTATTGAGTACTACTTTCACGCGTATGAAATTCATGGACGGAAAAGTAAGACGAACGGCTTCAGAATTGCAGTAACTAAATTTGTTTGTTCCAAACAAATAAAAACAATATTACATGTGTGATGTCTTGTAGTCCGTGTAATTAGTATACACATATTTCATAATAATTCATTTTTTTTCAGAGACCTATATGTTTATATGTTTCTGATGTTATCAGTAATGTCAACATGCCATTTTTTACGCAAAGTCATGCATACATGCAGACTGTTTCTTAAAAGCATTGTATTATAACTGTTTCATTCGAACATGACATATATTGAATAAATTTGATTAAACAGCCATCATTTTATTTTTTATCAAACAGCCATTATTTGTAAACCTTAGACTATTCATTTTATATGAAAATCTTCATATACAGGACAGGAACAAACAAAATGTAACTCATTTCCGATACAAATATCACAATAAATGCAATATCTATTTATATTCTCTTGAACTACCATAATGCCTGCATTGTTTTAATGGAAGAACGGTTAGCCCAGTAGTTTACGGCGGGGTATATGCGTGAGCAACTCAATGAATCGTGTCGCTATTTCAGTTCGTTTCCATTATGTAATGTGTTGTTTTTGTATAGTATTATAGAATGAATGTATATTGTTTTATGGCGCATCGACAGCTAAGGTCATTTAGCGCGCAATTAAATTTAATTATGCATGATCCCTGGGTAAACAAACCAGTACTATGTGCCTTGCCCAAGGGCACTCCACCATGACCGTAGTGCCGCGACTGGGGATCGAACCCGGGACACCCGGTCTCGAAATCCCCGACGCTAACCACTCGACCACAGCGGATTCCGTATAGTATTATAGTAACCCTTTCCCACCTGCAGACGCATTTTGATGAAATAGCAGCAGACGACTTTAGAAAACATTGTGGCCAAAGGTGAAATTGCTCATGATGAGCAATTTCTACTTTGGCCACAATGTTTTCAACTTTATTTAACAATCAAGCTATCTTTTATGGAGATTTTTTAGGTTTTTGTCGCTATGTTTTCAAAGTCGTCTGCTGCAGATTTGTTGTATGTGAGAAAGAGTTAAAAGATGTTATAATTATTATCATATTTGTTTCTTTTATTTTTTAGATTTCATTCAACGAAACAAACAAACATATCATCACTTAAACGCAATAAACCGTCCTAGTGGTGTAGTGTTTACCCTTTTCCACATACGCACGAACTACAGGCAGACGATTTTGAACACACATCGACAAACATTCGTAAACTCTCTATAAATGAAAGTGTTATTCTTTAATACAATCGCAAAATATTATGGCAAAAAGAAAAAAATGCTCATCATGAGCAATTTCTTCTTTTGCAACAATGTTTTCAGAGGCCGTCTGCAACAGAGACGTCAGAAAGCGTCCGTATATAGCACAGGGAATTGCTCCTACTAAAAATAGATATTACCCTATATATGCATAGATGTTAATATCGGATGCATATATACTATAGGGTAATATCTATTTTAAGAGGAGAAAGTCCCTGTGTATATAGGAAAGGATATTAAAACCTTCCCATCAGGAGCTCAATGACGTCAGAGTGGTGTTGTCGTAAACGTTATGTTTTCACTTGAAAGAGCGTTATTACCAGTACAAGTGATTGGTTGATCAGAAGTCGACAAGCTCTACTACACAATTTAGTATCCGGGTGTAGCTTTTTTAGCAAGGGGCTCGTTAGAACCAATTGCTATAGTAGCTGATTTTCCAAACGACGCATCATTTTGAGACTGGAATCTAGACAGGCATTTTACGATATCGGCATTGAATTACTTCACATCTGCTTTTCTACATCTTTCTCAGAACACCATCTCGACTTAGCTAGCATAGTATTAGGTGGTTGCAGATCGATACATAATGTCACTTGAAAGGGGTTATTTACCAGTACAAGTGATTGGTTGATCAGAAGTCGATAAGCTCTACAAAATGTAGCATCGTGGTGGAGGCTTTTTATCTTACTAAACAAATCACTAGGAGGGAAAATTACGTCCGCGGTCCATGCTGATCTAAAGCCAAATAGTCCTAAATAACCCTTTATCTCCTCATACGACAATTCTGCAGCAGACGACTTTAAACATATTTTGTAAAAATATTGGAAAGTTCATATAATTAAAGGATAACTATGACTAAAAGTGGAAAACATTTTGACAGAAGGAGAAATTGCAACGTATTTGTGCAATTTCCTTTCTTTTTTACTATGTTTTCGAAAAGCGAATCTGGCTTCAGAGCGTAGACAAGCGTCTATATGAGGGATAGTGTTAAATAAAACTTTGGATTTGCGTAGAAATGAGTGTATTCTTCACCTATAATTCAATTCAACCTATGACATTGAGCATTTAAATCTATTGTAAATGATGTCCCCGGAAATATGATTAGGACCTTGACAATTTCGAGTATTTTGGACCTTGTTTGAAAGTGAAATAGAACAGATTTCGGCCCAGCACCGATTTCGAGATTCAAAAAATCAAGCGTAACCTTTGGCGGAGTGAATTCTTTCTGCATAATACATGACCCCCAGATTTCTTTGATTATTGTATTAAAGCTGATAGGTAACTCTTTACAATGATAATGGTATTTTACAACCCGAGATACGCTATAAAATACTGAACTATTGAATTAGTTGAGGGTTTAAAGCTTGGTTGATTAAAATGGTAACACAGAAGGAATGTATTTGAGTGTGTA